>CM053599.1:124509500-124531864 GCA_028646575.1 Pseudocheirus occidentalis
ATAGATAGATAGATAGATAGATAGATAGATAGATAGATAGATAGATAGATAGATAGACGGATGGATGGATAGATAATGAATGGATAAATAAATGTATAGCTGGGTGGATAACTAGACAGATAGAAAGATAAATGGATAAATAGGTAGATGGATGGATGGATGGACAGATAGATGCATCGAAGCTCCTCTGTTATAATGTAAACTTTTTCATTCTTTGTACTTGCATTCCCAGTACCTAGCACAGTGCCTGGGACAGAGTCAGTATTTAATAAATACTCAGTGACTGATTTTCTTTGGGAACCTCAGTGATTTCATGGAGAAGGTGGTACCCAAGTTTGACCTTGAAGGAAGAGAAAAATTTCAAATAGCAGATGTGACCTGTGTGAATGCAGAATGGAAGGAGGAGACCAATGACATCAGAGAATGGCTAGTTGTCCATGTTAGCCAGAATGTAGTGTGAGTGAAGGGGAATAGTATGAAACAAGACTGGAGAATTAGGGTGAAGTCACATTATGGAAGATACTGAATGCCAATAAAAAGATATTGTCTTTTATCCTGTAGGTGATGGGGAGCCGGTGGAGGTTTCTGAGTAGTGTACGGTGCTTTAAGAAGATTACCTAAGTGCATGGTCCTCTTCAAGAACAGAGGACAAAGAACAACTTGAGTGTTATTAAAAATAAATTGGAAAGGGGAGAGGCTAGAGACAATCGCATTACTGATGCCTATGACAATCGTCCAGATAGAGGCCAATGAGTGTCTTGATCAAGGATGTCAGCAAAAATAGGATATGTATGAACAAATCTACTTTACTATTCTGTAGGTGCTGGAAACAGAGGAAGTTACAATTTAACACAAAACAGTAGCAGCAGAAAAAGGAGAAAACAACTTACAAAATATGGCAGCAATGATTTCTAAATGCAATTGATTCGTTCTTATTCACATATAACAGTTCATGAATACCAAAACATCTCTTATTATTAAAGACCTAATTCTTTGACTGCCAAGATTTTATGGCTCAAACATCAAATGATCTTTGTTTTATTTGCTAGTAATGAAATAACACCTGTGCTTTCTTCATCCTTTGCTAAACTGCAGTCGTCTGAGTGACAGAGAAAAAAAACAGAATATTCAGAAGTGAATGAGCATTATCTCTATACTTTAGATTAGATTTATTCCCCCTTTAGATTCAGGACAACATAACTGAAATACCTTGCCCAGAACCCTAGTGTTCTTTGACTTCCCCGATAGAATAAATGGCTGAGTAACGACATCATTCATCAAATAAATATTTTATGGAGAGCTTACTATGTGTAAAGTGCTATACAAGGTATAATGGAACATAGGAAGATGAACTGATAGTCTGACTTCAAGGAGTTTATACTCTAGTTGTTGTTGAGTCATTTCAGTAATATCTCACTCCTTGTGACCCTATTTGGGGTTTTCTTGGCAAAGATACTGGAGGAGTTTGCCATTTCCTCCTCCAGCTCATTTTACAGATGAGGAAACTGAGGCAAACAGAGTGAAGTGACTTGCTTAGTGTCACACAGCTATTAAATGTCTGAGGATGGATTTGACCCCATCTACAGCACCACCTAGCTGTGTTTATACTCTAGGAAGGGTGATCATTTATCTGTGTAAAACATTAGAAATAGGAGAGATCAAAGGTTCGTAGAATTTTGGACTTGTAAGGAAACTTAGAAATCATTCTAGATTAAAAACTTAATTTAATATGGGAAGACACTGAGGCCTAGAAAGAGTAAATGGTGTGGGCCACACCATTAGTAGTAGGGCTAAGACAATATGGAAAGAAGAGAAACTATCACTTTGAAGGTGTCCACCCCCCACCAGGAGAACTAACTACATAGCTGTAGACAGACCCGAGACGCCTCCAAGTTATTCTATGCTAAACTGGTTCTCTATATTCCACACCATGACACCTTTTTGGCCTGTGTAACTGCATAAATGCAGAGGAAAGCACTAGTGACTATTTGCTTTTAATTAGGACACATCAGGACACTTTGGGAATCCTGAAATACCCATTAAAAGTCTCCTATCCTCCTATGAATCAAGTAGCTCAAATCGAATTGAGGAAAGAATTTAAAAGCACCTACTAATGCTATGCAGAAATGAGACTGGGCACAGTGTTTATAAAAGGCCAGCCTTAAATTCAGGAAAACCTAGGTTCACAGTGAAGAAGGAAAGAAGGAAGGAAAGGAGGGATGGATGAAGGAAGGATGGAGGAAAGGAGGAAGGAAGGAAGGAAGGAAGGAAGGAAGGAAGGAAGGAAGGAAGGAAGGAAGGAAGAAAGGAAGGAAGGAAGGAAGAAAGGAAAAAAGGGATGGAGGGAGGGAAGGAGGGAGGAAGGGAGGGAGGGAGGGAGAGCCAAGGAAGGAAGCATTTAAGGAGTCCTTATTATGTGGCAGGCACTGTGCTAAGCACTTTACGAATAGAATCTCATTAGATCCTTTCAACAGTACTAGGAGGTACTATTATTATCCCCACCTTGAATTTGAGGAAACTGAGGAAGACAGAAATTAAGTGACTTTTCCATGGCCACACGATCAATAAGTATCTGAGATGGGAGATAAATTTAAGTCCCATGACTCCAAGCCCATCACTCTTCTACTACCCATTCTGCCTCTTCAGTTGTATTTAAACAATCAACCAATAGGCATTTATTAGGTACCTACTTTATACCAGGCTGGGGAAACAAAAAAAGACAAAAATGAAACAGCCTTGTAGCTCAAGGATTTTACACCCTATCAGGAGAGTTTACCTTCTTTCTATCGAATCTGCTTCTTCTTTTCCATGTCATTGAATTCTATTAATGCCCCAAGAAAGAATAGAGCACATCTTTCCAGAGATGGTAGAGCCACTAGACTCCATTTTGCTAACAATGAGGATTTGGACTAGATAGTGCCTAAGGTCCTGTCCCCATGTTTGTCTACGAACCTACAGTTTTTTTTGATGACAAGACAGGACTGAGACGGAGTGATCTTTACTCCATATCACTACTCATCGACAATTCCTTCTTTATGTTGTCTGATCTGTCTTCCAAAGAATAATTTTAATGCCAGTGTCCACCCAAAGATTTATTGTTTCAATGAATTGTTCTTTCCTGGCAGCTCCATGGTATTAATATGAACCTGGCACTCACCAAATTAACTGATAGCTTTACAAGGACTTGAGGAGAATGAACAGAGATTCCTAAAATCATAGAATTTAGACCCGGGAGGCAGCTAAGGGGTTGGCTATAGATGGTATCAAAACAATAGCAAACTTGTGGTAAGTGAAAATGTGACCAGTAAGAAAGTTCAAAAATAAAAGCTCACACAAATCTTTTCCATCTGTTGATGGGCTCACACCTGATCCAGCTACCATTGGTCCATCACTGGAAAACCTGTTCCATTGCAAGGCTCCCTTTAATTACACAGACTGCCAAAGGCCAAAGAAATTGATCCTCTATTGCTTCATGTCACATGACCTAGAGTGGATATTACCATAAGATGGAATGTTTCAAAGCTCCCTTTAATAAGGCTTTGTTTATGGAATCCTTTAATAAAGCTACAAAGAGGATATTTACATTCCCCGTAGACAATTAACAGACAATTACCTCAATTAATAAAAACTAAAAAAAAATCAACATATGATCATGCTAGGAAACAGCACCCTTCATTGGGCTGTTGTATAGTCTCAATTCCTGGGTGTCTCCCAGGCTTTTGTTTGCATATCTCTTCCCTTTGGAGTGCTTCAGAAAATAAGCCACATTTTTTTCCAGTTGAAAAGTAGCAACCAAATCTGGCGGTTTCCTTTATGTCTCCCCAGTTTCTTTAGCACATTAAAGAGCCTAAAAATATGGACCACAGGCCTTGTTTGATATCTTGCCGGTGGGTATTATTTTCTCCACAAAGTACTTATTTATATTTATTGCCCTACTGGAATTACTATCCAGTTTACCAACAAATTCTCATTACAGGGACTTTCAGGCCCCTTCTTCTCGAATGGATTAATTGCTTGTTTCTGTGTGGGCACAGCTTGCCAAGTATTTTCTTCTCTTCTGTATAACAGTTGTCTTAAGAAGGGAAGCTAGACTTAGCATTTCAGCTCTTCCTTTGATAGTGAAACACAAAGAAGACTTTGTAACCATATTCTCCAGTGGCTAACTTTGAACCATAGAAGAGGTCCATTAGAACATTTGTAGAAAGGCAGGTTGTAGTAGATAAGGCGGTGGGCTGGATTTAGGCTTTTGAGATTCAATCCAAGAAGTAGTAAGCTAAGTAACAACCAAGGAGTATTTGCTGGACCTACTCATTGTGGGACCAGTAACCTTATAGGTTACAGGAAGGTGAAAAATTATATAGCTTTCTTGCTCTCAGAAGAAAAATACTAATATTAATGAAAAGAATGGTTGATTTTGAGGCAAGAGACCTGAATGTGAATAGTATTTCCATTTTCTGCTACCTGTATGACCAGAGGCAAATCACATCTGTAGAATACAGTTATCCCTTCCATATTGCAACTTTCCCCATCACAAATTCAATATATTGCAGGTGGGCATAAGAAATTAAATGGGAATTTGGGGACAGTTTTGTGAAATCTGCAGACAACACACAAAGGCCAATAGATGACACAGAAAAAGTTTAGAAATTCAGAAATGCATCAATTATATGTATACTATTTTATAATATCAGCATATTTTATCTTTTAATACCATAATAATTCAGATTTCTTCTCTGGTATGAAGGGAGGGCCAAAAATATTTACTCAAGATTTTCCAGATCATGGGAGTGTTGAGCCCTTAATTCTGGTGATGTGGAAGGGATAACTTCAGTCCTATCTGTAATGTCCCTCCTAGCACTAAATCCTATAGGACAAGAAACAACTAGGAAATAATAAAGTGCTACTTATGTGCAAGTTCAGAAAAGGATCTTATATTTAAACCTTGAAGACTTCAGAGGTCATCTAGTTCAACCGACTGATTTTACAAATGAAAAAACTGAGGCCAGAATGGCTAAGAAAGGTCACACAGGTACTAAGTGTCAGAGCTGGTGATGAACCTAAGTTAGGAGACTCCAAATCCAACATGGTTTCTACTATAAGACTAAAGGAGAGGGTTTGACTTCAGAAGTGGAAACTCGAGCTGGGCCTTGAAGTATGTGTAGAATCTGAATTAGGCAGAGGGGGAAAAGAGTGAAGAGGAAGGTATTTCAAGTAGGGGAATAATAGGAAGACAAAGGCAAAAGCAGTATGGTAAGCATAGGAGACAGACAGGAGAACTGCCTGACTAGAATGGGTCATATCCGTTGGAGAGAACAAAGAAATACCAGGGAATAAGGAGTTTGGGTCAAATTATAGCCAATATAGAAGCAGAACAGGCAAGTTTGTTCTTAATCTAGCAGGGCAAGCTCTTGGAACAGTCTGAGAATAATTTTAAAGGATTGCCCATAAGGTTTCCAAATTCCCAGATTCTTTCTCCTACCAACAAGTGGGAATTTCCAGGTAGGAATAAAACAAAGCCAGCAACCAACTATGCACTTTCTCAAAACAATCTTTTAAAGAATTCCTACTTTGTTCAACAATGTGAAGTGAGAGACAAGTATCTCTCTTGTACCTTGATCACCTATTGACCCATGACATTATCTAAGTGTGTGTGTGTGTGTATGTGTGTGTGTGTGTGTGTGTGTGTTGCACAGGGTATGCTAAACAATGAATTAAACAACAGCAGGATTGATCATATACATCATGCTAATTATGCTGAGAGGCAGGGAAATTGAATTTCATTCTTCTGCCTCAATACAGAATATATCCCAGGAGACCTAGCATTAATTTCCCTGGTCTTCTCACTTTTCTTATTTCAAATGACCAGATTTTAAGTGATATTTCTGCATCCAAAACTAAGAAAAGAAAGGACTCACTTATTTGAGCTAAGAAGCACAAATCAATCCACCCAAATGGAGTAGAGCAGGCTTGGTAGGAAAAGGGTTGGTACTGCTGTCTAGAAACCTTTTGGGATTGCCCGTTTGGGCTTATCAACACCTAAACACTAAAATGATGGAACAGTTGGCCAGCAGCACCCTCTCATGGAAGAGAACAAAAAATGCAAACTAAAAAAAATTTATTTTTAAGTCAATGTCTATTCTACAAGGGAAAGACAGGAAACTGGTCGGATGGGGGGAAATGGGGAAGACAGGAGGAAAACCTCCCAGAGGCAGATTACTTGGCCAATTTTCCTTTGCTCTTGAACATTTGCTGATCCACCAGCCAAACCGTTTGTAGACTAGTAGACAAAGAGGCCCACAGAGAGTGTCTACTATCTGACTTTAGAGATAATTGGGAAGAGATTCTCTATGACCAGAATTATTGGAGAAAACAAGAAAACCACAACTTTACCCATTTCACAAAGTTCTCTTACCCACCTCACAGGATTATTACGAGGAAGAGTTGTTGTACAAGCCACATATATAAAAATGTGAGTTTTAATATTGAAGAAGCAACAATGTACAATTACCAGAGTGCTGGGAAATCCTGGGTTCAGATCCCACCTCTGACTGAGCCATGTGGCCCCAGGCAAGTCATAGGATAATAGATCTAGAGCTAGAAGAAACCTCAAAAGCCATCTAGTCCAATCCCATCTCTCTATAATAGAGATGACAAAACTAAGGCTAAGGGAGTTAAAGGTGATTTGACCAAGATCATACAAGAAGAAAGGATCAGGGGTGCGATTTTAACCTAGCCCCTTTGACTCTGGAGGTAGATAGATGGTACAGTGCATAGAGTGCTGAGCCTGGAGTCAGGAAGATTCATCCTCATGAGTTCAAATCCAGCTTCAGGCACTTACTAGCTGTATGACCCTGGGCAAGTCACTTTGCCCAGTCTGCCTCAGTTTCCTCACCTGTAAAATGAGCTGGAGAAGGAAATGGCAAACCACTCCAGTATCTTTGCCAAGAAAACCCCCAATGGGGTCATGAAGAGTGGAACAGGACTGAGAAAACTAAACAACAACAAGCTCTGACTCTAGAAACAGTGTTCCTTCCAAAATACCCTACTACGGACTTCTACATGTCTGTTTTCTTATCTATAAAAGGGGAATGATAAGGATGCCTATAACCTAGCAAATGGGGTAATTGTGAGGTTCAAATGAGGTCATACTGTAGTAAAGAATCCCAGAAACGTCAAAGAAATATAGAAATATCCCTTGTTATTATTACATGATTACTATTTTGGTTAATTGCTAACAGAATGGATACCTCTTTATCTGGTAAACCCAAATTGGTAAGAGGGGGGCCTAAGGAGAGGCAGTTCCGGTTGAGGGGCTCAGGCCATAAATGGACTTCTGTTCCACCCTGAGTCCTCGCTCCCCTGTGGCAGACTGGGCTCTGACATCAAGCGACTGTGTCACTGAATGCTGCTCCCAGAAACGCCTGGCAAGATGAGTAGGCTGAACAAGAGGTAGCAGAGAATGATTAGCTCATGCGTAATTATATGGGATTTACGATTAGGCAGCAAGTTTATTTTGGAACACTGCAATAACAAGACGTACATGAGGAGGTGGGAGGAGGGGGCGGAGTTCTTGTAGCTTGGCCTTTCGGAAATAATAGCTTGCTGTCTCCATGGCAACCTGTTCCCTGGAGGTCAGAACTGCACCGTTTCCTACCACCAGAAGAGATCTTGTTTTCAAAATATATATAATAACGATAATAAAAAGTATAATTTTAAGAAATTCTTTATAAATCATATTTGGTGGCTGCGAGAAGAACCTGTGGAACAAAGGCTATTATTAACCACCATCTGCTAAAAGGAGCCTGGGTCGCAGCTGCTCAGTCTCTCCTCTAAGCCAGGCAGATCTGCTCAGAATGCTAATGCTTGTTTACCAGCTACAATGTGCCCCCGAAAGAGAAGGATGTGTCCAGGCAAACAAGGTGTGAACGTCATTTCAGACTGGAAATAAACCCCATCTCATCCTGCGTGTTTTTTTAATTGACCTCATACAATGGGGGGGGGGGGAGGAGGAGAGAGACAGAGGGTACACAGTCTTTCAGACAGCAGGCTGCTTTGTTCTGTCCTAGAGAGCAGCCAGGGAGGTCAAAAACACATACATAATCTCTCCCCAAAAAGGCACCCCTTTGGGCTCTCCCTGCCACTCACTTTCAGCAAGGGCTATTTCACTAAAAATTCAGCACCAATCATGTCCTAGATGTTGAGTGGAATGAGATGATACTGGATTCATAAGTAAGCTGTAAGGTTTTTCCATGGAGATTCATTTTTAAAGGAAAAACATTTGATAAAACCCTCAGAGATCTTCAGTCTTTAAGATGTGTCATAGACATTGGAAGACTGTCCTAAATTCTGCAAAGATTATGTTTGAAGTATTTGGGGTAAGAAAGTCACTGAGATCATGAGATCATTTTCATAAGATCACAGATCTAGAGTAGGCATTCTTAACCAGTTTGGGGGTGTCCTGGATAACTTTGGCAGTCTGGATCCTTTCTCAGAATAATCTTTTTAAATTCATGGGGAAAAAAACCTACATAAGATTACAACTGCAAAGGGTTTGAAAATCACAATTTGTAAATACCTAAGATTATAAAGGAAGCTAATTATGTTGAAAAGTAGTTATCAAAATATTTTTAAAAGAAATTCATGGACCCAGGTTAAGAACCTCTGATCTAGAGCCAGAATGGACCTTACTAGTCATTTATTCCAACCATTTTATTTTACAGATGAAGGTACTGAATCACAGAGAGGTTACATGAACTGTTGAAGGTTACTCAAGTATTAAATAGTAGTGTCTAGATTTGAACTCAGGCCCTGTGACTCTAAGATCAATGTTCTCCATAGTTATATAAACTCTTGGAGTCTCAGTTTCCACATATGAGAAAATGGGATAATGGTTCTTGAACTACATAGCTTACAGGGTTGTAGTGAGCTTTGTAAACCATGGAGGTCTGCATAAACATGAGTAATTATCCAGTGTTCCTGACACCTTTTGCATTTCCTTCTCATCATCAGTCAAATAACAGAACC
Organism: Pseudocheirus occidentalis; assembly: GCA_028646575.1. Taxonomy (NCBI): domain Eukaryota; kingdom Metazoa; phylum Chordata; class Mammalia; order Diprotodontia; family Pseudocheiridae; genus Pseudocheirus; species Pseudocheirus occidentalis. Next base: position 124,518,525 of record CM053599.1, read on the forward strand.
ATTATAGACCCAGCTAATGTAACTAAAATCTTGCATAACAGAACAATTCTAGCATTCAATGTCATTGGGGGCCTCAGAGCAATTGTTCAAATGATGAAAAAAGTTACTTCTCTATCCACCCCAGGTTCATTTTTCTTCCAGGCAGTCCAAAACTTTAAGTTTCTATTATAAAACTAGAGACCTGTTTAGGTCACTAGGGTTAACACAGGACTCATAAGAACATTGAGAGAGGTGTTCCTCTCTAACAATCCCAAATCTGTTTTTCTCCCAAGAGGAGTCCAAACTCTCAGGTTATAAAGGTATGACAGTACAATTCACTGGCAAGTGGAAGAGAAGTGTTTCAACTCTTTATGGGCTATTGTGAGTCTTTTGCACTTTCTGTAGAGCGAAAACTTTAAAAAGTTGTCCTATATCCAATATACATTGTAACCTTGAGTGCCGTCACAGAACTGGGGTCTATTTACCCAAATCTGTGAAGACCTAGACATGAGCTATATTCTGAGGTTCCCAGAGGAAACTCTCGGTGAAGGCAAAATGGGACAATATGATACTATATTTATTTAATTCAACCTCTATAGACCTTAAGTTTAGTGTTCTGGGTCACAGGTAGTATATACTAAGCCCCAAGTTCTCCCTTTACATTGTTTACATGCATTGGAGGACCCTTTTATATTGTTTTATTTCAGAAGTTCTTATTTGTACTAGGAAGCATGGTAGCCCTTTCCAGGAAAGTTCTGCCTTGTCAAAGAAAAGTGAGCTTGTAAAGTAATTCACTTGGCTTAGTTAGACATTGAGGGTGTGAGATAATTTCTGTTTGATGGTGCTTAGACCTGAGCTGTGTAGAAATTTCCCAGTCCACAGAGAGAATCATTTCTACTTAGATGTCCTTTAGATACAATAGAAACTAATCAATAGAGGATGACCTTCAGAAGGAACTGCTCAGCAGGGATGCTATGGCATGGGCCTATGCAGAGGGTGTGTACAGACTGACTTCTTAGAGTTCTTGGCTGGAGATAGCACTGGAAGCTAGAAACAAAGCCTCTGCTAAATGCATCCAGTCTGGCTGCCCTAATTCTACCCAAGGTCAAGAAGAATGTGCATATAGGAAAGGTGACTCTTTTATTACTCAGTCAACAAACATATATATCTGTCTACCTTAAATAACCCCTTTAGTGCTAAATGGGCTTTCCTTCTTACTGTCATGAAAAGAGAGTAAGGAACAAAAGAAAAATCCAGAAAATTCAAAAGATAACATATTGTATTTACACAGTGCCAACACTAGGCTGTGCCAATCCATCCTAGGAAATTCAGAGTTCTCTTTATTATCCAAGTTCCCACAAAAATCTACTTCTCCCTCTCTAAAAACAACAAATGTATTTTTCTTTTTCTAGTTGACTCTGACTTGCTGTCTGATTTTCTCTAAACCTAGGAATATGAACGCTTTAGCTTTAGCATAGCTTTATTAGTGATATGATTGTGTTAAAATATTTAATGCATCTTCTTATAGCTGGAGTAGTCGGTAATAGTAAGAGGATAACAGTGTATTATTGAAGACTTTTTAGGCACAGAAAAATCATTCTCAGATTTTCCAAGGACAGCTTAGTCATATGCAATTGGCATGTCTACTACCTTAGGATGCCAGTCTTCAAATTGGCCTTCATTTGTGGTCTTTCTATATTTCTTCTCTCTAGTTAATAGGAGACAGTTAGTTAACCAAAGTTTTCTTTTAATTAGATTCTTTTCAATCAACAGAAAAAAATTTACCAAAGCCAACAAGAGGCTCCGAGTGAACTCTGTGTCTTTTTCAGCACAAAAGGAAATGGAGAAGTGGGGATGGTAGGCTGTAGAGCATAAGACCCAAAGTTCATATTTCAACCTAAATGTGGCTTAGTAGAGAAGTCTGAGGGAATTGTCTGAGGATCAGAGAATGGTCTGGAGTCATATAACTAGTATGTGTCAGAAGTAGGATTTAAATCTAGGTCTTTTTGACTTCAAATATAGCATCCTGCTCACTAAATCATCCTGCCACTAAAATATCAAAACAATATTCAAAACAAAATATCAATTTCTTATCACATGCTCTAACCCTTATCCACTTTCCTTAAACCTCCAAATCTGTTCCACACTTTTACTATCACCTCCTACTTTACTGAGATGATCTTGCCCATTCAATCAAAATTCTTTCAATGCTTCTCCTCCACACTTCAAAATCTGTCTTACTCAAGCAGTTGTTGTTTGTCCTTCATTCTCTTAGAGGACCATGACATGAGGGAGGTGATGCCATGATTTTCAAGTGAATTGGATTTAAGTGAGGTAAGGCTGTGTAAAGCCACCAGCCTCACTTTCTCCTCTGGACACTTCTGGGTCCAGTGGCAAGATATAGATCAGGACAACTGAAGATGGCCCCTGGTGATCTAGGAGAAAAAAAATGCAAGGACAAAGGACCTGGGTCTGAATGCTGATTTTGTTATTTATTACCTGTGTGACTTTGGGTAAGACACTTGACATTCATGGGCCTCAGTTTCTTCTCTGTGATATGAAGTTTTTGGACTAGATGACCTCTAAGTGCCCTTCCTATGTCTTCTTCAGAGGAAGACAACCCTACTCCTTAAAAACAGCTATGCGTCACAAAGGGCTTTCTATATAGTAACTTATTTGAGTCTCACCAAAATCCCACAAGGTCTGTACTACAGTTGTTAATTATCCCCATTTTTCAGATGAGAATATTAAGACCCCAAGAGGTTGAATGACTTGACCATGGTCACATAGCTAGTAAGAATCAGTCTTCTCGACTGAATCCAGAATTCTAACCTCAAATGGGGTTATGAAGAGTCAGACATGACTGAAATGACTAAGCAACAACAGTAATTGAAACTTTGGTAGTAGATGAGTTCATCAAGGTTCAGAAGGTAGCAAAAGAGAAATGAACCAGGAACAAAATCTTTGGGGACAAGTTGTAGTTGTTGTTTGTGCTCCATTCTCAAGAAATATGCCATATTTCCTTTCCAAGGCTAACTCCTCCATATGTGCCCTTGGATCTAACCTCTTCTCACATCTTGCTAGGCTTTAGACCATCAGTCATTTCCTTTCTCTCTTGAATCTTTGATTCTCATATTCCACTAACTTTTTGCTACCCAGCTACAAGTTTACTCAGGTCTACTTTTTCTTTGACCCATCAATATCATTGCTGACCACCTCTTTCTTTTTGATGGTCCCTCCCTGCTTGTTGTCATGCCATTGCATCCTCATTATTGTCCTCCCAAATGTCTAGTCATTCTCTTTTTGCACCTCCCTTGTTCTTCACCTCCTATTCTTGTATGTTGCCCAAGTTGGTCCTGGACATCCTTCTCTTCTTCCTCTATACTCTTTCCCTTAAGAGTCTTATCAGTTCATAATTTCAACTGTCATCCACGAAGATACCATTCATAACTTCAATCTGATCCTATAACCTGAGCTTTCATATTCTTAACGACTTAAACTCTAACTAGATGTACTACTGACACCCAAAGTTCAAATTATTTAAAAGCAAACTCGTGATTTTCCTAAAAAGTCTACCTCCCTACTCAACTACCTATTTCTGTTCACGACACCACCATTTTAGTTTCCGAGACTAAAGAAGACAAGACTCAAGGCACAGAAGTTGACCCTCTCCAACCAGGACCATCTCCAGTCATTCTGATCTATATCTGGCCACTAGACCCAGATGACTCCAGAGGAGAAAGTGAGGCTGGTGACTTTGCACAGCCCTGCCTCACTTAAATCCAATTCACTTGCATGTCATGGCATCACCTCCCTAATGTCATGGTCCTCCTTGAGAATGGAGCACAAACAACAACTACAACTTGTCCCCAAAGATTTTGTTCCTGGTTCATTTCTCTTTTGCTACCTTCTGAACCTTGATGAACTCATCTACTACCAAAGTTTCAATTACTGTTGTTGCTTAGTCATTTCAGTCATGTCTGACTCTTCATAACCCCATTTGAGGTTTTCTTGGCAAGAGTAGTTTGCCATTTCCTTCTCCAGCTCATTTTATAGATGAGGAAATGGGTCAACAGAGTTACTTTACATGACTTGCCTAAGATTGCACAGCTAATGAGTCTCTGAGGTAGACTTTGAACTCAGGTCTTCCTGACTTGACCACAACATGACAGTTGTGTTCAAGTTGGACAGACTGGCACATGAGGGAGGGCATAGACTTGAGGCCCAAAGGGAAGAATTTAGAACAATTTTTAGAAGTATATTTAGGCTTGCCTTAACCTCTTAAATATTAGAAGTCTGCAAAAGTGGAATGAATGAGCTGCCTGGAGGAACAGTAGGTTTCCATTACTGGAGGTCTTCAAAAAAAGACTGTGTGCCTTCTTCAGACACATTACAGAGAAAATTCTTGTTCAGATACATATTAGCTTAAGAGAAGACCTCTGAGGTCCCTTCCAATTATTAGATCCTACAATATTCTCTTCTAATTATACATTCATGTTGGTATAGTCCAGTCATTTTAGTTGTGTCTGAATCTTTGTGACCACATTTGGGTTTGTTTGGGTTTTTTTTGGACAAAGATACTGGAACAATTTGCCATTTCCTTCTCTGGCTCGTTATAAGAATAAATAAGGAAACTGAGGCAAGCAGGGTTAAGTGACTTGCCCAGGGTCACAAGGCCTTTTCCTAATTAAATTTTAAGATACCAATGGGAATGATTCATCCGCATATTGTCTATTACCATTACATGTTTTTCAGAGGCCCACAAAATTAATATTCCAACTCATACAGTACTAAAAGTTGACCCAGTGCTCTCACGTACATTAAGAAGGACTTTGAAGAAATAGTAGCTGTGTTCTTAAACTGAAGAGAACTGCTTGTAGCTGCGAATGACAACCTCACTCTATGCGTGAGCATGCCGGGGGTGCTCCTCTGGCCTACCCATCTCACAGGGCTTTTATGAGGGAAGTGAATAGTAAACCTCAAATCACAATATAAATATGAGCTATTCTCCAATTAAATCACCCTTTTCTGATCCTTATCCTCATCTTCTATTGCAATCTTTCCTCAATGATCTGATCTACCTTCTCACTCCATTACAGTCACTGCCACTAACCTTCAGTGTTCTCACTGAAGAGAAGCAGCTTGCTGTAATGGAGAGAGTGGTGGGCTTAGAGTCAGAACATGTAGGTTGAAATCCCACCTCTGACTCTTACTATCTTCATGATTCTAGGCAAGTTACTTTCTGGGCCTCGGTTTCCTCATATGTAAAATGAAAAGGCTGTATTAGATGGCTTTCAATACCCCTTCCAGCTCTAATATCCTTACACACAGTTCTTCAACCTTCTCAACTCCCATGAGTTCCAGTTCTATATTTTTACCCAAATCCTAAACAATGTCTTTTCTCTCTCCTCATGGTCTGTTGTCCTACCTTTCCAACAAGAGGATCATCTCCAGTTATTCCGATCTATATCTGGCCACTGGACTCATTGGGCTCCTAAGGAGACAGTGAGGCTGGTGACTTTGCACAGCCCTGCCTCACTTAAATCCAATTCACTTGCATGTCATGGCATCACCTCCCTGTCATGGTCCTCCTTGAGAATGAAACACAAACAACAGCTACAAGTTGTCCCCAAAGACTTTGTTCCCGGTTCATTTCTCTTATGCTACCTTCTGAACCTTGATGAACTTATCTACTACCAAGCTTGAAATTACTGTTGTTGTTTAGTTATTTCAATCATGTCTGACTCTTCATAATCCCATTTGAGGTTTTCTTGGCAAGAGTTAGTTTGCCATTTCCTTCTCCAGCTCATTTTATAGATGAGGAAATGGGCCAACAGAGTTACTTTACATGACTTGCCTAAGAATGCACAGCTAATGAGTCTCTGAGGTAGACTTTGAACTCAGGTCTTCCTGACTTCAGGCCCAGCATTCTATCCACTGTCCCCTAGCTATGCCACTGTTTCAATTACTACCTCTATGTAGATGAATGCCTCATATTTATTTCCATGTCAGATCAGCTCACAGTTCCAACTGATTAGTGCATATCTCCATTTGGATATTCTAATTAAATGTATTTAAACTCAACATGTTCAAAATTGAACTCATTCCTCCCTTCCTGCCTCCTAAAAAAACCTGCCCTTCTTTTCACCTTGCTTCTGACTTTGGGAGGTACTATCATCTTTGAAATTGAATATCCAACATCAGAGCTATTTTTTTTTTACTTTTGTCTCTCTGACACCTAATCAGTGAACAACTTTTCAAGATTCTAATTCCAAAATATCTTTCACATCTACTCTCTTATTTCTATTTACCCAAACAAGAGCCTAGTTCAGGTACTATCACCTTTCTCCTGGACTGTTGTAATAGCTTCTGATATATTCTCTTTAACCAATCTCTCCTTTCTCTAAATCATCCTTCTTCACACAGTTGTGAAAACAGTCTTGCCAGGTCTGCTCACATCACTTCCCTTATAAAACACTTAAATGGCTCTCCATTGCCCATAGGATAAAATACAGAGTACTTATTCTGGCAGGCTGCACGGTACATAGGCAGGGTCAGGCTTGAAGTCAAGAAGAACTGAATTCAAATATGGCTTCAGACACTTTCTAGTTGTGTGACCCTAGTCAAGTCATGTAACTCTGTTTGCCTCAGTTTCTTCACTTGTAAAATGAGCTAGGGAAGGAAATGGCAAACCACTCCAGTATCTTTGCCAAGACAACCCCAAATAGAATCAAAGTTGGACATAACTGTAAACATCTGAACAATAACAAAAAGATTAAATTCCTAGACTAGAAATAGCAACATTTCTCAAAGAATCTGTCTCTTGCTATACTGCCTAGGTATATGTGTCTCTCAGGATTAAAAATAATCCTAGGTAGAAGTACAATGGATTCCCAGACCACTTTTTATTCCCAGTCATCGAGAAAGCCACATCTCATGAATCACTGCTGAAGATAAAACTATGCCCTTGGACAGGGAAACTTAGCTCTGTCTTTCAGTTCAGACAAATTGCATTAAAATGACAACTTGAGATTAAAACAGCCAGGATTATTTTGAAATTACTCCTCACTTTCATCTGCACACTTATAACCTCACCCCCTATCATTTATCTTTGATATATCTTTAAAATGCTAAGAAAAAAACATGATTAAAGACATCAATTCAGCAACATAACATATTCATGATTAAGTCCAATTTTATAGCTATCACTGAAAACTTATTGTTATCCCTCCCACAGCTTTCCTCCCATTAGAAATAGCTATGACTTTCCTCTGTGTAAAGATCATGCAGCATTCATGGATTTCTAGAATAGCATTCAAGAATTTATAGAACCTTAGAGCTAGAAGGGTGGGCAGCTAAGTGACACAGTAGATAAAGTGCCAGGCCTGGAGTCAAGTTCAAACCTGACCTCAGTCCCTTACTAGCTGTGTGACCTTGGGCAAGTCAATTAACCCAGTTTGCCTCAGTTGCTCATCTCTAAAACGAGCTAGAGAAGGAAATGGCAAACCACGTTAGTATCTTTGCCAAGAAAACCCCAAATAATACCCCAAGAGTTGGACATGACTGATTGGACAACAACATAGCTAGAAAGAACCTTAGAAATCATCGAATTTAACATCTTCATCTTACAGATGAATACATTAAAGTCCTTGGAATTGCCCATGATCACATTGCTAATTCTTGAATGCCAGAATTAGAACCCAAGTCTTGTGAACCCTGTGTATTGTATCTACTTTGTATGTGTGTTTATGGTATGTATGCATGTATCATGTATGCATATATCTATATCTATATGTGTGTATGTAAGTTATAACCTTCCATCCACCGATGGAATGTGAACTCATTGAAGGCAGGAATTACTTCATTTTTTCTTTGTATTTCCAGTATTTAATACCATGTTTGACATGGAACAGGTGCTTAAAAATATTTTGTTTGACTGGTTTTCTCTACAGCAGTGGTTCTCAACCTTCCTAATGCCGTGAGCCTTTAATACTCATATGTGGGTGTATCAGCATGTGGGCAGACCCGCCTGGAGACAGATAAAGGAGCCGTGTCTCAGTTCCTAAGACCATTGGAAATATGTGTTTTCCCATGGTCTTAAGAGACCCCTGTGACCCCTGTGAAAGGGTTGTTCAACCCCCAAAGGGGTCACAGCCCACAGGTTGAGAACCACTGCTCTACAGCATGCTTGGTCCTCATCTCTTATATAGGTCCTATTTCAACCCTCTAAAGACTAAGGACCTAAACAATACATTATTGCATTTTTAAAAATAGAAAACTACAAGACACATATAGGTAACTCTGGGGTATGTCCTAAAGCTCCATGAAGGCAGACTGTGTGTTTTCCTACCTTTGTATCTTTAGCATTTAGCAATATGCCCTGTACAAATCGGTACATAAACAGTGAATGGAAATGCTGTAGAACAACCCTATAATGGGATGTCCTTCTCCTATTACATCAGTGATCCTCATTCCTATTTTATCTCCAGTTTTCTTAAGGGATATGAAAAACTTCTCAAAACCTCAAAAAAACCCAAATTTAAGGCGTGGTAATTTTTCCTATTTCAAATAAGATGAATTATGACTAATAATTATTTTTATATCTATACATTATATTTATAGTTAATTATAATTAATTCAAAATAAGTTTAATTATAATAGTTGGAATTTGCATGGAACTTAAAAGTCTTAAAAGCACTCCACTCTACAGTTCTGTGAAGTAGATATCATAGGTATTATTAACCCTGTTTTGCAGATCGGACTTGTATATAAAATGCAAAACAGCACTTTCAAAATGACACATTGTAAAAATCCACTAAAAACAGGGCTTTCTAACTAAAAAAAAAAACACTTTAGAAATCAGTGCTCTACATAAATCTCAGCATTTCTGCCTTCAGGTTGTTCATAAAAAAAGTGATCTCAGCAGCCCTGGATCCATTAGGTCTCTTTTCCTATTAAGCAGTATTCGAAGAACATGGATAGATTCTCTTCTAGGTTAAGGCATGGTGGAAGTACCTGCTATGCCTAGTGGGGATTATGTCATCCAGCTAGCATCTTTCAAGGGGCCTCAGACTGGTCTCTGTGCCCCAAGTTCAGGTAAGTAAGATTCACAAAATGAGTGCCCTCCTAGAAGCAGGAATTCAAAGCACGGACAATATGAGTTTGGCTCAGATTTTGTTTGGAGAATTTGTGCTGCATCACTGTTGTTTGTTCAGCAGATTAAGAAGATAAATGATTCTGCTTCAAAGTCACTACCTGAGGTAAAAAAATCAAATATTTTGGTTTGATTCACAGTCCAATAAAAATACATATATTATTACCCCCTAGTTATCCAGAGGTCAGACTTCCAACCATCATCCAGAATATAGTGGAGAACCCAAAGGTAAGCAAAAATGGCCTGGGAGTCCCTGAAGTCACCATCATAAAATCTATACTCTAATGACCTATGCCCTTAACCCTAGAGAGGGTCCCTATAGCTCTCACTTAGAACCTCTTGATTCCTCTCACAAATGATTCCAGCTATAAAGTCCTATTATTACATTAATAATCCAAATAACCTCCTTATCAGTGATAAGACCTCCAATGAAAAGCAGCAGAGATGGTGCAATTTTCAAATACCATTGGAAATCATTTTTGTATCTTGCTAAGGGGACATAAAGGTTTCATTCCAGCCTCAGTGGTTAGTTCCATTTTGGGATGGATGATTCAGTTATACTCCCTGTTTTGAAGAGGAAGCAATGACATAAAATATTCTCTGCATTCCTTAGCTCAATTACTCTCAAACTTCTTGCAGTTGCCAGGACCATTCGTTTTAAATTGCCATAACTCTTTAAGTAAAGTCTTTCACAGTTATTTTTCAATGCCAACAACTAATGATTGGCACTGAATAACATAAGGCTGACTGCAAAATTCTTAAATTTTTTTTTATGAATTTTATTCACAATCTAATACCACTATTAACAATTTGTTTAGTAAGACTAACATCAGGCAGGCAGTCAATAAATGTTAAGTGCCTACTATGTAGCAGCACTAGTCTACAAAAAGAGACAAAAGATATTCCCTCCCCTCAAGAAGGGCACAGTCTAATGGAGAAGACAACAAAGCAAACAAATGCAAGCAAGTTGCATATGGGATAAATAAAAATTAAAAGAGAAAAGGCATTAGAATTAAGAAGGGTTAATAAAACCTTCTTGTAGAAGATAGGATTTTGTGTTGTTCTGTTCTTTTAAATGTGTTCAACTCTTTGTGACCCCACGTGAGGTTTTCTTTTGCTTTTTTTTTTTTTTTTTTTTTTTTGGAGAGGAAAAGGCAGGGCAATTGGGGTTAAGTGACTTGCCCAAGGTCAGATGGCTAGTAAGTGTTAAATGTCTAATTTGAACTCAGGTCCTCCTGACTCCAGGGCCAATGCTCTATTCACTGTGCCACCTAGCTACCCCATATAAGGTTATCTTGGCAAAAGTGCTGTAGTGGTTTGCCATTTCCTTCTCTAGCTCATTTTACAGATAAAGAAATTGAGGCCAACAGGGATAAGTGACTTGCCCAGGGTCACACAGTTAGTGTCTGAGACCAGATTTGAACTGCTGAAGATCAGTCTTCCTGACTTTAGGTCCAGCACTCTATCTTCTACACCACCTAACTGCCCCCAGATTGGGATTTTAGTTGGGATTTTAAAGAAGTCAGGGAAGTCAGTAGGTAGAAATAAGGAGAGGGAGTATTTCAGGCAGGGAGAGAACCATTAGCAATGCCTAGAGCCAAGAGATGGAGTGTGTTGTTCATGGAACAATAAGGAGGCCAGTGTTGCTGGACAGTAAAGTATGTGGAGGGGGAACAACAGCATAAGGTATAAGAAGACAGGAAAGGTAGATGGAATTTAGGTTATAAAGGATTTTTAATGCCAAATAGAGGATTTTGTATTTGATTTGCAATGTTGCTATCAAAAAGTTTATAGTAATTGTGAAAAATGTTGAATTTCATAGCTCACCTTGTAAGATGCTTCCCAACCTTCAGCCTACAAAATTTCATATCACTCCCCCACCAAAAAATTTAGGTTTTGTTATAAAAACAATATTTGGAAGATTGTTTCAGTTCATCCTTTCTATTATAAATTTAAGAATTGTTTTCAATTGCACTGTGTTGTTTTATGGAGGAGGAGTAAGTCTTTGCTGCTGAAATCATAGAACTATTTTTAAAAATTGGACACACCACAGAATCACAAAATCTCAGAGTTGGAAGGAATCCAGAGGCCAGCTAGTCCAATCCCTACCTGTCCTGAGAATTCCTTCTAAGCATACACAGAATGTGGTCATCGGACTTTTGCATGAAGACCTCTGATAAAGGGGAACCCTTTACTTCTCTAGGCTGTCCATTTAAGTTTGGGACACCTGTAACTTAAAAGATTTATTTTTACATTAAGTTTGTATCTGCTTCTTTTTCACTTTCACCCAATGCTCCCAGTTCTATCCATGCGAGCCAAGCAGGAAAAATATGTAACTACTGCTATATATGCCCGAAGTGTTTTCTTTTCTAAGATCAACATCTCAAATTCCTTTAAATGATCTTTATATGGCATGATCTCAAACTCTTCATTCATCCTGATTTCTCCCATCTAAACAGTCCTCTTCTCTGATCTACAGGTTAAGCAGAAAATGACAAAGGTTTGGTCAGTAGATCTATGAGCACATGGCACCTCACCAGATATGCTTTTATTGATGACTTGTCGAAGAGACAGGGTATAGAATCTGGGAACCCTCTTGAATCTTCCCACTGAATCTGGCCATAAGTCTTCCATTATCACTATTCCCAAATCTGTTGCCCTTAACCTAGCCTAGCCCTCCATTGTCTATTGCCTCTGGCTGTTTCCCACCCTAGATCCCATCGACATTCCTTTCTCTTGGTTCCTGGAGTCTGACCTCAGTTCCACCAAGATCCTCCTTAGACTCCTCCTCAAGATCCTCCCTGGACCCCTCCTCCCATCACCCAGACTACTAGAGCACCCCTAGATTCCTCCCACAATCTTTCTGAATATAGAATCCATTTTGCTTCCATGAAGGGCTCAGATTCAATCTAGTCCAGACTCAGTGTATGTCAGATGGTTCTGGTGTTCTTGTCATACAAGCATCACAAATACTCAGGTGTCCTAAGAGACTATCCAATATGGCAAATCTTTAATAAACTTTGTTTTCTTTGGCTGAGAGAAGGCTTGAGTAGAATTCATTCAGCAGGACTTGGCATGTCCTGGGGGTTTTGAGCACCCCACAACCCCAAACCTTGCCACAAGGTTACATACTATGATAGTCAGGATAAGAAAACAGATCTCCTGATGTCAAGTGCAACATTTATGTAGTTCTTGATGCTTCCCTTACTCTTGGGTCCCCAGAAAAACATTCCTGGTCTTGAGTCTCATCTCACCAAGTGATCACATTTTCCTCCTTGAACTGGAATCTCTAGTTGACCCTGTTTATTACCTATGCCTTGCAGATTTATATATAGACATTTGAGATCACAGTTTTATTACTGGTTATATTTCTAGATAGTTTCTCCTGTGAATGACCAGTTCTCTTTTGTACTATTCGCTTTCCTATGTTTTACATGTCTCTTATGATGATACTAGGCTTGGCAGATGTACGTGAACAGTTTTTACCAACATCTTTCCACTTTGAAAGTCTCTTGATGAGATTTCAAGACTCCAGGATTTATTTTTCTGGTCCTTAAGAGATACATTCCATCCCTAATCTATCATTTCTCTATTTTAAATTGTGATCTAGAAACTTAATTCACATTTCCAAACTCCATTTTCATAGGCAGGTTTTCACTTTCCAGTCTTTCACTTCTCAATTACCACTTTTACTCAGTAGTAATGAAAACACCCCTTATATCCCCAAATATCTTCAGTTTCTTGCCCAAAACTTCATAATTCTTAGAAATGTGAACTTACTTAGCTCTTGGTATCATTTGTTCCCACACGAATCTCCAGGAATATATAGTCGTTTTCATACCTGGCATGTCTTGCAGGACTCTGTGTAACTATATGTGTGTATACATAAATACATGTATATGCACATACATGATGAGGTGTAGGCTCTGGGACCCCTCCCCCCTTTTTGAGCTCTCCTTGATTCTTTGAGGTACAGGCTCTGGGAAAGTAAACCTTCCCAGGGAAGACATTTGCCTGAGGTCATGGGCCTTGAGATGCAGCTCTGCCCAAGTCTTTAGCTCGCTTTGTTCCAATAGTTTCCCACCCTTGAATTGGCCTGGCCCACCATTGTCTGTGGTCTCCAGGTAGCCTCCAGCAACTTCCCACCCTGAACCACTCATTACTGGAGTCTGACCTCATCTGACTCCTCCTGAAGACCCTCCCCAAT
>CM053599.1:124532364-124550776 GCA_028646575.1 Pseudocheirus occidentalis
CAGGACCCGGCATGTTGGTATTTTGGGGTTTCAGGCAGCCCTAACCCTCTTTGGGCTCCTCTTCAATATCACTGTGATATAAACCAGAACTTCCAAAAACCTAATGACATTTGAGCACCCTTAAAATATCTAGTACAAACTGCTCCCATTCAGCAGAGCATTTAAAAAGAATTAACCTCAATCTGCCATCTGCATGGCAGGTATAACAAAGGTGTGTCTTTGTTCCATCTTTTCTTTTCAGAGTTGAGACTTTCTTTAATGACAGCTGCTCAGAGTCTCAGCTCAGGTTAAAAGATCTGAATAAGAAAGAAGCCTTGCCCATTGCCCCAGCTTCATATATCACCCCACCTCTGCCACCCACTGTCTCATTTTCTAACCCTAACTGTTCCTGGGGATTGGCTCTCACAAATCTTCAGAAAAAAAAAAAAAAAAATATATATATATATATATATATATATATATTTCACCATTTCCAGGTCTAATGCCTTCCTCCTTTTCTTTTGTCTATATGGCATAGGTGTAGTAACTTGAACCAGCAAGTCTATGATTTGGCTGTGTTTAACAATACAATCTCCTTACAATACTAAAGCAGCTTTATGTCCCTTTTCTCTGGATTACTTTCTAAAACCTGTAATCTCTAGATGGATTAAAGGATTCATCTTTAGCAAATCCTTTTTCTTGCCATCAGTCTTTTCTAAGATTCCTAAAGAAAATGTTTAAGAAAAAAAAATGTCCATTCAAATGAAAATGAGGGGAGCATCCCAAAGTCAGCTAGTACCTTCCCATTTCAGATCTGGGGTTATGAAGCATAGGACTAGGAGTCAGGAAGAGTCTAAGAAGCTATTAATAGATATAGTTGTCAGTCAGATTCTTTCATATGAGAGGTAGAGCTTCACCACACTGTACCAAGCAGCAGAAACAATATGAAAACTTAAAGGATTCTGGATGACAGCCTAGAAAATAGAAAGTAGGGGCAAAACTTGACCATCTTCAAATATCAAACGACCATTACAGAAAGGACACTAAGTCATTATTCTCCATTTTCAATGTAATTAAGTTTAAGTGAGAGTAAAATTGAATTTAATTAAATATTATTTAAAATATAAAGATTTTTTTAAACTGTTTAGATGACTAAGCATTGAGACTAGCTGCCAACAAAGGCTGTGGAATCTCTACTCCTACAGAAGTGCTGTCTTGGAGATGGGACTGGACAATTAATGGCCTCTTAGAACCACTCACTAATGGGTAAGCAGTCAAAGGCCAGAGGTTATGAACAAATGGTTTTTAGAAGGAAAAATGCAATTTACCAACAAACATTTGAAATGTTCCAAATGACTAACAATAAGAGAAATGTAAAGAAAAAGCAAAAAAACAAAAACTAAGGTTTTACCTCACCCAGTAAATTGTCCAGGAAAATAAAAAACAGAAACTATCAATATTGAAGAGGCTTTGGGAAGACAAGCATATTAATATCCTTTTAGTGGGACTTGTGAATTCATCTGATTATTTATTTCTAAAAGGTCACTAAACTGTTCATCTTCTTTATCTGTAATCTCACTCCTGGATCTCTCTCTCTCTCTCTCTCTCTCTCTCTCTCTCTCTCTCTCTCTCTCTCACACACACACACACACACACACACACACACACACACACACACACACATCAGTCACATTAAAAACCAGTTAGTAGTAGTATTTTCACAGTACCAAAAATCAGAAACAAAATTGTTATGCATTGATTGGGGATGTCATTGTGAGTTATTGTGACCAAAAAATGTAGCAGGTAAAGAAAGTGTGATGTATGACTATAGGCAATAGGGACTAGACTTATGATTTCATTGGTATAAGGAATTGCCAGGTGAGGAAACTCTGCCAATGGAGGTTCTTCTTTGTTTTCTTAGAGTTTCCTAGAGCACTAAAAGATCTAAGGGTGCTAAGGGTGCCATAGTCACTATGCCTCAAGGGTAGGACTGCAGCCCTGAATTCAAGACCAATGTTCTATCCAGTACACCAGTGGTATCAAACTCAAATAGAAACAGATTCCTGTAGGCCATATATTGAACTAGAAAACCACAAATTAACATCATTTGTGTTGTATTTCATTAAACATTTTCCATTTACATCACAATCTGGTTCTGAGGCACTCCAGAGTTTTGCTGGACCGTTACTTAGACCCCCATCTTATTCTGCCCCCTGCCCAGCTGACACCTCTGTACCACCCCATGCTGCCTCTACAGTATTATTGCAACATATGAAAAAAAAGGAATTTGGAGGAAAAATTTGGATGAACTGATACAAAATAAAGTGAGTTGAATCAAGAGATCAATATATATAATGACAATATTGTCATAAAAGCTTATATTTTATTATTTATTTTATTTTTATTATTTTATTTATTATATTATTATATATTTTATTATTTATTATACATAGAATAATATAACTAGTAATTTGTAAAGAGTTTTACAAATATTATCTTATTTTATCCTCACAACTCTGGGAGGCAGATATTGTTGTTGCTGTTCAGTTGTTTCAAATGTGTTCAATATTTTGTGACCCCGTTTGGGGTTTTCTTGGCAAAGATACTGGAGTGGTTTTGCCATTTGTTTCTCCGGCTCGTTTTACAGATGAGGAAATCGAGGCAAACAGGGGTTAAGTGACTTGCCCAGGATCATCCAGTCAGTAAGTGTCTGAGGCCATTTTTGAAATCCAGTATTCCTGACACGAGGTCCAATATTCAATAGCTGTCTGTGTAATATAAAGAAATATGAAGAAAAACAACCCTCAAAGTCAGTGAAACTCAGATTAATTTTAATGACCAATCTTTGTTCTGGACAAGGTATGACGAAATACACTTCCCTCTTTTCATAGAAAAGTATGGAACTCCCAATATAGAATGTTACACATGCAATCAGATACAGTCGCCTTGGTTGGTTTTGCTCAGCTGTTTTGTTGTTATTGTAACAAAGGAGAGTTCATTAGGCAGAAGAGGGGTAGCATAACAGGAAATGACTGTGATGCAAAAAATAAAAGCATCTACAAAATTTAACAAATCCATCAATCTAAGTTGAAAAAAATTAGCCTCTTGGGATCAAACACAGCCCCGAAACCCTAAGTTTCTGTGATCTCAACTTGGTTTGATTTGACCAACAAGTAAGAAGACATTAACCCAGCAAGGTGGTAGTGTGCATAGAGTGCTGGGCCTGGAGTTAGGAAGACTCAAGTTCAAATCCAGCTTCAGACACTTACTAGCTGTGTGACTCTAAACAAGTCACTTAACTCTGGGGTAACCGTACTTTCCTCATCTCTAAAATGGACTGGAGAGGGAAACGACAAACCACTCCAGGATCTTTGCCAAGAAAACCTTAAACGGGGTCACGAACAGCCAGACATGACTGAAAAACAACTAAACAACCGCAATAAAAGGAGAAATTGTTCCAGTGGTGCTCCTTAGGGAAGACAGTTATGAAAGCAGATTTCTCAGGTCTCCTCTCTCTTTATCTTGCTCTAGTGAGAGTCTAGCCATATAAATTATGGAATAACAGAAAGTTGAGCTCCTTCTTGTAAAGTATCTTGGGTCATATTTTTCCCCTTCTTTTTGGCCTTTGGGTGTCCGATGTGTCTTCTGAATCCCTCATTTCCTTAGTGAAAGTCCTATGGCCGCTCCACGCCTGGGCAGATGGATGGTCATCCAGGCATCAGCGTGACCAAAAACGTAACAAGTTTTTTGGTTCAGCACTTTCCTTGTGAGCACTTCTTAAAAAATCGTTCTTTTCTATCAAGATGACTCCTTTGTATTCTTGTAAATACAGGCCTTCGCTCCATCTCCCTTTCCAATCTCCTCTTCAGCTGAAACATTCATTTACTTTGTGCTTATCGGGTTTCTCCACTATTCTGAACACCAATGTTTTTTTATCAGAATTTTATCATCTAGCTTCAGTTCTCGAACTGAAAGTTATTGACTTTTCATCCAGAAAAGTTATTGACTTCCAGCCATCTTGTTGGTGAGCAGTTTCTCCAGGGGAGACTGAGTTAGTATCTAAGCTGGTCTTTAAATGACAGACGCCATCCGTCATTGCCTGTATTCAAAGGTTCTTCAGGTGTGTTAGACACTGTCAGAGCCTGCGTGCTTGGGCCTAGCTTTGGAGAACCTGGGGTCACTTGACGCCATGATGAGGTATCGGAGGATAACCTTAGCAAAGGGCTATAAGGATAAATGTAATAGTACACAGGAACTTCTCAGAATGGGGGAGGGGGGCAGTGCACCATGTTATTTGTGGAGACACAAAGGACTGTTTCCTTGTTTTCAAACAAAGTCTTTATCTTTAGGCAAGAGAGTGATACAGCACCAAAGAGTCCACACATCTGATGCTGGGACTGCTATTTTTTCAACATTATTTTTTCTCCAGAAATGTCAGAAACTTCCTTGTCCTAAGGGATGCATTAAGAGGCCTGTTGTGTGAGTCACTGGATCCTGCATCATATAAAACTCATTATGTAACAGAGTGTGGGCACCCATCCTGTCCAGGACAGGGAAAAAGAGAATCATAGAATGATTGGAGGAGGTCTCAGAAATCAGGCAATTTTTAAATGTTTTTGTCTCAGGATCCTTAAAAACCTCTTAAAAGATATTGAGAATGACACCCTGTTGCCAAGAACTTTTGTTTAATGTGTGTTATAGTTATCAATATTTACTGTATTAGATATTAAAATGAGCAATTTTTGAATTAGGTATTAATTCATTATAAAATAATAGTTAACCTATTACATATTAATGTAAATAATTTATTTTAAGAAAATAACTAGATTTTGCAAAAAAAATTAGTGAGAAGAATATCATTGTTTTCTATATTTTGCAAATTTTTTAATGATTGACTTAATAGAAGGTAACTGGATTTTTATATCTGTTTATGCATTTAATCTGTTGTGATATTGTTTTGGTTGAAGTACATGTAAAAAAATTCAGGATCATACAGATACATAGTTGGAAAGGGGAGGTATATTTTAATAAGCAAATAAGATCTTAGTATTATTACAAAAATAGTGTTGACCTCCCTGAGAATCTTGGAGACCCACAAGGATCTTGGACTATACTTTGAGAACTCCTGTTCTATACTCATCCTTTCATTTTATGGATGAAAAAATTGAGACTCAATTTTTTTTTAAAAAAAGCAACTTGGGTTTTTTTTGGTCTGACTTCTTCCAGCCTATATAATTCTGTAATGGGAGATGCCTCAGGCCCTCCCCACATAATAATAATCTGACCCATAAAACAAACCAAGTGCTCTTTCTTCTATACAGTTATTATGAAATATTTTGTAAAAGGAAAAGTACTACATAAATGTATAGTGCTTTAACTTTTGATATATATATCAGATACACATGCATGTAAATGTGTATATATGCCTGTATATGTATATGCACCCTACACGTGTGTAATACAACATATTTATATAACATACTATTATAAATATGTGTGCATTGTGAGTATATGTGTAGATACATGTATGTACATGCACATGTGTGTTTATATACATACACAAATAAAAACACATTATTTAAGCTTGAATCTCTTGTATAGCCCAGGTCTTAAAACTTCCCCTTTTGTGCTGGGAAGAACTATTAGAATAAAAAATAGCCTGATGGGGAAATTCCTTTTGCCCATGCATATTAACAACTGCATTCCTATTTAAAATCTTCAAAAGCTGTCTAGAACACACAGCCAGCAAGAGTCAGAGGTGATTCTTTAACATGGGTGTCTCTAACTCTGTGGCTAGCTGTCCATCCACCATTTAGCATTGTCTCCTTTCTGCTTTCCATACTAAGTTATTATGTTTCCCACTATTCCCAAGGGCAACTCTTCTGCCTGGCACACATCTGGTCTATTGTCTCTTCTAAGTAGAAATGTTGGCATCAGCATTAGCCTCTATAACTTAATTATTTTACAATTACTGCAGCCTCAACCTGGGTTCTCAGCAGGGAGGGAAGAATCATCACCCACACACAGTTTGTTTGTTTATTTGTGTTTTAGGGGAGGAGTTATAACTTATGTACAATTATACCCATAATGAACACCACGCTATTTCACTATTGTGAAGTGCTTGTAAACCATGTCTCCTGCATACATATTGTTGTATTCAAGGTCATACCAATGAATAACAATATCCATGAATTCCAAGGAAATCCTCTAATACAAGTGGTTTCTTTGTCATCATAATGGGTCTTTGTTATTCTTTGCATCTCAGACACTAAGTATGTCTAATTATATACACCTCACATTCAGTGATGAGTGATTTGGAGACCACAAGAAAGATCCCAAAGCTACTTACAGGTATTACATATGCATGCATCTGTGCGTGCGTGCATGTGTGCATGTGTATGTGTGTGTGTGTGTGGAATGACTGGAGTAACTAATTTCATTCCAAAGATGTCCTTCACACTCATTGCCTCAACAATGTGTGTGTATATACACACACACATATACACACTTATGTATGTACACATATACATACATAGAAAGTAAATATGATATTGTGATACCATATAAATATCACATATTGCTATCTTTTATATGCATACATACGTACCTACATATTACATGTTCTAAATTGGAAGATGAAGGAATTGCTTATTGTTTGTTTTAACCCAACTTGATGCATCACAAGTACTCTATTTGCTAATTACAGCCTCAGAGCTTGATGGAAAATTGGAGGCTTTATTTTACAAATGAGAAAAATAAGGCCCAGAAAGGTTAAATGATTTACCCAAAGTCACAGATGACAGGGCTAGAATTAAAAAACTGAGTCTCTGGCTCCCTATCCAGCATTCTGTCCACTCTACCACTCTTTCTCCCAACCTCTGAGTCTTCAATATCTTTGCTGATCTTTATTATACTGTCATTTACCCAGTTCCTTGATTAGGAAAAATGGTTATTCCTGATAGAATCACAGGGTCACAGAATGTCAGAGTTGGAAAGCACCCCAAAGGCCACCTCATCCAACCCACAGGTAGAGAAGCACACTCTACAACCTGCCCAACAAGTAAGTCATCCAGTCTTCACTTGAAGACCTTGAGTGAGGAGGAGCCTGATGCCCAGGGATGCTCTTTCTATCACTGGATAGCTCTAATCATTAGGACATTTTTTTAATATCAAGCCTAAATTTCCCTCTTGCAAATTCTATGCATCACTCAATATTTTGGCCTTAAGGTCAAGAAACATAATATCATAGATTAAAAGGTTCATAGATATAAAGCAAGACAGGATCCTAGAACCAATTGAGTCCAACTTTCTCATGTTAGAGTTAAAGACACTGAAATTCTGAGAGTTTAGGTATATATGAGCCTGCAAGGGTCTGATCTATGTAGATCTTTCTCAGTCTTGGCTCATCTCCATTGAAGAGCCACCCTGGAGTGACTGGACGGACTAATTCCATGACATAGATGTCCTTTGTGCTCCTTGCCTCAACAAGAGATATCTAGATGTGTGTCTTGCCTGGGATTCTATGGAAAAGATATTATGAACTAAGAATGATGTCAATAATAAAATTTGAATTCTGAGAAGAGTGGAAAAGGTTTGGAGCAGCCTTGGTGGGGATGAAACAGTCCATTAGAAAGTCAATTAGAAATTAATAAATGGATTTTTGAGTAACAGCAAGGGCTAAGCTGAAATTCATAGGATCAAACTTAAGGCTGGAAGTGACCTCAGAGGCTATCTAGTCCAGTCCTCTCATTTTACATATGAAGAAACTGAGCTTCCAGGAAGGGAAATGATTTCCCAAGACCATACAGGTAGCAAGGATTTGAACTTGGGTCAAATCAAGAAACATTTATTAAATACCTACTACAGCTCTCCCTTCCACATTGCAGAGATTAGGGGCATAGTGCCCCCACAATCTAGGAGATCTGTGTAAAATTTTTTGGCACTTCCTTACTATCAGAAAAGAAGTCTGGATTTTTTTCTTTTTCTTTTATGGGGTGCTTATAGAACTTTATTATAAAAATTTGGTTGATTTTATACAATACTATACTCTATACATTTCTGAGTCTCTAAATTTTTTCTATGTCATCCGCTGACCTTCAGATGTCATCTGCTGCTGCCACAACCCCCCCCCCCCAAATTCCTACTTAACTATGATGACTCATGATATATTGAAACCATGACAGGGAACCTGTGAAGTCATGATGTGCATGGGATAATGGTATATGCAAGGTATAGTGCTAAACACTTAAGTCCTTTGACTCAAAGCTGACTCCTTCTGTTGTGCCATGATGCCCATAAATTTGAATTGGAGCCAACCCATTCACCTAATTTCATATACAACACAGTTCACTCTGGCCCCTACCACCAAAGGCCAGGTACTAGATTTCACCATTTCACCCCGTGTTCTCTGTCACCCTTAAGGGTGTCTAGCTAGGTTTTCTGTCAATGGTTCTAGACTCAACCAATGTTGTTGCCTCAGTTGCAGGGGGTGATCCCCTGGACACTAGTTCCATTTAGTCACTAGGTCAGATTAGATTAGCTTTTACACAGAAACACTTACTTCCAAAGGTATATTCACACATGTGCAAACTGACTCCAACATATGGGAGGCATAATCATTCTCCCCATGCACTGTCTGAGTCTCTGAGGAGGGGAGGAGCATTGGGTTCCATAGTTCAGTTTCCATAGCATACAGTCCCAGTTCCAAGTCCAAAACTTGGGAGTCTAGAGGCTTGCGTCCTAAGCTCTCTGGCTTTTAAGGACCTCCATGTCAATCTGGCTAACCAGCATACCACCCCACCTGAAATCGCAGGCTACAAAGTTGCCATGGCTTGGACCCCTGGATCTGTGTGGAGCACCTCCAGCACCTGCAACAGAGGACAAACAACACAGAATGGAAACAAACACCCCCATGCCCATTCCTCCATCAAGGTATTCTCTCCATCACCTTCTTAAACCAAAGAAACCAACAAAACAATAAACCAAGCCCTTATTGCAGCATTTGCCAATTTCTGAGGTATAAACGCTCACGCTGAACACTTGATAAGCAGTTCTCAGGAGCCAGGTTCAAGTTGGCATTCTCTTGCTAATGATGACTATAGACTAACAACAGAGGTTAAACTTATACTTTTGTATATTTAAATGATATATAATTGCTTTTAAGTCAATAGTACTTAACATGGGAATTTTTGAAAAAATATTTTAGTGATTATGCTTTGATATATTTGAATTCCTTTATAATTCTATTTATTTTATTTTATTCATTTAAAAATATTATTCTGAGAAAGGCTCCAAAAACTTCACCAGACTCTGCCAGAAGGGTCCATGACACAAAACAGGTTAAAAATCCCTGTTTCAAGCCCACATTAAGTCTCATCCCCCTTTTTACTTCATATCTTTTATGGATGGCTCCCATTTCCTTTTCTAGGGCCTTTAATTAAACATATTATGCAATTAATATATCTGTACCACTTGGGAATTTTCTCTGAAAATCACCACCTTTGCCCCTTTAGCTTCTTAACCTTTATATTCCTTTTCTTTCAGATTTCCTACTTCATGTTGTGAACAAGTTACAATCAGTGTCTAGCCTTCATCCAGTCAGCCATCCAAATTTCTCATCTTCTCTTGACAAGGTACATACAGAGGGACAAATGAGCTGGACCCAGAAGTGAATAGCAAGAGATCAGGCCAGATCCCATTTTGGAAATTACACCATGCTTTCCATAATGCCAAACTGCTTTGTGCAAACTGCAAATGTGATAAGTGTGCTGCTCTAAGCCAGCAATCTGCAATAGCAATCAGTTTAGCAGATACTTATCACTTAGTAACCTAGGGTTAAGTATGGAAGGTGTGAGCCCTGTCCCCTGTTGAGAGGGCATGAACTCCCTTGATGACATGGCAGAAGGAGACTGGCTGAGACAGGAAGCCAGTGTGTGTATATAAAGAAGAATTCCAGAGACAGAAAGACAGAATTGGAATTTTCCTGTTGGAGGAAGCAGAATTGTCTTAGCATCTGGGAGCTGGGCTGCTGTGAAGTGAGTTGGAGAAGTGAGTTGGAGTTATCTTGAGAGAGAGACAGAGAGACAGAGACAGAGACAGACAGAGAGAGGAGAGGGGGAGAGAGAGAGAGACAGAGACAGAGACAGAGACAGAGACAGAGACAGAGAGTGTGTGTGTTTCTCTCCCAACATCTGGAAGCTGACTAAGAACTGAACTGGAATTTTCCTGAGACCAGAATCGGATGAAGGCCACCCAGAAGGCCGATATTCCTTCTGGATCCTAGGGCCAGCTGAACTGCTGGAGGACTGAAGAAGCATGGCCAGGATAAGACTTTATTTGTTCATGGCCTACCTGATCCTTAAGTTCCAGGTAAGAGGTGAAGGGTTTGAGGTGTGCTGGACCCTGTGAACTTCAGTATGTCCCAGGGACTGCCCTGAGGACTAGACAAGGACCTGGGAGCTGTTTACCTCTGAGGACTGGACAAGAACCTGGCAGCTGTCTGCTTCTGAATCCAGGTGACTATTTGGTTAATTCAGGAAGGAGCTGGAACCATGGAAGGGGATCCAGGAAATCAGAGAGACCACCCAGGGTGGAGGGTTTACATGGTTTTTCTAATGACTGTACTAGTGATTAATGATAGTTAGTAATCGGGAATCTAGATTAGTGACTGATTAAGTTAATGGTTGCCCCATGAGCGGAAGATTAATATACTGTGAACTGATTGAGTAATTAAGTGAGGAAGATTTCTCCCTTAGGGAAACCAGATGATTATTCTTTTATTCCGTGTTCTAAATATTGTGGCCACTGTAGTGAAAACTGTGTGACCATTTTAATGTTAAGCTGTTAAGAACACCATATTGTGATTTTCTGTGATAAGAGGTAATGCTGTGAATATTATACGGTGATATATTGTGAATGTTTGCCTTGATTTGTAATGGAATAAACAGAGTGTTCACTATACTGTGTAATCCAAACCTTAAAAACTGTTCACGGTAGCATTCTTTTGGCAATCTTCTGGTGCATGGCGTTACAGCAGCTCAGGCTCATGATTAGGAAGAAATGAGACAACTGAAGTCATCTAACCTTGAACAAAAAGTTTATTTAATCAGCATACAGAAAGTATATTTAGCGAGGATGCAGCACAGGAAAATATAATCATCAAGGATGCAGCACACAAAAGTATAATCAGCAAGGATGCAGCACATGGAAGTATAATCAGCAAGGATGCAGCACACAGAAATATAATCAGCAAGGATGCAGTACAGGGAAGTATAATCAGCAAGGATGAAACACACAGAAGTATAATCAGCATGGATGCAGCACACAGAAATATAATCAGCAAGGATGCAGTACAGGGAAGTATAATCAGCAAGAATGCAGCACAGGAAAGTATACTTAGCAAGGATGTAGTACAGGTTCAAATCAATGCAGCCTCCCTCATTTCCATACAGAAATACATCTGGTCAAAAGAGTATATTGATTTCTATGGTAATGGGATATCTATCAAGTCTGAAGAGCATTAGCTCCTTACAGGGCTGGTCTTTTTATGCCCTAGACAACTGGGAAGCCATGTCAACAACTCAAGCTGCAGTCAACCAGACTAACCACATCTTAGGGTAAGCTTCCCTGCCTTTGGGGGAGGGGAGGAGGGATTAAACCCACACACATGGCAGGGATACCTAGTGGTTATTACACCTAGAATACATGTCTTATTTTTGCCCAAGTCACTGATAGGATGGTCACACTACAAAGAATTCCACTGAAGACCTACAAAGTTGACACTGAATCTTTAAATATTAATCTTTGACCATTCAAATAGTTTGAAACCCTCAAACTCTTATTATTGTATGGTCCACATCTCTCCATCCTTTCTACAAGAAAAAGAACCTTTATCAAATGCTTTGCTAAAATCTAGGCAGGCTATATCTATAGCTTTTTTACTGACTGAGTTGGTCTGGTAACCCTTTCAGAAAAGGAAATAAATTTAGTCTGGCACAATCTGTTTCTGATGAAGCTATGCTATCTTTTTGATATTAGGGGTTTTTTTTTGAGATCAATTAGTTCCCTCTTTTTGGTGTTTCATTCTGTAAGATATATATATTTGTACATGGCTAATGCAGGAATTTCTTTTTTCTTGACTACCTCTTTGCTATCATGAATTTGTTCTTTTTTAATTGAAGGGGGAGGTAAAAGAGAGAAAATAAATGATCATTAATTTAAAAAATCAAAATAAAATAAAATCTTCATTAAAAATCATTTAAATTGTGAATATCATTACAGATATTGACAGAATACGAGGAAAACCAGCTGAGCAACAATCCAATTCATTTTCCACTGGGAATGTCAAAGCTGTCATAATAATATTTTCCTAAATAAACACAGTTGAAAAATAGGGGGGAAAGGTTTAGAATTGTAAAAATAAATCATTAAAATTTTTAAATGATCAATTCTATAATTTCCGTAGGAATTAAAATAAAACTCATTGGCCTCTAGTTTTCAAACTGGATTCTCTTTTCTCTTTTGAAAATTGGGACATCTTCTCCCCTTCTATTCTCCACAGTTTTCCACATAGTTGTGAAAGCTCCACACAAACAAGCTCATAAACAGCAACAGTAAAAACCCCAGCAGTGGGAGGAGATTTGAGGACCTTGCTTAAGAGGTGGGTGGCCATTATCTCTGCCTGCGTGTCTCCCTGTAGAGTCTCAGTGTCTGCCTCGTCAACACTCTCTTTAGGCTGCTGTTCACTCCTCTCAGCTCACTCTTGCTTCTGCCCTTGGTGGTACTTGACACAGCACTTTCCCAGTAGTCTCCTGCTGCCATGCCTGCCTTCAAAGTTGTCTTTATTTCATCTCCATAAGCCAGGAGCCCTACACTAGTCCATGCTGCTCTCTCCTAGCAGCCTTTGATCTCAGTAGATAGATAGATAGATGGATGGATGGATAGTACATACACACATATACATACACATATTTGTGTAGACACACATGTGTACATGTGTACATACATATTGGTGTGCATATGTGTGTATGCACATATACACATTATGTGCACATATATATGTATTGTGTGTGCATAGTACATGTATCCTCTGTTCCTCTTGAAGATTACTGACATCTTTTATAGATCTCCTCATATGCTCTGGGTAAGAGCACTCTCTGAATGTAACTGAGTGGACAAATGATCTGGACCCAGATTTGAATATAAATCAATGAATGAATGAGAAAGCATTTGTAAAGTGCTCTCTTTGGTCAAAGCACTATTTTAAGTGCCGGAAAGACAAATTCTTATTCTCAAGGAGCTAACATTCTAAAAGGGAGAGAGAGCACATAGAAAGATTGAGCTTCCAGCTTGATGGAAAAGCTCCATCTATGGTTTCTACGGTGCAGCGGCCAAAAAAACAGATAGCAATGCATCTTCTTTAGGATCATTTCCAATCGTATCCATTTCTGATGCTGAGAAATGTGATGGTGCCAAGGTTAAGAATTTGCTTTTCTTGGTCTTCTATTAGCTGTGGCTACTTAGGAGGTAGGAGCAACAGAACCTGCAGAGACAGTTAGTTGCTGGGTTAAATATTCACAAGGCACGCTCCCCTGGCCAATTTCTTTGTAAAAGTTGGACTAGACTCAGGACTGATGACTTGGAGAGGACTGCTCTTCCCAGGGATCCTGGGCTTCCTAATCAGCAATTGGTCCGCAGGTAGTCTTGGTGGTGGTAGGAATGGCAAGTCTGCTTTCTATATATCTACTCCTCTGGACAATGGCTTTATTAAAACTAGACTGGAAGCAAGCCTGGCCATCTGGAATGAGGAGGAACTGTGCTATTGCTATGAATCTTTGGCTTACTCGCCCCACTGGGAGCAGTTGGTGTTGGTATTGGTGAGAATGGAGGAGCCTCTTCACCACAAGGTTTGTTCTCCTAGACAACTGAAGGATGTACAGTTAGTTTAAACATGATGATGCAAATAACACATCAACTTTTGTCAGGTAACCATTTCCTTCTATGACCTTGGTTATTCAAGTAACTTCCTTACCCCCATTTGAAGAGTCAAATATCTAGTGCATGCAACCTTCTCATGATGAAGTTGCAAGACCTCCAAACCCATTCCTCCTCTTAAATAAAGCATCTAATTACACAGCCTCTTCAGCATAAAAGCATCTCATTACTGGAAGGAAATTAGGCTAGGGACCAGTGTGACCTGGAAAAGATCATCCATGTCCCTTGGATCAACAAGAATTCTCTCTGGATGTGCAGGAAAGTTAGGCCTAGTACCACATAACCAACTACAAGCAGACATAAAATGAATGTACAATTTTCCATCCTGGATTTCATTTATGCAGCACTTATCACCAAAGCATCTAAATACATTACAAAATGAAGAACATATCAAGTTATTAAAATGACAAGCATAATGGGAGTGGGCAGGTAGCCTAGGACGTTTGGGCAATGTCAACTTTGTCGGTGTTGTTCTTTTTTTAAACAGGCAGATTCTTCTTCATGGAGAATTCAACATCTGGAAAGTTTCTGCTTGTAAATTCCAGATGTTCTTTGGTTATCTGTGAACAAGAGAAGTTCTAATTTTTGCATTTAAAAAATGAAACCAACTCTTCATACTTCTCACTCAAAAGCAATGGAACAGATTTGCTTGGATTTCATTCTCTTTTCTCCCATAAGGTATTCCCTCTAAGAGCAGACCAGACATGAAAAATTTATGCGCAAATGAATGACTCCCCTAAGAATTTCCCTTTTAAATGGGAGGATTAGAATGGTCACCTGTATAACTCTGCAAATGAATGACTCCCCTAAGAATTTCCCTTTTAAATGGGAGGAATAGAATGGTCATCTGCATAAATCAGTGGCATCTAGAGGACCAAATCTTGGTCTGGAGAAGGGCCACCTGAATCTTATTCATACCACTCTAGGTTGTTGAATTATCATCTATTCCCTGATTCATTTCCCATTCTTTTACACAAAAGGACCATAATTTCTACTCCTAACTCAATGAGGTACTATGAGAGAGCAATGAGAGAATTCAATGCACACACAGAGGCACATATATATGTATGTGTGTGAACTGAGAATGCATGTCAGCACATATGTTTTTGTATGTGGTATTGCACATGTCTGTATGTTCATGTATAAATGGTCTGATAGCTATCTGAGAGATCTGAAACATAGGATTATTATATGTAATCTGAGAAAACTTATCCTTCAAAAATAATAACAAATTTCTATAGCACTTTATGTTTTAATTAATCAACAACTTCTATTAAGCAATTATTATATACCAGTAACAATTATTACATACCAGTAACTATGCTAATAGCTAGAGATACAAAGAAAGGCAAAAAACAAAAACAGTTCCTACTTTCAAAAACTTTTACATTCTACTGGGAGAAACAACACATATTAATCAGAATATACAAAATAAATTCAGAGCAGAAGACAGGGAATCTTAGAAAAAAGGTACTAACATCTCGGAGAACCAGGAAAGTACTCCTGCAGGTACTTTCAGTACTTGCTGTTGTTACTGTTCTGTTGTTTCAGTCATGTTTGAATACGTGATCCCGTTTGGGGTTTGTTTGTTCTTTTTGGC
This sequence comes from Pseudocheirus occidentalis, assembly GCA_028646575.1. Taxonomy (NCBI): domain Eukaryota; kingdom Metazoa; phylum Chordata; class Mammalia; order Diprotodontia; family Pseudocheiridae; genus Pseudocheirus; species Pseudocheirus occidentalis. Next base: position 124,547,936 of record CM053599.1, read on the forward strand.
AAAGATATTGGAATAGCTTGCCATTCCTTCTCCATCTTATTTTACAGATGAGGAAACTGAGGCAAACAGGGGTATGTGACTTGCCCAAGGTCACACAGCTACTAAGTGTCTGACGTCACATCTGAATTCAGGTCTTTCTGATCCCAGGCTCTCAGTCTGTCCACTGCACCAAGTATTAAAGGAAGATGGACATTCCAAGAGTCAGAGGTTAGGAGGGAGAGCATTCCAGGAATGGGGGACAGTCTATAAAGGTACAGAAACAGGAAATGGGATTGTGTGTAGGGTCCAAGCTTATTCTTCACAACAATCTAATGAAGTAAGTAGTATAACTATTATAATCCCAATTTCAAGGTACAGAAATTAAGCAGGGGTATGCCAAAGCCAGCTTGACAGGCTAATGAGAGGCAATTCTTCAATTTTCAGTATGTGCATGTACACTTGGGAAGTGGGCAAAGACTATAAATCATTGCTTAATTTATTGTTTTATTGATTTCCAGATTTAAGAAGGTGAAAGAGAGACTTTAAGAATACAGATTAAACTTAAAAGTGCATCACATTTTTTCCCCAGAAAGTCAGTTGTTAAAATATACCATCTTGGACTATTCCCAAAGGGTTATAAAACTACAGATATCCTTTGATCCAGCAATACCACTACTAGGTCTACATCCCAAAGAGATTAAAAAAAAAAAGGAAAAGGATCTATTTGTACAAAAATATTTATCATAGCTCTTTTGGTGATGGCCAAGAATTGGAAATTTGGGGATGTCCCTCAGTTAAAGAATAGCTGAACAAGTTGTGATATATGAATGTAATGGAATACTATTGTGCTATCAGAAATGATGAACAGGATGACTGCAGAAAAACCTGGAAAGATTTATATAAACTGATGCAAAATGAAGTGAGCAGAACCAAGAGAACACTGTACACAGTAACAGCAACATCGCATGATGATCAACTGTGAATGACTTGGCTCTTCTCAGCAATACAGCGATCTAAGACAATCTCAAAGGACTCGTGCTGAAAACTGCTATCCACCTCTAGAGAAAGAACTTGATGGAATCTGAAAGCAGATTGAAGTAAACTATTTTTTCATTTTATTTTTTGTGGGTTTGTTGGGTTTTCTGGGAGGGGGTCCTGTGTTTTCTTTCACAACATGACTAATATGGAAATATATTTTGCATGATTGCACATGTATAACATATCAAATTGCTTACTCTCTCAGGAATGGAGGACAAAGGGAGAGAATTTAGAACTCAAAATAAAAAAAAATGTTAAAAATTGTTTTTACATGTGATTGGGAAAAATATTTTTTTTAATTTTACCAGTATGGTACTCAAAATAAGGCTCAGAGAGTTAGTGTAATTCTTCTCTGGGCAACTGTCAATTTGGATTCTTTGGAAATGTTAGTATTCTCGGACTTCAGCCAGCAGAATATTGGTGTTAAAAAAAAAAACAGACCTTTGTTTCCATAAAAAGTTGGGCCTCATTAAATGAAATATGCAATTGCCCAAAATGATTCAGGGTGTTCTCCTCTTCCGGTCTGTCTCTGAGCCAAGACTATTCATCATCCATTAGCAGCATCTAGTCAATATAAATATATTTCATCTATTTTGTCTGGCACATAGTAGGCACTTAAATGCTTACTGACTGACTGAGCTGTCTATCTGCATATCATAATCAAGATGGGAAAGGCATTTCTTTATCTACTTGGTTTTCCCATATGGATAGCGGACAAACTCATTTGAGCAATTATGGGCCACTTTTAGGAGGTTCTGAAAAAGTCCAAAGCTTGATTTGGTCAGTTCAAAGTCAACCATAACAAGGTGGGTGCATCTAGAGAACCTCATCATTGATAAAGAATCCCTCTTTTATTCAGACAATATTGAACATTCTCCATGAAAGTGGCAAATACCTTTAGGAAACATACATCTCTCTGTTTCAGTCTTTACCTGATACTCATAATCAAAGGCTCATTGAATATTTATCTCTGCTGTTATATCTTTCAAGTAATGTATTACTTTGACATACAGATGGGAGACATCTTATTTTAGGAAAGCTCTTTGGATGGCTTTGCTTAGTTGGATATCTTATTAGTAGTATCTTATTAGCACTCTCTACTCCAAATAGCAAGGCAGTTAGGTGGCTCAGTGGACAGAGTTCTGGGCCTGGAGTGAACATTCACTGCTCTTTGGAGTTGTTTTTCAGTCATTTAGTCACATCTGATTCTTTGTGACCCCACAAGGCCTTTCTTTGTTTCTTTCTGGCCTCCCTTTCTTCCTGCCTTCCTTCCTTTCTTCCTTTCTTCCTTCCTTCCTTCCTTTCTTCCTTCCTTTTTCTTTCTTCCTTCCTTCCTTCTTTCCTTCTTTCTTTCTTTCTTTCTTTCTTTCTTTCTTTCTTTCTTTCTTTCTTTCACACAACCACTAAGTGTCTTATTAGCACTCTCTACTCCAAATAGCAAGGCAGTTAGGTGGCTCAGTGGACAGAGTTCTGGGCCTGGAGTTCAAATCTGACCTCAGACACTTAGTGGTTGTGTGACCCTGGGTGAGTCACTTAACCTTGATTTGCTTTAATTGACAGGAGAAAGAAATGGCAAATTTCTCCAGCATCTTTGCCAAGAAAACCCGATGGGGACAGTTAGGTGGCATAGTGAATAGAACACCAGCCTTGGAGTCAGGAAGACCTGAGTTAAAATTCGGGCTCAGACACTTAACGCTACTAGCTGTATGACCTTGGGCAAGTCACTTAAACCCAGTGCCCTGCCTTCCCCCTTCAGAAAGAAAGAGAGAGAGAGAGAAAGGAGGAAGGAAGGAAGGAAGGAAGGAAGGAAGGAAGGAAGAAAGA
>CM053599.1:124551276-124574572 GCA_028646575.1 Pseudocheirus occidentalis
TCCAAAGAGCAGTGAATGTGCACTTGTTGAGCGTAAGCAGAATATAACACATCACAAATGAGAAGTTATGTGGGAGAAGTGGCATGAAGAATGTCATCGGGGCAGTTAGTGGTGCAGTGAACAGAGCACCAGTCCTGTAGTTAGGAAGACTTGAGTTCAGATTCAGTCTCAGATACTGTGACCCTGGACAAGTCACTTAACCCTGACTGCCTCAAAAAAAATACTGTCAGAGAAACGTATGCTTGAAATAAAAAAGATACTGCTACTGAGAGATAACTTCAAACTTTTTCTTCCTATCGCTTCTCACTAGATCATAGTTGGAATGGGCCCCAGTCATCTCGTTCAATCTCCTTATTTTATAGATGAGGAAAGTGAACTGATGTGGCGAAGACTGTTAATATGTGAGGCAGAATTAGAAATTGGCTCCTCTAAGTCCAAATACAGGGCCTGTTTCACCTGATTATTGAAATAACCTCCTAACTGATCTTCCTTCCTCAAGTCTCTCCCCTTTCAGTTCATTCTTCTTCCTGCTACTACAGTGATTCTCTTTCAACACAAATCTGACCATGTCACTTCCTTACTCAATAAATTCCAATGCTTGTCTATTGCCCCCAGAATCAAACACAGATTCATTTGTTTAGGTCTTAAAGCTCTTCACAACCTTGTCCCACTCTATCTTTTAGGCCTCTTTAAACATTTCTCTGCCTCGTACTCCCAGATCCAGCCAAACTAGCTTTCTCTCTGTTCCTCACACATAACATTCCGTTTCCCATCTCTTTGCCTTTGCCCTGGACATCCTCTATGCCTATGAGACACTCCCTTCTTGTCTCTGCCTCAGAATCCTTCTCTTTATCCACACTCAGCTCAAATGCCAATTTCTACATGAAGCCTTTCCGGCTATATCAACAGCTAGAGCCCTACCTCTGAAGCAACAGAGGGAAGGATGGATACAAAATGGAGCTGGTTTCATGCGAGAATTGAGAGAACCAACTGGATGCCGTCTCATGAACCCTGGCTCCATCTTGCTCTGCTGTATGTATTATCTTCCATCTTGTTTTTCTGCAAATCATTCACAGGAAAATAGATGGCATAAGCCATCTATTGTTTCATAAAATGCAAGTGGATGTAATCAATCAGAATCTCCCAATTCTGGGAAAGACCTCAAAACTCACTTGCCCCCTCCCAACTTGATGAAAACTCACTCTCCCTGCATCCCAATTTGGAATGCTGTACTTGGCCTCACCTGCCTCCCACCTGCCATTCTGCTGTAACCAGCTATCTTCTTCCTGTTCTTTTTTCATGGAAATAGACTAGTTGGCTGCAGGACCCCTCAAAAGTTTCCTTGTGCCCACGAAAATCAAAATGTGTACTAGCCAATCCCTACTATAAAGCTCTTATTATGCAATCCCTGACCATTAAGAGTTGGGGGACCCTATATATCAGTGATCTGCTCTTGGTCAGACCTGTTTGATTTGGGCAAGGTAAGATGTAGCCCCGAACAGCATGAGCTAAATAAAATCCACTTCCAAAATTTGCACTTGGGGTCTCAGTCGCGTCTTTCGGCACAACAGGAACATCTATCATCTTTGCTCCAATTAGAAATCAGATTACCTAATCTGGTATCATGGTTTCTTTCCTGTTAATTGCTTTCTTTTAATGCATAAAAATCTATCTTTCCCTAAATTCAGGGTCTTTTACCAGGCAGAGTAGGCTAGGTTCCAATTTGTAATGCAATTGGCATGCATTACTTAATAAATCAGTATAATCAAAAGTACAGACCTTTATTTCTTCATTTATTTCAGATGTTACCTGCCACACCTCTCAAAATGCCTTGTACTTAAACACTGTGTATTTATTCTCTTTATATAGAGGAAGCTAGGCAACACAGTGGATAGAAGGTTCGACTTTGAGTCAGGAAGAAAATTCAATTTGAGCTTCAACACTTACTAGCTGTATGACCCTGGGCAAGTCATTTAACCTCTGCCTCACTTTCTTTTTCTGTAAAGAGAGGATAATAATAGTGCTTATCCCTCCCCCCCCCCACCAGGGTTGTTGTAAGAACAAAGAGACATTTTTGGTAAAGCAATTTTCAAACCTTACAATGCTATGCAGATGCTATCTGTCATTATTATTTCTTCTGTACATACTTACATATGTCCTATTTTCCCCTGGTTGGCATGTCACTCCTAGGTAGGCATTGTTTCATTCTTTGTATTTCCTTTGCCAATGCCTAGTACAACACCTGGCACAAAGCAGATGTTTAGTAAGTGTTTGGGGACCTTACTATATTTTCCATATTTTTCATCATCTTTCCCTGCCTACCCACCTTTTCAATGAAGTCACCAAATATCATGGTACATACTGATATAATTTAGAATCTCAGCAAGTTCTTTTGAAGATTTCTCTCCTTTGTCATCTCTTGGTCATGGTTTGGGCCTTGATGGCTCAGACTAAATATAAATACCAACTGTTTCTATTTTGGCTAGAAAACCTGAGGATCTTTCTGTCTCAGACTGATTTTTTTTAGGTAAAAGAGGCCATTCTTTGCTTCATTTCTCACCTAGCCTTAATCAATGAGTGGACATTGCCTCAGTCAAACTGAAACCTAGGAAAGACCTTAACTTTAAAAGGTCAAGGTGTCCCATTGAATCCAGGCCCATCTCTAGTCATTGCGATTTATATCTGGCCACTGGTCCTAGATGGCTCTGGAGGAGAGAGCGAGGCTGGTGACTTTGCACAGCTCTCCCTCACTTAAATCCAATTCACTTGTAAGTCACAAAATCACCTTCCTGATATCATGGTCTTCTTCAAGAACAAAGGACAAACAACCAGCTTTCTCATCCTATATGGCAGACACTGGCACAGAAGTAGCAATTATTTTTATGGTAGACTTTCTGAAAATATTTATATCTATTACTGAAATATGATATGACCCAGAGTTCCATGATATAATCTTTTTTGATGTCTTTAGACAAATAATACATCCAATTCTGTCAAGTTCTTTGCCTCTCTGAGAAGAACTGGTAGGCCTTCTATCAACATCATTTTTCTGTCCTTGTTTCCCAGAGCCTAGCAGAGTACAGAGTAGGCTCCTCATAAATGTTTGTTTAATGGAACCAAAATTTAAGTGAATTCTGTTTAATTTATAGTAAGCATGTAGGGATTGATAAAATGAAGTTTCTCTAGAAGTTTAACCACTGATGGTCATTAGAGAAAGATGTTAAATTTAGGTACCAAAAGGTAATCTAATGTTTACAACCACTCTACAAACTGTGATTGGTTATGACTACCCCTCCCCACTCCTACCTGCCATTTCTAACACTCCACCATTGTCACTGCAGAAGCAGAAAAGGGGCCCACAGGATTGGGGGCCATTTTGTATTTTTCTTTGTTGCCCAGCTGACCATAGCCAAACAATTTATTATAAAGGGGCCAGCAGAGTGGTGACAAACCACTCTGTACTTGGTTTAGTTGGTCCTCAGGAAGCATACAGCTTTGTGCCATCACTGTTACTCAGATATTTTCCAAGAACCTACAGAATTTGTGTTCAAGGCAAAAATTTCCAGTAGAACCTACCAGAATTTGTGTTCAAGGTAAATCAGATGAGCCAGGCTTGAATCTTGAATTATATTTCTAAATGCCTTAGGGAAGGAAGGAAGGAAGGAAGGAAGGAAGGAAGGAAGGAAGAGAGGGAAGGAGGAAGGGAGGGAGGGGAAAGTGGATGGAAAGGGGAAAAGGGAGGGGAGGGGAAGGGGAAGGAATGGAAGTAATCACATCTTCCATGTCTGGGTTCAGTGCTAAGCCATTAACTCTCAGCCAACTTGTTGAGATATTTGTCTTTCAAGGTTCTTACCCTCCCTTTATTTACTTCTCCCCTCGCTCATGATGCCTTATTGATGTGCCCAGTGATCTTTTTTCTTTTTCCTTCCTATTCTTTCTTTTAAATCACCCTACTTTCAGGAAAAGATGGCCATGCTGTTTACAGCATAGTATGAATTCCAATCAATGTATTAACTCTCCCAAGGATGTCTCATTTTAATTCTTATCTCCAACTGCAGGATAATATCTAGGTGGTACAGTGGATAGAGCACTGGGCTTGGAATCAGGAAGACTCATCTTCTTTAGTTCAAATCTGGCCTCACACACTTACTGTGTGACCCTGGACAAGTCACTTCTCCCTATTTGCCTCAGTTTCCTCCTCTGTGAAATGAGCTGGAAAAGGAAACGGCAAACCACTCCTGTATCTTTGCCAAGAAAACCCTAAATGGGGTCATGAAGAGTCAGACACGACTGAAACAACTCAACAATCATCTCCTTCCACTAAAATGAAGCAGGTCATGGAGGAGCTAAGGGGCAGAAGAATCTTCCTATTCCTGATATCATACCTTTCTGTTTTGCCTATGTGTAAGGCAGACCTGTGACCTCATCTAGGACCAGTAGGTTCCTCCCTACATCTCCATCTGAAGAAGTATCCATGCCCTAGGCAGGCACTCCTCAAAGATGGCTCAGTCAGTCCATGACTCTCCTCCCATTGGCACACTCCTCTTTGACATTCCCCTGGACGCTGGCATGACTCTCCACTGCTGCTCCACTTTTCCATTTCTCACATTGTCTTCTCCCAGAAGAATTTAAGCCCTTTAAGGGCATAGATTGTCTATCTACTTATTTGTACCTGTAATCCCAGCACTTACCACAATGCCTGGTACATAGCACAACTCTTGCTATTCCAGTTGCCAGTTCTCAAAGAACTACCTTATTGACCCTCAGGTATGAACTACTGAACTGTTTGTCTGCTTCTAAGACCTAGCACTAGAGTAACCACACAGCCAAGTCACAAAGTCCTTGGGGCTTCATTTGAACTCATCTTCCTGACTCAAAGTTCAACCTTCTATCCACTGTGCCAACTAAACTTCCTCTAAAGTATGCAGTGCATAAACCCCTGGGCATGAGTTAGGAGAACCTGAGTTCATATTTGGCCTCAAGCACCTACTAGCTGTGTGACCCTGTGCAAGTCACTTGGCTGCTGTCTGCCTCAGTTTCCCCAGGTGTAACATGTGGACAATAGTACTACTTCACAAGGTTATTGCAATGATGAAATGAGATATTATTTGTAAAGCACTTAGCACGGTGCCTGAAGCCCCATAAATGTGCGCTTCCCTTGTTCTTACTACATATTTCTCCAAGAAACTTCTTCAAGAAGTGGTGGTATGCTGGTAAATGTGTAACAACTGCCTCTTCCCACCCTCCCCCCCTTAAAAAGTACACTTAATACACTTCTAAGTCTAATCTACATTTCTCGATTAGTTTCTTAAATGTAGACAACCAACAAAACAATAAATCAAACCCTGGCTTGATATTGAAATTTTGACAACTTTAACATTGCAAACTGAGCAACTGGTTCTTGTGAACCAGGTTACACTCACTCCAGTAACGAGCCTCTCTCCATCTAGGGAGGATTAGTGTCTGCCTCTGGTGCTGCTGCACCTGTGATTGCTGTTGTTTAGTCATTTTTTGGTTGTGTCTGACTCCTTGTGACTCCATTTTCTTTGCAAAGATATCGGAGGGGTTTGTCATTTCCTTCTCCAGTTCATTTTACAGGTAAGGACACTGAGGCAAACAGGGTTAAATGACTTGCCCAGGGTCAGACAGCTAGTAAGTGTCTGAGGTTGGATTTAAACTCAGGAAGAGCAACCTTCCTGACTCCGGGTCTGCAGAACCACTTAGCTACCCTGTTGCACCTACAACGGTGCTATGCAAAGGATTAGGGGGCTGATTTGAACAAGATGTGATATGTTCTGACTGTCAAAGGAAGGTGGTCTTGTAAAGTTCATCAGCTTTTAAAAGTAGTCCTAGTTCTGGCCAAATATCAACTGGCAAACCTCAAGGAGTGTGTTTTACATCACTGTGGTTCACATCTAGCGCCAAATTTCCAGGAGTGGCTTCTTAAGCGTGATCCTCTTAAGCTGGATTTTCACAGATCTGGTAGATGACTACCAGAAAGGATACGCAAGAATTGTTGGCACATGAGAATTTGGCCCCATAAGTTAAGGGCTTAATATATTATAACACTATGGATAACTTTAAAATCAGCTTTTATCTTCAGAATAAGGTATGTGATTGTCAAACTCTTTAGCTATCCCTTCTACAGTTACTTTGGGGGTTTTTAATCATTATCATTATAATTTCCCCCAATCCAGAGTAGTGTGGTATAGTGTGGAAAGAGCCCTCCACTAGGAGTAGAAGCTTGAATTTTAATCTAGGCTTTTTAACGTAGGATCTACCATTAATGAATTATGTAGTCTTTCATTTACCTTGTCCCCTTTCTGAGTCTGTGTTCTTTTTTGAAAGAGGGAAGTTAGACATTAAATGATCTCTAAGGTCCATAAAAACTCATGTTTTATTATTATGGCATCAGAGATATAAAAGCATAAGGAGCAGCTATTTTCCCAGTCATTAGGAGACTCACTGCATTAGGGCCATAACAATAGAGTCACATCAGGAAATGCCTACCACATAGTTAGTGTCTCCTTTTTATTGTTCTGAACGTCTTCCTTTCTTTTTAAAAATTCAACATTTAAAAGTATGCCCTGCCTCACATTTATAGAATAAAAATCTCAGAGGTGAAAAGAATCTCCTGTTTGACCTTGGGCAAGTCACTTAACCCCAATTTCCCCTGCCTTCCACCTCCAAAAAAAAGCCCCCCCCAAAAAAAAGAACCGTGAAAAGCCATGGAGTCCAACCTGTACCTGAACAGTGATTCCCTTCTATAACCTAGCCAACAAACCATTAGCTAGCATCCTCTTGAAGGTTTACTATTTGCAGAGCCCATTAACTTCTGAAGCAACTTATTCCACTCATGGGCAGTTCTTATTTCTAGGAAATCTTCCCTTATAGCTCCTTCATAACATTTCCTGCATCTACCCTCTGGAGCCAAGCAGAATGAAATATGGTCCTTCTTTCACAAGTCAACTCCACAAATAATTGAATATAGCCATTACAATCCCCTTCTCTTCACCTTTCCCCCTCCTTCCCCACCAAGTCTTCTCTTCTCTGGGTTAGACACCAAGCACAGTTTCTTATTCTTTCACCTTACCCTGAACAATGAAGTACCCTCCCAGAACTGATCTCAGTAGAGCTTTCTTGCTCTTAGTTGACTTAATTGGGCTTCCAGCCTGTTAAAACCACCAAACCTTTCATAGGAATTTCTGTCAAGCTATGTCTCTCATACTATATTAATATAGTTGACTTTTTGGACTCCAGAATAGAACTTACCATTTATTCTTAGAAATTTTTATTTTATTAGATTTGGTCCATAATTCTAGTTATAGAATCTCTTTGAATATTGACTCTATCTAGTTTCAAATCATTTCTAAATCTTATAACTATGGGATCTTGGCCTACGTTCAAGTTGTTTTTTCTAGAACATAAGAGGGACCTCCTGAGTGAGGAAATGCACCTACCAATGCAAATAGACAAATCCTGGCTCGAGATAAGAAGAAATTCCACCTATTTCTGTTTTCTGGGGCCAGGCAGAATGAGTTTAATCACAGGATCATAGATTAGATCCATGAGGGGAATGAGCTCCCTCCAGAAGCAGTGTGTTTCCCATCACCTGAACCCTTTGAGCAAAGGCTGGATGACCACTTGTCAGTGGTTGTTGTCAAGAACATTCTTTTTCCAATATGAGTTGGACTAGATGGCCTCTGAGGTTCCCTTTGAGAGTTTAAGTTTCTAAAGTTCAACTCCATTCTTTTCCCCTCACTTCCCATTCCCACCCACCCACCCCAATCTAACCACCTCCAAAAATGTTTTTTTTTTTAAAAACCTGACAACGGGCTATATGATAAAGCCTAATAGCAAAGCAATGCATTTGTATTTCATTTGGGAAACTTGTGTGGACCTCTGCCAAGCACCTCCAAGCTGAGCAGCTGGCTGAACACACACCACCAGTGACTCACATTTGTGTTTGTAAGGGGAAACAAATAATTAAAAAAGATCAAAGACTCAATGTGATAATGAGAAACATGCTCATTGCTGCTCATCTACTGCTGAAAATTTCTACTTACAGGATAAAATATTTTATAAGGAAAACATTTTATTATGGGCCTAGTCTGGGGCTTGCTCTGGGGTTAGAACTTTTGTTCTAAGGTAGGTGACATTGCTGTTTGCCACAGTTGTAACCAAAGTGTCAGGAAAACATCCATGAATGCCTCAACTCTGCTTTCATGCTTCATTCACGGGCATTTCTTTTCTAGGCCTCAGTGTTTTCATCTGTAAAACTGGAGGTGGGGACAGGGGTGTGAACTACATAAATCCTAAGATCCATCCAGCACTCAAACTCCATGAGTCTATGATTCTTTCTTCATGTGGAAGGCAGACCTTTAGGCCTTTATATGTCCCTCATCTCTCTCCTCTGGACTACTGAATGTTTCAAAATGTTTTTTGAATGTGATAACTTGAAAATAGTCTCCTGCAGAATAATTATAAATATACACACACACTCCTGCAGACTTGTTATAAATATATATATATATGTATATACACATACATGTATATGTATATATTTATATATTACATATGTATATATACACACTTGTATATATATGTATGGTATGTGTATGTGGTGTGTATGGTGTGTGTGTGTGATATATGTGTGTGTGTATATACATATATATAGTAGTTAATACATATTTTTAAGCACCAACAAATATTTCATGCATTCTCAGTCTTCAACTTCTTCACTCATCCTTTACCATCTGCCTACAAATATGCTCAGAAATCCCAAGTCCCAATGAAAAACCTTTCCTTTCTCCCTTCTATATTATCTAATTACTCTTTGGGACAGCTGGGTGGCTCAGTTGATAGAGCATTAAGACTTGAATCAAGAAAACTCATCTTCTTGAGTTCAAATCTAACCTCAGACACTTATTAGCTGCGTGACCAAGGGCAAGTCACTTAATCTTGTTTGCCTCAGTTTCTACATCTGTCAAATGAGCCAGAGAGGGGAACAGCAAACCACTCTAGTATCTTTACCAAGAAAACACCAAATGGGGTCATGAAGAAATGACTGAACAATAACAACAAAAATCCCATCTCTCTTCTCCCTTTTGCTGCTAAACTCCAAAGAAAGTTATCCAAACCGACTTCCTTACTCCCTTACTAAGCTTTCCTTAACCCCTTACAATCTGCCTTCTACTTCTGCTGAAACTGCTCCCTCACAGTTTACCAACCACCTCCTAACCACAACATCCAATAATCTGTTCTACTTTTTATTCTCCTCGACCTCTCTGCTAGTTTGGACATCGCTGAGCCCTCTCCCTCCTTGACTTCAAAGCCATCAAGCTCTCCTGATTTTCACTCCTTTTATTTTTCAATATTTTTGTTATCTATTTTTTGTTATTTATTTATTTTCATTTCTTCATTTTTTCCCTTACCCAAAGTATCTGCCCCCATCTCTTCTCTTTCTACGCTCTACACACTGGCAGTTTCACTCACTCCTTCCGTAAGTGGTTCCCCTATCCCACCCTTCCCTAGCCTTCCATTGTGCCCTTTGGAATACATATTCTATTACCAACAAACTGCCCTTCATATTAGATCTGTGCTTTTTTCCCCTGGAAACTGCTTTTTATATATTATGTATTCACTTTATGTGTGCATGATGACTTTTCCCCCCAAAGACATAGGTACTTAATAAATTCTTGTTGAGTTGAATTAAATCCCACAGCGCCAATGATCACCGCTATCTACATGAATCACAAATCAATTTCTTGAGTTCAGATTTCTCTTGGGAGGTCCCAGCAATATGTTTCAAACTGTTCAACATTTTTTAATCTGACTTAACTAAAGCCACAGAAAACATGCTTGTCAAATTTACAATGAACATAATAAGATAAAATTAAATGAGGACAAGTGTAAAGTTCTACATTTGCAGTAAAAAAAAAAAAGTGAACTTCATGAATACATGGCAGGAAACGTAGAGTTAAACTCCAGTTCATTTTAAAGAGTATTAGTGGACTACAAGCTCAAAAGGTGTCAGTAGTGTGATCAAAGTCAAAAAGCTGACACTAGGGGTAGCTAGGTAGAGCAGTGGATAGCAGGAGTGGGGAACCTGTGGACTTGAGGCTACATATGGCCCTCTAGGTCCTCAACTGTGGCCCTCTGACTAACTCCAAACTTCACAGAATAAATTCCCTTCATAAAAGGATTTGTTCTCTAAAACTTAGACTCAGTCAAAAGGCTACACCCAAGGAGCTAGAATGGCCTTGAGGCCTATGCAGAAGAGAGTACAGGCCCTGCAGTCAGGAGGACCTGAGTTCAAATCCAGCCTCAGACACTTATTAGATGTGTGACCATGGACAAGTCACTTGCCCCGATGGCCTCCAAAAAACTTTAAAAAGTTAATGCCAGCCTTTGTTGCATTCAAAGCGGCTCAGTGTAAGAAGGAGGGAAGCAGTGGGATGGCTAGATGGTGTAGTGAATAGAGCACTGGCTCTGGAGTCAGGAGGACCTGAGTTCAAATCCAGCCTCAGACACTTAACACAAAAACTAGCCGTGTGACCTCGGGCAAGTCACTTAATCCCAACTGCCCTCCAGAAAATTAAAAAAAAAAAAGAAGGAGGGAGGTGACAGCTCTACTATACTCTCGCTTACTCCAATCACATCTGGAGATCTGGGAACCACATTTTGGAATATCTTCAACAATGGGGATTTCATAAGAGGGGGACCATGATGGCAAAAGAAATTGTTTCTAAATTATATGATGATCTATTAAAGGAACTGGAGGCATGGAGGAGACTTAGGGGAGACATAACTTTCTTCAAGTGTAGACTCGACTTCTAGGATGTTGGGCGGTGGGGAGGGGAGAAGGCAGGGAAATGCATACACAAAGGAATAGATAAATATATGTGTGCATATACATATATATATATAAAGATATATGTATGTTTTTATGTATGTGGATATATATACATCCAATATATACAATATGTATACATATATACACATAAACTATACACACACCACACTTGTGTTTGTATAGTAATTTCAGAGGAGAAGGCAATAAGAAGTTGGTGGTGAGTATATCAGGAAAGGGCATTGTTATAGCCTTAAAGCAGTGTAATAAGGTGAACAGCATACAGAGTTTGAAGTTAAGATAATTGAGTTCAATTCTTTCCACAGACATTTACTGGTTATATCATCAAAGGAAGGTAATTCTTAAAGTCTCAGTTTCCTCATCTATAAAATTGGGACAATAATACTCTGTTACCTACCTCACATTTGTTGTAAGGCAAATTCTTTTCAAATATAAAAGAGTATTCTCTAGAAGAAAGTAATCTCCTTGAGGGCAAGGACTGTTTTCCATTGTCTCTTTCTATCATGTAAAACAGTACCTTGCGTACAGCAAGCACTTAATAAATGCCTTTTGAATTGGATTAAATTCTATGCTCCAACCAAATGGACTCTTCCCTTCCTTCTCTTACTAAGAACTGTGCTCTAAGATCTATAAGTCTTTAGTCACATTGTTCTTCCTACTCCAACCACCTTGCCATTGGGCAGTCAAAATGTCCTTAATCTGTGCCCCTTATCCCTTGTGAAGTTACTCTATTCAGCTTTGAAACTTCTGTGTGGTTGAGCAATTTGGACTATGAGCCAGCATAAACTCTCCCAGCCCCTTACGACGGCCCCAGGTCAGACCTTGTTTCATACTTTGCCATCAGCCCTGCCACTATTCCCTTGCCCCAGCCTGTTTTGGACAGAATAATAAAATCAATATTACCATTACTTTTTAAAAGGCATGGATCAACTCACCAACCCAAAACTCCCTGATATGTTTTATCTTCCCCAGTAGAATATAAGCTCCAGGGACTAACTTTTCCATTTGTATCACCAGAACTTAGCACAATGCCTTGAATAGTGATAGGTGCTGAACAAATCCTTTTCCATTTATTGGTTCATTCTGTATGCTTAGAACGTCTTCAATGGCTCAAAACTTTTTAATGATATCACTAATTATAATTATTTGCATTGGTGTCTCACCCTTTTGTAAACTGCTAGCTAGGGTGTAGCATTTAAAAAGGTTTGAGAAACATAATTTCTGAGTAATTTAACCATTTTATTAATAATGCCAGCATTTTAATAAAAGGATGGGTATTTGGCAGTCTCTCTCTTAGGCCTAAAATAATCATGGTGGCCAACTTTCTGCTTATATATCCTTTTGGAAGAAGCATATTCCCCGGAGTGGCAATCAACTCTGATTGGTTGACAATTAATGAGAGAATGAATATTACAATGAGGGGCTAGATCTGAACTTTGATTATTCATTTACTTCTTAAGTTACCCCCAGCCTTGAGAAAAGAATTCTATTCAAACAATTTAACCCCACCCAAACCTGAGCAGAACATAATAGCTGCCCCATCTGGGTGAAGTCTAGATAGAGGAAAAGGTTAACTCAACCTTCAGAGACAGAGGTCTAAAATGAGGATCTAAGAAAAGAGGGGCAATCTGAATCTCTCCAAATCATTGGTTATTAATAATCATTCCTCTCAAGGACAAGGACCATACCTCATCTAAACTAAATATGTCTCAGCACCTAGCCCAGGGTTCTGCCCTGACATAGTTATAGCTTAATAAATATTTGCTCTCTTCTATTACAGAATATTAGCTTTTTTGTCTAGCCACATAGATTAGAGAGTTAATGGCTCCTGTTTTCTCAAAGATCGGTAGCTTTAAAAAAAAAGCACATAGACTTTAAGGGAGCATCATCACTTGGTATAAGACAAAAATGACAACCTCAAATTTATGATTTACACATTGCCATCATACTTAGCCCTTCTATGCTATCTCCCTTACAGGTTCCTTTGAATGGCAATTACTTTTGGCTTGTATCACCAACATATGAGAGAACCTTACTCATTTGGGTATTCCAAGCATAAAAGGGAATGACCCTGCCTGGCAAAAAGATTTTCCATAGAAAATATTTTGAAAACAACTTGTCATTATGAAATCTTCATTTTAAATTATCTTATATTAAATAGTAGTGGAAGAGCATATTAAGTGTGCTATATGCTAATATTCCACCATGATTTCCATTGCTGGAGAAAAGATGACCACAGGGACCCATGTAGCTTGGCCTTTAGCTGGGAGCTAATAAAAAGTGAAGAAATAAAAACACATCATTGCAGACAGTACAGTGGAGACAGTACTATTAAGCAGGCCAAGAGGATTATTGCCTATTTCACCAGCTCCAGCTCATTAAACATTCTGTTGAAAACTGTTCCAGCTCCAAGCTCTAAATGAAGCAGACTCGCCTGGCAATGAAGCTCTCTGCTGGTTCCTGGCTAAAATACCACGCTTTCCCTAAAGGATGCCTGAAATGGGACTATCAAGTTCTCCAAAGGCAAAAATGAGAAATGAAAAGATTGGTCTGGAGATCATGGGTGGCAAACACTGGACCACAAAGATCCAATGTACCTCATTATAAAGATAGGCCCCACAAATTCTGCACAAACAAGAAGAGAAGGTTGTTACCAAGTATCTTTTGAGTCGTTTTTTTTTTCCAAATTGCCCTCAACATCTTTTCTTCTGGAACTCTGGTAGTTCCCATTCACTTTACAATTTAGTTGACACTGATGTTTTCAGGATAATGAGGCCAATGATAGCATGTAACTTCCATATTCAAACTCCCTGAATTGACATCTCTCATATTTCATCTGCCTGGTGTATGTGCTAAGCCCCCATTAGCCTGTAAATTCCATGAGGGCAGAAATCAAACATTCTTTCTGTGTTGGACACAGTAGACACCTTACAAATTTTCTTTGTATTAAATGTATGTGTAGTACATACATTTAAGGGAAGGGAAGGGAAGGGGAGGGGAGGGGAGGGCAAGGGAAGGGGAGGGGAGAGGAGAGGAGGGGAGGGGAGAGGAGAGGAGGGGAGGGGAAGGGAAGGGGAGGGGAGAGGAAGGAAAGAGGAGGGGAGGGGAGGGGAGGGAAGGAGATAAGGAAGGGAGGTTTTCATTGCCAAGAATACCCCAAAATGGGACCATGAAATGTCAGACATGACTGAAAGAACTGAACAACGACCACAACTGTTCTACATTCTTGCCAAATTAGACCATTCTCTGCTTCCCAAATAGTCTTTACAGTCTTCTGTTTCTGTGACTTTTCTCAGACTTTTCCCTCTGTCCAACAAGTCCCTCTTTACCCTGGTGAATTCCTTCACATCTATTAAAATAAAACTCAAATGTCACCCCCTCCACTCTCTTCCCTAATCCACCCTCTCTGTAGCAACCTTCCTCCTCAGACTTCACATAGTATTTTGCTTTAAAATTTTCTAGTGCATGTATTGTATAAATATTATAGTTATATGTTAGTATCTTATCCTATATCTTATCCCGTTATTAGACTGTAATTTCCACAAGGATAGGGAGAGTGTCTTATCTAAACTTTGTATCTCTCTCAATGCCCATCATAGTACTTTGTACAGAGCAGGAACTTAATAGATGTTGGTAAATCAATTAGTAAAATGAATGAATGGATAAATATTTACTAACTCCATGTACTGTGCTGTCTATTGGCTTTGGGCTCAAATGACTAATCTTCAAAAGCCTCTAGAGAAGAAAGAATCAAGCAATTCATTTGTGGGACTAATAATTCAGAGATTATGAAACATGCTACAAAATACAAGATAATTTATAAGTATGCACTCTTTGTATTAGTGGTATAAATCACAGAATAATGGAAAAGTCTTCATTATGCAAAGTTTTTTCCCATCTTTATGAGTTAATTCATAATTCAAAAATAGCAATGAGAAATGGTATTAAAATCAATCTTGATAGATAGGGGATACAACATAGACATCATATCCCATATTACTCTATAATTTTGCATAAGCATTAACATGACATACGTACCAACTGAAAAAGTCCCTTGACCACTGGCACAGGAACATCTGAGAAAAAAAAAAAGAAAGGGTTCAGAATGTATAGTAAAGGATGTAACTGTTGTTGACCTTATGACACAATGACATCATTGCCCAGTCTTCTGATGTCTTCTAAGTCTCAATTGAGGTCTCAAGCAATTTACAGCACAGTCCAATGCATGAGACTTTCCCTAAGAATTGCATAAAATACAGGTAAACACATACACTTAGAAAGCCATTTGAGCAAAGAACACTGCTCTGTCCCCAAAACACCCTTGCTCTTAATATGCTTAACTATCTTCATAAGTATAAAGGGCTAGTTTGGAGTATACCAGTCCAGAGACTTGGACTATTCCTGCCTCTGGGTTTTTGTTGTTTTTCCTTCATTCTCGAAGACCATGACATCAGGAAGCTGATGCCATGACTTGCAAATGAGTTGAATTTAAGTGAGGCTGTGCAAGGTCACCAGCCTCACTTTCTCCTCCAGAATCATCTGGGTCCAGTGGCCATACCAAGATGGCTGGAGCCTCTGGGTAACCTCAGAATGAAAAAGAGGTTCTTTGGGCCCACTGGCAGCAGCTTCTAGCTTCCACTCTTTCCAGATTCTCATCGCTTATTTTGGTAATAATAAGAATGGGACAGAAATATTCTTTACAGAGTTTTCTTGTTATCCATAATACTTCCCAGGAATTAATGAGTTAATCATGTATGAATAGTACTCAAACCTCCTGGAAGGAAAGAAGAGAAGAGAAAAGGACAAAATGTTATTCTTTCCTCCCTATTTCTTTTTAGGCATGCCAGGCTACATTTCATAGCTTGATTGAAATTGTGCCATCCAGTCTGTCTATTCACAAACAAATAAAATATTCTGAGCTTTTCGCATTTGGAAGAGCACAGCTTGCATCTTTTTATGAAGAAAAATAAACACTGTGTATTGTAACAACCCAAGTATGATGGATTAAACATGCATGAAAGCCAGAGCAACTCTTGTTACACAGACCATAGACTGGCTATTAGGAAAAAGTGAAGCAGGAGGGCTAGGGATACAGAACAGTCAGTGTGCAGAGAGATGTGTGTGACACTGTTTTAGAAGAGTAGGGGGGAATCAGGATGCATGGCCCTGTTTGCACTGCACCTTGAACATGCAACTTTACAAAAATGAAATCAAAATAGAGTTTAAAAGTCTTAGATGAAGTCCCATGACTGTGACTTTAAATGTCTCTAGGGATGAGGCAACTAGGGCTCTAACCCAGAGTGCTGACATCCCAACTTAGAGGAAGCCCTCAGAGGACAAGAGGAAAAGGAGACTGTAGATCCCCATTGGTTGGTCCCAACATAAGGATTGGAGGGAGATAAGAGTCTTCGGCATGGATGCTGCTGCTCCTCCTCAGGAGGAGGTACAAATTGGGCAGAGGAACAGCAAAGCTCTAATGCAGACTGGGAATAAGAGGAAGCCTTCAAAATGAGGCACTTCAAAATGACTACACTCCACATTCATAGAAAAGTAAATTCAGGGAAGAGAGACAGACTTGCTTGTGGTGGAGGGATGGGAAGGAAGAGTGTTTCCTGTGATGTAGGAATTCTTATAGAAAGTAGACAGACTGAGTCCTGGGTCCTCCAGGCCTTGAACTGCTCCAGGGTGGGTGTACATTTCTCCCCAACCACATTGAACCTAGGGGAAAATGGTAGCATAGCTACCATACAGTCCTGGAAAGACCACTGGGATGAAAAAAAGTTCCCCAAACACCACCATCATCACTATCCCCATCCCAACAACTGAATTTTCCTTGTGCATAAGAATCCCATTCTATAGCTCCAATATGGAGATAGACAGACAGAGTAAACCTCTCCTATTCTACTATTATAATTGTGTCCTAGTGGAGACTCAAAGGACCAAAAACATTCGAGAATTTCCCTTACATCAAGCTCTTACTTAGAGGCTGCTTGAAATTATTCTCCTGTTGTAGCTTGCAAATAGGTCTTGTCTCCCCGTTATAAATTCATTAAGAGCCTAATTTTTCTATTTCTTTTCTACCTTCCATGTAACCAAGTATAATATATTTGCAGCATACTTACAGAAACAAATATATACATATGATTATTGATTCTACCATACTCCTCAAAGGGGCAAATGCAAAAATCTCTTCCATTCAATCCCCTAATTCTACATCTTTTCCCTTTCTCTTAGTAAGTGACGTGGTTTCATACGTTTTAGAGCATTTATTAAACACCTACTCTGCATCAGCCATAGTGCTAAGTGTTTGGGGTCCCAAAAGAGGAAAAGCCAGTCCCTGCTCTCAAGGAGTTCACAGTCGAATGGGGGAGACAACATGCAAACAACCGTGCACAGACAAGATCTATACAAGGTAATTTGGAAATAACCAAACAGACAGAAGTTACTAGGATTAAGGGGGACTGGGAAAGGCATCTTGTAGAAGATGGGATTTTAGCTGTGACTTGAAGAAAGCCAAGGAAGTCACGAGATGGGGATGAGGAGGAAGAGCATTCCAGACATGGTGGACAGCCAGTGAAAATGGCCAGAGTTGGAACGTGGAGTGTTCTGTGCAAAGAAGAAGTTAATGAACTGAAGTCTGTGGGAGGGGCCAGGTTGTAAAGGGCTTTGGATGCCAAACAGATCCTGAAGATAATAGGGAGCCACTAGAATTCAGTGAATGGGGAGGTGACACGGTCAGATCTGTTTTAGAAAGATCAACTGGATAGCTGAGTGGAAGATGAACCAGAGTGAGGCTTGTTATAGGGTGAACAATCAACAATCTAGAGAATGTATGAGGGGAGAAGAGAGACCCCTTCTATCCTCGGACATTGCTACCACCCTGGCCTAGGCCCTAATCACCTCATGCACTAGATTACTGAAATAGCCTACTGGTTGGTCTCTCTGTCTCAAGTCTCTCCCTGCTCCAGTCCAGCCTACACTCAATGGTGAAATTTATCTTCCTAAAGCACAAATGTCACCATGTCAGTCCCCTTGTCAATAAACTCCAGTGGCTCCCTATTACCAGCAGGGTCAAATAGAACATTCTGTTTGGTATTCAAAGTTCTTCACAACCTGACTTCCTACCTGTCCCGTGTTCTTACCCTAACTTACCCCCACTGCCATCCACTCCTACACACACACAGATACATGCCCTGCCATCCAATGACACTGGCCTCTTTGCTGTTCCTTACATAGGACACGCTGTCTCTTCACACTGGGCATTTATACTGACTTCCCCACATCTTAAATATTTTCTTTCCTCATATCCAGCTTCTAGGAAGCTCCTGGCTTCCTTCAAGTTCCCGGAAAAAAATCTTCCTTCCACAAGACTTTCTGGGGCCCCCTTAATGCCAGTGCCTTCCTTCTGTTTATTTTTCTCTCATTTATGCTGAATATATATCTTGCTTGTACATGGTTGTTTACGTGTTGTCTCCCTCGTTAGGATGTGCACTTCTTGAGAGCAGACTGCCCTTTTTCTCTCTTTCCATCCCTAGAGCTTAGCACAATACCCTGAAAAGAATAGGCAATAAATATTTCTTGACTTTCTCCCCTCTATTCTTCTACAACATAACATTTTTGTGGTTCTCCTTCCTCTTCTGTCTTTTTTGCTAGCTTTTCATCCTCCTTCCATTGGTATGTATTCTTGGAGGCTTTGTCCTTCAAACTCTGTATGTGTGTGTGTGTGTGTGTGTGTGTGTGTGTGTATACTTTTCCCCTTGGCAACCTCATATAGTCTCATGGCTTCAATTAGCATCAATTTATAGAGAGCTCCTGAATCTCTCTTTATCTTCCAACTTCTCTCCACAGTTCCAGGCATGTGTGTGTACATATCGAAACCCAGACATATTTATATGTGAATACACACCCGTATGTCAGCTGGAAATCTCTACCTGGTTATCCTCCTGGCATATCACACTCAAGTTTACTCAGAAATAAACTTTCATTCCCCCTCCTTTCATTGCAAATAAAACCTATCTACTAGCTCCCTACCTTTTCTGTTTCCTGATGGCAACATTGTTCTTTCAATCTCCCAGGCTCTGTTGGAGTTATCTTGGACTCCCTACCACCAGCACTATTCCATATCCAATCATTTGCTCACCTCACTGGTAAAACCTGGACAGTATTCCAGTGTCATGCCAGGAAACTGAATCACTTTCATTTGAATTGTCTTAGAAAAATTCTGAAGATCACCTGGCAGGATCAGGTACTGGACACTAAGGTTATTTCTCGAACTAAAACTTCCAAGCATTCAAACTCCACTACAGAGATTGCAACTCAGATGGGCTGGTCACGTTGTTAGAATGCCAAAGGTAAGCTTACCTAAAAGACTATTATTTGGAAAACTCCCACATGGCAAACACTCACATGGTGGTCAGAAGAAGAGATACAAGGACACTCAAGGTTTCTCTGAAGAACTTTGGAATTGACTGTATGACATGAAAGACACAGGTACATGACCACCCAGCATACATAGCATGCCTACATCAAAGAAGGTCCTGTGCTCTCATGAGCAAAGCAGAATTGAAGTCGTTGAAAAGAAACACAAGATGAACAGATTTAGAGAATCCACTCCAAAAGTTCATATGGACTACCATATCAGCTCCCTACCCATTAGACCAATATACAAACTCTAAGTGATTTGGGGGTTCATGGGCTAACCATAAGGATTAAGCATGATACAAGGTATGCTGTGATTATTGTCAACATAGGAAATTCCACTACTTCAGACAGATCATATCCTAGCTAGGATTCAATACATCAGTTCTAGGGGTGTAGTGTTGTAAAGTTCATAAACCAGTGAGGTTTATATCAGAGACAGGATTTGAACTCGGGTTTTCCTGACTGCAAGACTGGTATACTCTAATCCACTATCACATAGTCAAATGTGACTGACAGCTTCTCAGAGTGCAGTGTGCCGACTCACTTTGCAGCTGCTATGGTCTGCAAGCATGTCCTGGCTTTTCCCACTCCATATCTACTTCCTCTGCACCTGCCTGGTCACGTTCCTATGAGAGCATTCTTTTTCCCTGTGAGACAATCAATTGTTTCCATCTAATGATTTTTTTAAAAAGAAAGAAGAAAACCAGGTATGGGGGAGAGGTGAGGGGAGACATTAGACAACTCAGAAATACCTTGCACTTCATATTAAAAGAACTGACAATTTCCCCAGAGCACTACTGATAACCAGTTGTCTGGAACACGAGTGGCCAGAGCAGATCTGGGCAGTTAGGGATTATTGGCCAAAAGAGAATTCTGTTTCCTCCACCAACAGATTTATAACCAAAAAGAAAAAGTGTATTTCCTGATCCCTGGCCGGCGTGTGGACTGTATCAGTATTTCACTCCTCTTCAAGTAAAAACCACAATTTCCCAAATAGAAGTGAGAGCCCCCAAAGAGGGGAAATTTTTCAGGAACAAATGTTCTCTTGCCATTTTTTTTCTCATCACACATCTTTAACTGAACTCAATCCAGCAAGCACAAACATACACACATGGTAAAAAGAGTTTTGAGACACACTTGTGATCCTGGGCAAGTCACTTAATCTTTATTTGCCTTATTTCCTCATCAGTAAAATGGGGATACACTCTACCAAGAGAACCCCAAAATGAGATCAAAAAGAGTTAGATACAACTGAAACGGTTGTGCTATATACATACTGTATTTACATATATGCATATGTGCATATAATGTGTACATACAATCTATCTATATATGTGTGTGAGTACACGTACATGCACATGTATGCATTCATACATACAATCTACTACAGACAAAAATAGTCCCCAAGAGCTTTATTCTACCAGGGGGTGACAGGGTACAACATGTGGTGGTGGCAGCAGTGAGTCATTCCAGTTGTGTCTGACTCCTCATGACCCTATTTGGGGGGCTTGTCATTTCCTTCTATAGTATGTCCCCATCTTACAGATGAGGAATTGAGGCAAATGGGGGTAAAGTGACTTGCCCAGAGTCACACAGCTAGTAAGTATCTGAGGCCAGGCTTCAACTCAGGGAGATGTCTTCCTGACTCCAGGCCCAGTGCCCTATTCACTGGACCCCCTAGCTGCCCCAAACAACACGTATACAAATAAGTAAGGGTAAAGTAATTTTAGGGGCCATGTGAGGAGATCATTAACAACTTGGGGGATCACGGAAGGCCATGGATAAGAAGTGCCAGCTGAGCTGAACCTTTAAAGGAGATATAGTCCAGTCACGGAGTACAATCGTACAATCTATGCAAAAGCACAGGAGAGGCGACTTCCCACAACCATGGATCTCTGCATTTATTCATATGAGATCTGTAGGATTTATTTTCCTTCAGTCAAAATGGAGGGCAATAAAAAAATGACCAAGTTGAAGGGAAGTAATACATGAGCCAGAGACATCCCTTTACAAAGTCCTCCTGCCCTCAATCACAGAGACATGGGTCTGCAGGGTCCACCTGCTGCTTGAAAAGGCCTCTCTTTCCAAATTATAAACTTTGACCCAATTTTTTGGTTTGGGTTTGGATTTCCCCAAGTCATTCTTTTGGGTGGCTTTCAATGTAGATCTTACAAACTGGAAGAGAAAGAGAAAAAGTCCAGGAACAAAGTTGGCTGTAGAAAATCCCCCAAATTAAAACATACCTTTTTGAACATTCTCAATCCTGGGCAGTTCAAGTAAAACTGGACTTTTTTGTTTCCATCAAGGTCTGGTTTGAATATTCAGAACCCTCTACCAGCGTGTGACATAATTTTTCCTTTCTAAATTGTGGTGTTAAAAATATTTAGCCAAACACTTTGAACCAATTGTCTTCTTAAAACACAATATGGATTATATATTTGTTTACAGCTTTGAAGCAAAACTGTGTGACATTGTACATGCTGAGAAGCTGTTAGAGCATCCCAGTCAATTCCTCAGGGAAATTCAAAGACTTCTTGACTTGTACTAAACATACAAACACACACACATGCACACGCACACGCGCACACACACACACACACACACACATCAGGCCCCCTGTTATTTAGTACAGCAGTTCTAGGCATCATGCCAACTTCCTTTCAAACGCACCCAAGGAAGACAGCCTCTATCACTAGGACTCAGCAAAGGGGCCTATTAACATTTTGTTTCTTATTCTAAACCTCTTGTTCAGCTACTGCAAAAAGAAATGGGGATTAATTCTTCACAACTCTCAGGAACTAAAGGTAGAAAGGTCTAACTCTCTTCCCATTCACACTGTCCCATTTAACCAAGGCTTTCAGAGGAGCAGGCTACTCCTTTAACAAAAACAGCAATAAGCATCCCCATGTGAAGCACTGGGGATGCAAAAGAAAGAGAAAATTGCCCTAAGAAGACTTTCCTATTAATTACCTTACTATTAGGAGGATCTGTGATTTCATCCACATGGTTATCTCCTGGTATGGGAATTCTACTTAGCAAATTGCAACCAGTCTATGGTAGCTACAAATATAGAGGTCCTTAAACTTTTCTGGGTCATGGACTTCTCTGCAAGTCTGGTGAAGCCTATGGACCCCATCTGAGAAGAAATTTTAAATTAATATTTAAATTTAATTAAATGTAAATATTTTATATTTATTTATGTAATAAAATTTGTTTATATAAAAATGAAATATATTTATTTTTAATTAATTTTTTAAAATAAAAAATGAAATGCTGAGGATTGCAAAGAAAACCAATTATGGAAATAATTTTTATACATTTAATATATAATAATAATATATAACAATATATTTAATAAGAAATAAGAAATTATGGATATATAGTTTATTTATATTAACTATTTCAATATATATAGATATATGGATATAATACATAAACTAAATTTCCGTATATATGTATATGTGTGTATACATATACATATGTGTGTATGTATATATATACATTTTAAAACAAGTTTATGGACCCCAGGTTAAGAACTCCTGTCCTAGAGAGCTGCCTCAGGCACTGAGGTTAAATGACTTGCCCAGAGAGTGTCATAGGTGGGAGCAGAGGATAGAACACTGGACGCAGAAAGAGAAAGACCTGAGTTTAAATTTGGCCTCATTCACTTACTATCTATTATAGTATATGGGCAAGTTACTCAACCTCTGTATGTCTCAGTTTTCTCCACTGTAAAACAGAGATAGTAACATTACTCACCTTGCAAGATTTTCTTTTTTTTTTTTAATATTTTTATTTGTTTTCTTGTTTACATCATTAATTTTCATTACATTTTTGAATTACAAATTTTCTCCCCATCTTGCCCCTGTCCCAACCCTAAAACAGCAGTCCCACTGTAAAGCCCCTCCCCTGCTCTGCTCTCTACCTTTCTGGTAGGGCAGGGAGGGTCGCCCTATCCCAGCCCCTGTATATCTTAATTCCTAGTTGCAGGTATTGCAGAGC
>CM053599.1:124575072-124594085 GCA_028646575.1 Pseudocheirus occidentalis
AGTGAAATATCTCCTTGAAGAAAACACTGATCTGGAAAATAGATCCAGGAGAGACAATTTAAAAATTATTGGACTACCTGAAAGCCACAATCAAAAAAAGAACCTAGAAAGCATCCTTCAAGAAATTCTCAAGGAAATTTGCCCTGATATTTTAGAACCAGAGGACAAAATAGAACTTGAAAGAATTCACCAATTACCTCTTGACAAAGATCCCAAAAAGAAAACTCCCAAGAATGTTATAGCCAGGTTCTGGAGTTCCCATATCAAGGAGAAAATATTACAAGCTGCCAAGAAGAAACAATTTGAATACTGTAGCTGGTATTAAAACCAAGAATCACCTACCCAGAAAAATTGAGCATAATGTTCGAGGGGAGAATATGGTCATTCAATGAGGTGGAGGACTTCCAAGCATCCTTGATGAACAAACCAGAACTGAATAGAAAATTTGATATTCAAATACAAGAAGCATGAGAAGGTAAACATGGAAGAGAATTTATAAGGAACTTATCAAAGTTGAACTATTTACATGCCAACATGGAAAAATGATGATTGTAACTTATGAAAATTTTTCTCAGTATGAGGATAGTTGAAGGGAATATAAATGTATATATGTATGTGTGTGTATATGTATACATACATATATGTCTATATGGGGGTATATATACATATGAATACATATGTGAGAGACAGAGTGTGTGCGTGTGTGTATGTGTGTACATAGACAAAGGGTGCAGGATCAATAGGATGGGATAATATTTTAAAAGGTGAAATTAAGAGGTGGGAGAGGAATAGTATGAGAGGAGAAAAGGAGAGACAGAGCAGGGTTAATCCTCTCATATAGAGGAGGCAAGAGATAATTGTTACAATGGAGGGAAAGAATAGGAAGGCAAAAGGGAAGGGGTCAACCTTATTCTAATTGAAGTTGGCTTAGGGAAGGAATGACATACACTCTAAATTGGGTATCTTGGCCTACAGGAGAGTAGGGGGGAAGGGGATGAGAGGGGGGAGGATGGAGGATAGGGCAGGTTGGGGGGAGAGGGTTGTTAGAAGCACACACTTTTGTAAAGGGACAGGGACAAAGTAGAGAACAGAACAAGTGGGAGGTGGAATAGGAAGGAGGGAAATATACAGGTACTGCGGTAGTGAGATCCATCTTGCCCTACCGGAAAGTCAGAGGGGCGAGGGGGAGGACATAGGAGAGAGCAGATTGGGGGAGGGGGATATATGTGTGTGTGTGCATACACACACACACACACACACACACATAGTGGGATTGCTGTTTTGTGGTGGTGGGTACAGGAAAGATGGGGAGAAAATTTGTAAATCAGAATCTCATGGAAATGAATGATACAAACTAAAAATAAACAAGTTTTTTTTAAATGTGTTTATTTCTTCTTGCATAATTTTCTAATTAATGTACTCTAACAAAAGGATCTCTATTCCTTTATAGCTTGTTCCCCAGTCCATCTTTTGCTATCAGAATATACCATTAAAGAGATACTCATCTTAATATTAATATTTTAAAACACTGCCATCCTTCACAAAGAGAACTTTGCAATGTCCCAAAGGCAATCCAATCAGCTCTCTCCCTGTTGCTCAGTTCTGGTCCCAGATCGTTGTCCATTTGGATTTTCATACTAAGATATGTCTACTAATGGGTAAGCTCTTCTGATTACACACCCAAGGGTATATAACAGTCTGGGCAATGAATATTCTCCATTAATTTGGTTTTTCTGTGTAGAAGGCTAGGCCAAGCTCTGAAGTAATTACAAATCTCATTGAGAAAGTTCTGCAATATTCTTGGGTTTGATTAGACTGAACAAAATAAGATGAAGTTAGTCATAGCAAATGAATCTCTTAGACCATAAACAACCACATATTTGTTCTAATATTACTTCCAACGCCTGGATGGAAAGAAAGGAGTAGGCAGAACCAGAAGTGTTACCTATATATTTGATTTAAATAAATAGTCATGGCTTCCAAGGCTCAACTATTTAAGTCTATGTATTCAAGAGATTTCTATTTATTTGCCAAAGAGGTGACCATTCATGCTGAAAGATTAGCTGTCCTTTTTAGTCTGAAAATCATTCTTTGGCTGGGGGGGGGGGAGAGGGAGGGAAGGAGAGCTAGAGACACAGAGAGACAGAAAAAGGGAGAAGGGGGGAATGGGGGGGGATGAGGAATTGAGTAGGTCTGCTTTCTATCATTTGGTTTCTACCTGAACATAGTTTCCCATCTATCTTAAACAATGGTCCTTTCTCTGAAAGGCATCATTGTGTAACAGTTAGCACTGGACTCAGTCAGAAAGACCTGGACTCAAATCCAACTTCAGATAATTACTTAGCCATGTGAAATAACAATCACCTAACTTTATGAACCTCAGTCATCTCATCTTTAAAATGGGGATAATAGAGTTGAGAGTAGGATCAAATGAGATAATGTTCATAAAGAGTTTCATAGACTCAACAAGTTATCACTTCATAGAGTCTCCTTAGGGTTTCACTACATATTGTAGCTAAGCACTTGCCTAGAAACCCAGGATATAAAGGAATGGTAGACAAAAGGAAAATAATTATTATGATAGAACTAACAAAAAAGTGGGTAGGAATGCAAAAGAGAAATTTAATATCCTCATATTTGTTTTTCATCAGTCTTTATATCTTGAGGATGATCATTACAAATGATACTGTTATTTTCTCTTCTAAATTATCTACCTGTGGGGAGAACAGAGTTCATGCCAAACAAGCTATTTTCATCTAGAAGCTTCTCCTCAATCCTTTTAACATACTTATTTGAAATCGATATTGTGATAAAAGGTTTGCAAAGCAAAGTTAGTTTCCATAGTAAGAAACTCATACATCCACATGCAAACATTCCTTCATCAGAATGTATTTGCCATCCTGTAGACAATATGTCTCATTATGTTTTCTATTCATTATACTAACTATTGTGGTACGGTAGTGAGAAGGACATAGTAAAAGTCATGGCAAAGAAGAGAAATTTAGGTTTGGCAAATAAAATTTTGTCCCCTGGCAACTTTTGGCATAATTGATTTTAAATGATATTAACAATATCTATGGCTTTATTTTATTGAAATCAAGGTTTATTTTCAACTAGGATAATTTTAATGAATTTGTCAGCACATCAGTCTGATTTACTGACAGCCAAAGAACATCAAATCCATGAAAACATAAAAAAGTACAAAATAAAAAATCAGGGGTTAACTTTTGGTGTGTGCACGAATACCAGTGATAGCTATAAATTATATTTTAAACAGCCGATAATGGAAACATCCAGATTTAACAATTCTCTCCCTTTTATCATTCATACACACTAAAGCTAGTCTAGACAGTCTCACTGTTATAAATGTGCCATACTCTAATGGAGATTTCAGAGTAAATGATACACTTATTAAATTGTTTTAGAAGTTGATTAATGATATAAAATAAAGGAAAAAAATATTATCATGGATGCTTACTGTGGTAGACTGGAAAAATTTAAAGCACATGCAAGCTACTTCTGGGTGTCTAGCACAGTGCCTGGCACATACTGTATTTAAGTAATGCTTGGGGATTGATAATATACCAGAGAACAGATTACAGGATTTGGTTTTGGAATTCTGTTTTAAAGACTGAGGTAATTTCTAATCTCTTCAAATTCCTTATTTAATCCTATCTGCTGGATAGAGGCAAGTCTGTACAACTGTTTATTTCTATTTTCAATGAAGTAGACACTATATTGAAACCATAGTCTAGTCTATTTTTTTTCTTTCAATAATAGGGTTACCTGTTGCTTTTAAAGAATTATCATTACTCAGACATCTTTATGTGGTTTAAAAGTTAAAAGCACTCATATTGTATTAATGTTTCAAAAAAGCATGCGCCATAACCATTAAGACACAAATTATTATCACTAGAAATCTTTTCAATGATTTCTTTTCAACCACTTTTTTAGGTGGCTATGTTCCATACCTAACAACAAAAAGGTGGATCTCTATAAAACCTTGCAGCTAAATCTACTTGATTGTTTCAAAGTTCTGATGTGATCTTCACAATAATAAGTACCACAAATTTCTACTTCAAAGGAAATTTAAGGGTTGGGTGTCTATGGGTACTCTTATCCTGGACCATATTCAGGATCAGAAGAGGCGACTTTAGATATACATACATACATACATGTGTATACACACATACACACACGCACACATATATACATTTATTGATTTAGATTTATTTATTATAATTTAGATTATAGTTCTAGGATGTTCCCTCTAATATGCAAAGATCCTTGAGAGGGCATATTAAACTATTTTTCCAAATAATTAGATTTCATTGAAGAGATAAGGCTTTCCTTTAAATTTTCTCTTTAGCTTCCAGAAATTTAAATCCAGCTTTCACAACAAAGGCAATTACTTGTTCTTGTTTTGTTCCCCACAGATACTCACAACTGACAGCTATAACATAAACATGAAGAAAATATTACAATATATTTTCCTAATGGAAATAGCTAAGAGTTTATATATATGTAGATTGATAGACAGATATAGATATACACATATATGTGTGTGTATGTATGTGTGTGTATATATATATGTACATAATATTATATATATATATATAATTTCTAAACTTTCACCAAAAGAAAAAAAAAGCACAAAGTTACCAAAATTTTATTTTCTATACAATGAAAGGTGTGGGGAAACACAGTGATTGATAATGAGACCTTTATTATACAGTTGCATTATTGTTATTTAATTTATTCCTGGGGCATGCACAGTAAATTGCCACAATTATATCAATTACAGGACTTACAATGTATAGTCATCTTAAATGTGGGCTAACTGAATTTAGTGTGTAGCATGGCTGTACCTCCATTTGAATGAATACTGGGTTACTTGTGTGTTAGAATTAACACAAAATTTCACATATGTAAACAACACATAAAAATTGGTACAAGTGGCAAAGACTGTTCAAGAAAGATACTTAACATAAAGCAGAATCTTGTATTCACAAAGGATGTTATTACTGACCAGAATGAAAAGTGTATATTGTAGACTTCTATACCCTACTGGGTGCAAAAATCAAATAATGAATTATCTACCACTATAAATCATCTGAATTCCAGATGAATTAACATCTCAAACCAAATCAAATCCTCATGTTTTCTAACATGTATTTGTTCTTTGGGAAAGATCAGGGGATAGATTGCCTCTTCTATGGTACTATGAGAAGAGTAGACTACTAGTAATCCAGTCTACTTCTAGTAGACAAGAAACCTCACTTTCTTCATCTGTAAAATGAGGGGTTGGATTGAATGAGTTTTAAGGTCCCTTCCAGAAAGATACTATGATTCTTTAGAACTTGTGATTGTAACTATAAAAAAAGAGACATCTGATCACAACTAAGCTATACTTAAGGAATTAAAGTTCCTAAAGAGAGATTTCCAAATTAATCCAAGCTTCATTACTAACTCACCTTGTTAGGTCTAGTTACTGCAGTAAACATAAGAATATGAATTAAGGATAGAATAGAAAATTATTCATTACAATGATGATGGCACTAGATGCAAAAGCACCTATTCTTTTAAAATGCTGAAATTCCTCAGCCAGAGATGAGAAAAGCATAGAAATTTTAATGACTAATAAGCAAGTCGATTTATCAGGTTCTTAAGCGGAGAAGTAAGCTATGGAGTTACTTTGTTCTTCCAAAGCTAACTACTTAAAAATAATTTATTTGCTAAATACACTCTTTTCTAATTTCTTGAACAAGGAACATGTCAAAAATTGGAAGACATGTTTGAACAGATGTTTAAGTAACTCAATAACACTATTTAATTAATTGAAAATATTGCTACTATCCAACTCTCTATGAAATTTTTACAATGCCAATATTAAAATGGATTAAACCTTTTGACTCCTTCTACCTAGCTAGTAAACATAGCTGCTTTTCACTCATGACCTTTCAATTTCTAATCTGTCAAAATTATAGACTATGGGAAAAAAGTGAACCTATATCTTTCTCTTCTTCTATATATTCTGGAAATAAATATAATTTAAGCATCAATAGTTTCTCTTTACTCAGTTAAAGTGCTTTAATACTCATCTAGTTGTATCATCACTAAGAACAAGGTAGCAGCTCCCAGTCTGCTCAGCCTTCACTCTGCTGAGACTTTTCAGCACAGTGCCAACCAGCACTGTGTATATAAAGGAAGAATGACCCTGTATTTTTTTTTAATTGTCTAATACCATCTCCCCATAAAGCCTAAAAATAAAAATCTTTATTCAGGATGAATGAAATGCCTAAATTACTATACATAAAAATGTAGTTATTAAAATGAGGAATGCAAAAATTCTTGGAAATACTGGTAGTTTCTTTTTCAATACTACAAGCTAGGGGGAAAAAATGCTTTACCTTTAGGCATTTATTGAAAAACCTCCAGAAACAAACTTGAGTATTTTAGGATTTCTGATGAAAATGACTCTTTTACTATCTAAAAACGGCTTAAGAAGATGTGTGCCAAAAGGAAGGCACAAAAGTCCTCTTGAGGACCTATCAAGTAGCAGTAATATTTGTTATAACAAAAGCTTAACTCACAAAAGACTAACAGTCATTAGATTTTTTTTCAAAAATTAGTATTCTAAAACATTTTATAGTCATTCCTAAAACCTGACAGTTCTAAAACTCAGGAATATCTCACAATAAGAAATGACCTAAAATACTTCTCTCCTCCCCATACATGTTAGATTCTGATATAACTTGTAAGCATGCCCTGAATAAATTCACTTCAAATAGAATTATAACACTGTAGCACAGCACATGCAATATTAAACACAGAAAGGTGTAAATAAATATTTCGTCCAATATATAAATGCACATTTAACGACAGCTGAGTAGCAGTATCCTCACTGGGTAAATGTGTATTTTTAAAGCTTCACATTAACAAACTATCGTGACTGCAGAGATCAGCTCCAGTTATGTCTCAGGAGATATTTGTTCAGGAAAGAGAGCCATACAAATACATAATTCATGGCAGGCACAGGTGCACTACAACCATAAAGAGCTCCAGTCTGTTGGAGTAATCAAACCATCTTGTGCACATAAAGTTTTACAAACGTGTGTTCACATGTGGGATTCTTTGAATATTCTGAATCAAGGATGTATAGCCATATAATCTGAGGGTATGAAGGGATGAAGAAACAAAAGCAACATTTGATAAATTAATTTTTGATTTGTTTAATTTGGTAACTGTAGAATGAAATGGTTTCAAAGCAAGTTCTAGATTACTTCAAACACAATCAAAGAGTTAACATCATTCTGAAGAACTTAATTACTTGTCTTCAATATCCTCCCACTCCCACACAAACAGCACACAGATCAATAGAAATCCCTGTACATATATATTATTTTTAACAACTTATTACCACTGGGACCTAGGATTAGATTTTTTTTTTTTTACTCTGAAACATTGCGAATTTATCCATTTGATGTAGGATATAAGGAGACAAAAAGTCATGCAATGATACTGAGTAAAGTTTTGTTGAAAAAAAAAGAAAAATCAATCTTTGATTATTCAATCCTATGAATCACGGCATTGAATTCTTTAAATAAAACAAATGCCAGCTTTTATCATAAATCAAAAACACATTTATTGTCTTGAAACCAAACTGGCTCCAGTTACTTTTTGTCTTTTTGAGTCAGCTCTTTTTAAAAATCTAAAGTTTCCTATCCAATAGAAACTAAGATATTTCTCTTATTCTTTAGCCATTTACATGAGATGGCAGATGGCTCAAGGAAGGCATGTTTTTGATGACTCCGAGTCAGATAGTGCATCTTCTTGGACAGAAGGTTCATAATCCCCAACATTTTCAGGCAATTCAATGTCTATCTCATCATTACTTTCTGCACTGTAATCAACTTCTTCAAGGAAACGAGGTTCATCTTCTTCCAAAACATAAGTGGTAGGGCTGTAGCCAAAATAGACACAACATACAAGGCTGAATTAGATTTTAAGATTCTAAATTTAGCTGTATGCAGAATGGCTACCTCCTCTACTATTCTGCATTAACTCAATTTTCCAAAATCTTTGGTTCCAATGTAATATAAGTAGAGTGTGTCCATTAAAAAAAATTTAAATAAATAAATTCACATAACACAAATATTAGCCAAAGCTCTGCTTGCAAAATGGATGATTCATGTGTAAGAGATGCACATAAGTTGAAATTTTCTTGTATTTGACTACAAGAATAAAAACGCTAACTTTAAATTGCATTACAAAAAATGTCAATATGCCCTGTGTAACTTTTTAAAAATTCTACTTACAACATAATGAAATATTGAGATTTGTCTTTGCAGGCATTCATCAATCTTATTTGCAGACTACAAAGACATATTTTTAAAGTTCTATTTTAAGCACCTTAGTTCCCAGCAGCAGGTAATTTCAAGGGGCTTTATAAAGTAACTGTGGATGTTTAATTGGCTTCTTGAGTAATGTGCTAAAAACCTCTTATTCTAAGACACTAAAGTGATTATCTACCATTAGAGTAAATTGAAGAAGGCTAAAATAAAATTAAAAAAAAAATTAAGAAACCACATCCACAAGCTTACAGTTTCCCCAGGACAAGGAAAAATTAAAAAACAAGTGAATACTCCACACCCAGTTTAATTTCTTTCCCTTGGGTCACAGAATAATATGTTCCCTTAAAAGCACTAAGTGCTTCTAAATATTTCATTAGATAAGTAGTTTTGGATTCAGACAAGCTCTCTATTACGGTCTATAACTTATCCCCTTTTCTCCATAATCAGATCATTTTGGTTTCTCCCAATGTGTCATAATTTTATACAAAGGGGAAGAAACATCTAAGAATACAGATTTACCAGCATTTCAAGAATATATTTTCATTTCTTACCACAAATTATGTTACTGTTACAGACTGAAGCACTGAGGAATATATAATATCCCTCAAGCTTGAATGATAATTCTTCTACAAATTCAGTTCTCATACTAAATACACTGTCCTAAGAGTTTAATAAATGGTTGGGTGACTTTATAGCACACATAAAACAATCACAGATGCTAGCAACATTATAGGTTCTTATGACTTAAACCCCAAACCTTGTTAAGAATTTTTTCCTTTAAAAAAAATAGCCACTGCACTTGTAGTGTATTCTTGCTCTTCTGAAATCCTGCATCATATCTAGCCCCCCTTGAAGCATCAATCTGGGGCTCTCAAATAGCAAACAGCTCTCAAAGACCAAGGTCCTAAAGGCCCTTTACACAATACATTTCCCAGTCCATATCAAGATGGGAGACTAGGTAAAGAAAAATGACAGGAATGTCATCGGGGCTGGGAAGAGCATATGAGTACAAGTTATCTCTTCTTTATTTCTGCTCGCTTGTGTCCTGAAGAAACTAAGGCCATAAATTATAATACTCCTTTACTTCTACTGCATTCTACTAAAAAACTTCCAAGGACAAATAACCATGGCAGTTTACCTCTGTGTTTCTAAAGAATAGATTCAGGTGATTTAGGTCAGGACTTGTAAGTCACTTCATAAAACACATAGAGATTCAAAAATACTTTCAGTAATACAAGGAAAAAACCTCAATAATTCAATTCAGTTAACTAAGGGCCTACTATATACAAAGCACTGCATTAGGGACG
Organism: Pseudocheirus occidentalis; assembly: GCA_028646575.1. Taxonomy (NCBI): domain Eukaryota; kingdom Metazoa; phylum Chordata; class Mammalia; order Diprotodontia; family Pseudocheiridae; genus Pseudocheirus; species Pseudocheirus occidentalis. Next base: position 124,584,734 of record CM053599.1, read on the forward strand.
GAGGGGCTAGACAGAATACACAAAGATAATACAACAAGGTCTGAGTCCTTAACATCAAAGAATTTACTCTCTAGTCTGAGACAACAAGACACATACACAAATAAATATAAAACAAGGTAGAAAGAAAAAGTGCCATCAGAAAGGTATAAAGCCCAAAGTAACATGGCATTGCTTTTAGCCTTGACAATCATAGGATCACAGACAGAACTGGATAGGACTTTAGGGATCATGCAGGAAACTGAGGTTCAGAGTAAGGAAATGACTTCTCCAAAGATCATGGAAGACATGGAAAAGCTGACGTCTGAGATGATCCTTGAGAAATAAGAAATGCTTCAAGCAGCCAAGATTAGTGGGACAGGGAACGGATAGTAAAATGTAGACCATCCACAGATCAAACACATGAAGGCAAGAAAACCCCAGGATATGCTCAAAGTAAAGCGAGTAATGCAGTTTGGCTACAGTATAGGCCATGTGAAGGGGAAGGTAAGAAGGAAGGTTGGAAACAACAGATGTGGGCTAGATTTTAAAGGAACCTGGATGCCAGGCTAAGGAGTTTTTCCTCAACAAATGAATAATGCGCTTCTAAGAAAATGTGAATCCAACATAATAGTCATAAATGAGGCAGATCTGGAGTTCTTTAATGTCCTTTTGTGCAGAGCTTGGAGCTTTACAAAGCATTTTGCATTTTTAAAAACCTGCTTTGATCCCCCTTTGCCCACAAAGTAAAAGAGATTCTCCTTACGCTGTCAATCAAGTCTCTTAAAATCTATCTTACTTATTTTACTCCTGTTCATATATTCTGTTATAGATAAACTGGATTACTCAGCATTCCATTTTATCTTGACTTCCAAACTTCTGCAAACACTGTCTATCCCCCATGCTCAGAATGGACTTCCCTCCAACTCTAATTGTAATTATCTTTCTTGTCCTTCAAGGCCCAGCTCAGGTATCACCTTCTCCACAAAACCCTCCTTATTCCTCTAGATATCAGTAAACACTTCTCCACCAGACCTCTAATCCCAGCTCTACTCTTCACCACCTGGGCAACTCTGGTAAGTCACTTAGTCTCTCCAGGCCTCAGTTTGCTTTCAGCTAAAAGCAGTAAATCCCTTTGTCATGAATTTTTTAATTAATAAAAGCTTCACTCAGGACAGAAACCTAATGGGAAGAGGTAAAATAAATTTTGTGATTCTACGCACAGGAGTATGATGAGTGGGGAGAGGAAAGAAGTCAAAGGAAGAGGCCAGGAGTGAATGAAGTTAGATTTCTACCAGGACTTTTCGGAAAACAGGTGAAGGCAGTTTTCTGCTGGCAGCAGGGCTTTGAGAGAAATGTATTATTAATCAAAAGCAGTTAAACAAGCTGGTGTTGTATCTTGAGAAAAAGTGGAAAAAGCCCAAGAAAATGGTCCAAGTAAATCCTCATTTGGAAACCCCCAGTAATTAAGAAGCGAAACTTGATGGGGAAAGAATCTTGGCCAACATTTGGATGAGGATCAGTGGAGGGAGAAACAGAAGCAATGTAGTCATAAGAATAAGACGAGTCATGAAGTCTTAAGAGTAGTCATAAGAATAACCTAGAGACCAGAGAGCCAGAAGGAGGAAATAGATGAGTAGCCTGAGAAACATTATGTGATAAGTGACTTCTATTATTCAGACATCTATTAGATTTCTCTCTTCAAAAACAAGACAGCTAAGGAATTTTTCACATCCCTTAATGATTTCATTCTTCAAAAGGTGGAGGAAGTAATGAAAAGAACTGCAATTTTATATTTCATTCCGACCAAGGAGAAACTATCTGCTGAAGCAGAATTCATAGGAATCCTGGGGGGAAAAGTACATATAATATCTCAGATTCTAATGCTGTGACCTTTTAATACTCATATGTGGGCATATCTGCATGTGGGCGGAGCTGCCTGAAGACCAATAGAGGAGCAGTGTCTAAGTTCCTAAGACCATGGGAAATATGTGTTTTCCAGTGGTCTTAGGTGACCCTTGTGACCCCTGTGAAAGGGTTGTTCGATCCCCAAAGGGGTCACAACCTATAGGTTTAGAACTGCTGGTCTAGACAGAACAAATCTACCTCTTTTTTAGTATGATTTTATCCTTTTTTAGTATCCTAGGATCCTAAAACAGTGCATTGTACACAGGAAGTACTTTTCAACACTGACTTGAAACTGTCATAAGTCTATCTAAAGAGAATGGCCCCTATCCTGTTTTTTAAAACAGCATGGTGAAACTGCCATGAGAATAATATTTCTGTAGTTACTGTTTCAACAGGAAAATGCCCAGTTGTCAACACTGTCAGGTATGTCTTAGCTTTCATAATCTACCTAGCACTATATTTAATTTTTTTTGTAATTTTTCATCTTATTTTTAGTTAGAGAAACAAAGGAGTCGATTTAATTACACTTAATATTAAAACTGGATTCTGCTACAGTATCTGGAGAAAGAGTGCTATAGAAATATTTTAAAATCCAACCTCCTTTAGTAATCTAATAAAAGTTCATGTATGCAATAAAAACATTGAACATCCAACCCTTAGATTACTGAAATAATAAAAACAAAAGTTCAAAAAATGATGGCCTACTCTGTATCATCTTTATATTTCACCTGTCAAAATAGTAATTCTTAAAACAGAATCATTATTATTACATTGAATTTTATCATTTAAAGGGGTAAAATACTGCATAAGCTTCTAAAGTATAAACTAGATTAAATTTATCTCCCAATTTTTAAAGAAGCTAGGAGAATTCAAATTATTACTTTCAACAAAAGTTTTAAATACAACTTATTAATGACTTTTTAAAAACAATAAAAACAAGGAAAACGTGTTTGTGAATGGGTACAGACATAAGCCAAGAAAATGGAAACGCAAAAGATATTTACTGAGCAGTTTTATTAACGTAATAATGACCTTTGGAACACTGCTAATAAGAAACTAATATCTAAAGAAAGGGGTCTCAATAGAAATAAAGGATTTCAAAAATTTCTATAATTTGGCTAATGCAATCTAAAAGAATTTTCGGTGATCTACAAATTCTGAAACATTATATCCCTCTTATTCTTCGTCCCTTTCCCCCTCCAAAAAAAAAACATCAAAAAGGAATAACATTATGAAAAAGGGATGTAATAGGGAGGACTGGGAAGGAGGGAAAAGAACTACAAAAACAGATAGGAAGAGAGATAAAGAGTTCCCCCAAAGAACTCAATGTACTACAATTACTACCTGAGAAATTTTCCTTTTTCTGAATCTGCAAGCCTCATTTTTAGGAAATTGAATTATACTATTCCCTGTTTTGATACGGTAAAAATACAGCAGTGAAAGGTAACAGTGAAATTCTAACAAAGATCAATAAAAAGAATTTTAAAGGGGGTGGCTAGATGGTGCAGTGGATAGAATACCAGCCCTGGAGTCAGGAGGACCTGAGTTCAAGTCTGACCTCAGACACTTAAGACAAAAACTAGCCGTGTGACCTTGGGCAAGTCACTTAACCCCAACTGCCCTCCAAAAAAAAAAGCAAAAAAAAAAAAGAATTTTAAAGAATGTCTGTAAGTATATGTAGAAATGAATTTTTTGTTGATTCTTGTTATTATCTATACACTGGAAAATAATCACCAGTATGTAGTCTATCTGAAACTGAATGTAAAACTTGTCTGCTTCCTCTTGGAGAAGCTAAAAATGTTTATAATCACAGAGTTAAATCTGGCCAAGGATTAAGATGTTCCTTTATTGGTCTTAAAATTACTTTTCTTTGCCAATTGTAATTTCCTCTTTATTTGTGCTGACAAGCACCTCTCTATCCACTTAGTACAAACACACCTGGTTAATTCTGAATTCTAAGTAATTAATGATTTCCAGTAGTCTAGAAGTGATGAAATAATTCTGGTTTAGATGGAATAAGATTCTAGCAGAAGATTCTAGGAATAGATATGGGTATGAATACTCTCAACACAGGGACAGTAACGGCCATCGCAAATGCATCACAAAAATCAGAGACGTGCATCAGAGGTCATTACCACGAAAGCCACTTCTTAACAAGGTTATCCTGATTTCATAATATATTACAATGTGCAAGAATATACTTTCATATTGCCAAGCCCCACAGCAGTGTATCTGAAGCCTAGATACTATTGCTAACGGTTGATCACAATTTTTTCATTAATTTCCCTGAGAGAGGGGAGAAAAGACTTTCCTACAATTTAATAAAAATCAGTTTTATATAGAGATAATATGCTGACCTTCGAATGCAAAGTAAGTCGAGCCTGGTATTAAAGGCCTTCTATAATTTGGTGTAATCCATGTACTCTATGCTCTTGCCAAACTGGACTACTCTTGGCTCTATGAACATATGCTGTACTTTCCCACCTCTACTGCTTTGCTCCCCTTGTTTCCAATGCCTAGAATGCCCTCCTTGTCCCTCACTGTAATGGAATGCAAAAATATTTATTAAGTGTTTTCTATTTGCCAATCACTATACTAAGCACTTGGGATATAAAAAGAAAAGCAAGACAGTCACTACTCTCAAGGAGTTCATGTTTTAAATAGGACAACAGAACAAATGGAAAGACAGGGAGAATGACAAAGCCCAATAGTCCTTAGGAAGGACGCAATGGCAGGAAGGATGACAATGCCTTGGGATTCCAGGACTTCAACAGGGCAGTAAGGCCTGGTGGACTTAATGTCAAGGGGGGAGAGAAGTCCACCATTTTCATGGAAGGAGTGTAGCTGATGAGTCCCTGCTCATCCTAGCAGTATGAGATATTGTGAAAGGGACAGTGTGCTTGAACTTTAAAGTAGAGCAGTGCTTTGGGATACCTGGGGATGGGGGGAAATGTACAGGGTGAGACAGGGAGCTGGATAACAAGCAATGGGTATTCAGCACTTGGTGGGAACTTAGAAGTGAGAGCCAAAGCAGGAGAGGGAGAGGACTCTAGGGAGGCTCCTGGTTCCTGCTCTCATTCTTTGTTTATTGAATTCCTGCCTATCCTTTAAATCCCAACAAATATGCCACCTCCTACTTGAGACCTTTCAGGATTCTATTAGCATGCTCATGTGAGGACAGATTCAAGCAAAAAAAAAAAAAATCTAGTGCAACCCATTTGGCAAAGGAGGAAACTGAGGCTCAGAAAGGTTAAGTAATTTTCCCAAGGACACATAGGTAGTAAACAGGACTAGAACCTAAGTTGTCTAATGCCGAAATCCAGTACCCTACACTACATTATAGTACACTGATTCCCTGACATACTTTTCATATAATATTATACACTGCAGTTATCTATGCATGCTTCTATTCTCCACACTAAATTCCTAAATAGAGCTTTGTCAGGACATGGACTATGTTTTACACGAACTGTATTTCTTTTTTTTTTTTTTTTTTTTTTTGCTTTTTGGAGGGCAGTTGGGGTTAAGTGACTTGCCCAAGGTCACATGGCTAGTTTTTTTGTGTTAAGTGTCTGAGGCCGGATTTGAACTCAGGTACTCCTGACTCCAGGGCCGGTGCTCTATTCACTGCGCCACCTAGCCGCCCCACGAACTGTATTTCTTCTGTGGCTAGTCTATGGCATAAATGTTCAGCACACAGGAGTTTAATAATCTTGACCAAAATGATAATGCTACTTTGAACTATTCAGACACAGTGATGGATTTGTACCAATGAATCATATACTTCCACCTACCCTGTTTTAATAAAAGGCAAAAAAAATGTCTAAGAACAGGTAAACAGTAATTGCCCTATGGCCTAAAAAATCATTTCCCTGATACAGATCAGATTCATGTGTTGTGGACTTCTGTTTTATTTTTTTTAAAAAGAAAAACTAAAAGAATATTAATTCCACTATATGGGGGAAAACATTTTTAATGAGTCATACTTTACTCATATATCAAATAATGTGAGATTAGAAAACACTCTTCTTATCAAATCTTCTATTATCTATAGTTCACATAATAGGTAGATAGTAATATATTACATTCCATTAAAATATTTGAATATTTTAAATATTTATAGATTTATAGATACCAGATAATTTTAACTATAGGAATTCCTCAAAATTTTAAAATTATTTGGAAAAAATTAAAATTAGGCTAAAAATTAGAGATTTAAATCAATGCAAATTAATTCAGTGGCAAAAGGTTCTAAAACAGACCTGATAACTGAAATTAAATAAGAAAAAGCCTACTTATCAACTATACTTATACAATCATAAGTAACTGGAAACTCTGCTTTCAGAGAATTTGGAAACAAAATTTGACTTCAACATTACAGAGGACAAAACAGAGTGTTATATTTTAAGAAACAGTGAATAACTTTCATCTGTTTGTTTAGTTAGAAAAAAAACCTGCCAAGAATTAGATAATTATCCATCACATTTGTCCATTAAGTTTTCAAATAACTGAAACACAAATAGTTCAATTTGTCCAGATGAATAGTTTAGTTACTATCTCTCTATCCTAATGAAAAATACTTTCAAATGTTTTATGAGCATCTTTTTCAAATTCTCCTAAATGACATTAATGAGAATCTCTGTTCTTAAATTAGATAAAACTAATTTAGAGGAAAAAAAAACAGGTGAAGATAGCTCTCTAGGAAAGAAATAGTAAAATCGGGAATCCCTACTTTCCTTCCTTTGTGCTACACATGTGTTGTAATTAAGAAAAGTCAAGAAGTGGTGAAGCGATTTTGGCATTAAAGGAATGAACTGACTGCTTAGTAAAAGAGTCAAGGAGCAATTATAGGCATGTGAGGCAAGTGTAAAGACTGCAGGACCACCACAGACTCTTACTGACATCCCACCAAAATCCTTATCATTGACTTAGAATGACAGCCTTCCCAAGGGGAAAAGTAAAATGGAGAATAAATATCATATCAGACAGAACTTTTCTCAGACAATAAACATAATCATGTCAAATTATGATGAATTCTATGTGGTAAATTTCCAATGAGTGCCCTGGGGATTACTCAAAGACCACAAAATTTAATTCATTTACAGACAGACTTCATTCAAAAGACAATTCCACAAAATTACCCAGCCCCATTTATGAATATTTTAATCAAACCACCTTCTCCAATTTGATTAGTGGTACAAATGTTGCTTACTGGATATGTATCTACAGAAGGCATACTTATTTTGATTGTGTAAAAACTACGCCAATTTTATTTGGCATTAAATTATTTTTTAATTGTCCAAATATCTTTTATGCAATTGAGGCAATAGGATGCTAATGGTAATTCTTTGCTAAATATTCAACTTCTTAAGGCATAAACATTTAGAAGATCATTAATCTGTCATATATACTCACATCAACATAGTGAGCAATCTAAGAAGACTTAAATAGAAACTAATTACACTCACAAGTAGTTTTATAAGAATCAGAGTAGACAACTGGCTTCACAAGCTCAGTGTTTTTGGAAACAGGGACCTAATACCTCAGGAGAAACAAAGAATATGTAAAAAAACAAACCTTTACTATATCCTTCATTCAAGCAAAGTGATCTCATAAGAATGAACTGGACTAAGTGAAAGCCCCTAATTTCCTCTTCTTGACTGGTACAAATGTATTCTAAGCAAGTCACTTAGCATTTCCTCTACCTTAGGTTACTTATTGTGTACTTGTGGTGCCAGATAACTGCTAATTAAGGATGTTATGAAGACTGATGGCCATAAAAATTATTACTTCCCATGAGATAGTCATGAAACATATATTTTATTATATTATTTGCATGTATAACAAACACTGATGGCTACCCACAGATTAAAAAGTCAACTAAAATTAGAGGGAAGAAGGGAAGAGGAATTAAGAAAAAGAACCATCGAACTTAAACTCATTTAAAACAAATAAGGTCTGAGAACATAAAATTTTACTGAATACAACAAATAATTAAAAAGCATCATTCATTCAATGTCATATTGTATCTAATTAAGGGCAAATCCAGGGAAAAGAAAAAAGGAAATCCTCTAGGGCAAAAAGGAGGGAGATACTCAAGAAAAAGAAGGCAGAGGAAGAAAGACATTCAAGGGGAAAAGGGAAAGGATTTACCTTTCACTGTAATTACAAACCAACAGTCTCCTTCTCACCCGGGCTCATAACCTTGGAGTCACGTTTCACTTCTCCATAGCTCTACATGTATGGTCAGTGAACCCAAATGATTCTTTCTGATTAATGTCTCCCGTCCTTTCCTTTCCATTCCAAGTACCATTACTCTAGTTTAGGGGCTTTCTACTTTACATCTAGACAAATGCAAAAGCTTCCTAACTGGTTTCTCTGTAATCATATTTTTCTCCTCCTATCTGTTCTACAAATTACCAAGTTATCTTCAAAGAATATCATTTTGCATGCCTTAGACCTTTCCATAAAAAACATCCACATCTCTCCAATCTGCCCGGCTTTCAAGTAGCTATCTAATCTGACTTTCATCTGTTTCAATCTTATTTCCCATTATTCTCCTAAAAGAACACTTTGTGGGGGTGGAGTCAACATGGCGGCATAGAAGCAGCAAGGTCCCGCAGTTCCCACACCGTCACCCTAAACACCCAGAAAATACGAGCCCAGACAAAGTCTAGGAAAGTCTAGGACTCTCAGACTCACACAAATACAGAGAACACAGCTCTCGCTGAAGGCAGCTCGACAGCAGGGGCTCAGTGTGGCTGCCGGAGCGGAGGCTTGAACAGCCGGAAGCCGAGACCGCAGCCAGGCCTGGGACGGTGGGAAGGAGCTGAGCCGAGCCCCGCAGCCAGCCTGCAGCGGTTCTACAGCCTCCAGCACCCCCACATCTGCCAAGGCATGAGGAGCAGGACGGGAGAGGCAGCTCGCACCACAGAGGAGCAGAGAATGGCCAGCCCAAAACCGCAGCAGCAGCCAGGCAAGGCCCCAGGGCGGCCAGGAGAAGCAGCAGAGCCTCCCAAGCTGCAGCGTTAAAGCACCGGTCAGAGACGGTTAGTGAAAGACGAAACTTTGAAACTTAATTGGGGCGGGGTAAAACTGTTTAGCCATTCTACCCCAGGGGCAAGGAAGCAGTGGGGGAGGGGAACTACTGGACCCAGCAGCAGTGGCCCCCACCAGGCTACTTCAGAGCCCCTGGCCTGCGGACTCTGCAGGGGGGCTGAATCGATTAATCCAGGCTAAGTGCTCTTGTGTTGAGTGGCCTGGATTCGGATCGTGGTCTTGGGTGGTGGTCCTGGGGTGCACTTTCAGCAAGCCACAGCTGGGAGGACTTGCAACACCCCCCTAATAGCTCCAGCAGTTGGGAAAACCCCAGCGATTTGGAACAGAGCTTCCCCCCCTAGAAGCAGAGTTTCACAGACCTAAAAACAAAAACCAACCAATTAATTGACTGGCCAACATGAGAAAGAGG
>CM053599.1:124594585-124611080 GCA_028646575.1 Pseudocheirus occidentalis
AAAGGATTCTAGAGTTTTATTGGTATTCTTACTTTGCCTCCTTTTTCTCATGTTGGCCGTTCTATTAATTGCTTGGTTTTTTAGCACTGTGGAACTCTGCTTCCTGGAGGGGAAAAGCTCTGTCCCAAATCGCTGGGGCCTTCACAGCTGCCGGAGCTATTAGTGGGGTGCTGCAGCCCCCCCCCAGCTTTGGCTCACTGAAAGCACACCCCAGGACCACCACTCAAGACCACGATCCAGATCCAGGCCACTCAACGCAAGAGCCCTTAGCCCTGATCAGTCGCCTCAAACCCCCTGCTATCTGCAGGCCGAGGACTCTGAAACAGCCCAGTGGAGGCTGCTGCTGCTCTCAGCTGTTCCTGCTGCTTCAGCTGCCTCCCACTGCTTCCTTGCCCTGGGAGCAGTTTGGCCGGACCCGCTCTTCTCCTCCCCAGTTAGCAAAATCCACTGACCTTTCTCTTAGCCTTTTTTTCCTTCTGGCTTGATAAATGTGGTAACTGTGCCTCCAGTGCAGCTGATCTGCTCTCGTATAGACGCGGCTCCCCGCCTGATGCCCCGGGGCCTGACCCGGGCTGTGGTTTCACCGCTGCTCCTAGACTGCTGGGAAGAGCCCCACCTGCTGAGCTGCCTGTTGGAACAGATGTGCTTTCTGTCTTTTGGAGAGTTTTGGAGCTTGAAAATCTGTTTAAAGTCCCATTTTATGAGTTTTTAGCATGTTTGTGTGGGAGCTGCACTGCTTTTTTGCTTCTACCAGGCCATCTTGGCTCCGCCCCCCCTGAACATATTTTCTAATGAGATGTTTTATTTAAAAGTGCCTTGAAATTTTTTTTTTAAAAAAGCATTATGCAGATATAAGGAATGCTCTATTACTGTTGTCAGACTGTTGTGAGCTTTCTGTTTACCTTCACTATCTAAGAGCTTATGGCTCCGTCTTCCAGTTAGAACTTATGAATAAATAGTTTCTTTTCCACGTCAGAACAATAACAACTTTCAGACCAGCCTTTTGAGTTTAAAAAAATCTATTGTATAAAATATTTATTTTGCCTGGTTTATGGAACAGTCAGTTTATCCCTTTCTCTGTTTACCTGAGTTTACTATTCTCTAGCTAATCAAGAAAATTCTCTTCTTAGTACTAGTCTCAGTCTTTTTTTTTTGTTCATTTTCTCCAGTTGTCATTTTTCTAAGCTAATGTATCTGGCTGTTGCTTATAAATTTATTTTAATTTTTTGATCCTAGAGCTACATATTTGCTAGGGAGAAATAGAAGCATCATTTAGTAAATCTTTAATGAGTTTCTCTTGTGTTCCATGAAGAGGGAGGGAATAAATGTTTCTATAGCACCTTTTATGTGCCAGGCACTGTGCTAAACTCTACAAATGTTATCTCATTTGATTCTCTCAACAGCCCTGTGAGGTCGGTACTGTATTTATTCCCATTTTACATTTGAGGAAACAGAGAAACAGAGGTTAAATGACTTTTCTAGGGTCATATGGCTAGTAAGTATCTGAGATTGGATTTGAACTCAGTTCTTCCTGATTCTAAGCCCAACACTCTATCTACCATGCCACCCAGCTGTAGTAATAGGTTATACAAAGAGGAAAATGATATATTCTGTTTTCTCAAGGAGCTTATATTGTATTGGGGGATATAACTTTTGCATATACAGGCATATACAACATATATGTATGTATATATATGTATATATGAAGTTCTTTTGGGGAGAGGGCACTGTTAAGGGATTAGGAAAGGCTTTATGTAATAGCTGCCACTTGAATTGAACTTTTGAAGAAAACTAAGGATTGTAAGAGTAGGAAGGAGAAGGGAATGTATTCCAAGTATGAGGGACAACTATTGCAAGTGGAATTAAGAAATTGAGTGTCATGTATGGGTAACAGCTACAGGTCAGTTCAGTTTTACTACATAGTGCGTGAAAGGGAGTAACAGGGCTGGAAAGGTGGGTTGAATCTGACTGGTAGAGGAATTTATATGCAAAACTTAGGAGTTTATATAATATCCTGTAGAGCCATTGAATTTTATTGAGCTGAAGAGTGACATGGTCAGGCCTGTGCTTTATAAAAATCATTTTGGTAGCTATGTGGAAGATGGATCAGGAGGAGGGAGACTTGAGGTAGAGAGAATAGGTAGGAAGCTGTTCAGTATTGACCAGATAAGTAATGATTAGATTCTGAGCTACAGTAGTAAGCTTGTGTGTAAAAAGAAGGGGAAATGTGGGATATTTTAGAGGTAAAATCAACAAGACTTGCCAATTGACTAGAAATATGAGTTCAGGGAGAGGAAGGAGTGGAAGACAATTCTGAGATTATGAACCTTCCCTACTGAAAGGATGGAAATGTACCCATGGCTGAAATACAGAAATCTGTCAGAGGCATTAGTTTTAAGGGAAAAAGAGGAGGAAGAGATAAAAAGTTCTTATTTGGATATGTTGAGTTTGAGATACCTCTAGACAATTAAATTGAAAATATCTAGTAGATAGTTGGTGGTGTGAGACTGGCACTCAGGAGAGAGAATTTTGCTGGATATATAGATTTAGAAGTAATCTCTATAGACATGATAATTAAACCTATGGCAGCTGACCAGGTTAGTAAGTACCCAGGATAGACACAGCCTTTGGCGTACACTTGCAGTTAGGGTGGATGATGAGCCGGCAAAGGAGACTGAGAGAGCAGATAGGTAAGAAGAGAACTAAGAATAGTGTCACAAAAACCCAGACAGGAGAGAGTATCAAAAAAGAGCAACTCTTGTTTTCTCATGGACAAAATTCACTGGTATGGACTTTTTATATATATATAAAAGACACTAATGTGATTTTACCATAAATTTCACAGTCATGTGCTATTCAAGCACCAGAAGTGAAGGGTGAGCCATAACAGAAGGTGCTATTTAATATTTTGTTAATAATATAATTATTTATAAATATTTATGCATTTGTGGTATTTTATACTGTGAGTTCTTAGTACTTTAAATGTAGCAGTCTTCACCAGGGTGTCATTTTGTAGAAAGTTTACTTCTCACCTACTTATAGAGCCTTTTGTATCACAGTGGATGACGTAGTAGATGAAAGCGATGACAATGAAGACCTCGAATTAGAAGCTGAAAATGAAATTGAGAATGATGATGATATAGACCAGAATTTTAAGGTTGGTATAAATGTTTCTTGTCAATTAACTTATAGTATATGCATTACTATTATAAAAAGACAAATTTAAATAATGACAGAGATTTATTGCTGAATTTGTACCTGTTTTTTTTCTCCCTTCCCTCCTTTTTTTTTTTTGGTTATATTATGGTTCATCAGTGAGAGTAAGCTATTGCAAAAAGAAGTAAAGCTTTATATTAAGGCCTTATGGTGGAAGGGGCCTTGAAGTGTTATCTAATTCTCTCATTTTGACTCTAGGAAGGATTTTAATATACATATAATTAACATGTACAATGATAAAAATTATTATATATTTTGCTGTTTTAGAAATGAACTTTATTCCAATATTTTGTTCTTTATATCATCAGAATTTCTCTTAGTAGCTTTCCTCTTTACTTTTCAGAGAACCAGACCATATAACAATTTTTTTTAAAAGAAAGAGTAAAAAGGGAAAAAAAACCTTTGCAAAACCAATTGATATGTTGAAATGAAGTTTGAAAACATATGCAGTGTAGCAGAGACCCATGGATTTCCCACCTCTGCAGAGGAGTGGGGTGGGGAGTGTATTTTTGGGTCATGTTTATTCTTTACAGTTTTAGGACATAACCTTTTTTTTTTTCTTTTTAGAGGAGGCAGGGTAGGGCAGTTGGGTTTAAGTGACTTGCCCAAGGTCAAATGGGAGACATTCACTTTTGATTGTTTTGTGGTAGTTCTTTACATTTATGTTATTGTAGCGTATATCATACTTTTTTCTGTGCTTTCAAGGGCTGCAGTATTGAGGTTGAGTTTGTTATGTGATGAATAAGGCAAATTTACTTCCCTAGTGGAGTTAATAATAATTAGTCAAGTTATATTAAGGCCCTTTCTAAATTTGGGATCAGAAAACTACTGTAGATAGCAGTCGGTATGATCAGACTCCCAACTCTTGATCTCTCAGGGTGGGATATTTGTCATTTCTTGAAATCTCTGAATAGCAAACAAGGTACTTTAACTAGTCCTATATGACCACAAGTTTTTCCACTTCCAGTGGATACTTCTAACCTCTCCTTCAGTTTCAACCTTTCCTCCTAGAGTGTGGCACATAGTTTGCTTCTAATCTGTCCAGAATGGATAGAGTGGATTATATCTCATATTTTGGGGAGTATAGAATGTCAAAATTTTCAAAACAGTCGTGGAAAGAAGAAGTTTAAGAAGGGCTTGTATGTTATTAAGTGTACCAAAACATTTTGTTTTGAAGCTAGACTTCCCCTGAAATATCCCCCAAATCTATCTTATGTAGTATATCTCCTCCACCAAAAAGGTGGTTTATTAGATTTTTTTTTTTTGGAGGGCAATTGGGGCTAAGTGACTTGCCCAAAGTCACACGGCTAGTAAGTGCATCAAGTGTCAGAGGCCGGATTTGAACTCAGGTCCTACTGACTACAGGGCTGGTGCTCTATTCATTGTGCCACCTAGCCGCCCCGGTTTATTAGATTTTAACAGAAAGCAAGGTTGGGTTCTTTTGCTTTGATAACATGTTAATAATATTGACCATTGTATTTAACCAAAATTTGTTGCCTCTCTATTCATATCACAACCACCCTAGGTCAGGCCCATGTCATCTCTCACCTGGATTACTTCAGTTTTTCTCCTATGAGCTTCCTTGTATACAGTCTCTAATCTATTTTAAGAAGGCTTTTTCTGAGTCTCCAGATTATCCACCCCCCTCTCCACACCACCATGCAAATTGCCTTCTGTATCGTTATATTTATTTACTTCTCCATGAACATGCATTCCTTGAGTAGACTCTAAGCTTGGTTAGAGAGACAGTCTTAGTCCTGTCCCAGTGTCAGTGCCTGAAACAGATTTAAGCATTTGTTGATTAATTGATGACTTCCTTTATGTATGTATCTGTTCTTTTAATATCTGTTCTTTTAACTCTTATTTACTCTACATCTTTTCATGTAGTTCTTCCTGTGTTTCTCTGAATTTTTCATATTAAAAAATCACTAGTATAGCTTAGTTAGGTTTATTTTAATTTACCTTTTTTTTTAGCTGAGCCTTAAGTATATATTTTACAGTTTGACTCTTTTGAATTGGTTTAATACATGTCTTAATGCTGTGATTTTCTTTATTAAAGAACACTTAAAATGTTAAATTAGATTATTAAAAGAAAACAAGTAGGAATTATTACAAAATTTATTTTGCTCATCCTTTGGTTTTAATTCCACGTGCTGATTCAGATGGCATTAAATTGAGAGTGTATTCTGGTTTCTTAAAGGCATACCTAACTCTTGATATAATGTGTTTTGACTGTTACAGAATGATGACATTGAAACTGATATTAACAAGTTAAAACCCAAGCAAGAACTAGGACGACCAATAGAAGAGCTAAAAATGTATGAACATTTTTTCCATGAACTTTCTGATGACTTTCAGGTAAAAAAAAAAAAAGAAAAGCTCATTAATTCAGATCCTTAATGTTTGTTCAGTTAAAAAATTTTTTCTCTCATAAATTGAAAGATATTTCCTATTTGCTTTTCATTTTTAAAACAAGAAATGGTTTTTCCTTTGTCAGTAATTGTTTAACTACATGACCTTGTGCAAAGCACTTAACCTCTCTCGATTTTAAGTTGCTTTACCTATAAAACGAATGGCTAAAGCCAGGACTAGTGGCATTCACCTGTAGTCCCTGCCATTGGAGAGGCTGAGGCTGGTAGATCACTTGAGTTTGGGATTTCTGAGCTTCAGAGGGACTAAAGGGAACTGGATGTCAGCATTAAGACCAGCACCAAGTTGGTGAACCCCTGGGAATCAAGGACTACCAGCTGCTTAAAGAAGAATGAAACTGTCTAGGTTGCAAATGGTAGTCAGAGCTTTCTTACTAATCAGAAATGGGGTCCGTCTTGTGAGTGATCAGTGTATTTTTAGCCTGGATAAGACAGGGAGATCTGGTCCTCAGAGTTAAAAAAAAAAAGATGAACTTGGTTATCTTTAAGGTCTCTTTTTACCTGAAATAACTTGTAGATATACATTAACTTTGAAACATTTGAATTTTTAAAATATTAAAAAAACTAATCATCTGTTATTTCCCTTTATTTAATTGCACTAAAGTGTTGGAAGTAATAACTAGTTGAAAGTGATAACTAAACATTGCTTTCATGTTATCATTGACATTTGCAACTAAATATGATAAATTTTTAAGTTAATTATTTTCCTTTCTGGTAATGTCATGTGAGAATTAATGGGGAAGTATTTGAACATTTAAGTTATGATTTGCTATCACCCTTAATTCATATGAAAGGTTTTTACTCTAGTTTGCATGAGTTAGCAGCAATTAATAGAGAAACTAAGGGGGATATAAATAACCTAATATTTGAGTGTAGCTTGGGGGAAGAGTTCATCTTGGCTCTGCTATGAGTAAGCTGTGTGATGTCTCTAAAATTGCTTAAGTTTTATGGGCCTCAGTTTCCTAATTTGTGAAATGTATATGTTAGATTAGGTGGTTGCTAAGGTTCTTTTGAAAAAGTCAACTATTTTCTTTTCTTATTCCTCCAAAAGAGGGACTGAATGTGTGGCGCTGAGTGTGTGTGTTTATGAGAAAGTGATATGGAAGAAAGGTAATTGGAAATATGGTTTTTACTTTGGGAATTTTCTTTGTTAGAAATTTAGAAACCTTTATTCATAGGACAGATTATGTAGCTGCTACAATTCCAATTGAATGTTTAGATTGTGCCTTGGAACTGGAGATGCTCTGGAATGATGAAAGGGATAGATAGCTGTCCTGTATCTTTAGCCCAAAGATAGTACAAAATGCTGAACAGGGGACGTCAGAAGTATCTAGGTAGGAGAAAAAGACTGAGTTTAGATGAAACATTTTCATATCTTCCTTCTTCACTAGTGTTGACTACTAAATTACAACAAAATACTTATACATACAGAAACCCTTATAAGTAATGTAAAAAGCTGAATCAGAACAACGATGGGAAAAAAAATCATAGGGCTGGCTGGAGGTAGAGAAGGTTAAATATTGCATGATGTTGAATTCCAAAATATAACAGATTCTCCAGGTAAAGGACAAAACTGAAACATTTATTTAGATACCAGAAAACCCAATCCCCAAAGCAGTAAGCTGATTCCATCATAGGACCAAATATATTAAGAAGCTATAATAACACTGAGAGCCACAGCATCCTTTAGCCTTCCCAAAAAACCAATACAAGATCAATATATCAGTCCTATTCTCCCTGAAGGTGTGTTGAACTTGGATACAGTGGTTCAGGAGCATCTGTAGGTGCAGCTTTCACTTGCCTATTCCATCTAACATTAGCCCCTTATCTTGGTGCATTTTATATGGTTCATTAGTTGGAATACCATCAGTTCTTCCAAACTCACTGTTCTCAATAGAGCAGTAAACAGTTCTTTTCTTGTCAGTCTATTTTGACTTTGAATCTGCTGGCCATTTACTTTTCTCTTTCTAGGAAATTTATCTTTTTCCCATTCCCCCAAGTCACTTAACTGTGGAATCTTATCCAGCACCTCCAAAAGAGGGTACCTTATTTCACTAATTACTAGAGTCAGAAGTAGGTGCTTATAAGCAAGAGGAGCTGTCTTTACCATGATATTTCTATGAGGAACTGCTAAGGCAGTGGTTTTCAACGTTCCTAATGCCGTGACCCTTTAATACTCGTATGTGGGCATATCTGCATGTGGGCGAACTCACCTGGAGATGGATAGAGGAGCAGTGTCTCGGTTCCTAAGACCATCGGAAATATGTGTTTTCTGGGTCTTACGCCACCCCTGTGAAAGTGTCGTTCGACCCCCAAAGGTGTCACAACCCACAGGTTGAGAACCGCTGTGCTTAGGGGATATTATGATATGCACCTGCATCTCCAACAATGTTAGCAGTTTTCATTACTTCTTTCAACTTTTTCATGCATTCTCCTATTTTTCATTTGTTTGGATCTATTTAATTGTATCTTGATTTCTCATAAAGTAATTTGCTTCCATTTGCTTCACTCTAACTCGGAAGGAATTATTCTCCTCAGTGAGCTTTTGAGATTCTTTTTCCATCTGGCAAATTTGACTTTTTAAGGCATTCTTCTCCTTATTGGCTTTTTGGGCCTCTTTGGCCATTTGAGTTAATCTATTTTTTAAGGTGTTATTTTCTTCAGTCAGGCTGTTGACTCTCTTTTCATGATTTTCTTGCATCATTCTCATTTCTCTTCCCAATTTTTCCTCCACTTCTCTTATTTAGTTTTCAAAATCCTTCTTAAGCTCCTCTATGGCATGTAACCAGCTTACATTTTTCTTGGATGCTTTTGGTGCAGGAGTTCTGACTCTGTTGTCTTCCTCCCATTCCATGTTTTGATCCTTTTTGTCTCCAAAAAGGTATCTAAAGTTGGATTGCTGAGCCTTTGCCTGCTCATATTGCCAGTCAATTAATTTGAATTTTGAGCCATAGTAGAACTCTACTACCAGAGGGGAGAGCTTTGTCCCAAATCGCTGGGGTTTTTGCAGCTGCTGGAGCCATTAGGAGGCACAGTCTTTGCAGCTCCCACCAGCTTTGACTCACTGAAAACACACCTCAGGACCACCATCCAAGATTATGATCCTGATCTAGGCCAGTTAAGGCAAGAGTACTTAGCCTCTGAATGATCGCTTGTTCCCCCTGCAGTCTGCAGGCTGCAAGCTCTGAAGCAGCCACATGGAGGTGGCTGCAGGGCCACTGCTTCCGCAGCTTTCTTGCCCTTGGGGCAGATGGCCAGACACTCTTTTCTCCCCCAAATTTAACTGAGTTGCACTGACCTTTCACTTTGTCCTTGTTTCTAATGGGTTGATAATTCTGCAAACTACCACAGCTGCCGGTGGTCCACTCTTTGGTGTGCTCCAGCTGTGGCTTGTCCTGACCAACCTGGGGCTAAGCCATGGTTTCAGGCTGGGCTTGGCTTGGCTCCTAGCACTCTGTGATGAGCTCTTCCCATCCCACCTGCTGAGCTGCCCCCAGCGGGAGATGTGTTTTTTTTTGTAATTTTGTGGGTTCTGGAGTTCTAAAATTTGTTTAGAGTCAGTTTTATAGGTATTTGAAGTGGTTATGGTGGGAACTGTGGAGTTCTCCTGCTTCTATGCCACCATCTTGACCTCTCATGCAGTCACTAAGCATATACCAGGGTCTGTCTCCACTAGGCCACATAGAATCAGTGGGATACATTATCTTGCATCCATCCATCAACAGCGAAAGCTAACAGATTGGTCATATTGTTACCTCCTGCCATATGAAAATCTCTAAAAACTTGCTGGACAAAAGAATTCTGATAAAAACCTATAAATTTGAACCAGTTCCCACTATTTACCCATAGTCTTCCAGTCCCTTCATCACTAATTCTCACCATTCAAGATACAAATGATTCTCCCATCCTTTGGGTGAATTTGCTTAAGACATCAGTAATCTTTTGTTGAATGAAATCCTCAATTATCTCCCTGAACTCTGGCCTTGCTGAATCTCCTGCTTTCTTCTCATTATGGGACTAGCTTCTGTCCTTATAAATATTGGGTCATGAAACATTGTATTGCTCTGTACACAAGTACTTTCCTGGCAGTTGTTGTCATGTTAACTAGGCTCAGTCTCTACCAAAATTCTATGAACTTTCCTTCTGTTGCTTTTCTGCTTCTTTTTCAAAGACAAATTCACAATAGCCCTTTTTTCTAACCACCTGAGATCCTCCAGCTTGTTCTTCTAAAGGAGAGCCTGAATACTGTAACGTAGTCAAGTCCCTCTCCATTTGAGTTTTCTCTTGGAAAAGCTTGTCTCTGCTTTTACACGTAATATGGTAACCTATTAGTAAAACCCAGCCCCTTCAGCTCACTGCCTCCAGCTCTCACCTTGGTTTTATTGGTATTATTTGCAAACATGTTTCTAAATATCTAGGTTCTCCTTTCTGTAACCTCAGTTCCCAGTTTTCATAGAGCCCTATACTTTTAGATGACTTTCTTGCTCAGGAGGAATAAGGTAAATCCTCCCATCCTGGGATAGTCATTTCTTCTTCTAAATTCCTTCTGCCTCCAACTGAAAGTCTGATATTTTGCAGTTCCATCCTCGTTGCAAAACGTAGCACCAATGCAGTATTCACAGTGTCAGTGGTCACTATAAATATACCTACATAGTGGTTGAGCACAAAATATAACAGACTCTCCATATAGGAGAGAGAAGCAAAACATTTATTCAGACACCAGAAAACCAAATCTCAAAACCTGTAAGCCAGTTCCAATAGCAAAGAAGTTAATAAACCAAAACAGCACAGAGAGCCACAGCATCCTTTAGCCTTCTCACAAACCAAAATAAAAGCGATATTTACTCACAGGCCTAACTGTCTCCCTTGAATGTGTCCTCTCCTCCCAACCATGTTTAGGTGCTCTGACTCCCAGCTTCCTGTGGGCTCTGTTCCACCCTTCAGCAAACTATTTCCACCACAGGCTCCATGTGATTACATTCAGCCTATTAGAGGACAGAGTATATTTTCAAAGCAGCGAAGGTCTTCAGATTCCTTTAGACTTATTATGGGGCAGCGAAGATCTTCAAATTCAATTTCCATTACCTTTACACAGTGAATGTAAATTCCTTTAAGATAGAGAGTTTTTTTTTCTTCTTTGTTTCCTTACCATCTAGCATAATGCTTAACCCCCCAGTAAACATTTAATGAATGCTTATTGAAGGATTGAATAAATTAATGAAATCATAGATACGTTGGCATGGAAAATATTATAATAAGTATTTAAAAAATTGAATATTTGAGACAAGCAAAAGATTAAGATGGCAACCAGGCTTCTGGTAGCCTGGATGTTGGAGTACTTGATATATACTTTTTCAAGCTTTTCAGAATTTTCCTTCTTTTCTGTGCTGTGCATTCCTGTTTATTTCTTCAGTTATTCTTGTCCTGTAGGTTATAGGAATTTCTCATTTGAAGGGAGAGGCTTTACATTCACAACTGGAACTTGGCTACCGTCTCCTTTTGTTTATTTTTTTTTGATTGTTTGTTTGTTTTGCTTTTTGCAGGGCAGTTGGGGTTAAGTGACTTGCCTAAGGTCACACAGCTAGTTTTTTGTGTTAAGTGTCTGAGGCTGGATTTGAGCTCAGGTACTCCTGACTCCAGGGCCAGTGCTCTATTCACTGCGCCACCTAGCCACCCTCCTTTTGTTTTTGATATTTATAATTACAGGGCTAAGGTTAATGTAGCTTCATATTTCATCTGTGAGCATATTTTATAACTTCATATCTTTAGGTTTTTGACATCTCTGTTCTCCCATTTTATCATTCCTGTTCTTCATTCACTTACCTTTCTTCTATAATCTTGACTATAAAGTTAGCTATTTTGGTAAGGGGATTACTTAATGAGGCGATTTTCCCCTCATAATGATTAAAATATTTATATGTTTCTCTAGGTGCCAAAAGATTTCGTTTTTGAGATTTTTTGATATCTCTTATTCTGGAAGATGAGTAACTTAACATTTAACATTTTCATTTTCTTTTAAAACCCCTTAATGTTTTTTGGGGGGAGGAGTTAAATTAAAAATTGCTTTATCCCTCTACTCTGATTTTAGAGTTGCTCAATATACTTCATTTTTTTTTTCCGATTTCAGATCTTTGATTTAATTGGTAGCAGCAGAGAGAACAAGTGATGTGTTTGGGGGCATACAGCCAGAATGTGGCCAAGATGGGGCTTTAACCCAGGTTTTCCTTACTCTGAGGATAACTCTTAAGCATTGCTACCATTTGTTTGTTATATTATTATAATACAATGTGAAAGAATTTACATGCTATTTTTATTTTTGTCAAAATATTTTGACTATATACTGGTAAATTTTTTTCATCATACTTTTTGTTTTTAAAGGAATATGATTTAATTGCCAAAGAACCAAAACCCTTGGCAAAGGAAGGAAATCTAGGTGGACCTATTGTTGTTCCTACAGCAGGAGAAGAGCCACCTGTGGAATCAAACAGTTTAATAAATTCATTGAAAAAGAATGTCATTTCACAAAGAGAGGAAGGTGATAAACAACCTGCTTTTTTAGATCTGGCAAAAGAAGATAATAAAAACAGTGATAGTCCATTGCAGCAACAGGAAGGTGATCAAAATAGAACTGCTTCATCAAACCAGTATCTTAGTAGTGACCTAGTGAAGGCCTTGGACCGAATAACACTGCAGAATGCTCCTCAAACTTCCCAGAGTTTTACTACTGGAATAAAGAAAGATTCCAGTCCTCACCTTACCTCCATCACGTGCACTAAAACATGTCCACATATTTCTACTTGTGGAAATGTACTCTTTGAGGGAAGAACTGTTCAACTAGGAAAACTATGCTTTACTGGAGTTGAAACTGAAGAAGATGATGATTCTGCATCTAACTCATCACTGGAGCAAACATCAATTGAAGTACCCAACATGCCACCACTCCATGACTCTGATCTATATGTTGAGATTGTGAAAAATACTAAATCTGTTCCTGAGTATTCAGAAGTGGCTTATCCTGATTATTTTGGTCACATTCCACCTCCATTTAAAGAACCTATTTTAGAAAGACCCTATGGTGTGCAAAGGTGAGTAGTCTGTTTCTGTTTTTCTTCTAAAAAAGGACTATTACAATATGAATAATAACTATTTTTCTTAATTTTCAAAGATAATTGTATTTCTTTATATTTGCTTCATGTTTAAGAAGAAAATTACTTCAGAGGGAAGTTATTAGCATTTTTAGCCTAACAAATGGAAGCACATTCTGAAATTTAATCTTCAGTCATTAAAAAAAGTTAAACATTTATAATTATGATGCCATGTTGAAGAAACTGGAAACTGTTCAGTTAAAAAGTATCTACATACCATTATTAAGTTGTAAAATATTAAAAATTTATTGTTGATAAATTTTTGATAGATATTCCTTAAAAAGTAAACATTTCAGTTACATTGTCCCCTTAGATTTTTGTCTCAGGCATGCAGGCTGGAAATAAAATATCAAATGAAATACCAGATACATTGTACTAATAACGTGTTTCATTTTAAATTTGAGGTTGGAAATTTGCAGTAAAATTAAAATATGAAATTAATTTAAAAAATAATTGTACAGGGGTGACTAGGTGGTACAGTGAATAGAGCACTGGCCCTGGAGTTGGGATCTGAATTCAAATGTGGCCTCAGACACTTAACACTTACTAGCAGTGTGACTTTGGGCACATCACTTACCCCAACTGCCCTGCCGTACTCCCTCCAAAAAAAAAAGAAAAAGAAATGACTGTACAACAGGTGTGGTGGTACACACATGTAATTCCTGCTATGGGGAGACTGAGGCTAGTGAATTTTTTGATTACTTGTTAACTGAGTTCATTCAGTGTCCACACTAAGTCCAGCACAACTATGGTGAACTCTTGAAAGCATGGGTTCACCAGCCTACCTAAGGAAGAAAAAACCAGCCCAGGTCAGAGGTGTGGTGCTGATCAGTAGTGGGATCAGGCACTTCTAATAAAGGCAAGATAGGAAAACTTAGCCTTTCTCCCCTGCCCACAAAACCCAAATAAATGAATAAAAAGAAAGACAGAAAAAGGAAGTAATTGAAGTGATTTATCTAGTGATTTCAGGTAGGTGATGATTTTTAAGTGTTTATAAGGGAGATGTTTATAAGTGATTGCCTTAGTGGGACTAATGACTGGATCATTTTATTTTGACTACAGGTGAGATTTTTCAATAGTCATTTGTCATTGAAAATATTAAGCACATTTGTTATTTGTATGTGGTCCCTTTTTAGGTGATGGTACTAGCTATAAAAAGAATACTTAAGAATGTATAATATGAGATGTGGTAGAAGATTGTTCCTAGAATTTTCTTTCTCTTCATTTCTCTTCATTGGTGGGCATTTTCCCCTAGGGAATAAAATACAAAAATTGAATAGTCCTTGTCCTCAAGAAGTTTATTTTTAAAGCCTTTTAGCATGCTCTAGATAATTCTACTGCAAAGAAAGAAAAATATTAATAATATTTATAAATCCCACATTACACATATTTTATGAGCTTGTTTCATGAATAAAAGTTACATGTGTGTGTCTAAGTGCTCAGGGCTGCCTTTCCTCTACCCAAGAGGCTGACCAGAACCAAGAAGGTCAGTTCTAAGCCCTTATTGCATTTATACAAATTAAGCAGATTAAAAATGCTTTAACAATATTATCATATATAATAGTGATATACTACCACTTCTCAAATTATTCCATGAATCAAAACAATAAAGTCTTTAAAGCTGTCTTAATGACTTCAGTTTTTACTAAAGATTTAGGGAAATAATATACTTAAGTTAAAGACAATGAGAAAGAAATTATATATTATAATATCTTTGTGTATGGACTTAAATGTAATTTTGATTAGCAAATTATATTTCTAATAATCAGTATAAGACAAAATTACATACACATTGTGATTTCTGATAAAAATACCTTTCAGTGCTTCATTACTCCAAGTTTTGAAGTATTCAGTTTACCATTTACTCAATGCTATGTGCAAGGCAAAGGCTGGGCACCTGGAGTATGGAAGCAAAGATGAAATAGCCCTTGCCTTCAAGGAGGTCTGTGGAAGGATGCAATGTATATTCAGATAAGAGAATGCAAAATACACTTTTATAACTCCACAAAATTATAAATTACTTCAAATATTTCTTCATAAATTATATTTATCTTTTAGTTATTTGCTTTTGATAAGAAGTATGGCTGACAGCTCAGGAACTCCTGCCATCTAGTGGAAAGAGGCTATATAATTAAGAATAGGAACTTGAACTAAAGAAAGCATTATACATTTTTTTTTTTTTTTTTGCTTTTTGGAGGGCAGTTGGGGTTAAGTGACTTGCCCAAGGTTACACGGCTAGTTTTTGTGTTAAGTGTCTGACGCCAGATTTGAACTCAGGTACTCCTGACTTCAGGGCCAGTGCTCTATTCACTGCGCCACCTAGCCACCCCTATACATTCTTTTAATGTATACTTGAATGTATACTTTAACCATTATCAGTGAAATTAAAGGTACTAAAGATATTCCACCTTAGGACTTGCCTTTAGACTTTGTAATGTCATATGTAACATTAAAGAATCTCAGAATTTTAAGTAGGAGGGGATCTCTGTAGGCATCTAATTCAATTTGAACCTAAAAGGAGTAACTATTATAATAGGAGTTACTATAGCTTATCCACCTTCTGCCAGAAGGCTTCTGTGGAGGGAAATCCATCAACTCTGCCGGTAACACATTCCACTTTGTGATAGCTCTAATTATTAGGAAACTTCTTGACAGTAAGGCCAAGTTTACCTTTTTGTAGCTTTCACTCCCTGGTCTTGGGTCTAGAGTCCAGAGAACAAGTATGACCCACCTTCTACCTGAGGGCCATTCAGACACTTGAATGTAAATATCGTATTCCTCCAGACAAAGTCTAATCTGCTTCAGGCTAATCATCTCCAATATCCTTGAATGATCCTCATTTGACAGACTCCCTGTCTTGGTTGCCCTCTCCATCTTGGTTGCTCTCTGCCTTATCAAACTTCCTGCCTAAACTCTGGCATCCAGAACTGAAGACCTACTCCAGATGTGGTCTGACAGAGGCATGAAACAGTCACTGTCATCTCTGTATTTTGGAAGTTCTGTCTTTTCTTATGTAGCCTAAGATGACATTAGCTTATTTGATCCCTAGATATTGATTCATATTGAATTCTCAGTCCACTAAAACCCTCAGGTCTTTTTTTTTTAATTCCAGCTGTTTTCTAACTATGTCTCCCTTCTCTTGTATTTGTGATGTTGATTTTTTTTGCATCCCTGTAAAGCTTTAAAGTTACTGGTATTGGATTTCCCCATATTAGATTCAGCCCAATGTTCCAGTCTGTGAAGACCTTTTTGATCCTGACACTATCATCCATTGTTATTAACAATCTCTTCCAGTTTTCTGTCATCTGAAAATTTGACAAATTTGTCATTTATGCTTTTTATCCAAGTTATTGTTTTGTTTTAATATTTTTAAAATTTGTTTTCTTGTTTACATCATTCATTTTCATTACATTTTTGAATTACAAATTTTCTCCCCATCTTGCCCCTGCCCCAACCCTAAAACAGCAATCCCACTGTAAAGCCCCTCCTCTGCTCTGCTCTCTTACTTTCTCTTAGGGCAGGGAGGGTCTCCCTACCCCAGCCCCTGTATATCTTAATTCCTAGTTGGCAGGTATTGCAGAACTTTAAATTCTAGATTCTTTTGATTCTTCCCTTCTCACCCACCCCCACTGGAAAGACAATCAATTCAATACAGGCTATGGATGTGTGATTATACAGGATATCTTCATAGTGGACATATTGTGA
>CM053599.1:124611580-124661283 GCA_028646575.1 Pseudocheirus occidentalis
GAGGACATAAAAGGGAACAGATTGTGGGAGGGGCTTTACGGTGGGATCAATGTTTTAGGATGGGGGGTAGGGGAAAGAAGGGGAGAAAATTTGTAACTCAAAACCTTGTGGAAATGAATGATGTAACCAAGAAAATAAATTAAAATTTAAAAAAGAAAAAGAAAATATGTTCACTGAATCTTTACCATGAAAGTTATTGAAATATTTTTAATACATTTCTACAATAAAAGAATTCTAGCTATAGTATCCTAGGAATTTCTACAGATTTATGCATTAAATATTGAGAACAATACTGTGTGGATAATAATACAATTCAGATTATTAGAAGTACTAAAATATATTTATTACTGTTAAGGAGGATATCTAGCACAGAGTCCAAATTGAAAAGGGATACCCTGTAAATGGTAAGATCCTCTAATTACTCCTATTTGCTGATGACACTGAGTTGATCATATTAAGTCTCAAAATATTGCAGAGGTTCCTGAACAAGATCAATAACTACTGAAAAGAGTTTGACCTAATCATCTCCAAAACAAAGAGTGCCTATGTCAGACTCTGATATATAGTTAGATGGACAATAAAAGAAAATATGTGTCAATATATGCATTTGGTATATATCCTGAAAATGGACAATGAATTAGTACCAGGATTAAAAAGGAAAAGAGTTGGTTGAATTTTGAGGGGAAAAAAAGGAAAAGATCCTTTAATGACCCCAAACTGTTTTCTGAAACAGAGGCTCATTTTTAAAATAAAAATATTCTACTGGTGTTGCTGTATGGCTGAGAGTCATGGAACATGGCTTCAAAGAATTAAAATTTAATGTTATTCAGAGGGCAATAGAAAAGCACACGGTAGATACAAACAGGCTAAAACACATAGTAAAGTAAGGCACTAAGAAGAAGTGCAAAGGAAGTCATCAAAGAAATGCATGCTTGAAAAAGTTGATGAATTAGTCACATGGTGAGAGTATGCGACACTGTTGGGATTAACACATGTGCTCCACCAGCATTCTCATAATATCAAAAGAAAGGGAGGAAGGTCCCTACACATTCAGTGGATGGCCCTCTGGTGGTGAACGTAAGAGAAAATCTGTACAAGAGTTGCACAGGAAGGCATGCATGCATGTACTACAGAACACATCACTGTTAGGGACATGTGCTCCCTAAGACCTTTCCATGGCCTAAATCTAAACATGTGATCATTTTATTACTTTAACATTTAAACTTTGTTTTTTCCACATTAACACCATCTGCACTATTATAAAACATTCTCTTCTTTTATTCACTGTATATGGACAAAAAAATCATAGCATACCCAACCAATTTTCCCTTCTCCAAAATATTTTCTGCTTTACGAATTGTCTAATTAAGAAATCTTAGTCATCCTAGACTTCTTGAAAATTTCACTTCCCATTTTCTGACATATACATATACACAAATTTTATTCAAAATTAAAACAGTTTCAGTCACTGATTTATCTAAACCAAAAAATATATTTTAATATCTTCAATCAGAGAAGTCACTTACAATTTTTTTTAATGTCTTTTAGGGAAACAGAAAACCATAAGACTTTTAAAGAAAATTTTGTTTAGTTCAATTAATAGGTAAAAATGCAGCAATTAATCTCATTGATTATATATTCATAATATATGTACATATACTTCAAAAATCCTAAGTAGCTATTTAAAACAGTTTTGTGTTATATTTACTTAATGAAATTCTCTTATAATTCTCATTCATAAATATAACATATATCCCTATACTTTTAAAAAGCATTCTTCTGACAATATAAATTGAAATTCAGACTCTCTTTTTAAAATAACAGGTGACTATTAAATGAAGTAAAGTAAAATACAATTATTATGTTAAGTCTTCCTTTTTCTGTTCAATTCAACCACAAGAAAAGTAGACAAAAAATAAAAATAACAATGAATTGCACATAGTTAATCATACCTTCAGGTGGTAAATTGTAGAGTTGAGCCACAGGTCCAGTCACAGGAATAACTGGTAATTGGAAATGAAAAGCACTTTTAATAGTTGGTAATGGAAGACGATTTTTAGGAAAACATTTCCTCATAATCAGACTGGATGTGTTGACGAGAGGATCAAGAGTTCTGACTGCCAAGCAATCCTATTTTTAAAGGAAAGGGAAAAAACACTATGTAATCACCATGAATAACTAATTTTAGGTATCTTTAGAGGAGAATGCTTTTTTCTGACATTTTTTCACTAAAAAATATCTATTTTATATCAAAGTATAATTTTAAATACTTTTCTCCATTATGTATGTGAAAGTTCCTTTATAGCATCAATATGAAAACTCTGATAATATTTAATGAAAATGATAACCAGATTATCATTCACTACTGTTAGTAAGCTATGGTGTAGGTGAGTTTGGGTACCCCAGGTAAGCACTATGGCATGAATCAGTAACCTTTTGAGATCAAAGAACCTTTGTGGCAGATAATATTCTCTGACTATACTTTTATGATGGGTCACACTACATGATTTTCTACAGCTTTTGTATTTTATTGATGCAGGAATCAATGAAGAAATCCCTTTACCAATATTAAACAATTATGTGACTAGTCCAGAATCATATAACCAATATATACATCACAGAGCATAGTTTTAGACCTGAGAGGGATCTTAGAGACCATCTAATTCAACCCCTTCATTTTGCAGTTAAGGAAAATGGGCCCAAAGAAGTTAAGTAACTTGCCCAAGGTTGAAGAGATAGCAAGTTACAGAAAAAGGATTTGAACACAGGTCAAACTGGCCAAAGACAGTATTCTTTCCACTATACACTTCAAACCAGGTCAGGTCTTCCTGACTTTAAGGGCAGCTCCCTAGTCACTATAGCTCATTGCCTCTATCTATCTAAACACACACACACACACACACACACACACACACACACACACACACACACACACACACATACATCTACTAAAGTGATATAGATTTTATTCCAATCAATATGATCAGCAATGGAATATATATTATTGTCTATTTGGTTTATAATCTTATTTAGGTCAATAGAAAGATTTAAAAATTAACACTACTTATATCAAATGTAAGAAAATATTACTTCAGCAAATAAATATTTTTATGAGTAACATTTAATATTTAATACTTTTTAATATGATATGATCTCCACTAAAATCTTATTTCTATGTTTTACCATGATATGATGAAAATATGGATATTCAAGGCTATAGTTTCAGAAAACAAACTAAGGTGAGTCCAACCAAACTAGAAAGCCTTTGAGTACTCATACCACTTGATAGAATGTTTGTTGTATGTCTGTTTTTCAGGACCAGTAACTTTGTGAAGAGGCCTATCACCCAAAGATTAGCACATGGTTTATGAATTTATTTATCAACAGTAATTCATGAAAACCATGAACTAAGTTATGGAGAGATTTTCAATTTATAATGGTAGAAAAATCACCATCAATAACGATCATCAAAACTAACCAATGAAATCATAGCTCACTGATGTTTTCTAACATGAATAAATTAAGGGTGCTACTCTTATTACTGTGATGTCTGTCTTTGCAATTCTTTGGAGAGATGTTCAAAATGTATTGTAATAACTTGTAATTTCAGACATAACTCAAAACTTCAATATGCAGGTTAGCTTCCAAACTCCACATCAGAAAAGACTGATTTTAATTTGTTTACTCTGGAACTTGCCTCGGCTCTTGGGACTTTCTCACCCTAAAACATTTCTCTGCCACACCAGATCCTTCTCCCATTAATGGGTACTTTTGTGTGGCCTTGTAATAGTAATCAATTTAGCAGATACTTAGCCCTTAGTAACTTAGAGCTAAGTACCTCTTGAAGGAAAGGCAAGGTGTGAGCTCTGTCTCCTGTTGCTGACTTGGCAGGAGGGGGTTGGCTGAGACAGAAGGCCAGTGTGTGTATATTAGAAGAATTCCAGAGACAGAGAATCAGAATCAGGAATGTTCCTCTTGGTGGCTCCTGGTAGAGGAAACAGGATTGTCCCAGCATCTGGGAGCTGGGCCTGCTGGACTGAAAACTGAGTTGGAGTTTTCTATGAGACCAAAATCTGGTAGAGACCTCCTGGAAGGCTGAGAGGGCTGCCTGGAAGGCCTCCTGGAAGGCTGCAATTTCTCCTGGGTCCTAGGGCCAGCTGAACAGCTGGAGGACTGAAGAAGCATGACCAGGATAAGACTTTGTTTGTTCATGGCTTGGTGGATCCTTGAGTTCCTGGCAACAGAAGTGGTGAAGAGTCTGCGATGTGCTGGACCCTGTGAACTTAGTGTGTACCGCCTGGAGGACTGGACAAGGACATGGGAGCTGTCTGCCTCTGAGGAGTGGATGAGAACCTGGCAGCTATCTGCTTCTGAATCCAGGTGACTGTTTGGTGGATTCAGGAAGGAGCTGGGATCATGGAAGGGGATCCAGGGAATCTGAGAGACCACCCAGAGTCAAGATGAAGAAAAGGCCTCCCCTTGGACCCATGCCATGATGAAATTGAAGACACTGAGGGGTGGAGGGTTTGTATAATTTTCTAATGGTTGTATTTGGTGACTAACTGCTAAATAAGTGACTGATTAAGTTAATCTATAATTGCCCCACTGATTACTGTATTGTGAATTGATTGAATGATTAAGTATTGATTATTGTATTATGAATTGATTGAATAATTAAATATTGATTATTGTATTGTGAACTGACTGAATGATTAAGTAAGGAGGGTTCCCCCCTTAGGGAAACCAGATGATTATTCTTTTGTTCTTTGTTCTAAATACTGTGGCCACTGTAGTGAAAAGCTATATTGTGATTTTCTGTGATAAGATGTAATGTCGTGAGTATTATATTGTGATTTGTTGTGAATGTTTGCCTTGATTTGTAATGGAATAAATGGAGTGTTCGCTATACTGTGTAATCAGAACCTTAAATGCTGTTCTTTTGGGAATCTGATTGTGCATGGTGGTACAGGCCTCTATTCTGAGAACAGGCCAAGGCTGGACGTGATTCATTTCCTCTCTGGCTCTGCTTCTGACTTGCCAGACTTTACCACCAAACCCTCATTCGGGTACCGAGTCTCGCTCAAACCCTCTAATATTTCCCCACACACACTTTTCAGTTCCCTTTTATGTTCTGCCTTCCCTAATTAGAATGTAAGCTTCCTGAAGGCAGTCTGTTTTTTTTATTTTAGTTGTATACTTAGCACAGTGCATAGTACCTAATCAGCACTTAAAAACAATTGTTGACTTTAACAACAGTGCTATCAAGTCAAAAACTGAGAGAAATCAAAATGTATACTTTTTCAATTAATGAGAGCTTTCTTTTATACCTCAAGCATCTCTCCTAATATCAAATATAATCTGGTCTCAGTTCTTAAGATTATAAATTTCAGGCTACTTGCATTGTGGTGGTAAAGGATATTTCAGAAGATCAAAAGATTTCAGAGGTTAATTAGTTTAACTTATACCTGAACAACACTCCCCTTTACAACATACTTGACCAGTTGTCATGCAGACAACTTGAAACCTCTAAAAAGGACTAACCACTGCTTCCCAAGGTAACCTATTTCATCTTAGTCTAACTTTTAAGAAGTTTTTCCTTACATCAAGTCTAAATTTGCCTCTTTACAACTTCTATCTGTTGCTTCTAATTTGGCCTTCTCGAGTCAAATAGAAGAAATCTAACATATCTTATACATACCAGCCTTTAAATACCTACAGACAGCTTTCAAGTTAACTCTTACTTTTTCTCTTCCCCATTCCCATTTCCTTGTAACCAGTGTTCATATGGCATGACCTCAAGGCCCTTCATCATCCCTATTGTCTGCTGTATGCTTTCTGATCATCAATTTCCTACCTAAAATGCGGGCCCCCCAAATAATACTACAGAGCAGAGAAGAGAACATTCAGACCCTCATAAGTCATGAAAGGTCCAAACATACCTCTCCTTCATGTAGCCCAAGGTTGTAGTATTTTCTTAGCCGTCATAACATACTGTTGATTCATATTTAATCTCACAGTCCACTAAAATCACTAAATCTTTTTCAAATGAACTACTGCCTAGTCATATTTTCCCCCATCTTATACTTATACAAAGTTAATTTCTAGAACTCAAGTATAAAATTCCAAAATAAATTTTCATACATGAATTCCATCTTCTTTGATTTGGTCCAATATTTTAGTTTGTTGAGATCTTTTTGAACCCTGACACTGGCATTCAGTGTTTTTACTATCTCACTTCCCATCCCCACCCCTCTGCATTGTGTTATCAGAAAATATAATAAGCAAGTATTAATTACTTTATTCTGCTTGCTGATAAAAACTACTTTTTTTTTAAAGTAGGGAAGATCCCCAAAAGACTCCACTAGAGACCTACTTCCAAGATGACATTGAAACATTCATGACTCCTCTTTTATTCCAGCTGTTCAACCAATTTTAAATCTATCTAACTGCAGCATCACCAGGCTCACACATTTCCATAACAAAAACATAAAGAGACTTTGTCAACTGCTTTGTGATAAAATCTCAGTAAACCAATTCAGTCCCTGTTTACTTGCTGATGATTGAAGCAAACTGCCCTCCTTTTGATAAAGTTTAACTATGGGTGCAGAAGGCTGTATACACAATCAGATCCAATCACTTTGCCAGTCAATTCTGCTCAATTCTTTTTCGTTGTTCCAAGAAAAGGTACTATTTGTGGGTGGGGATGTACTGGGAAAGAAGTAAAAAGAAGTGGAAAGGAAGAGGTAACTATGTCAAAGAACCACAAACAAACACGGTATGTAAAATCACAAGAAAAAAATTGTAATATATTTTGATACCTTCCCCCATAAGCCTTCAAGATCCAGAGCAGAATTTTATCAAGAAAGGAGGTATACAGGGGGCATATAATGATCAAGTGTCAAACCTACTATGATAGGGGCCACCATAACATTCCCCTAATGAGAATGTCCAAGACTGTGTCCAGTGAACTGTAGACCCTGAGTAACTTAGGAACAGAAAACTCCACATAATTTCACTCTATTTGTGCATTTACAATGGTCTCTTAATTCTGTAAACCACAAGCATCATCTTCTGTGAGCATGAGACGAGTTTTCTAACCAAAAGGCAAAAAAAGCAGTTAACAATAATTATGCTACATGTAAGAAAAGAAAATTTTAAACATTTGCCTTTAGTGATTGTTATCAAGTTTTTACTTTAATGATTACTTGACTAGTGTCCTCTTGAATAAATTCCTTTTTCTCACAATCAAAACCAGTCCTTACTATATGAGTCTAAAAAAAAAAGAGAAAAAAAGTAACTTACTTGTGAAGTATTGTATAGAATTTTCATCCCATTGGCATCAATAAATGCCTTTCTTCCCAACTTGAGGCTTGTAACACTTTTTAAACTCTGTAAAATTCCCTTCCGGATGAGCATATTTCTGTGCCGATTATCATGCCGGTGCCAATCTACATAAATTGTTAAAAGCACATGGACATATCCTCTGTCTACAGCTCTCCTGGCATTTGTTTCTTTAACAAAAGAAAATTAAGAAAGAACACTGAAGATGACAAGAGAAAGTTGTGGAACATAACAGAAGTTAGAATTATTGCCTTTTTCTTTTAACATAGCAAACCTAGTTTGTATTCAATATCATGATATATTCTCCTAATGTTATTTTTTTTTTTTTTTGCTTTTTGGAGGGCAGTTGGGGTTAAGTGACTTGCCCAAGGTCACACGGCTAGTTTTTTGTGTTAAGTGTCTGAGGCCGGATTTGAACTCAGGTACTCCTGACTCCAGGGCCGGTGCTCTATTCACTGCGCCACCTAGCCGCCCCTAATGTTATATTTTTTAAAGAAATCTTTAGCAACAGAGTTGTTAAATGCTTTTTCATCCATTATATAAATGAGACAATCTTTAGCAAACGCAAAATATTTTCTATAGATCTCTTTACATTGTTCAGTTATTTATAAGCATCAGAATCTCTATATTAGAATCAGGGTCATCTCAAAAAATGTTTTCGTTAACAAAAAAGTTTCATGTATTAACTTGTTATGTGGTTACAAGGCTTAAAGTTCCTTTGCATGAAAAGCATGACTATAATAGCAGCAATTCATTCTATTCTACCATTAACTGAATGAACCTATTTTCATTAAAAGCCTAATTATTCTCTAAAGTCTTCACCAATTGTGTAAATATGTCATGCTTCCTTTAGCTTAAAGTTAAACTATTGACATTTTTAGGAATTTAAACTTAATTGGAAAATGATCAGAAAAGCAACATTTCTGAATAATCCATGTAAAAATATCACTGCTGATTTAATTTATAAATTTTATTTTCAAAAGACTGTATATGCCTTACCTTATCAAACTAAAGTTAGCAAGAAATGAATCAACAATATCTGACATTTTTAAAAGTGGCCCTAATATTAAGAAGGGGTGAAACTGGGGAGGGGTCTGGACCTGAGATTTCATCAGCTTTGTTGTCACACACTAAACACATTAACAAATCTGAACAGCATATCTAATGTAAAGACACTTTATAACTAAAAAATAGCTTAAAAGAGAATTTTAGTCAGTGATCCAAATATTACTACAACGAAGGGCAGTTAAAATTCATCCACAATGTGATGAATCTGCATGACATATATTTATCAGAAATACTAACCTTATCCCTAGTCTACTGTCACCTTTAAATGATGCTAAGATGTGGACCCTGAAGTAGGCCCCAGAGTTAGGCTCTAGGATCCTTAGCTATCTGAAAGAAGTACCAATCTACTAACTACTACTTTGATGCTAATCTATACCTGGGGAATAATTTGAGCCCTGAGAAAATAAAAATCCTTAACACCCTAACAACTGGAACTTTTATTTATATACACAAAAGAAAGAAGCTAGCCAGAAAAAGGACGCCCTGGATTCATCATTATATGTTAGCAGAAACTATCATATCTGTTCTTTTGTGAAAAAATCCCTAATATTTACAGATATGGTTGTTTATATACACAATCATTTCAAATTAATTAGCCTGATTTTTGGGGGGACTGGGGGGGGGGAGTCTAATTGGCATGTTCCTAACTGGTCAATTCAGCTAAGAGTCAAGATCTGTTCTTCCTGCCGGTGTATACCACAAATTGGGTTGAGGAGGAAGAAGAAGGCTACTTCTTACTTCTAGGTAAGATCTTCAGTTACTCTAAGGGCTGGCCTTGCTTTCCTCTTTACTACAAGTGTTTTAAAAGTTGCTCTCCTTTTTTGCTATTTATTTTGTTTCCTTTCTTAAAAAACAAAACAAAAACCTTATACACCTATGCAAGGAAAGTTTTGATTGGAATATTAAGAGTATCTTTCTGTACATGAAAGTCTAGCATAAAATTCACCTACATTTCAGGGAGAAAAGGTAGATTTAAAGAATTTCACTTCAGGAGTTAGCTAGCATCCATCCACACTATGACAAACATACTACATACACTACTATTGAAGCTGCTTAAAGCTACATGTCCTAAGCCCCACGTTTTCCCATATTATAAATATATTCAATAGCATATAAAATATGTATTTCATTTATTTTAATGTACTAAATTTTAATGGTCAATTTAGAAAATAGGGCTTTCCCACAAGTAAATATGTTTAAAATGTTAAGTCAGAAATAATTTACAACTGTTTATTTTTAAAGTAATCTTTAACAAAATTATTTCAAAAGTGTCACACAGCTTTCCTCTATTGTTTAAACATAAATATGCAGTGCAATAAATTTTGTTCCAGAAATAGAGATTTCCTCATTTCCAAAATAGAAGAAAGAATATCAGTTTAGGTGTTTCTTCTTCAATTTTTAAAAAACTTTTATCAACTTGCCTTTAACACTCTTGCTCAACCACTCTGTCAATTCTATTTCTTACTATATAAATATATAGTGTCTATTTAGATTAAGAACAACAGAGTATTGGGGGGCGGCTAGGTGGCACAGTGAATAGAGCACCAGCCCTGGAGTCAGGAGGGTCTGAGTTCAAATCCAACCTCAGACAATTTAACACTTACTACCTATGTGTCCTTGGGAAAGTCACTTAACCCTAACTGCCCTGTCTTTCCTCCTCCAAACAAAAGAGTGATGCAGAAAAAACTTAATGCATACAGGCTACCTACTTAAAGAGGTCTGAGCACTACTGGCTTACATCACCTATTAACTAGAATTATCAGTAATCTCTCTTTTAAAATTAATCATTTTATTATTTTATGATTGGATCAAGGCTACATAAAAATGTTTCCAAATGATACTCCTAAAG
This sequence comes from Pseudocheirus occidentalis, assembly GCA_028646575.1. Taxonomy (NCBI): domain Eukaryota; kingdom Metazoa; phylum Chordata; class Mammalia; order Diprotodontia; family Pseudocheiridae; genus Pseudocheirus; species Pseudocheirus occidentalis. The sequence goes on from CM053599.1 coordinate 124,621,839, forward strand.
GAAAATTGTTTTTGAACCAGCTAGCATCGGTTTTCATTTCATTTCTACCTGTGTGTGAGATCTTCACTATAACTATTGGCTGTAGTTAAAGAAGCACTACAAATAATTTGAAGGACAAGCTTTTATCCTTTATCCATATGAAATTAAATGTGTGCCTAAATAAAAGTTTAATAAAGCAAATCTAAAGAAAAATGTGGAAAGGCCAGTTATCAGAAAACAGTGGCACACTTCAGTATGTAAACAGCTAATTTCCACTTAAAATCATAACCCAATGCCATCTTGTGGCAAGGAAATAATAATGGTTCTCAAAGGTTATGCCACAGAGGGAAAATTCTAGCAGGCTCTGAGTACTACTTCATACTTCTGTTCAAGGATTGGATTAACTAAATTCAATGAAGCTCATTATCAGAGAGATGATCACAAGATGATAAATTTTTATTTGGCCACAGAATCTCACAACACTGGAAGGAATGGCAATCTAAATTAATGGAGTAAATTCTCCTAGAAACAAATCACAGATCCTTGAAATACTAAAATTCTATTTTTAGAGATAATGTTATAGTCTCAGTTAGTTAAATAAGATCACAAATTGGTTTATTACATAATACTTGCCTCGTTTCAACAACCCAAAACAATACTGATAGCTCAGACTGAAGGATTAATTGATCTCATGCCTTCACAAATACATTACGCATTATTAGCTCTGGTTAATCATTTCTCCTGTAAGTTCATAAACTTCTAGCATCATTAAAGTGCTAACCAGAAGTTAAAATTATCAAATGTTAGCAAATAATCAAAAATATAGTTGGGATCAAATAATCCATTAGTTTTGTCAGTCAATTATTCTTTATGTATTAAATAAATAACACCTCCCATTGACTGATGGGGAGCCAATATTAACTAAACAGATGCGAAGTATTTACATAGCAAGAAAAAGAGAACTAGATAGCTGACATAGTAGTTGGGCAAGAATGTTAGAGGAAATTGATAAAAGAACTACCTAAGCTGACATTTTTCCTTCTGTTTTGGAAATGAGGAAAGATCTATTTATGGAATTTATTAAATACACATTTATATTTAAACAATAAGATTAACACTTTAAAAAAATTTAATGTTATATAAAGAAAATATTCCTTCAAATAAGATTAAACAAAAGTTGCATGTTTTAGATATTTAAGTATACATGGAAGTTGTTCAGATCAGATCATGAGTTCAAATAAGTGTTCAAAATTATGTATGAAGTCCTTAAAATAAGGATTCTTATAAATCATTCTTCTCTGTCAAGTACTTATCAGCTGTTCTTTACACTTCTATTTTAGAAACAAGTCAAGATTGACATAATGCTCCAACATTTATTATTCATATATGAGGATCATTTTATTGGGCAACTGTAAAACTAAAAATAAATTTTTACTTAGAGTATTATTTAATTTTAACATTACTGTAAACATTTAAATTTAATCTAGTTTCCAAGTTCTTTGACATGATAGAATATTCTAGAAGATATTATCTAGTATTTTCTAGTATTTGAAAACTTACTTGATTTTAGCAATGCAGCAAGTGTGTCTAAAGCAACCCTGTCAACACAACAAGAAAACACAAAACAACAACAAAACTAGTAAAATTAGTCTACAACAGATTAAATTCATATAAATGTTTCAAGTTATTTTTCTATTATTCATTCCAAATTTTATCTTTATTGAACTTATTTTCATAGTTTCTCAAAGTCCTTTGAGCACATGCATCTATCCAGCTTAAAAGTTAGATGTATTAAGATAAAATGTCAAAAGAAGTGCACGCCAAAAAAAATTACTTACGTCTAAGTCTTTTTATCCGAAGGAAGACTGATGGAACTGATTTTCACTGTGTAGGTATCTGAGCCTGTAAGAATCTACCCAGGAATTGTGTTGCTTTAAAAGTTACAATCCCTGGCCCCCCAAAATTCCCTTGAATCTGCCACTGTAAACTGTAAGCTCTACAGAACTCTGATTTGCTAAATTCAAAATACTACAACTATAAAATATTACCCCCTAGTTTTTAAGTTTGGACATTAATATAACAAGTTTAAACTGTTTTAGAAAGGGAAGCTTATACATAAAGTTCCTCATTACTTTTCAGTGGTAAGTCATTAATGAAACTATTAATCACTAAAATCCCTAAAGATGTCATCATTTTAAAAATTTGGAGTGTTTGTCTTCGAGCACAAATACTGAGTAAAAGGTTGTGAATCTATTCACAATCATCTAGCTTTGACAATATACACAGCATAATTAAGAAAAACACATACGGTTCATCCAAGTAGAAGAAAAATAAATTCTGGAAAATATAGCAATGAATTAAGAAATATCTGCTAATATAATAAGAGTATAACTGTGATAGGCAAGTTATGAAAGAACATTAAATAATACAAGCCATAGCATAAAAACTCTGCAAAGGATCAGTCAATAAAACCTGTCCTTGTTAGAAGTAATATCCATGCTTAAGTAATCCAGCTGTTAATAAAAGTGCCAGCTGGACATCTAGCACCATATGTTCGATTATGCCGATGAAAAAAACAAGAGTCCCTTCCCTAGAGAAATTTAAAATCCAAATGAAGAGACAAAAAAAAAAGAAACTCATGAAACATCTAAAGAACAAAAATATAGGTGCAACATAATGGGGGAAAAGCTATACACCTCTGTGAACAAACAGTGTGATCAAAGTTGGAGTGGAGCTAATTAACATTGACTAGAGAACAAGAGGTCTGAATCAGAACTTTAAAACACAACAAAACTTTATTTAACAATACAGCAACATGTATTTAGTTGATATTCATTAAATGTTTGCTGCTGCTATATGTTACCTATCCCCAGAAAGACAAAGAGATACAGGGGCACAAAGAAATAGAGAAAAAAATAGAGACACAAAGAGAATGAGAAAGCTTATCCTAACAACTTATAGTTTAGCTTCTCTGTACAAATAGGTAATTCCAATGGATCCATTCTTATGATGATAAACCATATACAGTAAAGATCTAGGTATCCTATCCTAAAGTAGAATTATAATATCATATATTAAACTTTACTTGGATAATATGGAACAGAACTGCAGGCAAATAAAATGTGGAAGAATGAAATAAATCTATGCCACTACAACAACTGTAATATGGGCAGCCCTGCTTATTCATTAAGAGCTCTGAGGTTAAGTTAAAGCAAAGAAATTTTAGAGTCTGATAAAATTTTGGACAGTAAAGAGAAAACAGAAGTGTCTCATAAGCATTCAGGAAAATTTAACATGGAATAGTGGGGACAGTCTGGTAAAATGGCATAAACATAAAGAAAAAAGAATAAAACAAAAACTCCGCTGAATTGCAGCAGAAATGACAAAAATTCATTGAAAAAAATCAAGTTTTGCAAAATGCAGGCTTTATGTTTTCATTTACAATTGAAGTCTAAAAACCAAACTTAGTAATAACTAATATTTATATGGAGCCTTTAGGTTTGCAAAGCACGCTATAAATGTCTCATTTTAGCTTAACCAAAAGAAAAGTATTTGAAAACAATTTTGCCTCGTTAACACTGTATGACCTTAAAGAAATTATAAAAGTTCATCACAGAAATTCTAGGTTTAAGATTTATTTTGCAATCAGTTGCTCTATGTGAGGTTTTTTTTCCTGTGTATATCTAAATAGTAAAAATTACAACAATATCTCTATGCCAACGTAGCATACTTATTCATACATTTTTTCTTTACACATTTCCCTCACATGAACTCTGCCCTTTGCCTACCACACCCAAGTTTGGGGACTATTTTGAAATAAGTTAAATAAACATTATGATCTTATTAAAATATCAGTTATTATTATTTTGGGGCCAGACTATGATTTCATTGGTATGGAGAACTCCAGGAAAGAAATTCCCACTCCCTACCCAACTTCACATCTGCTCAGCACTGTATAGCTCAAGAGAGCTGCATGGGCACTAAGAGGTTCAGCTACTTGCCCAGGGTCACATAAACAGAACATAAACAAATAAGATGAGAACCCAGATCTCTCAAACACAGGGGACAGCTCACTAACTACTATGCCAAGCTGTCTCTCAATATTATTATGATTGCTGTTGTTCTTAGAGGAAGAACACTGATGCCAACAAGAGAACACTGGGCAAGTGGTTAAATTAACTTAAAGAAGCAGTAAGCATTAGGGGGAACAAAGCTACAAAGAACAACAGAACCTGTAACACACACGTGTAATCCCAGAATTAGGGTCCCCCTACACAAGTGTGCACACACACATACAAACATATATATATATACATATATATATATATATTCACACACACACACACACACGTCATTAGTACTTTCCTTGACCATCTTACCCCCAGGCCAGGGTATGCAACATAGGGGAAAATAAGGTAATTCTAAAAGTAAATATTACTCTCCAATCATCTATAAATCATCTCCCTTCTGACAACCAAATACATAGTCAATTAAAAGAGCTTTGATTAAATTCCCAATAAACAATAATAAACTGCCAAAGAAAATATTTCAATTAAATTTATCTATCATTTCTTCATCACTCTGTATTCATTAATAAACAAAAGCAATAATCTCAAAGATCAATGAAGGTTGCCAAAGGTCAACATGAACAAATGTCTAGAAGTTATAATAATCTATGACTTTTAAAGTGAGTATGGGAAATGATGGGGGCAAAGGCAAGAGAGGAGTCGCATAAATAAATATAGCATTCAACATAATCTTTTTTCAAGATTTCTTTTAAGTCATTATTGATTTCTGTATGACTCTGAATACATGCAAAATGCTATAAACATGTTTACTGTTGTGATGCTTCCATAGTAAAGATTTTTTTCCCTCTCCCTGGGAATATCAAATGAGATAACATGGAAATCACCAAATAAATTCTAGTTATTATTATAAGTAGGTATATATTTTGTTGGTGTTTTTGGTTTTTGTATGGGGAAAGGCAGGGCAACTGGGGTTAAGTGACTTGCCCAAGGTCACATGGCTAGTAAGTGTTAAATGTCTGAGGTTGAATTTGAATTCAGATCCTCCTAACTCCAGAACCGGTGCTCTATTCACTCTAGTGACTCTAGTCACCCCAAGGTATATATTTTTTAACTAGAATGCTTAAGCCATGTGGCATGTGCCAGGACTAAAAAGTCCAAGTATTAGAAGAAGGTAATGGGAGAAAAAATAGAAAAATTATTATAAAATATTTCAAAGATCAAATATAGAAACAGTATAAGTACAAAGACTATTTTGAATATCAATATGAAAACAGCTCTTTTCTTGCTTTGTTAAATCTGATCTTAAGTTCTAGAATGTTGTTCATTGGAAAAATTAGTTTGATTTACCACCTTATCTGACAATCTTATTAATATAACAACATGTGCAATTTCCTACTTTTTGCCATAATTCAGACAGGATAACCTAGAAGAAGATCCTAATTGCTTCAGCTTGTGAAATGTCTAAATAATACAGAAGAAACAAAACAATGGTTGGAATTTGAGTTTAAAGATACATGTGCAGAAGACCAAAAAGAAAGGGAAAACAACATGATAATTTTAACAAAAAGGGAAGATTTAAGTTAATGCACACACTTCATACAACGACAATGAAAAAAACACAAACTAAACTGATTTCAGACAAGGATGGGATGAAAAGACTTCATCCAATAGCAGTGACCTGATTTTTCTATTCTGTAATGCATAATCCTTAAGATTATATAAAATTTGAAGTTCTTAAGCTAATTTATGCTTATAAAATTAAAATTTTAGATTTTTCTTTCATCTCTCTTTAAATTTCAAAGCTAGAAACCAAAAGGGTGTCAATCAATTGGAGAACTGGTAAAGACATTACGATATATGAGTGTAAAAAGATATTATTGTACAGTAAGAAATGATAAATATGAGAAATTCAGAAAACATGCAAAGATTTATATGAAATTATGCATAATGAAGTAAATAGAGCTAGACGAACAACAGATGTGATGACTACAAAAATGTAAATTTTTTTTTTAAACACTAAAAGGATGTGGAACTTTAAGTAATTGTAATTCTCAATTTTGTTCCTGAATATACAGGAAATGAAACATACCCTCCCTCTCAAAAAAGAAGTGGGTATGTACAGGGGAAGAACATATGAGTCAGATGTGGTAACAATATTCATTGTCCTTGCTTATTTTTTTTCTTTGTTATAAGAAAGAATTCAATTTGGAAAGTGGGAAGGACTATCTGGAAATGAAAGTTATTTTTAAAAAGGTATGAATGAACATTTAAGTCTTCTTATTATAAAGTTGGGGTTTTAGAGCTAAAAAGAACTTCAGCTTTTTAATCAAACCTTCTAGTTTTACACATGAGAAAACTAAGTTTAAGTTGTACTTTTGTTTATATTTACAAAACATTTATGTACTCACTTCATAAGGCCAGTGTTCTTTTTACTAAAAGGGCCAATGATTTTAAACATCAGTTCCACAACTCCATTTTTCCCTAAGGACACTGCATTGACAGCTAAAAATAAAAAGAGAAAAGTTTTAAACCATAATAACTAAATATGTTTACTGGTATGCATTTACAATATATATCATTGAATACGCATACTCAAGCTATATGTAAAATGCCCACATTTTACTAAATGTACTCAATGAGGGAAGGGGTTAAAGGTTTAGTTAGGACTAAATCACCAATTATAATGACAGTACATACCAAATAATTCAGGGCAAAAAGATATTGTTGCTTTTTAATGGAACATTAAGACTGTTAGATATAACAGAGCGGCAAGCAAAGTCCTATGTCAAGTCTGAGGTCACAGACTGGAGTTTAAAGGAAGGTTTTCTGAAAAAACTTGGGAAATGTCCCTTAAAAAGTTTTTATCTTAAAAAGATTAGGAATACACTGCAGAGAAAAAGTTTTTAAAAAGTAATTCAGAACACTCTCTTTCATGAAGGACTGAACAAACACCTTTATCTGGAGAATTCTCATGAAAGAGGTCTGCAAAAAATGCCCAAAAGTACACTAAAATATTTTTTAATGTAGTTGAAGTTGCTTATTAAAATAAATGTTATAATTCAATTACAGGATACATTATCAATTTCACCTAGAGATCTCATCATGAGACCCTAAGAAACTGTCGAAATTATGCAAATTTGCCTTTATCAAATATTCCTTTAAATAAGTTAATCACTTAAGTAGTCACAAAGCTTTGATATCCTTTTGCCAAACAGAAATCTTCACCATAATTGGATGTTATGGGATTGTACCTAGATTTCTTTTAAAAAGGTAAACATCCGTATTGCCTGTTTTTGTTAGCAAATGAAGGTTCCAAGTATCTAAAAAAAACTCACGTGAAAGTGGTCAGATTTAAAAAATTCTGCTAAAATTGGAGTTTAATAATGTTTTGAAAACAGAGCTTTATGAGGCAACATTTTTTAAAATCCAAAATCCCAGTAATATTTCAGTCATTATCAATCATTAAGGTGATAATTATCTTGCAAAAGGTAAGATTTAAACTGAGACTTTTAGTTTTTTAGGCTTTTTTTAGGTTTGTATTATATATTCCTAGTGTGACCATAGACAAATATTTCATTCACCTCTCTGAACCTCTCATCTGTACAATGAGAACTGAACTACATGGTACCTGAGATCCTTTCTAGGCTCTAATTCCTATGGTTCAAGTGGAAATGGAATGAGACATAAGGCTGAAGGATGCAGCTGGTTACCATTCTATGGTAAATAATGAATGCCTCATAGGCTACGAACTGGGTTAGCCGTATTGTCCAAGGATTCACTGATGATGTTCCTATCTCACACAGAAATGCACAATATCCTCCCCTATAAAATGACACATAGCCTACAGGGTCGGTCTGTGAATCAAATGAGATAATTTATATAAACTCCTCTTTAACCTTAAAGAAGTATATTCATATGAGCTATCATTAGTCTTATAAATCCCCTGTTGGTTAGTTGTTGACTCTTTTCTCTGCAGTCAGGTTATCTACTGTTCATTGCCCTTATTGGTACTTTTAATTTCCATGCCCACTGCTGCCTCTCTGTTCTTACCTCTTTTCTCTACTTTTATTCTGTCTGCTGCCTTCTGTATTCTGTTGCTTCTGTAATTCTAGATGAGTATTTTATAGATATCACCAGTGAAAGTACTCTTTTACACCTTTTTATTAGCTAGTAGACAGCACATCAAGTGTAACATTCAAGCTTTGGCTCTTGTTCCTTGCTTAAAAGGATTCTTTCTTTGTATCCAAAGAATTACTTTTTATTTCTATTTATATTTTTTAAAATACATATCCAAAGTCATTCCAAACACAATGAAAGAAGCTTAATCACTGGATAACCAAAATTCAAACTATGTATTCTGCAGCTCCTAAAACCTTTTTTTTAAGCAATGTAGTTAATTCTGGCTCTTTTCAAATATGCTAATTGCTCATTATTAGTAATTTACTGAGAAAAACTACAGTTTTCTTTTGCTTTACATGTAGGACTTTCCTTTGTAAATCAGGTAAACTGAAAAAACCTTTGCAACACTTACGATTGGTAGAATACACTCGTAAAAGCTGAAGACAAGGCAGCACCAAACGTTGATTCTGCAAATTCTGTTTCACCAAATTCAGAGTTATAGTTAAGGCCCCACTGATTCTAGCCTTCACTCCAAATTTTTTGTCTATAATAATAAATAAATAAACATAAAGAATTTATAAGTAACTCAAGAATGGGATACGATTATTTTCCAATTCCTGATTTCAAACATAATTTATCTACATACTCAAGTCACCTCATGCTAGTTCTTTTGTCAGATTTTTCAGGTTCTGATAAAACTGAAGAAAATAGTATTCATTTCTGATATTTTATATCAAGTTAAACAAGATTTATAGGATTATGTTGAAGAATTCTCTTGCAAACAAATGGTAAAGAAAAATAAAATAGAATATGAAAAATATTTTTACTGAAAAAAAATGATTTTACATTTATGTAAATACATTCCTAAAGATACTTTTGTTAAGCTATAGAAAGGAACCAGTTATAGAAGTCAACTTTCTTATGATAGTCAAAGCTAGATTAATGGGGGATTAAGTGAAATTTGGGAAGAGCTGACCAGAGCAATTAGGATTTTAAGGATTACACACACCATTAAGGACATCCTTAATCAGGGTATTAATGGAAAAGAAGTGGGCTTTTACAAGTGATATTCCACATTCGAATATAACTTTACAATCATATAATTTGCAGAGATATAAAGAACATAAAATCTTAATGTGCTTATTGCTTGGTGATTATAAAAAATCATTTAATTTAGTAGAGTAAAATATTATCTTTTAATATTCTCTCCCATACAAACATCAAAATCATGCAAAATTCCTTAGAAGATAAAACAGCAAAAAAAAATATGAGGCATGAGGTATTCATGGAAAGCAAAGGTTCAGTAAAAGAACTTTGATATTTAAAAAAAAAAGATAACAGCACAGAGAACCTTGACTGATGACTCTCTCGTCACAATACCTGATGGAGCATAAAACTAAGAATCATATGCTAATCAAAGGTATTTGCTACTGCCATGTAAAGGAACTAGTGAACAGTCTATATTGAAGAGAATAGATTCTCTATAGGTGGCAAAATCCTCCAGAAGTTCATTTTTGTAGATAACACTATGCCTACTCCATTAAGCCCAAGAATATTCTAGAGCCTTCTGGACACAATCCAGAACCACTCAAAAGAATTTGGCCTAGCCATCCCCACAACCACAAGGAAAACCAATCGGATAAAGAATATTTATTTTCCAGGTTTTGACATGTAGTTAAATGAATAATGAAAGAGATCACTGGATAAATTGGGCCTAACATCAAACAGAAGAGCTGACAAAATTGCATAAAATTCTTGGATAGAGGAGAACATCAGCATGTTAACAAGTAGTTGTTGATGTTCTCTTGACTGCCTTTTTATTGGTATTAACAGTTCTGATATTTTCCCACGTCTTTGGCATTTTCCCATTTTAGATACTTTGGGAATCCCTTAAAACCTTAATGATCTTGTCACCTACAGCACTGATTTCCTTTACATATATGTGGTGTGATGCAGTTGCTTTTCCTATCTTTGTTCTCTTTATTGCCATTTCTACTTTTCTAAGTACAGGGGAGAAAACAATATTAGAGAACAAGTGTGATGGCTCTACTTGATGACAGGAAGTTGATTATAATAATATTTGCAGATCTCTTCCATCTTTCTCCCTTTTGTTTTCTTCTTTCTTTTTCGTCCTTTGCCCTCACACTGAATATGCTTAGTTAGTACTCTCAAGAAGCTTTCTTTAAACTTGGTTTTACCCTCCATTCTTTCGCTCTGTTTTATAAAGTGACAGTGCTCATAATTATCCTTTACTGTGATTATTTTGCAAGTATGTTTATATTCCAAAACAATGTTGTCCTTGGCTGTCATACCTCTCTGCTCAGAAAATCCAATTGTTACTGATTAAAATACATTTTAGATTCTTTTGGTCTTCTCACTGTAGTACTTGATGTACATCAGTTTTACTTCTACATGAGTTATACGTATTGTATAGTGTTGTATCTATATCTTTAAAAGCTTTAAAAACTCAACTGTTACTTAGATGTGATTATAAATATACATATATCTTTGTACCTCTTTTACCATATATTAGCTCTGATTCCAGTATCTTTTGGGACAAAATATATGCCTAACTTCTTGGCGCTTGGCATGATTCAGACATTACAAATTATATCAGAAAACATTCAGAATAGTCATCACTCTGGAATTGATCTGGGAACATTGCCAACACAGTATATTCTACACTGTTAAAAGTCATCTCCCTTTAATTTGATGTCTATGATCTTACATATTTTACCTGTATTGATTACTGTATTATTTCCTTGTATGTTTAAAACTATTTTTAACTCAGATGTATGAACATAACTTTTAAGGGTCAGAATTTATATCAGAATGTTTCCTGTAAAAATTGTAATCTCACACAATGTATCATTAGAGGTTTTTCTCACTAACTTATACCAATCTGCAGAAAAACATACCTTAGGGCATAGCTTAGTTTGAGTATGATTCAGTGACGCTTTTAAATGAAAAAGGTACTTCATAGGGCTACTATTAGGAATCATATCTTTAGTTACTTTAGTTTCAACTGATACACTTTTGGCTGTGTCTTTAAATCCACAATTCATATTGCCCAGTATGCTGTGGTACTAGCAAAAAATTTATCTGAAACACTTCAGAAAAATCAATCTGGACACCCAGACAAAAACTGAAAAATTAAAACAGTCTATATTAAATATAGGAGATGAAGTAGAGACTCTTAAGACTCAATTATCTCTGTGATGTGATTATAGATATACATCTGTTTGTGTCACCCTCAGCTTATAAAACTCCTCCCAGACCAACATTACCTGGGACAGATCTAGAGCCCACTTAATTTGGGAGTGTAGCATGGTTCCAATATCAACATTGGAAATAAAGGTTTTCCATCAGATTATCAAAGATATCAAACATAATAAGGTTCCTGGGATTGACCAAGAAGGAGTAGCAAAGACAATAATTGGCACATTGAAGAAAATTTCCCCTTTTCAGAACATACTGGCTCTTGGTATACACTTGCTTACTATATGAATTGTTATAGTGATCTTCTGTATATTTGTACAACTGTTTCATATGAATGATGTCCCATGATGTCAAGGTATTAGACACTGAGGTATATAAAAAGGGGGGAGATTAAGGGAGCCAAAACACCAGATCCAGGAATCAAGCTGGTCTTAGATAAGTTAGATCCAGGTTTTCCAGTGATGTGACCAGTCCATATTGTCTACTCCTGGTTTCCTCTTTGATGAGGCTGTAAATCAGAGCTTGCCTGACATCCTGAGATCCAGGGCTCTGCCCTGTTCTGAGATGTTATCCAGAAGGTGTTAGCTCACTCATACATTTTAGATACTATTCTTACAACTTGGAATCAGCAAGGACATTGATAACTGTCAAGGCCTACTTGACATCACTGTCTGGCATCTTGAAATTGAGCAATACAGTATTAGAAAAATAAGTGACCTATAGTTACCTTCTTTGTTTCATTACTCTATAAAAACCTTGTTTATGGCATCAATAAACGGATTGCATTGATGAATCTCGCCTGGCCCATGATTATTATTCTACACTTCCACAGTCTTGCGTGTCATTTTAGAGCTGGCATAAGAAACCATTTAGAGTTGGCCATACACTAAATATCATTCAAAGTTCAAATAGCAGTTCCAAACAGATAATGACATATTACAAAAGATTCTAATTATCTAGTTATAATAATTATTCCATTAAAAATGTTTACCTTTTGGTCCAGTTCTCGCAAGAAGGGTGTGAACTTGAATCATTAACTCTTCATGTGGCGGAGATTCTTTGCTGGCAGTCAAAAGTAACTGCAACAATATTTGTGTACCACCTTTGGAGACTAAAGCACTTGCTCTCCTACTACCACCTTCAAATTTAAACCAACATACACAATCTTCAATGCCATATTCAACATAAATTTTTTTATTATGCATCATGCAAATTGTGGGGAAGTCAAAACATATTAAATATGTGGAGATGTCAACTCATTGTTAGAAAAAAATTACAGAAAAATTCTGTACAACTAACACAACCGGCACACCTTGGAAGGTGCTTCATGAAGCAATGAAAAGAATGATGAACTTAGAATCACAAAGCCTGACTCTAATCCTGGCTCAGCTACTTCTGAATTCTATAGTCTTGGTCAACTCACTTAACTTCTCCAGTTTTCAATTTTTTTCATCTGTGAAATTAGGGGTTTGGAACAAACAACCTGTAGGTCTATAATTCTATAGCCCTCCTCAAATAATAAAAAAGGAATTGTGGATGCCTACCCTCAGGAATATGAAGCAACACTGATACTCTGAAAAGTAAAACAGCTACCGTGCCATTTCCATCCTTTCCTACAAAACCATTTTAAACCACACACATTTTAAATTGACACCCCACAATTTATGGGTGATACACAAAGGGGTAGGAAGAAAGGTTATATATTTGATAACAGGCCCTCAAAATACCATATTGTCATCAGATAAATCCAAGTATGTTGTCTTCATGTAATTCCATAATATTTATGAGACATTACATCATAATAAAAATAGGGTTGTATACATTCATGTATGACTCCCTATATTGCAAGTTTTTCAGGACAGTTTTGATCTCAAGAAAATAAAGTACACTTTTAAAGGTCCTTTGAAAAAAATATCCTTTATCAGACTGTGTTCCCTCATTTTGGATTCAGAGATTACGATCATAGATCTATGAGATTCATTATTCTTTACATACAGCAATAAGACCAAAGAAACTTACCAACTGACACCAATTCAACAAGAATGTTTAAGATATTAAGTGTGGTCTGAAGATCTTTCGTGTTCTGAAATAAATATTTCATTTCCAGCATTAAAATCACTGTACATAGTTACCAAACTCTGTTTTTTGGCATTTACCTAAATTTTGTGGGTACCTTTCCCTTCTCAATTTTGGGCCTAAGATCAAATGCCTTCAGGCTTCTACTATTCTCACTTCCCACTATGTCCTAGTTCTTTTGTCTCCAGAATCTTTAATCCTTAAACTTACATTTACAAGAGTTGAGCCCTGGCTGAGTCACTTAAGCTATAAAAGAATCAATTTCCTCATCTCTAAAATGGTGATAATAATATTTATACTAACATACTTCACAGAATCATGAAGAGGGCACTTCAAAGGCCATAAAGGGTCACATAAATGTAAGTTATTATGATCATATGGGAATAAATTAACAACAGAGGAAATTTCCATTTTTGTTAGTACTCTTTCACTATAATAGGTTTCTCATACACCCATAATTATAATACATTTTTGTATTTTTTCTCATGCACATGTACTTGGGGCAATGACATATAATGTAGGGCATTTGAAGGAGGTCTTAAGGATAAGACTAGCTAAGTTCAAAACTCTAAAACTTCAAAAACATTTAGATTTTTTGCTAAAACAATAACTAGAATTGGGAGTAAGTGGGCTTTGTCCATTATTCCAAGAAGCAATCTATCAGCTTCACCAGACTGTCAAAGGGGTCCATGACACACACAGAAAAACTACATACCAAATATTACAATTCAATATTTCCCAAGAATAAAAATATTACCTCAATAATATATTCATCCATCCCAGGGTCAAAAGCAGAAATTAATTCTTCTAAAGACTATCCTAAAATATATATTTGTACAAAAGATAATTTCCCCAAAATTTATCAACATAAAACTATACCACTTGCTTTTCAAATTTCAGCATAAATGAAATGAATATAATACAAATATATATATACACATATATATGTAAAATCTACTGTGCTCAATAAATCTTTATGATTATATTTGTTTCTAAAAAATTTTTCCAATTTTGAAAGAAATCGTTTTTCTTTTAAAAAAGGAAGGGAAAATTAATGTGGGATCCTCATGGCATTAAGAAATATTCTTACTTATCTCTAACTTCCAATACATTCTTCTATCCATATTTTTATACTTATTATACTGAAACTAGTCTATGAATAATACATATAGTTAATTACTCTAACCTATGTAATTTTGGAATAAACCTCCTTGGGCCTCAGGCTTCTCATCTGTAAAATGAGGGGATCAGACTATGTAGCCTCTGAAGTATCCTCTTGCTCTAGATCTATGATACTACTATCTCCACAAAAGCATTAGTCTTGTGGCTTATGATTAAAGGATATGAAGGTGACTGTAAGTTCTGAGTGCTATGCCACAAAGCATTAACTCAGGCAGGTCTTAATTACCAAAGTAAAAAGCCTTCAAGTACAAGCCTAACAAAGGGCTAATGCAGTCAACCAATCAATAAGCATTTCTTGAGCACTTTCTATGAGCCAGGGGTTAGCAATATAAAAATATAAATGAAACAGTCCTTACCCTCAAGGAGATTAGAACAACTACATGCACAAAATAAGAACAAGGTAATGGGGGAAGAGGGAGGTACTGGCAGCTAAAAGATTAAGAAAGGTCTCAAACATACCAATTAAGCCAACCTTGAAAGGAAACTAGGAATTCTAAGAAGGAAAAAAGAGGGAAGGGGAAGGAAGATTACAGATATAGGAGCTAGCTTGTGCAAAGGAGAGAGAATGTCATATGTGAGGAACAGTAAGAAGATCAATTTGCTTAGTCCAAAAAAGCCCAAAAGAACAGCGAAAAATAAGGCTAAAAAAGTTGAAGTGAGGTTGTAAAGTGTTTTAAATGCTAACCAGATGAATTTTTATTTAATCCTAGAAGGCAAAGGGAGTCACTAAAGATTTTTGAGCAGGTGAGCTACGTGGTAACACCAGTGCTTTAGAATGATCATTTTGGTGGCTGTGTGGAAAGAATGGAAGCAGGAAGTTCAATCTAAAGATTACCGAAGGGTTGGCTAGGTGGCACAGTGAATAGAGCACCAGCCCTGGTATCATGAGGACCTGAGTTCAAATCCTGCCTCAGACACTTAACACTTACTAGCTCTGTGACCTTGGGCAAGTTACTTACCACCAACCGCCCTGCCTTCCCCCCTCCAAAAAGCAAAATAAATAAATAAATAAATAAAGATCACTGAAATAGTGCAAGCAAGAGGTAATGAGGGACTAAATTAGAGTTGCAGCTACCTGAATATTGAGAAGGAAATAAATGTAAGAAACACTGTGGAGCTAGAATCAACAAGAGTGCATATGTGGGATGCATATGGTAACTGGGTGCATATGTGGGACAACTTAAGAGTCATGAATCAAGAATGACTATAAGGTTATAAACCTGACTTACTGGAAACATGGTCTTACCCTTTCAAAAGAAATAATAAAGTTCAGAAGATGAGTGGGTTGGGGAGGAAAATAACATTTTTTACAACACATTGAATTTAAGATATCTTTGGGGTATCCAGTTTGAAACGTCCGACAGGTAGTTGGTACTGGGGGACTAGAGTACAGGAGGGAGGCTAAGATCAGATATACAGATCTGGTAGTTATCTGTGTAGACATGATAACTGAACCCATGGTAACTGATTAAGTGACCAAGAGAGATGTTTGAGAGACAAGAAGGGAGGCCTAGGAAAAAGGCTTAGAGTAAACTTAGAGGAATATGGATGAGGATCCAGCAAAGGAGAGAGAGTAGTAATCGTAAGACATATAGGAAGAATATCAAGAAATAGTGGTTTAACAAAAAAATAAATAAATAAAACTAGAAAGAAGAGAGTAGTCAAGAGTGAAAATAGTTTCAAAGTAGTAGTAAGGGTAAGGACTAAGAAAAGATCATCCACTTTTGAAATTAAGACATCACTAGGAAGGATGGAAGGCAGTATGAAGCCAAGATAGCAAAATAGTAGGAAACAGTATAGCAAGGTTCCAACACTTCCCCCCTTTATGCCCTGTAAAACTTTTCCAAAAAGACCTAGAAAATATACCGAACCAAATTCTAAAGGGGAAATCCAAAAAAAAAAGTCACAGTGAGTCATTTTTCCATCCCAGGCTGGCACAGAGAGTGGACACTGGGAACAGGATCTGGCCAAGAGGGCACTGTACATGGAGCACACCAACACAAGTAGAGGCCCCAGGCCTGTACTGGGGCATACTCAGACCTATCCTGGAACACCAATATAGGAACAGATACAAACTGGCAACTTTGTTGCCCACTACCCAGTTTCAGGTAAGAAACAGATCCAGGGAAGAATAAACCTGTGCCTGTCCTCTGGAGCAAGGAACCACCAAGTAGCAGTGGTGTAGTTAAGATTCCATAAGCAGAGACGGCTAGGTCACACAGTGAGTAGAGCACCAACCCTGGAGTCAGGAGAACCTGCATTCAAATCTGGCCTCAGTCACTTAACACAAAACTAGCCATGTGACCTTGGGCAAGTCAGTTAACCCCAACTGCCCTACCTTCCCCCTCCCCAAAAAAAAAAGCTAAAAAAAATAGATTCCATGAGCAAAGAAAAGCCTTGGATCCGGTTTGTAGCCCAGTATGAAGTGGAATGACTAGGGCAGAAATCAC
The DNA here is from genome assembly GCA_028646575.1 of Pseudocheirus occidentalis. NCBI lineage: Eukaryota > Metazoa > Chordata > Mammalia > Diprotodontia > Pseudocheiridae > Pseudocheirus > Pseudocheirus occidentalis. The sequence goes on from CM053599.1 coordinate 124,638,892, forward strand.
AGACCAAGGTGAAACCTGTAGTTCTATCACTCTGAACCAGCAGAACCTCCCAGCTGTCTGACATTAGTCATGTCCAACACCAGTCTACCATTGCTCAAACCCAAATCCAGGTCAGAAACTTGGAGAGCTCAGACCAGAAGGACAGCAATCATTGTCCTAAGTCGGATCATCTAGGGAGCAACAAAAGCTTTCAGGACCTCTGTCTGAGCAAGAACAAGACTACCTAGAATTTTCTTCTAGAAGTGTACAAAGTGGGGCGGCTAGGGGCTCAAGTGAATAAAGCACAAGCCCTGGAGTCAGGAGGACCTAAGTTCAAATCTGACTTCAGACACTAAACACTTACTAGCCGTGTGACATTGGGCAAGTCACTTAACCTCAATTGCCCTGCCTTCCCTCACCAAAAAAAAAAAAAAAAGCAAAAGTAGAAGTGTACAAAGTCCAAGTCTAATATCAAGTCTGAATTCAAGAAGTAGGTTAGAAGAATGAACAAAAAAAAAATTCATTGTAAATAGTTATTATGATGACAGGGATACTCAAGATATAAACTCAGAAGAAGATAATGACTCTAAAACAGAAACATAGTATGGACCAAAGAAGAGATGAAGTAAGAGTTTTTAAATGTTTTTGTCAGTGAAATGATAGGTCTAGAGAAAAAAATGGAAAAGAAATTAAAGTTATGGAATTAATAGCAACAAACTCCCTGAAAATTATAATGGATCAAATAGCAGCCAATGACTCTATAAAAAATATTAAACAAAAAATATTAAAACAAAGTGAAAAGGCTAAAGAAAAAAAGAAAAAGAAAATCTAAGATATCTCAAAGCCAAAAAAAAAAACTGACCTAGAAAGTAGATTGAAGAGAAAAAATTTAAGAATCACTAGAACAATATGAACACTGCAATCAAAACGTGAGCCCAGACATATTTCAAAAATTCCTACGAAAACTGCATAAATGTATTAAGCCGAGGGCAAAGTGGAAACAGAATGAATTCCCAAAATGAAAACTCCCAGAAACATTAGCTTCCAGGTTAAAGAAAAATACTGAGAAAAACCACAAAGAAAGAATTCAAGTGCAGAGGAGGCATAGTCACGATCACCATGATTTAGAACCCACCACTATAAAGGAAAACAGAGTTTAAAATATGACATTACGAAGGCAAGGATATAGGCTTACAGTCAATAATAATTTATCTAGGAAAATTCAATATAATCATTTTGGGGACAGGGCTGGAAATATGTCTTTAGTGAAGGAGAATACTTCCAAAAATTTCAGATGAAAATACAACTAACGCTCTGTAGAAACTCTGAAGTTCAAACAAATGAGTTAAGAGAAACATAAAAAGGTAATGTGAATATACAACGATAAAGGATTAAACAAGAATAAACTGTTTACATTCTAACATGGGTAGAAGATACACGTATTCCCTCTGAATTTAATCATAACGGAGTTTAACCAGGCAAAGTCTGGAAGCAATCCTAAATGTCTTGATGATCTTAAGAGAAAAAATTGAAAGAAAGGAGAAGAGGAATACTGGGGGGAGGGGGAGAAGGGACAGAAAAGAAAATTAGGGGAAATTATCTCACACAATCAAGATGAACAAGTAGGCAACTATACAAACAAGGAGGAGAGGGTAGAAGGAGTGGCTAACACTAAAACTTCACTCTCATTTCAATCGCTCAAAGGAGGAAAAAGTACACATACATTCATTCACACGCAGGGTTCAAAAATATATTTTATTCTACCAAAGGAAGAAGCAGAAGGGAAGTGAAAGGGGTAATTAGAGGGAAGTTAAGGCAGGAATTAGCCCTATGCAAAACAAATTTTAAGAATACATTTAAAATATTATATAAAATAAAAATAAAATAAAAATATTTATAGCTCTTTTTGAGGGAGCAGAGAATGAGTACCCATAAATTGAAGAATGGAGAAGCAAGTTATGATAAATAAATATGATGGAATACTATTGTGCTAGAAGAAATGATGAAGGAAAGGGTAAACAGCCTCCATATTTTCTCAGTAACGTATGAAGCGAAGTCCTCAGCTAAGAGGATGGCAGAAGATGACAATATGGGAAGCTCAAGGCCAGAAAAGGTTTGGAACAGCAGCTGTACAGAATATAATAATTAAGAAAAAATTTAAAAATTGTCTAGCCACAGATCTCTGAATGTCATTGCAGTCTAACTAATATCTAGATCAAAGGATCATAGCTAGATATAATTTTGGGGTGGGGGGCATAACAATTCACTAAGATCTGTGTCAGTGAAAACAGTACCCTCATTAATGTAATCTTCTGAAGTACTCATGTAATAATCTCTATTAAATTCAAGTTACTACCTATATATCACTACTTTATAACATAATGAAATTTTAATATTCATGATTTTTGTAAATTAAATTTACTTATTTCTAGGTACAGTTTCATTTCCTATTAGTTAGAATGTCATAGTGAAATTTGAACTTTATGTTTTAAATCATTTATACAACCACATAAAATTAAAATGCTTACTTCTCCTAAGATAACTATACTATAATAATAATAATAATAATAATAATAATAATCATATTTAAAAATAACAAAGTTTAATTTTCTTTAAATGCAACAAAAACACTGACCAAAAGGAATAATTCAAAATGTTATTAATTAAGGTTAAGGGAGAAAAAAAATCAATGTTTATTATGCTCATTATGCTACTTAGCATTTCTCATGGAGAATCATAACTAAAAATATTATTAAGCCTTATTTACCTCTAATGTTGAGAGTAGAACATCCATTCCTGTAGAACCTTTGGCTGTCATTTCTTTCCTGATTTTCTCTAAAAGACAGAAACATATTGTCTTTTTTTATAACTTAAAAAAAGAAAAACATTTATGCCATCTCGCAACTCTAGTGGGTAAAGTTATCATTGATAGACCTAAGACACCTACCAAATTGCTTCTTGGGTGATCCTGCCTCTGGTGTAGATGACCCTACTCTCCAGGGTATAACATGATGGATTTCCATATTTCAATGAATGAAGTATTCCCCTCATTTCACCACTGCTCCTGACATGGCCCAAGTGGGTCCCTGTTCTCCAGTCCAACAATTCAAAGGCAAGGCCAAAGGCTAGGAATAGGAATCAGTAAAAATAGGACACCAGGCCTCCCACAAATTTTTCAGGTCTACAAATGGAAAACACTCTCATCAAAAATGGCATGAAGGAAAATTTAATATATTCTCTTTTAAAGTGTGTTTTTAAAACACTATTTTAAAATTTTGAATAGTACAATACCACTGGGGCACTGATAAAAGGGATGGAAAGGAGATGCTTCTGCAATGCTGAGGGATGAAAGAAACCTAAAAGTTTTCTTCCAGCATCCAAGAGGAAGCAACTTTTTCTCTATTATTTGCAGATCTATGCGGACCTCTCTCTAATTTTTCTTCCTGTGATGAGAGAGAAGCTAGAAGAAAAGGCTATGTGCAAAAGTACAGAGAAGTAAACAGAGTGTTGTTGCTGTTAACATTTTTGAGGAAAGTACTAAAGGGAGAAGGGCAAAGCTAAAACAAAGACAAATTGAATGGTATCCATTATCACTGAATTTATCCAGTATAATAAACTATGAATCATTCCACTTAAGTAAAATTTTTGATAACATTTTTTTAACATTTTGTTTTAGCCATTCTGGACAGAAATCATTATAAAAATGTGTTTATGATGCAGTTGCCAGTCTTTACAAACAGAGTATAATGCAAATATATACTCTAACTTTCACTTAATAAACAAATAACTGACTGACTCTTGGTCTTATAAGTCATCAATTATCAAAACAAAGTCTTCATGAGTTACTAGGTATAAAAGTTTGTTTTAATTTCAAAATTACATATGCATTGATACCTGCACAGACATATGTAAAACACAAAAACATGTCAGAGACTGTTTTGAGTTTTTGTTTCTGAATTTCACAATGTTAGGTTATCAACTACCCCTGCTCATTACCACACCACCCTCTAATAGTCTTCTGTGGCCTAGGAAAGCAGAAATTCAAGCTTCTTTGATTTTGACACACTTAAAGTATAAGCAGGTATTCAATAAGGACCTTTAAGAACTCTGCTGTGAATAAAGCCCTTGTACTTTTGATTGTGTGACACATTTAAGCCACTTTTGCTCAATTTATGGTTCTTAGATTACAGATAGGTCACATTGTTCAAAAAATGTCCTCCACAGAGATCAACTGTATCCATATCAGGTGAACTTTAAAGATCAGTAAATAGACAAACTATTTAAAACTTAGCTCAAAAGAAAATCAAATGGTATTTGTGAACTGAATTATACTAAGAATGCTCAATTCTAAATTATAATATAAGGAAGGAAAAAAATTGCACCTCTTTTTCCAGAGCACAGTTACTGAAATACTGGAAAAGTTTTCATTTCCACATTATCTTAGGTCAACTGGCAATATCGATTTTAGGGGTAAAAACCTTTACTCAATTCAAATCCAGACTCAGACACTTAACACTTAGTAGCCATGTGACCTTGGGCAAGTCACTTAACCCTAACTGCCCTGCCCTTCCCCCTCCAAAAAGCAAAAAAATTTTTTTTTAATTTAAAAAAACCTTTCCTCCAACTCTCATATAGAATATAACATATACTAGGTTAACAAATTATTTAAAATGCAACATAGGAGGTAAAACTAACTTTGTTTAGAAAGGATACCATATTATTAAATCAAATTAGAAAATCAATATTTCACATTACTCAAATGCCAAGCAATGATGATATAATTAGGCTAGCTTACTCTATAATCTATACTTAATTCACTGTTCTTGACTCAGCTTTCAATGAACACAATTTTTATAATAACTATATTGTTCTGTATTCAAAATTTTCAAAAAGATATGTTTCAGTTTTTTAGTTTGCCAAAATATTGACTGCACCTAGCTCTTTTTCCTCAGTGTTTGAATGAGTGGTGAGGGAATGGAGACAGCAAGTATAGGCAAATTTTGTAGGAGTTTTGACAGTAAAAAGGAAAATAGAGAGAGAAGTGATTGCCAAAGAAGTCTACAGGGTCAAGTAGTTTTTTGGTTTTATTTTCTTTTTTAAAGGATGAGGTAAACTTGATGAGGTTTGTATATGGTAGAAAAGGAGTCAATAGATAGAGGAAAGACTGAAGATCAAAGAGAAAAAATGATGAATGGAAAAGGCTCCTAGAAAAGATAAGAAAGGAATAATATAAAGAGCACAAGTAGAGGGATCAGAATTGGCAAGAATAGCCATTTCGGTAGAAACAAAGGAGGAGAGAATGGATGAAGATATAGATTTTGAGAAAGGAATATCTTCTTGTAGAAGATATGAGGGTATTCTTTAAAGATGGCCTCAATTATTGTAGAAAAATAGGAAGCAACATTATCTGCTGAAAGAAGGATGAAAATAGCGCAGGAGACTTGAGCAGAATAATAATAGCTAGCATTTATAGTGCATTTTAAGGTATGCAAAGTATTTTATAAATAGTATTTCATTTGATACTCACAATAACCCTAGGAGTTAAGTGCTATTATCATCTCCATTTTACAGGTGGAGAAACTAAGACATATAGAGGCTAAATGACTTGCCTACGGTCACAAATCAAGTAAGTATATGAAAGCAGATTTTAACTCAGGACTTCCTGACTTCAAGTCTACTCCACTATCCACTGAGCCACCTAGCTACCTGCTAAAAAAAGAACTATCATTTATTTTTAAAGCTCTTTACATATGTTAACTCATGTGATTTTCACAACAACCCCATGAGGCAAGTGCTATTATTATTCCCATTTTACAAATGAGAAAACTGAAGCACAGAAAGGTTATGTGACTTACCCAGGGTCACATAACAATGGAGTGTCTCACATAGTTAACTTTCTTCCAAAAATTCAAACTCAAGTCTTCCAGATTCCAAGTCTACCACACTGTAATGGTAATGAGAATTTGAAGATCTTCCCTGTCCCCTAACAGGCCAAATATAGTCACATGGAGCCTATGGGAGGAGGAGTTTGCTGAATGGGTAGAGCAGGAAGCTGGGAGTCAGAACAGTTAGTGTGGTGGGAGAAAGAGGATGCAGGCAAGAAGACAGCTAGGCTTGTGAGTGTTTATGGAAAGGCTTTGGGATGGTATGGTTCCCTACTATATTATGGTGTATTAACTTCTTTGTTGCTATGATAGATCCAGTTTTCTGCTATTGGAATTTGGCTTACTGGTGTCTGAGTAAGTATTTTGCTTCTCTCTTCTATATGGAGAGTCTGTTATATTTTGTGATTCAGAAACTACACGGGCATATTCATAGTCACTGTAGGTGCTGTGAATATCACGTTGCTGCTACACACACTCACCACTGCATTACCTAAGAATTAGGAACAGTCAAATTTGGGGGACCTCTTGGGTCAATGAGAAAAGACTAAGATGATTGTCATGCTAGAATGAGGGACAAGTTAGAATAAGAAAACACAAATGTTTAACTGACAGTTCACATAGTGGTACAATATCCTCTAGCAGCATGGAAATATAACTAAAGAAAAAGAATTTCAGGGTGGGCGTGATGAACTGAGAATTGGCAAGATATGAATGGTAGTAGAAGAAGATAAGGAAAGCAACTGTGAAGATCAATATATTAATTATAGGGTCAAGATACTTAAGGAATGAATGTAAAGCCAAAAGAAAGGAATGCCAATTTCACATATTAAAAAACTAACTCTGGCAACAATATAACACTAGAATTTATCTGAACAATTTTCTTTATGCCATTTACAAATAATACTATAGAGAAATTTGATATATAGCAATTCCAAGAATTATAGAGAAGGCAACTACTGAGATATACAATACATGATGGCTTATTTTATGGAATTTTCAGGTCCCACTGGCTATCTCAGTAAACATAAATTATTAACTGTTCGCTGCATTTTGAACAGTGTGATTTCTGATGTCTTTCTAATCCTCAACTCCTCCCTTCACAGCTTCCACAAACCACTTTTAAAAAAAGAAAAGAAAAAGAAAAAATACAACCCAAGGTTTGAGCAATTAAAGAAAGTTATACACCAGCCTACAGTATAATATAAGAACCATTCCTGCCGTAAGCTTGATAAAGGGGGTGATGTGTTTTTTAAAGTGTCTAAAATTCCACTGAATTTCCTTTCTTGATGTTTTAAGCCCTTGCCCTTTGTACTCATTTTTTTGTAAATGGTAGGGACACATCCCTAGCTATTTCCTTTAAAATTAATCCTGACAAGTAAGCAAAAAAGAAATGGCACAAAGTTTTATCAGAAACAACTGGTAACATGTCCCCACCATTCATGAGAAACAAGGCCAAATTACAGGAATTTAGTATATTAGCAGGAAAGGAAATTTCAAGTTCAGGTAAAGCAAGGTATGAATTACAGAAAAATATACATTTCAATAGCCTGAAGATGAGGTTTCTTACATATAAGTTAGTTCCTTGTTGTCAGGGTAGTTGGAAGGAAAAAGCATGGTATAATAGAAAAGGCAAGTGGATTTGGAGGCAGAGACCTGGGTTTGAATCTTAACTCTGCAGCTTACTGTCCTTTCTTTCTCTCTTACTGTCCTTACTGTGTGACACAAATTCTCTGGGTCTCAGTTTTCTCATCTGTAAAATAATGAGGTTGTACTAGATAGCCTAAAAGATACCTTCCAACTCAATACCTATAAATGAGGCCAAATTCTTTGAAATCACAGGACCCCAGCACAGTATAGAAGAAAGAGCATTTAGGTGGGAATCAGGACACCTAGATTTTAGTCCCAGCACTACACTAACTACTGGGTAACTTTGGACAAATCACTTAACTGATTTGGACCTGTTTCTTCATCTGTAAAATGAAGAGGTTGGGCAAGATGATGTCAAAGGTCTCTTCTTGTTCTAAAATTCTATGATTCTATGGTGAAATCAGAATTACAGAATCATGGAATTTTAGAAGCAAAACAGATCTCAGAGGTCATCGAGTCCACCCACACATGATTCTTCTTAGAGCTGCGCATTCGTATTCATCCTCCAATACCTATCCTTACTCTGATCTTCTACATGTCTTTTTAAAATCTAATTTGGTTGGTGAATGATCTGTACATCCAAAGCAATCTCTTTATACAGCTCTTTTTCTTCTTAATTCAAATTGTCTATCTTTGCATATTCAGAATTTTGTTCCTAATAGCTTTCAATACTTCTTAATCCACGAGGATCACAGCTATTTTTTTCTGAGACCTTTTTTCCCCAAAACTCAAGATGCAGGTTAGACTTTTCCCAGCTTTCCCTTCTTTTATCACAAAAACTAATATATAATGGCATTTCCCCTCAAAATTATCAACATTTCCAACCCAGCAAGCAGTTTTTTGTTGGGAGACAATCTTAACTAGAACAGAATTTCCCCTTGTCAGCTCCTCCAATTTTTCAAGAAGGAAATTACCATTAAAGCAAGTTAAGAAATTAGCATCTACTCATCTTTTGGTAGGGAGAGAATTTCAGGAAATCATGCCTCAGTGTCAGGACCGTGGTCTCTATTTCTTACACTCATCTATTTTCTCTTTTTGTCCAGACAACCTGTAATTTAGTCTGCTGACAATACTGCTTCCATTTCTGCCTCCTCTGTCCATCACTGAGATGCTATCCACCATGCTTCCTCACTCTTTTTTATGCTACTTTGCCACCCCAATTCTCTCTACCATTCTCCCCCCTTTATATGATGTAACTGCTAGCCAATCAATTGACTAGTAAATCAACAAAACTTTATTAATTGTTTATTATGCATCAGGGACTGTGCTAAGTGCAACTATTCCTAGCCTTCAAGGAGTTTACATTCTAACATGGAGACAATATGTACAATAGATATACATAAGCTGCATACAACATCAATAAAATAATAATAATTGCTCACTTTTATATGGCACTTGAAGGTTTGGTAAACACTTGTCATATTTTAATTCATTTGTTCCTGAGAGGGGAAGGAAGTAGAAGGCAGCACTTAAGCTGAGTCTTGAAGGGATTCTGGGAGGCAAAAATGGAAGAATGTGCAAGCAACAGTAAGTAGATCAGTTTATACCTACTTTTTACGTACCCTGTTTTTTCTAAATAAGAAGTATCCTTCCAGAGTCACCTTGCCATGGGTCCCATCTTTTTTTTCCAGAATTTATTTATTTATTTTTCAGCATTCATTTCTACAAGATGTTGAGTTCCAAATTTTCTCCCCATCTATCCCTACCCCCCCCCGCCCCAAGATAGCATACATTCTTATTACCCCTTCCCCCACTCTGCCCTCCCTTCTATCAACTCTTGTCCCTTTCCCCCTTACTTTCTTGTAGGTCAAGATAGATTTCTATTCCCCATTGCCTGTATATCTTATTACCCAGCTGCATGTAAAAACAATTATGTTTTGACTTTTGTTTTTAAAAACTTTGAGTTCCATATTCTCTCCCTTCATCCCCCATCCATCCACTCCCATTGAGAAGACAACAATTCAATATAGGTTATACATGTGTAGTTATGCAAAATGTTCCCAAAGATTAACTATATTTTCCTCCATCCCACCCTACTCCCCACTTATTCTATTTTCTCCTTTAACCCTGTCCCTTTTCAAGTGTTTTCTTCTGACTACCCCCTCCCCCAAACTGACTTCCTTTCTATCATCTCCCTTCTTTCTCCTTCCCCCCTACATTCCTGTAAAGTAAGATACCCAATTGAGTGTGTACTCTCTCCTAAAGTCAAATCCAATGAGAGTAAGGTTGACTAATTCCCTTTCACCTTCCCCCTCTTCCCTTCCATTTTAAGTTATTTGTTGCTTCTTTCATGTGAGATAATTTACCTTATCCTATTTCACCCTTTCTCCTTCTCCTAATATACTGCTTCTCACTCCTTAATTTTATTTTTTAGATATGATCCCTTCATGTTCAACTTACCCTGTGCCATCTATCTATCTATCCACCTACCTATTTCCTCCAAATACTCTAATATTGAGAAAGATTTCATGAATTACAAATATCTTTCCATGTAGGAATGTAAACAGTTCAACTTTAATAAGTCCCTTATGATTTCACTTTCCTGTTTACCTTTTCATGCTTCTCGAATCTTGTATTTAAAAGGCAAATTTTCTATCCAGCTCTGGTCTTTTCATCAAGAATGCTTGTGAGTCCTCTATTTCACTAAATGTCCATTTTTCCCCTAAAGTATTAAACTCAGTTTTGCTGGGTAGGTGATTTCTTGGTTTTAATCCTAGCTCCTCAGACCTCCAGAACATCATATACCAAGCCCTTCAGTTCCTTAATGTAGAAGCTTCTAGGTCTTGTGTTATTCTGACTGTATTTCCACAATACTTGAATGGTTTCTTCCTGGCTACTTGCAATATTTTCTCCTTGATCTGGGAACTCTGGAATTTGGCTACCACATTCCTAGTTTTCCTTTTGGGATCTCTTTCAAGAGGCTATCAGTGGATTCTTTCCACTTCTATTTTACCCTCTGGTTCTAGAATATTACAGCAGCTTTCCTTGATAATTTATAGAAAGATTATGTCTAGGCTCTTTTTTTGATCATTGCTTTCAGGTAGTCCAATAATTTTTTAATTATCTCTCTTGGATCTGTTTTCCAGGTCAGTGGTTTTACCAATGAGATATTTCACACTATTTTTTTCATTCTTTTGGTTATGTTTTATATTTCTTAATTTCTCATAAAATCATTAGCTTCCATGTGCTCCATTATAATTTTTAAGGACTTAATTTTCTTCAGTGAGCTTTTGGAGCTTTTTCCATTTGACCAATTCTGTGGGTGTGGGGGGTTGTTAATTAACTTTTGTTTATGTTTAGTTTACATCATTCATTTCCACAAGATTTGAGTTACAAATTTTCTCCCCATCTTTCCCCTACCCAACACCCCAAAACAGTGATCCCACTGTATGCCCCCTCCCGCAATCTATTCTCTCCTATGTCTTCCCCCATGACCCCTCTGACTTTGCAGTAGGGCAAGATGGATCTCCCTACCCCAGTGCTGGTATATCTTAATTCCCAGTTGCATGTAATTAATAATAATAATAATTATTATTATTATTATTATATACATTTTTTAACATTTTATTCTAGAACTTTAAATTCTAGATTCTTTCCCTTCCTCCCTTGTCACTCACCCCCACTGAAAAGACAAGCAATTCAATACATACTGTACATGTGTGATGAGGCAGAACATCTCCACAATGGACATATTGTTTAAGACTGAATATATATATATATATATATATATATATATACCTCTGTGAGAGCGCCATGGAATAGTTTGGTATAGACTTTGCTCTGTGAGAGCGCCATGAGATAGCTTAGTATAGACTTGCTCTGTGAGAGCACCTTTAAATGGCCTAGCACCCCACATGGCAAACTTGAACTTTCAATAAACTTTACTTTTTCCTTGGCTGAGAAGACTTGAGTGGAATTCTTTCCGCAGGACCCGGTATGTTGGTATTTTGGGGTCTCAGGCAGCCCTAACCCTCTTTGGGCTCCTCTTCATTTTATTTTATATATATATTTTGCTTTTTGGAGGGCAGTTGGGGTTAAGTGACTTGCTAGTTTTTATGTGTTAAGTGTCTGAGGCCGGATTTGAAGTCATGTACTCCTGACTCCAGGGCCGGTGCTCTATTCACTACACCACCTAGTTGCCCCTAAGACTGAATATATTTACCTCCTTCCTATCCCACCCCCATCCCTTGTTCCATTCTCTAATTTGACCCTGTCCCTTTACAGAAGTGTGTGCTTCTAACAACCCTCCACCCCCATACTGCCCTACCCTCCATCATCCCCCCTCTCATCAACATCCCGCCTACTCTCCCATAGGGCAAGATACCCAATTTAGAGTGTGTCATTCCTTCCCTAAGCCAAATTCAATAAGAGTAAGGTTGACCCATTCCCTTTTGCTTTCCTGTTCTTCCCCTCCATTGTAACAGTTATCCCTTGCCTCTTCTATTCTATCTCTCCCTGTCTCCTCTTATTCTATTCCTCTCCCACCTCTCAATTTCACCTTTTCAAATATCATCCCTTCCTATTCAATTGATCCTATGCCCTCTATGTATACATATATGCACACACTCACATATGTAATTGGGCACATATATACCCTCCTAATATAGACATATGTGTATGTATACATATATATACATTTACATTCCCTTCAACTATCCTCATACTGAGAAAAGTTTCATAAGTTATAATTATCATTTTTCCATGTAGGCATTTTTTCATTTGTTTGGATCTGTTTAATAGTATCTTGATTTCTCATAAAGTAATTTGTTTCCATTTGCTCCACTCTAATTCTGAAGGAATTCTTCTCTTCAGAAAGCATTTGAGATTCTTTTTCCATCTGGCAAATTCAACTTTTTAAGGCATTCTCCTCATTGGCTTTTTGGACCTCTTTTGCCATTTCAGTTAATCTATTTTTAAGGTGTTATTTTCTTCAGTCAGGTTGTTGACTCTCTTTTCATGATTTTCTTGAATTATTCTCATTTCTCTTCCCAATTTTTCCTCCACTTCTCTTATTTGGTTTTCAAAATCCTTCTTAAGCTCCTCTATGGCTTGTAACCAGTTTACATTTTTCTTGGAAGCCCAATTCTGTTTTTTCATTGGATTTTTGGACCTCTTTTGCCACTTGGGTTAGCATATTTTTAAAGTGTTACTTTCCTCAATATTTTGTTGGGGGTCTCCTTTAGCAAACTGTTGACTCATTTTTCGTGATTTTCTTGCATTGCTCTCATTTCTCTTTCCAATTTTTCCTCTACTTCTCTTATCTGATTTTTAAAATCCTTTTTTACCATCTCCATGGCCTGCGAATAATTCATATTCTTCTTGGAGGTTTTGGATGTAGGACCTTTAACTTTGTTATCTTGTTCAGATTGTATGTTTTGATCTTCTTTGTCACAAAAGTAAGATTCCATAATCTGATTTTTTTTTCTATGTTGTTTGCTCATATTCCCAACCAATTACTTGACTTTTGAGTTCTCTGTCAAGGTAGGACTCTGCTTTCAGAATGGAGAGTGACCTGTCCCAATTTTCAGGTATTTTGCATAGCTATTGTCAGAGGTACTTCTAGGCACCTGTAAATCTTCAGTTCTTCTAAGGTGGTATGATCAAAGGATCCTGACCTGTGCTCTGGTCTGTGAGTGAATACGAGTACTCTTTTCTGCCTTGAAACTGTGAGAAGGACTCCCCCTCCTCAGCGATCACAAGCTCTGCCACATCAGCACTCCTCCTCACCCCAGGACCACTACCCAAAACAGGGCAAAGCAAGAGAATCCTGCCTTAGCACCAGCACAGATATCCACACAATTGCCCTCTGATCAGCCACTTGATCCCCTCTGGGCCTGGATATCCACACAATCCCGCTCTGATCAGCCACTTGATCCTCTGTGGGCCTGGAACTCCAGAAGCAGCTGCAGCTGCTGCCACTGCTGCCACCTTGGCCACCCCAGGACTGGGGTCAGACCACAATCCTCTCTTACCTAGGTCCAACAGAGTTTCCCCAATGACCTTCTACTTTGTCTTTGGTGTTTGTGGGTTGAGAAGTCTGGAAACCACCATACCTGTCAGTGATTCAATCCTCGCACAGCCCACGCTGCACTGCGCTCCACTCCCAGCCCAGTGCAATAGACCCTTCCTTGCACAGAATTATAGATTCCTTTCTTGGATTTTGTCTCCTGTCATTTCTCAGGGTCTATTACTACTTTTCTTCTGCTATTGTAGGTATTGTGGAATATAGCTTAGCTGATATGCACCAGCAGTGGTTTTTTTCCTTCCTGTTCTTTCTCTACCATATTAAAGACTAAAAGTTAACACGACTCCAGGGAAATGCATTCTGTTTCTGTTATTTAGATTTTATATTTTGAATCTAACAAATACCAAAAGAAATTTCCATATATAAAATAAACGAAAAAAATGAAGATATGTGAAAATGAAAATCTTTATTATATATATTTTGCTACATAATAAATTAAAGATATTACTTTCAAAGCTATCTTGCTTGTCTAATTTCCCCTCTGAACGTGCTTTACTTCTGTGTATTTTAAAAAATGTTTCAATGGCCATCTTTTATTTCCTCCTTTTTTGGGAGAGGATCGGATGCATCACTAGCATCCCTCCCCTTTACCATACCCAGAATCCCAAAAATATATAAATAAAATCCTGAGTACATATTCAAGAAGACCAGCAACACTGATGTAGTGGGATGAAACACTCCATTTCCCTCACAACTACTCCAATAAAGATTGAGGAAATGCACCTGAGTAATAATAGTGAGATCCAGGGACAAACCACACTGCTTGACTTTTCCTGCCAAGATCATGAATTCACCATACAGGTACAGACCAGGGCTGGGACTACAAATACCTGTATCTCTGGTCATGCCATGAGCAAGATATCAGACAGCCCAGGACAGAATGACCAGGGATGGACAAACAAAGGATGAACCCTGGAACAAGATCATAGATTCAGTTCACAGGTGAGTGACAAGGGCAAGAATGGCAAAGGGAGGGAGAAAACTAAGATTCTTTTATTCTGAACCTGTAGAACCTTCCAGTCTACTGACAAAGCCTTTAACAGCAACTTTCTACTGAAGCTCCAACTAAGAGCAAGTCTTAGCTGTGTTGCACAAACCCAAATTAGTCTGAAGTCTAAAAAAACAAAGAATAGAAGACTAGAAAATAATATCTACTAAAATTTTGCAGCAACTTGACATGATGTCGCACTGTGATCCATGAAAAACACAGTACTCAGTGCCAAGAGAAGACAGTGGCAGGATCTAAGATATTACAGGTCAGGACTGCACAAGACCCCAACTGTCCTTTCTACAGAGGGCAGAACCTGATCCAAAAACAAAGTCCCGATTCATGAAAGAAAAATGAAAGAATGAGAAGGAAAGAAAGAAGGAAAGAGGGAAGGAGGCAGGCAGGCAGGAAGAAAGCAGGAAGATAGGAAGGAAGGAAAGAAGATATTAATTGTAAAGTGCTTTTAAAGAGACAAGAATGTTTACAACACAAACCCAGAAGAAAAGAATAACTCTTAGTAAATCTACAAGCAAAGCCTCAAAGAAAAATACAGCTTTATCATGAGATCAACTAGCATTCCTGAAAAAAATAAAGATATTCTTGAAGAATTAAAAAATTATATTATAAATTCAATGACAGTTCTAGAGGAAAATAAAATTGGAAGAACTAATGGGTCAGCACAAAAGATATTTTTACATTATATTAAGGCCTTACCTAAACGAAAGCCTCTTTGAAAATGAAAATAAACCAAAAAGAAATTAATGGCTACATGATAGAATAAGAAGTATTAAAACAAAGTCAACAGACTGAAAAGAAAAAGAATACATAAAGTATCTCATCTTTAAAACAGCTAATATGGAAAACAGATCAAGAAATAAAATTTTAAAATCACTGGACTACTTGAAAGCCATGACCAAAAAAACAAACAAACATGGAAATCATATTTCAAGAAATCACGAAAGTAGGGAAGGAAAATGACAAAGTTAAAGCAGTCATGTTGGTGACAACCAAACCCTGAAGTACTAATAGATTCACTCGCTGCCTCTCTGAACTCCCCACAGGTTCTGAGGACAGATTCTGAAGCGGCCCTGTGCCTTAGGGAGAAGACAAGTGCAGCTCATATAGCTAGGGGAAACTGGCAGTGTTTGTGTTGGCAACCTAGGCCTAGGCAAGAATTCACCCTTCAAGTCAAATGTGACCAATTCCACAAACTGCCTCAACCTCCAACCTCCCTCCCAGCAGGCCTGAGAAGCCAACAGAGCCCACAGAAGCCTATTTTCCAGTTGTAGAAAAACTTCTACCTAAAATAAATTTTTAAATTTATAATTGGTACTTTAAGTGGCGAACTTCCACTGCCCAGAAAATTTGCATACTATTTAACAGAGTCCTTTTGACAAAGTCTTTATATATAACATTTTTATTCAAACAGTTCTTAAACTGAATATAAATAAAATTTCTTTCTTTCAAAAAAATTATGAATGAGAGGCTGCTAGGCAGAGCAGTGAATAGAGTACTACCCTTGGAGTCAGGAGAACCTGAGTTTAAATCCAGCCCCTGACACTTAACACTTACTAGCTGTGTGACCTTGGGCAAGTCACTTAACCCCAATTGCCCTGCTTTCTCCCCTCCAAAAAGACAAAAAAAATAATGGATGAAAACTGTCCAGATCTATTAGAACCTGAGGACAAAATGAAAATAAAAAGAATCTACTGATCATCTCTTGAAAGAAATCCCAAAATGAAAACTCCTAGGAACATGACTGCCAAAACCAAAACTTTTGGTGGAATAAGTGTAAGTAAGGAAAAAAAGGCAATGAGGCTGCCTAGAAAACTGGGAGGCTAAGTTAAAGGGGAAAAAAAACACTGCCAGCAGCTAAAAAGAGATCAAATACCAGGGTACTACAGTCAGATTCATATAAGACTTGGCAGCTGCCACTAAAAAGGAAAAGTTTTCTAGACTGTCATTCTTTGCTTTCACACTGAGACAATGATTTTTAAAGAAACATTTATTTTCAGTCTCAAAGGGAAAAAGCACTTGCAGAGAAGTGAGAGAAAGGTAGATTGGGAAAAGCTACCTACAGAAGGTGGGATTTGGGGTAAGTCCTGAAGAAATACTGACAAGCCTAGAGGGGCAAAGGAACGTCATGCCAAGAACAGAGGATGGTCAGTAAAAGTGCCTGGTCAGGATATGGAACGTCCTGGATGAAGAACCGCACGCGAGCCAGGGGGACTGTGGAGAACACAAGGAAGAGTCAAGTATAAGAAGACAGCAAAGATAGGAATAGGACAGGTTATGAAGGGCTTTAAATGCCAAACAAAGGATTTTATGTTTTATGCTAGAGTTAATAAGTTATCACTGGAGCTTCTTGGGGTTAGGTGGCAGCTGAGGTAGGGAGAGGACAAACTGAAGCAAAACAACACTGGAGGCAGGAAGATGAAATATTAAGTTATTTCAATCGACTATATACAAAATGACTAAGGCCTATACTAAAGTGCATACTGGCCACTTAATAAAGACTTCTTGACTAAGGTGGCAGCTGTATGAACGAACAGAGGCAATGTATGTGGGAGATTATGAAGGTAGAAATTACAAAATCTGACCAAAAGAATGGATATGTGGAATGAGTGCAAGTAAGGAACAAAGGGCAATGAGGCTACCTAGGAGACTGGGAAGATAGTGATGCTCTTAACAATAATAGGAAAAACTTTGGGGGGGGGGGGTGGCTAGGTGGCTCAGTGAATAGAGCAGTGGCCCTGGAATCAGGAGGACCTGAGTTCAAATCCAGCCTCAGACACTTAACACAAAAACTAGCCATGTGACCTTTGGCAAGTCACAACCCCAACTGCTTTCCAAAATGCAAAAAAATAAAAACAAAAATAAAAACTTTGGGGGAAAAAATAAATTCTGTTTTGAACATACGAGCTTAAGAAGCCTACAGGATATCAAATGTCCAAAAGGTACTGCAGGACTGGAGTTAGTTTAGGAGATTATGACTGCATATATAGTTCTAGAAAGCATCTCACAAAGATTTTATTTGAACCCATGAGAGTACATGAAATTGAGATAGTAAAGAAGAAAAAGATAAGAGGGTCCAGGAAAGAGCCCTGGGAACATCCAGGATTAATGGTTGTGGCCTGGAAGAAGATCCAGCAAAAAACACTGAGAAGGTGTGGAATGACCAGAAAAGAGCAATGTTCCACAAACCTAGAAAGGAGAGAGTATCAAGGAGAAGGAAGCAATCGATGTTGTCAAACGCTGCAGAAACATCAGCAAGGATGAGCATTAAGAAAAGGCAATTAGATGTTAACAATTAAGACAACACTGATAACTTCCAAAAGAGCAGTTTTAGTTGAATGATACGCTCATAAACCAGACAGTTTAGGAACAAGTATGAAGAGAAGTAGAGGAACGTAGTATAGATGAATTGGACCTGTACAGAGCTATTAAGCTGAGAAATAAGGGCAAGTAGAAATTTTAAATAGGTAGATAAATTTAGATCATTCACCCACTAGCTTGGATTCTCTCAACCAGAAATCAAGGGCATAACAGATTTGGGGACAGGGAGGTAGGGGATTGTAGTTATGGGCAATTATAGAAGGATGAAGTAAATGTTCCAAAATCAAACCAAAGGGGCTGAAAATTATTTCACTGTGAATTAAATAAGGGATAAAATAATTTATCTGCCAGTTTATTATCTGTGCAACCTTGGACTATTCATTTAACATTCTTGGGTCTCATTTTCCTCTGCCTGAAATAACTGCCTCTAAGGTCCTTTCCAACTCTAGATTTGTGACCTTACAATGTTTCCAGCCATAAAAGTCTGTGAGCTGATATGGTAGATAAGACCACTGTTTAAATATATGTGTGTGCATGTGTTTTTTGTATTCGTTTTTTAATGTATGATGTTGTATCATTACAATTCTTGTATAATATGAATAAATGAAGTATTTATGTCATTAGTTTGACTATTACAAATTGTACCTGTGTTTTCTACATGGTTATGCAGTCCAAAACACTTAGGTATTCACTAATAGAAGTAGTTAACAAAAAAATTAACTACATAAAATGATTTTTCAAGAAAAAAACTTACCTTGACTTTGGGTCAGGTGAAGAATCTTTGATGTAACATATCTGGCAGTTTCTGTTTCTGGACATTCATAGTTGATCTTCTCCAGCTGAGCCAGGAGTGCCACGATCCGAGAATTGCTAGTAAGGCTAGAAAGAATGTTATTTTATATTTAGACTTCATGCCATACTTATATATTGTAAATATAATTTTTAAGTTACATGAAATCCACTCAATTCAATTTAACAGCTATCTGTTGAGCACTTATATGCAGTGGTGCTAAATGAGATTCAAAGTTTAGATAGAACACCTCCCCCTCCTTCACAGAGCAAGTGAGGTAGTATGATGGAGGCAAAAGTACAAAAAAAAAACCATTAAAGAGGCATAAAACAGTATGTTGTACGAGGTCCTAGGGAGATAAGGAAGGAAAAAGTCAGCTATGACAGTTCCCTCCTCAAAGCTCACTACCTGGATGCTGCCTCTGCACTCATCTCACTCTCCCTGGTATAAGTTATCTGTGTACTCCTTCTTCCCTTCAGACATCCCTTGGGAACACAGCCTATGTCCTCTCTATGTAGTATTAGCACTCTGCCATGATACTTAACATATTAGGGTTATTATTTTAAAGTTCAATAGGAATACAACAGACAAAGATGGGGAGAGAGAACATGCCAAGGACAAGAAACAACATAAGGAAAGGTACTGGAATATCCAGAGTTCAATGATCCCATAACTAATTTTAGACATAGAAGTGCCACTGGTCTAATGTCAACTTCAAGCTATTATAGAATATCTTGGCATCATAAGTTTAGAGCTCAAAAAGACCTCAGAGGTCAGCTAGTCCAACCACCTTATTTTGTAAATGAAGAAAGTGAGGCCCAGAAAGTTTAAATTACTGAACATGAGTCACAAAAGTAGATAATAGGTGGCAGAATTTGGAATTGAACCCACATTTTGACTCCAGATTCAGCATTCGTTCCAATGAATCATGATATTATTAGTATTTTAATTAAGAAGAAATTTTAATAGGGACACTATTTGATTAAATTACAATTTCATTAATCTCAAATAAAGTAACAACTCCAGAAAATGTAGATTTAAAACTGGCATTAGGGAATAAGATGACTAAATAGTTTAAGCCACTACTACAAAAGCAGTTTGTACTGTATTAATTTAATGTAAAAATTCTGAAAAATATTTTTTCTTTTTATTTCGCAGGAATTTTTGTTAATTTTAACTAATAAAAATTATACTATTCAAAAAGATCTTGATGTAAAAATAAAAAGTAAAAAATATATTTCTGCACATAAATATGTTTAGTACATAGTCATCAAAAAAATTTAAAGGAAGGAAAAATTTGATCAGTAATACTGAAAAAAATCTTTTAAAATTCTGCATGAGAATAAATGACCCTTTCTCTTCCTTCTACTGTCACCCTTTTTACTCAGGCTCAGAATCATCAAAAGCAATTTCTTATGTATGGTGTAAAAAGAGCTTCCTCAGTAATTAGTCTCAGATTAGTGATTAGTGTCAGTCTCTAATCTGACACTAATCACTCTGTGAGCATCAATGATTCCATCCTGTCTGGCTCAGATAACTTCTAAGGTCCTTTCAGCTCAAGGTCCTAGAGTTCTTGATGGTATTATTGAAAAAGTTAAAGGAGATATATATATATAATCACTAGAGGGCAGCACTCTCTTTGGAATGGCTTCATAGAGTGGCACATACAGGGTTGCTTATAGAAAAGACTTAAAATTCATTTAAATTCAATGTATAAACAAGAGTCAACTAGGCTGACTTTCCTAGGGCTCAGCAACACTTAAGTGGTAGCCACAGTATGTTATGTTGATGCCTGCCAGCATACAACTGCCTTAAGAACGGCACTTCAAAACATATTATACTAATAAACTAGATGAAAATTATTATGTAATGAGCTACACATTATGACAGAACAGAGAAAGGACAAACTAGGAAGTCAAGAAGAGCTGGGTTCAAGTTCCACCTCTAAAACATTGGCTAGAAAACCCTAAGCAAATTTCTTAACTTCTCACTGTCCAAAGCAGCCCTCTAATACTATAGGCAGCACAGCAGATACCCATTTATGTTCAGAGAGAGAGTAGAAATCACAGGCCTGGTACAAAATAAACAAATGAACTCACAATGACCGTTAGTCTTTGATAATCAGTCATTATTGCAAAATTCTAAGCTATTAGCAAAAATCCAAACTATTACTTGAAGATTTATCTAGATGAAAATCAGATTAGATGGTATCTAAGATTTTTTTAGATGGTATCCAAGATTTTTTTTGGCTCTAAATATGTAATCCAATAACCAACTTTTTACAATATATTAAAATATTTAAGTTTCTTCTAATCAGCCCTAAACTATCTGCTGACAACTGTTTATTTCTAGAGCAAGTAGATCCTAAAAAATGTTAAATGTTTTACTATTCAAGTAAATGGCTTATAATTATTTTATATAAATTATACTAATTTGTCTGAATTTATGATGTATTTTATTAATATATCACTTTCTTGAAGTTCAGTTGTCTCAGTCATGTTTGACTTTTGGTGACCCCTTTTGGGGTTTTTTTGGCAAGATTCTGGAGCAGTTTGCCATTTCCTTCTCCAGCTCATTTTACAGATGTGAAACTTAGGCAAACAGGGTTAAGTGACTTGCCCAGGGTCATACAGCTAGTAAGTATCCAAAGTCAAATTTGAACTCAGGAAGATGAATCTTCCTAACTCCAGGCCTGGCATTCTATCCACTGCGTCATTTAGCTGTCTTAATATATCACTTTACCAAACGTTAATTTTCACTTCTATAATCAATTAATAGTACTGTCAGATTTTTTAAAGTAAAAATTCAATATCTCTGATGATTTTAGCTAAGTATAATAAATCTGCAAATATGAAATCATCTTCACAAACCTCACACAGGTAGAAATCAAAAAGCTTCATTATTTAAATGTGTTGCTTCTTAGGATGTTGGTAAGGCAAGATGTTTATGAACTAAGTGGTTTCATCTTTAATATTCTTTTTCATAGTCTGCTTCTTTCTCTCTCTCTCTCTCACACACACACACACACATACACACACACACATGCATGCATATATGCACACACACTCCCCCTTAGTAGTAGTCAGCGCCTTCATGCAGCCCATGATGCCCAGTATTACCTCAAACAATACCTGGCTTTAAAATGTACCTCCTGTGCTACAGGCACCCTATACCTGCTTTGCAATATGATCATTTATTGCTCTAAGCAAATGAGTCCCAAATTTATATATTTAGGATTAATCTCTCTCCTAAGGTTAAGTCACACTGACACAGGCATCTCAAACTTAACCTAGCTAAAATAGAACTTAATCTTTCCCCCAAATCCACCCATTGTTCTAACTTTTTTTCCTGTAAAGGGCACCACAATTCTTACAGACTCCCAAGTTCACAACTTTACTGCCATCTTCAACTCTTTACTCTTGTTCAACCCCACAGCTCTCTCATGTCCCCTCCTCTCTATCAACAATGGCCACTCTAGTCCAGCATCTGACTCCTGCCATAGCTTTGTGATTGTTCTTGCATTGATTCTCTCCCCTCTCTAATCAGTGGTCCACAAAACTTTCAGTAAGTCTTACCCTGTCACTCCTCAACTCAAGAGGCTTCAGTGGCCTCTCCTTGCCTTTAGAATAATAAAGTCCCTCTCACAATATGTCCACTGTGGAGATGTTCTGTGTAATTACACATGTATAGCCTGTGTGGAATTGCTTGTCCTTCCAGTGGGGGTGGGTGACAAGAGAGGAAC
>CM053599.1:124661783-124697841 GCA_028646575.1 Pseudocheirus occidentalis
CTTCCTTCCTTCCTTCCTTCCCAGATGACAACTCCTTCACATCTTAGCCGATATTCCATGAGTTCTTGTGACTGATAAAAATTTACCTCCTATTTGTCTCACCCTGGCTGATGAGCTTTTCAGAATCTGTCTTGTTTTTGCAGATATACAGGTCATCATTTATTTTGTACAGAAAAATAAGTATGTACTTAAATATACAGATTGTCTCCCAAGAATAGAATGTAAGCTTCTTGAGGGCAGGGGCTATTTAATTTTAAAAATTTGCATTATTATCATCTAAGAGCACAGCACCTGGTATATGGCAGGCACTTAGTGCTTGTTGATTGGTTTACTGGGGTTCAGGATAAGACAAGATTCCTAAAAACTTCTTAGAATTTGTGTTCTGTTTGAATAGCCTTCAAAACACACTGGGTTGTGTCCTTGTTCTGAAAAGGTAACAGAAGACTTCAGGTGATTTGTTATAACATTATTTCATTTGTCTAACGTCATCGATGAAAAAGAAACGAAACCAATAACGATAGAAGAACACCTCTTCTATATGCTGCAACAATAATTTTCTATATTCCCAAATGTCTGGCACAAAGAGTAATTTCACTACGTCTCTTCAGAGCTTCTTAAAACCGGCTTCTCTCTACAGGTAACTGCTTTCGACTGATTCACAGAATTTGGGAGTTGGAAAAGATCTCATCTGAGCTCTAATCAAATCCACACCGTGAAACTGTAATTTACATTTTACATGTATGCAAAATATACGAAAAATAGATGCTGGTTGTGTATATTTGCTCGTATGGTCTCCTCTTTTTAAGTTTCATTCCCCACGACATCAACTATTTAATTCATTTAATTCTTTGCCATTTAATTCAAAGTGTGTGATAGTTCTGTGCACCCAATGGGGATTAAAGAAGCCAGGTCCGATGAATTCCACGCTTTCCGGGTGGGTGATAGTATGGTTCGTCCCAGGAAAAAAGTGTGCTGTTTGATCCAGGGAGCACAGGCGGGGTTATGGGCAGCATTTCGCACATACATTGCAAAGATGAACTGAAGAAAGTCATGGGGAGCCTCTCGAGCCAATAATCGTAGCGGGGAGAGAGGCAGCGCGTGCCATCAGTTGGCAGTTCGCGCCTCCCGGCGCCGGTCCCTGGGGCTGGGTAAGGATAGGGGTGGGGTTGGGAAGAGGCTAGGCCTACCCGGCCCAGTAGCCTCAACATTTTCCGATGTCCCTTCTATTCCTTGCCCACCCCACATTTCTCCTCCCCATACTCTTTGCCCAAGCCTTCTCTCCCCGCCTTAAAGCCGACCCGGAAAGGGTGGGTGATGGAGCGTAAAGCCGGGTGGGGGCGGGGCGGCGAGGCACGGTGACAGCGCGTGTGCTTCCCCCCCCCCCCAGCAGGCCGGCGGGTGGGGCGGTGCGTGCTCCCCTCTCCGGCCCTCGAGGGGCGGGGAAGGAGTGGGGGTGGGGCAGCGCGTGCTCCCCCCCTCCCCGAATGGGGAGGTGAAGCGGGGGGGGGGGGGGAGAAGAGGGGGCGGGAAGCCGGGTGGGGGCGGGGCGGCGCGGTGACGTTGCTCGGGATGCGGACAGGTTCCGCCGCCGCCGCCGCCGCCGCCTCCTCCTCCTCCTTGCCTGCCTGCCGGGGTTTGTATGAAAACACCGGGCGGCTGGCGGCGAGTGACCCGTGGGGGCCCTCCAGGAGAAGCACCTTCTGCCGCCGCCGCCGCCGCCCGAGCTGGAGCCGGAGCCGGAGCCGGAGCCGGAGCAGGAGCTGGAGGCCGCCCTTCCTTCCAGGCCCATCCCTCTCCCCGCCCAGAGCCGGTAAGAGGAGGCGTCGGCCCCGCTCCCCTCCCCGCCCCCAGCTCTGCGGCGGCGGCGCTTGCGGGGGCCCCTCACCCGGGCCGGACTCCACGGGGCCGGACGGGCCCAGGGGTGGCCTGGGGTGAAGCCTTGACCAGCGGCTGGGCGGGCGCGGGAGGCAGCGGATGCTCGGGGTGGAAGGTCTCGGTCTTGTTGTGGAGGAAGAGGAGGGAGGGAGAAGGAATCTGATGTGTGTGGGGGGCAGAGGTGGGTCCCTGAGACTCTCCCCTCGCCCCGCTTTGGCCCTCCTGCCTTGCATCTTCACCCACACTGGGCTGGACCTTTCAAGGACGTCACTGGGCTTGTTTCTGTTTTTGGGGGTGTGTGTTATTTTTACTTGAGGAAGCGGGGGGAGCCTGGGTAGGCCGGGGGATCCCGGTCTCTTAGGGGAAGCCTCTGAAATGTTAGGTCTCCTGCCCTTCGCCCTCCCTGCCTGACTCGCTAGGGCATGGGGTCCTGGACTGTCCCGGGAGGAGTGAGGAGTGAGGCATAGCAGGGCTGCGTCCCTCGCGCTCTTGCAGTGCAGGTCCGAGCTTCGCTGGCAGCTTGCAGGAGAGCTGCGGGGCTTAGGGGCGATCTCTCCCCAACCCCCCCCTTGCTTTGTCAGCCTCCAGTCCCGTTACTGCTCCCCTTTCCTTTTGGAAGCCTGCCCCAGTTTTTTGGGGATTGGAGTAGGGAGAATGAAGGCGATGAAGAAGGTGTCTGCTCGAGCCTGATGTTTATACTTCTTGCCTGGATGGGTTTGTGGGGAAGCAAGTGTTCTGTTTACTACTACTTGTCACCTTGTGGGTTTGGCTTGAGCAATCTTCAGTTCACCCTAGATGACAGTGCATACTTTTCTTGCTCTCCTCCCTGCTTCTTCGGAAAGTGCAAGTCAAGCACTAACTAAGGAGCTACGGGAGTGGGTTTTTTTTGTTTTTTGTTTTTTAAACGTTTGTGCTCTATTTCAATCTCGGGTGTGTCCCTTTCATTGTGTTAAGCAGGCAGAGGTGTTTGTATTGGTGGGTAGCCATTCCGTGACTTTTCCTCCTTATACGTGCGGACTGCCATTCTGTAGTGATACTGATTCTAGAGGCTAGGGGATGGGGGGGGGAGGGGAGGAGTTCAAATCCTGCATTTACTTCTTACTACCTGGGTGACCTTGGACAGATCTTAACCTCCCTGGGCCTGAGGTTCTTCATCCATAAAACGAGAGGGTTAGACCCCAAGATGACCTTTGATGACTTTTTCTTTTCTTTTTCATTTTCCTTAACGTTTTTATTTAAAGTTTTGAGTTCCAAATTATGTTCCTCCCTCCCTCCCCTACCCCATACTTTAGACACTAAGCAATATATGTGCAATTATGTAAAACTTTTACATACTAGTAATTTTGTCCAGGAAGACTCGAATAAAAGAAAAAAAATGAAAGAAAGTGAAAAATAGTATGTTTCAGTCTGTATTCAATCAATATCGGTTCTTTTTCTGGAGGCCGATAGTCTGTTTTGTCTTTAGTCCTTTGGGATTGTCTTGGATTATTGGATTACTGAGAATAAAGTCATTCACAGTTCTTCATCGAACAATATTTCTGTTACTATGTACAACCTTCACCTGATTCTGTTCACTATGCCTCAGTTCATATAAGTCTTTCCAGGTTTTTCTGAAATCATCCTGCTTGTTATTTCTTATAGCACAGTTATATTCCATTACATGTACCAAAGCTTGTTTAGCCATTCCCCAGTCCATGGGCATTTCTTAGTTCCAATTCTTAGCCATTGAGGTGTTTTTCTACACTAAATATATCATCTGTAACATATCCTACTTTTATGAGTATTGTTGAAAACCCAGCCCTATTCCCCCACCCTATTTTTTCCAATATTGCTTGTCAAAGAGGTTTATGATTCCACAGTGTAAATGACCTAAAACTTTATAACATTTGCAGATAGTATTGTATTGTATTTGGATACATTTTTGGGTATGTTTGTAAAGTGAAATAATTAAGCAGTTTTTACTCATTCATTTTTAATTAAATATCAGTTTTTCAATTTAGAACCATTATCTTTTATTTGTAAAGATTAAATTGGGTAGATTTTATATTTGAATGGTAAACTATTTTACCACTTGAATGTAGAAACACATTTATTCTTTCTACAAATTTCCTTTATACCAAGACAACTGGAAATTTATGCTTAGTAAAATAAATAGAAATAATTAGCATTTGTCCATCATCTGCACTTAGGGTAAATTAGTTTCGCCATAGTATACCTTTATTGGTTTAAAACTGCACTAAGACTTTTGGAAAAAAAAAAAAAAGAAAAAGAAAAAAAGGGGCAGTTAGGTGGCGCAGTGAATAGAGCACTGGCCCTGGAGTCAGGAGGTCCTGAGTTCGAATCCAACCTCAGACACTTAGCACAGACACACAAAAAACTAGCCGTGTGACCTTGGGCAAGTCACTTAACCCCCAATTGCCCTCCAAAAAAAAAGAAAAAAGAAGACGTTTGGGACATCCTACCTTTCTTTTAATGTTATAGATTAAAAAAAAATTAGTGACTTCCCAGAATATCTTAAAAAAAAAGAAAACAAAACAAAACCCTAAAAATATCTTACAAGTCTTTGTATTTTTTTTTTTTTGGTGCAACATTCTTCAAACAGTTTTAGTATCCTTTTCTTCTTCATTCCTTTAAAAAGCTTTGGAAAAATTTATTCAAAGGGCTGATGTAAGTTATCCATTACGTCAAAACCCTTCACAACTTTATCTTTACATTCCTATGAAGTAACAGACCCATTTTGAATGACTTCACGGTATTTCCTTGAAATGATTTGCCAGAAGCTTAAATTATTTGTTTACCTACATGAGGAAATGCTAAGGTTAGAATCTCAGTTCTTTAACCTAACTCTTTTAGGAGATATGATTTATTTGGTATCATATTTTAAAGTAATAAGCAAACTGAAAATAGGGTGACTTAAATATTGAAAGGATTATAGTTTTTTAGTGATATACTACATCAACTCTAGTAATTTTGTACCTATAATGGAAGAAAAAGATTTCCAGAGAACTTTACTGTAATCATTTATGGTGGAAGTTACTTATTGTAGGCTTGGTTTAGGAAAGCTGGAAGGAAATCTTGTTTACAGTTCTGGCTTTTTGTGTTTGCTCTTTGACCACAGCCAAGTCACATAACTTCTTTGAGCTTGTTTTCTTGATCAGTAAAATTGGTCCAAGAAAATTTGTATTACCCACTTCTAAGTGTTGTTGTGGGGGAGATAATGTAAATTATCTAAGCTCTAAATGAGCTACCTAAATATGAGCTATTGTTGGCAATCATTTTAGAAAATTTTGTGTACTTCTTCCATAATTAACCCTCTGGGAGATCCATTCTTTTTGAGTGGTCCCAGAAGTTGAGGAGTGATTAGTAATAGAACTGCTAATGGCTCAAGTAGTCTGTCTTCATAGTTTGGGAAGACATCCTTTGGGACCTGCGTTACCACAGTGGACGCTACATTTTTTTTTTTGCACTTTTTGGAAGGGGGGAAGGCAGGGCAATTGGGGTTAAGTTACTTGCCCAAGGTCACACAGCTAGTAAGTGTTAAGTGTCTGAGGTCAGATTTGAACTCAAGTCTTCCTGACTTCAGGGCCAGTGCTCTATTCACTGTGCCACCTAGCCATCCCTACAAATTTTTTTTAGGGTTAGCTTTATGAGTATTAGAAGCTATACTTTCTAGGATGGCTCAGTATACTAATGCTTGCAGCCATTCCAAAAGACCATGTGGCTCCAAATAGACTTTTGGGAAAACATGGTCTGATAATGCAACCTAACTCTATGTTATGGTTCAGTTGGTTCTCTGCAGCAGACCTGGGTCTCACTGTTCTGATGCAAGTTAAGTCTGTTTTGAGTAGAAAGCTAGATCCAGTTACTGAGAGCAGTGAGGATGCTATTTGAGTGCTGTTTCCTTTTTAGTACTGACAGAGCCTTGGATTGTCTTTATGATGTTAGCAGTGTTTGCTATTTTAGTTGCTTATTGTGAGGTGATTATTTCCATGATTGTGTTAAATTTTTCCATCAAAAGTATGACCTGTTAAGCCATATTCATGTACAGTATATTCATGGACCAGTGATCTTTCAATCAAAAAACATTTATAAAGTTCTGACTATGTGCCCTTGCTGGAGATATAAAGACAAAGATGAACTAGTCATTGACCTCAGGGAGCTTCCATTTTCTTGGAAGAGACAGCATATCTATCTATCTATCTATCTATCTATCTATCTATCTATCTATCTATCTGTCTGTCTGTCTGTCTGTCTGTCTGTCTGTCTGTCTGTCTATCTATCTATCTATCTATCTACCTATCTACTTGTTTATATATTTAGGTATATATATATGTATATATAGATATAGATAGATAACAAAATATTGTTTATTCTTTGTTTTTGAAGAGGACCATTGACATCAAAATAAATACAAAGTAAATGGGGAGAGGGTACAAGATACTGGAAGCATCAGGAAAGACTTCATATTAAGGAGCTTCTAAAAGGTATAAAAAATCTGTCAAAAGGCACGATTAATATATCTGGTTGACTACTTGTTTCTGATGAAAGAAACATTTAACTTTTCTCCTAATATATGTGATTATAAAGGTAAATAACCTTTATGAATGTTATCCATTATGGCCTATATTAGCCTAAGATATTTTTAAAACATATTTTCATTTGATCGCCCCCCCCCCCCTTTTTTTTTTTTATTTAGGAGAAACTAACTCAGATTCTTCCATGATTAATAGGATTTCCATGCAACTTTTGTTGAGGAAAGGGGATGAGTGAGAATACAAAATTCTATGCCCTTCTTTCAGGTTTTCAGGTTCTGAAAAAATATTTATTAAAAAAAAGCCACTTACAGAAGGTCTTGAAATTTCTTATTTTAGTCACATTGCCATCTTCTGTGCTTGTAAAAAAGGGAAACTGTGATACTGAAAATCCAGAATGGTAGATAATTAAAATCATTTAAACTTGAACATGTTATAAATGTTTGATATTTTAGAAACATCACAATGTGAAAGTCTGACTCATGATCTGGAAACCTGTTGAGCCTCTCTATCCTGATCTCCCTGTTTACCTTCCCCTATTTCATGTTGGCGATGAACCAGTCTAAACAACTTTTGGGAAGAATTGCTTACTTGAAAAAGTTATATGAAAAAGATTCCTGATTGGGTTGTAGACTACATCTGAGAGTAAAAAAATTAATCTTAGGGAAAAATGTTACTAACAGTATAAGTTTTCAGCTTCAGTTAATAGCTGACAATATTTAGAACTCTTAAAAATGAGAAATGAATTTATTAATTTTTGAAGGATAGGGCATTTCTAGACTTATAAACATTATGTATTAATGGGTGTTTTGGGAGAATTAGACATTGAATGTTGTTGAATTTTCTTATCTTTTGTTTTTATGTAACCTTCATTTCTTTTTCTTGTTTAAAAATTAATTTTTAGTTTTCATTATTAACTTCCATAAGATTTTGAGTTCTAAATTTTCTCCCTCTCCCTTCCCTCCCCAAGACAGTGTGAAATGTGACATAGGCTCTGCACATATGAATATTAAATATGGAATATTAAACATATTTTCTCATTAGTCGTATTTTAAAGAAGAATTAGAGCCAATGAAAGGGGTGCCATGAGAAAGAAGAAACAAAAAAAGAGAGCAAATTACATGCTTCCATTTGCATTCATACTCCATATTTCTTTTTCTGGATGTGGATAGCATTTTCCATTATGGGTCTTTTGGGATTGTCATAGATCCTTGCATTGCTGAGAAGAGCTAAGTCTATCAGAGTTAGTCACCACACAGTGTTACTGTTAATGTGTACAGTGTTCTCCTGCTTCTGCTCACTTCACTCAGCCTCAGTTCATGTAAGTCTTTCCAATATAACTTTCATTTCTGAAATGTACTTCTTCCTCTCCAGCTAGCCATCCCTTATAAGAAAGAATAAAGGAGGAAAACATAGTTCAGCATGACTAAATAATACACGAACAGAGTTTGATAGTATATGAAACATTTCCACATCCATAATCCCCTACTTGTGAAAAAAAATGAGGGGGAAATGCATTTTCTTAGCTCTTCATTGGGACCAAGATTACTTATTTTTGTTAGACATCTTTTGCTCTTTCCATTTACATTTTTGTAAGTCACTGTGTATATTATATTTTTGGTTCTCTTGCTTCAATTTTCATCAGTTTGTGTAAATCTTCCCATATTTTCTGAATTCTTCATGTTAATCATTTCTTATATGTATAACAATAATAAGTAAAACACAGTATTGTCCCATTTCATTTATGGGACATTTTGTTTAACCATTCCAGTTGTTATTTGGACCAAATAACAACTCTACCAAGAGTGTATTAGTATGCCTATGTTTTTGTAGCCCTTCTAATACAATTTTGATTTTTAGTAATCTTTTCAAATTTACTGACTCTGATGTGAAATCTCAGAACTATTTTGATTTTTGTTTCTTGTAGTCATTTGGAATAATCTTTCCTATAGTTGTTAGTTGCATGATGGCTTTGTAGAAAATAAGTGATATTTTTAGATTATTGTTAATCCTCCCAACAGATTTTTAAAAAATATATTAGATTAATAATAAAAGAAATATGAGTATCTGCCTAGCCCTACACTTTATTATTCCAGGAAGTGTGAGCCATTTGGAACTTTGTGTATGAGATGGGAAAGTTCAGAAAGGTTTGCTTATCTGGACCAGTGTCTTTCTCTGTTATCCTCATTTTTTTGGTGAAACTGCTGCCCACAGTTCAGTTTGGTAGCATTCTTTTGTCTATTTGAAAATAGACCACTAATTTATAAAGTATTTGTTAAGATTGTCCTAAGAATGAAGAAGGCAATAATAACTAAAATCTAATGCTTACTAAAATATTTCTTCTACATATAGCAGCCACAAAGATTAGTTTATATTACACAACTTTTGTAAATCTCTTACAATAGGAAGAACATCCCTAGCTGGGCAGCAAAAAAGGATCTTCCTTTCTCTTTCCATTGTCTTCAGTGATTTCTCTCTTCTATCTCTGCTGTATCTGTCCATTACTGTTTAGTCAAGCTGACCTGCTCACTATTCCTTACTTACAATACTCATCTCCATTCTCCTTGGCTTTGTACATTAATCTTATGTTTATATACAACCATCAATTATATGGGTCTCCAGAAGCAGTTGTGTTGCATGACTCATAGCCATACAACATACTGTAAGAATATTGGAATTAAAAAAGATAGGCCTATGTTAAAGGGAGAAGCATGGGGGCATTAAAATAACTTTGAAACTTATCTAAAGGCAATCCAGCCAGCTTTCCTTTTCTTGTTCAATTCTTGATACAACTTCTTATATATTTGCAGTATATTTGCCGTGTTTGTCCAAGATAATATAGATGAGCTCTGTAGATTGTACATCTTGCTCCATATGATAATTTGGCAACAGGCATTCTTCATTTACTTGGATTTTTCTGTGGTTGGTTAAGCTAAACTCTGAATGATTATGAATCTTATCCAGGAAGCTTTTCAGTGTTCTTGGGGTTGACACAATTAGTATACTGTCATCTGCAAACAGATGACCTCATCTATGAGAAATCTTCCTTGAAGTTAGGCATCTCTGTGGCGTTATTGAACACCTTTTGCAAGCATACCATTCCCTATTTTGCCTTGTTTGAGTCCCATTGTAGACTCTAGCTAACTATTGCTTGGAATTATCCCTTGACCCAAACTTTGATTGCCGCCTTTTGTCTTATTCATACTAGCTAGCAGCTGGTATGTAGTAGAAAGGAAGGAAATGGAGGATAGGAAGAAAAAGTAAATCATTAAACATGTATTAAATACTTACTTGGTGCCAGGCATTGTGCTATGTGGATGGGATACAGAGACCAAAAGAAAAATGAAAGAGTACTTGCCCTCGAGGAGCCTACATCCTATCAGGAGAGGCACCATGTACATTTATAAATATATACTAAAAAATACAAAGTAATTTTTTAGGGGAAGACATTTGCAACTGGGAAGATCAGGAAAAGCTTTATGTAGAAGGTGGTGCTCAAGCTGAGCTTTTGAGGAAACTATGGATTCTAAGCATTCTGGCTATAGGGATTAATCTGTGCAAAGCCAAGAAGGGAGATGAGTGTCCTAAGTAAGGAACAGTGAGCAGACCAGCTTGGCCGAACCATAGAGTTTATAAAAGAAGATAATTTGTAATAAGACTGGAAAGGTTAGGTTGGACCACATTTTATCCAAGTCAGGGGACCTGTATTGAAGCTTCTACTTTCCTCCTCTTCTTAGAACCTGGTTATTAGAGGAGGGAGGGAATGACACAGAGAAGGGGAAGAAGAAAATAAAATCCACTCCGCTGCTGTTCATTTATGTGCTCCCATCTACTCCCATCTTCCTAGAACGTCTGTCTTTGTTCCTTAGCCCCACCATAGTTGTATGGTGTCAGTACCAAAGGGTGGTGGGTAGTGAGATAGGTCAGAATTATGATAGCCAGGACCCAGATTTATGGGGGCAGGGCAGGAAATCTAAAAACATTAAAGCAATTGTCCCTAAGAGGAAGACTGACAGGTGGGTAGCATATTGAGTTATGGCAGCAGGTAATAGATTGATTTTCAGGTACCAGGGAAACCAGTACATAGATAGCAAGTAAATGTCCCAGAAGTCTGGCAAATAACAACATTAGATTAGTTTAGTAGCAGATACTTGGAAAGTGTAAGTAGAATAAGAATTATTACTTCCATTTTACAGATGAAAAAACTGAATGAAGTTCAGAGATAATAAAATAAATTAACACGTCACATTATACCACATAGTTTGTGGTATAATTTTGTCTAGAACCCAGATCTTTGTGTGCTCTTCCCACCAAAAAAGATGATTGAGGGACCTTATTAAATGAGTGTGGTTTTTTTTTTTTTGGTGTACAGCACTGCATTTATTTATCTGAGCCAGAACACTTAAAAATTTCAAGATTAGTTTGATAAAAATGATGGGGAAAATCAGAAACTGCTGAACAAAAAATAAGAACTTAACAAGGTTTACCAGCAGGTTAGTTAATCCATCAAATGAGTGTGTTTTTGATCTTTAAAGGATGTAGTGGCCAGGTCCTACCACCTTAGTGAAGGTTCAGCAGTGGCTTGGGGGGAGGAAGAATTGAACTTCTGGTGAGTGTAAAGACAGATCATAATTGAGGGCTTCTCTAGATGCCACAGGGTTAGGCAGATGAAATATGGTGAAACGAGGGGAACAGAATCCAGGTGTGTCATGTAAGCAGCTCTGTAGTCTTAGAAGAGCTAGATCTGAGTCATGAGGCAGAACCTGTGGTCTGTGTGAGCCCCTCATGGTTCCTATTCTTATAGCTCTAAGCCTCTGGAGATAGAGTTTCAGTGTCACATATTGGAGTCTAGAGACGTTGGAGTTTGGCGGGATGTCAAGAAGATGGCTGGAATATATTGTGGAGAGATGGGACATCTAGATATGGTAAAGTCTCACAGTTGAGGGACACAGGATTGGAGGCACTTCTGTTGCCATGCTGTTGTGTTCTACCTGCTTCCTCCCATTCAGCACTCACAACTCTCACCTAGGGTTCTCCGCTACTAATTAGTCAGATTTCCCCCATGCCGTTCTCCCTTCACAGTGTATTCCAGTCATCTTCCTAATGTGTTGCTGAGTTCTGATTTCTTCCTCTAAATAAGCACTCCAGGTCCTGCCTTGGGTCTGTGCCTTCATGATTAATGAGAGGTTCACCATGTCTGTCTGCCTTCAGATCTTCCATGGTGTACAGTGGCTATCTTCCTCACATGCTGTCATGTACAGCTCAATCACCTCCTTTCCCATTCTTTCTCCCTTACTCTGGGAACAGTAATCAGATAAACACTTAACATTCTTGGAAAGGACATGCCATTCAGTTGCCTTATGACTTTAATCACCATTCCTGTGACTTGACTGAACTTATTATTTATTATTAATTAATTTGTATTTGTTATATATAATATATGCTATATATTCCCTTTTATTATTATATATTTATTATTATTATAATTACTTATCATTAGAAAGTTAGCCCTTTAAGGTCACAAACTGTCTTTTGTATTTTTATCTCTAGCCTATTTAGATTTTATTTATTTTAGCCTATTTAAATTTATTCTTTTCCCTAAATCATTAACTCATTAGAGACGTTCCTTTTAGAGCTGGGTGATTATCTTTCCTTTTTGGGACTGCCGCCTTGGCCAACTTATTTGCTAATGAGTCTAGATAGCAATAGCATCAAGACTTGTGCTAGTTTGAGGGACTATTTATTAGTTAATTTATTTTTAGTTTTCAGCATTCACTTCCATAAGATTTTGAGTTCTAGATTTTCTCCCTATTTCTCCCCTCTCCCCACCCCAAGATGGCATGAATTATGATTATCCCTTCCCCAAATCTGCCTTCCCTTCTGTAACCCCCCCCCCCCACAACCTATTCTCTTTTCCCCTCATCTTCTGTTTCCTGTAGGGCAAGGTAGATTGCTATACCCCATCGCCTGTATATTTTTATTTCTGAAGAACTGTTTAATAAAACAAGATTTCTAAAGAAATCCAACAAAATTTTCAGATTGTGCTTGAACAAGATGGAGCTTTTAAGTGGCATAGGTATTTTTTATTTAAAGGGCTTTTTCTAGCACTTGACTTAAAAAAAATCCATTTTAGTATTTGAAACTTATTTGAATTATATGGAGGATTACTTTTAGTAACATTATGTAGTAGAAAGAGCACTAAATTTACTATGGGGTATTCAGGAAGGACTAGAACCTCTGGTATGAGGGTTTGCTAAGCCTTTTTCAGGACTGCTCATTCATCTTTGGTGTCTACTTTCACCCAACTCCCATCTGTGGCTCCAAGAAATTGTAGCATGCATGATGACCATATCCTGGTAAAAACTGTTTTGACAGATAGGCTAAACCAAGGTAAGGGTAAACAACAGGCCTCAGACCTATTGATAAGTTAGGGGAATGTCTACCCAAGCATGTGAAGACTTTCTACGGTGGAATGAGTGGATGAGAACTCTGCACTAAGAGCTTGATCAGAAATTGAAGATGCCAGTGTTATCCACTGCACCCTGGACTGTTGCTGCTTATCTTGACTTTTGTCCTGCCACTGGACTTCAATGACCCTGGAAGTGAGAGTGAGGCTGACAGTGTTGCACAACTTTGCCCCTCTTAAATCCAATTTATACAAGAGTCCAGACATGACCCTGCAATGTCATTGGTCCTCTTCAAAATGGAGGATAGACAACAGATTTAGAACAGGCATTAGAGTTCTGACTTGGACACCATATGATCATATGTAAGCTATTAACATAGGCAAGTTATTTAACATAGGGACAGCAGAAAAAAAAAGGGAGACTGAAATGAGCTGGGGTAGAGAAGTGAGAGATCAAGGAGAACCATCAGGTTCCCCAGGCCATTTGGAGTAAAAGACTTAGCTGAGGCTACCTGTCTGTTCAGGGACTGAGGGAAGTTCCAAGAAAAGCTCCACTCTTTCTCCAACTTCCATTCATACACTGTGATATACCTTACCTCCTTATTTCATTTAAATGTTTCCTGTATCCCAATTTTTGCCTCAGACATAAAGAGGTGAGTGAGGGATTAGCTTGAAGTTAACATTTCAAGTTAGGACAGAGAGCCATTCCTCTTTCTACATGTTAGCAATTTTTCTAACTGAGGGCTCTCACCTACTGTATTTATATATTAACTCTCTTCAAGAATGAAGGATGAACAACAACACATTATTAACTTTTCATTTTTTGCACTTAATAGCATTTTATTTTTTTAATTACATGTAAAGATAATTTTCAGCATTCATTTTGTAAGATTTTGAATTACAGATTTTTCTTCCTTTCTCCTCCTTCTCCAAGACAGCAAGCAATCTGACATAGATTATACATGCACAATGATGTTAAAAATATTTCCACATTAGTCACATTGTGAAAGAAGAATCAGAAGAAAAGGCAAAAACCACAAGAAAGAAAAAACAAACAAAAAAGTGAAAATGATATGCTTTGACCTGCATTCATACTCCATAGTTCTTTCTCTGGATGTGGATAGCATTTTCTATCATGAGCCTTTTGAAGTTGTCTCGGATCATTGTATTGCTGAGAAGAACTAAGCAGATCATCTCACAATATTGCTGTTACAGTGTACAGTGTCCTCCTGTTTCTGCTCACTTCATTCAGCATCAGTTCATATATGTCTTTTCAGGGTTTCCTGAAATCTACCTGCTCATCATTTCTTATAGAATAGTAGCATTCCATTATATTCCTATACCACTACTTGTTCAGTCATTCCCTAGTTGATGGGCATCCTTTTAAATTCCAGTTCTTTGCCATCACAGAAATAACTGCTATAAATATTTTTGTATATGTGGATCTTATTCCTTTTTTATGATCTCTTTGGGATATAGATCTAGGAGTAGTATTGCTCGATTAAAGGGTATGTACATTTTTATAACCCTTTGGGCATAGTTCCAAATTGCTCTCCAGAATAGTTGGATCAGTTCACAACTCCACCAACAATGCATTAGTGTTTAAATTTCCACACATCTCAAACATTTATCATTTTCCTTTTCTGTTATATTAGCCAATCTGATAGGTGTGAGGTGGTACCTCAGAGTTGTTTTAATTTGTATTTCTCTAATCAATAGTGATTTAGAACATTTTTTCATATGATTATAAATAGCTTTAATTTCTTTATTAGAAAACTGCCATTTCATATATTTGATCAGTTATTGATTGGGTAATGGCTTATATTCTTATACATTTGACTGAATTCTCTGTATATTTGAGAAATAAGGCCTTTATCAGAACACTGGTTGTAAAAATTGTTTCCCAACTTTCTGCTTTCCTTCTAATCTTGGTTGCATTAGTTTTGTTTGTCCAAAAACTTTTTAATTTTAGATAATCAAAACTTTCCATTTTGTATTTCCTAGCATTCTCTTATCTCTTGTTTGATCATAAATTCTTCACTTGTCTACAGATCTGACAGATAAACTATTCTTTGCTCTCCTGATTTACTTATGCCATCCCTCTTATATCCCCCTTTGTCTAAATCATGTACCCGTTTTGACCTTATCTTGGTATACGATGTGAGATCTTGGTCTGTGCCTAGTTGGTCTCTGCCATGTTATTTTCCAGTTTTCCCAGTAGCCTTTGTCAAATAGTGAGTTCTTATCCCAAAAGGTGGAGTGTTTGGTTTTATCAAACAGCAGATTACAATAGTAATTTACTATTGTCTTATGTACCTCATTGAGTTTCACTGATCCAGCACTCTATTTCTTTTTCTTTTTTGCTTTTTGGAGGGTGAAGACAGGGTAGTTGGGGTTAAGTGACTTGCTTAAGGTCACATGGCTAATGAGCATCTGAGGCAGAATTTGAACTCAGATCCTCCAGACTCCAGGACTGGTGCTCTATTCACTGCACCACCTAGCCCCCCAGATTTTTTTCCTTAGGGAGTTCATTGATGGCTTGTTCAATTTCTTTTTCTACAATGGGGTTAAGTATTTTCTTTTCTTCATCTGGGCAATTTATACTTTTGAAAATATTCATCCATTTCTCTTAGGTTGTCAAATTTATTGGCATATAGTTGGGCAAAATAGCTCCTAATTATCTCATTAACTTCCTCTTCATTGGTAGTAAATTCATCCTGTTCATTTTTGATACTGGTAATTTGACTTTTTTTAGAAATCAAATTAACCAACGGGTTATCTATTTTATTGTTTTTTTCCCCATAAAACCAGATCTTAGTTTGAGTTAGTTCAGTAGTTTTCTTTCAGTTTTTTTAATCTGTCCTTTGATTTTCAGAATGTCTAATGTGCTATTTAATTGGAGATTTTAATTTTGTTTTCTGGGTTTTTTAGTTGCGTGCCCAAGTCACTGATCTCTTCTTTCTCTGCTTTATTCATGTTAAGCATTTAGAGATATAATATTTCCACTAAGAACTGCTTTAGCTGCATCCCATAAGTTTTCATATGATGTCTCATTATTGTCTTTCTCTTTGATGAAATTATTATTTCTCTTATTTTTAGTCAGTCTTTCAGGCTCTTTATTACACATAATTTTTATTGCTTCATGATCTGAAAAGGATGCATTTAATATTTCTGCCTTTCTGTATTTGTGAGATTTTTATGCCCAAATACATGGTCATTTTTTGTATAAATGCTGAGAAAAACTTATGTTCCTTTCTATCCCCATTAAGTTTTCTCCAGATATCTGTCATATCTAACATTTCTAAAATTCTGTTCACCTTCTTAACTTCTTTCTTGTTTATTTTGTGGTTGGATTTATCACGTTCTGAGAGGGGGAGGTTGAGGTCCCCTACTAGTATAGTTTTGTTGTCAATTTCTTCCTGTAACTCACTTAACTTCTCTAAGAATTTGGATACTATACCATTTGGTGCATATATGTTCATATTGATATTGCTTGATTGTCTATGATATATTTCAGCAGGATATAGTTTCCTTTTTTCTCTCTTTTAATTAGATCTACTTTTGCTTTTCTTTGTCTGAGATCAGGATTGCTACCCTTGCTTTTTTTTTTTTAACTTCAACTGAAGGATAATATATTCTTCCCCAGCCTTTTACCTTTACTCTTTATGTTTCTCTCTGCTTCAAATGTGTAGGACTGTGGTTTTTAATCCGCTCTGCTATCTGCTTCTCTTTTATGGGAGAATTCATTCCATTCATATTCATGATTACTGTGTATTTCCCTCCATTCTATTTCTCCCCTTTTATACTTTTCTTTCTCCTTTTATCTTGTTGGTCCTTACCAGTATTTTGCTTCTGACCACTGCCTCCTTCAATCTGCCCTCCCTTCTATCAACTGCTCTTTCTATCCCCTTCCTACTTTTGCCCTTCCTTTTGCCCTCCTTTCTATCAGCCCCCCCCCACCTTCCTTTTGTTTCCCCATTCCTTTCCTACTTCCCTATAGGATAAGATAAATTTCTGTACCCAGCTGAAGGTGTGTGTTATTCCGAGCTGAATTCAGTGAGAGTAATTTTCAAACGCTTTACCTCCTCCCTTCTTTCCCTCTATTATAATAGGTCTTTTGTGCCTCTTCATATGATGTAATTTACCCTATTCTGCCTCCCCCTCTCCTTTTTTTCACCATCATCACATTAAAGTTAACTTATACCCACATCCTCTGTCTACGAATACTCCTAACTGCTGTAATAGATACGGTTCTTAAGATTTACAAGTATCATCTTCCTGTGTAGGATGTAAACAGTTTAATCTTATTGAATAACATGTGTTTTCTTTTCCTTTTACCTTTCGTACTTAAAAATAGAATTTTCTGTTCAGTTCTGTTCTTTTCACCAGGAAAGTTTGAAAGCTCCCTATTTCATTGAATGTTCATCTTTTCCCCTGAAGGATTATGCTCAGTTTTGCTGGGTAGCTGATTCTTGGCTATAATCCAAGCTCCTTTGCTTTCTGGAATATCATATTCCAAACAGTCTGATCCTTTAATGTAGAAGCTGCTAAAACCTATTGTGTGGGGTGCAAAGACCCTACCCCAAATTAGCTACATAGAGATTTCTCGAGGTGAAAGCAGAAAGGTTTCTTTATTAGAATCTCACGAGAAGTGGGCAATCCACACCACTGTAAACGTCCAGAGGAGGATGCCAATTTACAGAAGCAGAAGGCTGGGTTAAATATATAAACATCACAAAGCTCCCTTCCAGAACCCTTCCCTTTCCCCCATGTATAGCTCTTACTTTTGATTGGCACTTGTGGTTACTTTTCCCTTATTTGGGAGGTAGGATGATAGAAAGGAGGGCTCAAGCAGATTTCCATGGTAGACTTAAGGCTTCAGATATGTCCAATGTGGCTGCTGGGAGCATAGGCTTGATTGTTTCAGGAGGTGCCAAGTCTGGAAGCTGGACTGATTAGGGATTCAGGAGGTACCACATTGGGAGGGAGTTTTCTCTCTGATAATGTTGTTCAAGGTTTTCGGGTACAGCTGGCCACTTAGAACAAAGGAGCTATGTATTTCTCTAGACTAAAGAGTTTGTTTATGAAATACTTGGGTGATGTATTCATAGGAATGGCTACTGTTGCTAGGTAGGCTGCTAACTCAGGGAAAAGACTTTTAGGCTGGGGGCAGGGGAAAGGCAGAGTCAATTACAAACTGATGTTACATACATAGGTACCTGAACACAAGGAGATTTTACAAACTGAGGTTACAGACAAAAGCATCCCAGACCCCATCATTCCCCTTCTCCCTCCCACAAACAGATGGGACCCAAATTCATTTGGGGACAAGGAACAAAGGTCTCAGCTTCCCGAGCTGCTTCATGCTGAGAAAGGTCACAGAGCTGTCCCTGCCTCACAGGGTCCCATCAGTCAAGGGGAGGGGGCTGTGGCCAATGTCTGGAACTTGGCAGACACCAGATCCAAAGGGTGTTGGATAGTGACCTTGGGCAGTGGTTGGCATTCAGCCTGAGCCATCATCTGCAAGTGGAGGGTGCTGAGCCTAGAAGAGACAAATCTGACAAAGAGATTAAACAAACAAGAGCCCAAAAGAAATAGAAGAAAAATGACCAGAGTCTTTTATATTTCTACATGTTACATACACTAGATACCTCACAAGCTATTAGTCTTTACTAACATAACTGTAGATCTTAAACAAAAGAGATTTCTAACTTGAACCTCACCACTGAATAGTAGACATACATCTTAAAGTTTGTCTATCCTCTGATTATTAAATTCACTTTGGAAGAGAGAGATACTTCAGAAATTGAATCTTTTACATATACACTCAGTTACAAATGTTAACTTTTGCTTAGTTCATGGAATAGCTACAAATTCATATTGAAACAGCAAGATGTGTTTTGCTTTACAACTCATTGCATCAATTTAGTAATAATGCAATTGAAAACTTTGTAGACCTTCAGAAATTATCACACAAGACCTTTCAAGCCATCTTTTCTAACAGTAAGGGTGGCAGTCTCTTAGGAGAGACCACACTCTTTATTCCACACAGAACTTTAGCAGATAGTCTATTTGAGAAACCACACTCCGTCCCACACACTGTGTAATACTGACTATGACTCCTTGATATTTGAATTATTTCTTTCTGGCTCCTTGTAGTATTTTCTTCTTGATGTGATAATTCTGGAATTTGGTTACAATAGTCATTGGAGTTTTCATTTTGGGATCTCTTTCAGGAAGAGATTGGTGGATTCTTTCAATTAATATTTTATTCTCTGGTTCTTTGATAACAGGGCAGTTTTCCTGGATAATTTCTTGAAAGATTCTCTCTAGGCTCTTTTTTTGATCATTGCTTTTAGGTAGTACAGTAATTCTTGAATTATTTCTCCTAGATCTGTTTTCCAGGTCAGTTGTTTGTTCCTGGGAAAGACTCTTTAGATTTTCTTCTGTTTTTTCATTCTTTTGATTTTGTTGATTTGTTTGACTGATTCTTGATGTCTCATAGAATCATTAGCTTCCAATTATCCAATCCTAATTTTTAAATAATTATTTTATCCAATTAGCTTTTGTACCTCCTTTTCCGTTTGGTCAATTCTACTTCTTAAGAAGTTGTTTTCTTCAGTTTTTGTTTTTTTTTTCCCCAAGCTGTTGACTTTCTCTTGCATAACTCATTTCTTTACCTAGTTTTTCTTCTCTCCTATTTGATTTCTAAAGTCCTTTTTGAGTTCTTCCAAGAAAGCTTTTTGGGCTTGAGATTAATTCATATTCCCCTTTGAGGCTTCACATGTACGTATTTTGACATTGTTGTCCTCTTCTGAGTTTGTGTTTTTGTCTTCTCTATTGCCATAGCAACTTTCACTCTCTTCTGATTTTTTGCTCATTTTTAGCTTATTTTGTGACTTTTAAAGTTGAGATCTTCTGGGGTACAG
Organism: Pseudocheirus occidentalis; assembly: GCA_028646575.1. Taxonomy (NCBI): domain Eukaryota; kingdom Metazoa; phylum Chordata; class Mammalia; order Diprotodontia; family Pseudocheiridae; genus Pseudocheirus; species Pseudocheirus occidentalis. The sequence continues at coordinate 124,681,526 of CM053599.1, forward strand.
GAGGCATTGTCCCACACTTTTTTCACTTGGGGTCAGGGGCCTGGTTAGTGGCTTTCTGGGCCAGGCCCCTGGGGCTTGTGACTTCCCCACTGTGCTGGGGTGGCTCTGTCTAGTTGTGCCTGTTGTGCTGGGGTTCCAGAGTTGGCACTTTGCCTTCTGGATTGGGGTTGTAGCTGGTTTGGCTGTGCCACTAGCCTGCTGAACCAAGACTTTTATGTGCTATGGCTAAGAACCTCCCACTGACTTGTCTGGACACTGTCTGTGCTGGGCTGTTTTACCCTTTTTATCCAAGTGAGAGAGATTTCTTTTCTGAAATCCTTTTAAGTTATCTTAAGCTGGAAGATTATTTCACTCCATCTTTTTGTGGGTTTTGTTGTTCCATTTTGAGGCTTGATTTAATGTTGTTTCTGAGGAAAACTGGGGAGAGCTCAGGCAGCTCCTTGGCTTTTCTCTACCACCTTGGCTCTGCCTCCTTTTAACTTTTCTTTTAATGTAAACTCCATAAAATTAGAGAAAGAAAGTCGTGTAGACTTGAGGGCTATTATTTTGTCCCTGGACTAAAAAGTGCAATAATTGTTTTAGCAGGATATATCTTATTAAATCTGTACAGAAAAAGGGGGACGCAGGGACAGGCTGGTAACTGGAGAAAAGTTCACATCTTAAACTGTGCCCTAGAGAAGTGATGAAAAAAGTTTGGGAAGGATGCAATTCTGTCTCTATCTTGCAGAAAGGAGGGAACAGAATAGGTCAGATACTAGCTAGTCAAATCTGTTATCCACAAGGACACTTACTAGTACTACCTATAAGACATTGTCTTCACATGATTGTAGAAGACAAAAACATTCAAGTATTTAATAAATTAGTTAAGGATCTAGAATAGAGGTTCCCAAACTTATTTGGAGTACTGCCCCTTTAAAAAAATTACTCAGCACCCCCACCCCCAAATCTGCTTTTGTTACCCCTTAATGTTTTTTGTTTGAAATTTTCATCATTTCAAAAAATATACGTTTTTAAAAAAATGACACAAATTTAATAATTTATCTTAAATTTGTAGTTATTTTTCCTGCATTGAAATTTTGATAATGCAACATTGTATCATGTAAGCATATTATAGACAAGTTATACTTCCTAACAATGAATGACATGCTCACCTTCTTACACTTGTTAAGATCAGTTGGTGGACTTGACCACTGATGGGTTATAACTTGTATTTTGTGTGTTTATTTGGAAACTAATGTAATCACTACAGCTTTAACTCTGTTACACAACAGATTAAATGTGCATTCTGAACTTTATTCCTCCAAGTCTCAGTAAAACCTTAGAAGTCCAAATTTACTTTCTTGCCTTAGTACTAATTCCTTATTTGTTTCCTAAAACTGGAGCGTTTGTATATAGATATGTGAGGCCATGGGTTTTATTACTGACTCTTTTTTTGGATTTTGTTTTCTGTAAATTTCTGGATGTCTCAGTTGAATTTTTTTCTTATTGGCCTACTTTCCATAGTATCTAACATGGGTTTCTATAGTATCTATCATTGTCAATCTTCTTATTCCCCTCTTTTTAGTTTAAAGCCCTGTTGATTTGATTTGTAAGACAACTGGCTGATTCATTCTTACTAGTCATTGTTAAGTGAATTCCATTTATGGCCAAGATTCTGTCATTCCTGTATTGTAAGACATGGCACAGAAACCAAAATCCCATCCTAAGACACCAACATCTTAGCCAGCACTTCCAAGGCAGTTTTTCTCTTTTACATCTATTTCCTTCAGCTGTGAGAAAAACACAACCTGTGTCCCTATGGTCATCACTCTCTTGTCCAAGATACATAATTATTGGCAATATTTTTAGGTTCCTTCTGGAAGTGTTATTTGTGTCAGTGTGAATCGCTAGAAAGGGGTGTTATTAACATTTGAATAAGTCATGGAAGGTTCTCTGTTTATAATTTGGATATGTGCCTTGGCAAGACAGCAGACATCTTTGTTGTTACTATCATAGGCAATAAATAGCTCCCTCATTATGTCTGAGCAAGGAATCACTAATTAATATTCTTTTCTTCGAATTCTTACTGGATAATTTCTTTCATCTGACTATCATTTGTAACTCAACAGTTCTATTCTTCAAAGGAAAAGCTGCTTCTTCCTCCTGAGCATTGACTTCTTTCTTCCTGAAAAGCCTCATATATGTTTTTGAGGTCTAATTATACAACTGTAGGCCATGTGTGATGGCACATGCCTGCAATCCCTGACATTGATGGAGGCTAAGGGCTGGTGAATCGCTTGAATCCAGGAGTTCGGAGCTGCAGTGAGTCTAAAGCTAATTAGATATCTACATGAAGGCAGGCACCAATTTGATGTGCTACCAAGAATGGAGGACTACCAGGTTTCCTACAGAGGGGTCAGTTGGCACATGACAGAAAAGTGGAGCAGGTTAAACCTTCCATGCTGATCAATATTGGGATTCAGCCTTATGCAGCTATTGTACTTTCAGCCTTCCATGCAAAATAGGGAGACAAAGCCTCAAACAAACAAGCATAGCAACTGTCTTCCTCCCCCCTTTCCCTCTTTGTTACACTCTTCCACTTTCTATCATCTTGACAAAGATCAAATTTTTTCTTCTCTATCAAAGATCTTTCTCCCTGCGAAGCCTTGCTTCTGTTTCTTTTAGGAAAATTTAATTTTCCTTATAATGTGGATTGTGGCAAGGTGTTCAGATTGCCTCACCTTTTTCCACAGGAAGGAAATCAGCTTACACCTGGAATGTAAATAAGTTACCTTGCTGTGGGAGAAATATAAACATTACATACTAGATGAAAGTCAGCTCAGTTTCTACTATTTTACCTAATGTTTGAGATGTACAACCTGGTTTCATTAAACTGCTTGTTGGTGTTTACATATTAAATCTTAAGCACTTGGTTAAAATTTTTGCAGCCAGTTACTGCCTGTTAATGACTTGATATTCCTAATCAAATTCCTTGCCTTTGTGTCAAGCCATGTGACCTTCCCCTTTAGTTTTGCATTAATAACATCTTGTCTGGATTACCATTTTTCTCTATTTAACAATCCATGCAATCAGTTTGCTGATCCTTATTGTTATGGTTTCCTTTTCTTACCTTGTTTTGTCATGGTAATGCCTTCTTACCTTTCATGAACCTGCTTCTTTTTCTTTTTTTAAATTAGCTTATTTATTTTTAGCTTTTAGCATTCACTTCCATAAGATTTTGAATTCCAGATTTTCTCTCCATATCTCCCCTCCCTTCACCTCAAGACTGTGTAAATTGCTAAAGGTTAAACATGTGCATTCATATTAAACCTATTTTCATATTAGTTATGTTGTACAGAAGAACTAGAAGCAATGAGAGAAACCATGAGAAAGAATAAACAAAATGAGAGAGAGAGAGAGAGAGAGAGAGATGGAGGGAGCTAGGGAGGGAGGGAGGGCAAGCAAATAACATGTTTCAGTGTGCATTCAAATTCCTTAGTTCTTTTTCTGGATGTGGACAGCATTTTCTATCATGAGTCTTTTGGCATTATCTTAGATCCTTGCATTGCTAAGAAGAGATAAGTCTATCAAAGTTAGTCATCATATAATGTGATTGTTACTGTACACAGTGTTCTCTTGGTTCTGCATGAGCCTCCTTCTGGTTATATTCTGTTACCATCCTGTTCATCCTTAATCTTTAAAAAAAAACTTCCTTTATTGTTATTGATTCTGCTTCTCTTTCATTCTGGAAGTAGAATTTTCACCAATATCTGGGAATAAAAAATTTTCTTCAAATTTTCATCACTCTTCTCTCTGAAGTAGATGTCTAACCGGTTTCACTATTCTGAAATCTTCCAAGTCCCATGTTTCATTCTCCTTATTTGACTCAGATACTTCTCTCTTTTGTTCTATGTTCTACTTGTAGGAGTCAAAGTATAAGTGAGATTATTTGTTGGCAGTACTTTTACCCCATCTTAGCATAGAATTGTATATCTGGAAAGGACTAGCTTACCTTATAGATGAGGAAATTGAGAGAGAGAAAGGAAAGAGAAGAAATGAGAGAATAATTTGTATTGCTTGGTGATATAGAGCAGTACTAGGAGCAGATTTATGTTCAGTGTTGAGAATAATTTGCCAACAATTTAGAGATGTCTAGAAGTAGAATGGGCTATCCCATAAGTTAGTAGCTACCAATGGAAGCTTTCAAGGAGAGGCTGAATTACCATTCATCAGGGGTGTTGTAAAGGATTTCTATTCATGTACATTTTGACCTAGATAACTTCTGAGGTCCTTTACAACTCACATTCTGTGAATAAAGGGGTTGGTTATGTTGATCTCTGATGCTATGGTCATGTTTCCAAAGGGAGTAAGAAACATCATCTTATGGAACATTTGATCATCTCTGCTTTTAGTGCTCCTGAAGAGCACAAACAGACAACAAAGGTAATTGAAATTTATTTGCTACCATTTGTTACCAAGGATAAAGGAAAATAGAAGAAATTGTATGAAGAATTTGACAAGATCCTTCAAATGAACATAATATTTACTTTGATATTTGGTAACTTTGATGCAAAGGCAGATACTAGGGAGAATAGCAAGAACTGTCAGAAAGTATTATCTGGGATTAAGAATTTAATTTCATTCTATAAAAATTTGTTAGGTGAAAAAATTTACCAAAGGGTAGATAATAGGATCTTTAATAACTGCTTCTTAAATTAAATTACTTGGAATTCTTGTGGTTGTATATCATACATACTTTTTTTTTTCTTAATAGTATTTTATTTTTTTTCTAAATTCAGGTAAAGGTGATTTTTTAGCATTATTTTTTGTTTTTGCTTTTTTTGGGGGAGGGCAGTTGGGGTTATGTGACTTGCCCAAGGTCACATGACTAGTTGTTCATTTGTGTTAAGTGTCTGAGGCTGTACTTGAACTCAGGTCCTCCTGACTCCAGGGCTAGTGCTCTACTCACTGCGCCACCTAGCTGCCCCTTTTAGCATTACTTTTAAATAAAATTTTAAGTTCCAGATATCTCTCCCCCCTCCCTAAGACAGTAAGCAATTTGATATAGGTTATATATGTGCAATAATGTAAAACATATTTCCAAATTAGTCATGTTGTGAAAGAAGAAATGGAACAAAAGGAAAAAACCCACAAAAAATAAAGTGAAAATAGTATATTTTGATCTCCATTCAGACTCCATCAGCTCTTTCTCTTAATGTGGATAGCATTTTCCATAAGAAATCTTTTGGAATTGTCTTGGAATTGTATTATCGGGAAGAGCTAAGTCAGTCATAATCAATCCTCTCACAGTGTTAATGTTACTGTGTACAGTGTTTTTCTAGTTTTGCTTACTTCACTTTGCATCAGTTCATGTAAGTCCAAGTTTTTCTGAAATCCACCTGCTCATCATTTTTCATGAGTAGTAGTATTCCATTATATTCATATACCACAAATTTATACATACTTTTGAATTAAATTTGCAAATGATGGGTATAGCAAGCACTAAATGTCATAGAGAAAGAATTAAATTGACTATATTTTAGCAGGTGGGGAAATTATTGGATACTAATATGGAGGTCATTTCAGAATCAACTTTCTACAGTAAAACCAGATGCTTAGAGCAAATGGCAACATTAATTCTGAACTAAAAAAAGGATAAAGATGAAAAAACATCATTTTTGAGTATAAATAATTTGCAAAAGATTTTGAAAAAAGTAGAAGGTTATGGGAGAAGTATTACTTCACAAAACAGTACAAAACAATTTAGGGAAAAATGATCTTGTAGAGATCTAGTAAAATTGTATTGTCACAAGTGCATTTGTCAGCAAACTGGAAGGACACTATAAAGATTTGTGAAATGGAAGGTATAATCTGTAAGTTTTTTCTTGCTTACGCAAAACAGTCCAATCCTTGTAGGATATGATTTCCAGTCTTCTCACCATGGAAAATCTTTTCTGAATGTGTTCTTGCTTATCTGACCTTTGTTATTATCTATCATGTAATATCTCTCCTCCCCTTCTTAGCTAAACTTGACTTCTGGTAAAAATGGATCAGGCTTGGACTAATTATCTTGTTAGTGGCTATCCACTTCAATGCACAGGTTTCCCTGGCCATCATATAGCACCTCCAGATTTTTCACACTCACTGGATGCCTCTACTTTTCTCTCCTTTTACTTGATTTTAAACTCTCTGCTGTCAGGAGTTTGACCTCATCATTTAACTGAATTTGTAATAGACCACTTTAGGAACTAATCGGTGATGTGAGGAGTTAGAAGTGGCATTTATGATGTCAGGAAGGGTGGTTGGATTTGACTAAATGCAAACAGAAGAAGTCTGTCAGGGTAAATTTTTTTAAAATAAATTTTAAGTGATATATTTTGTTTTTATATTACCTATGTCTACCAATGAATCTTGAAGGATGTGTTACAGTCCATAATTTTACAGACTTTGAGAAGATAATTGAAAGTTTCACAGTAATATCTGCCTGTAGTTTCCTCAAAAGTTTTTGACCATTAAAAAAATAATTTACATTCTACTTCTTTACTTTGTTGAAGTTCATGTTTCATATTCAGCTCATTCAAAATAGTTGTGTTTCATCTTATTTGAGGAGCCAAAACATCCCTTCTTTGATTTTATGCTGAAACTTATTTTTTCAGATAAAGAAAACTTGTACTACTTTCAACCATTGACTTAATGAAACTTTTCATTATAGCAAGTTTTGTGTGCTATGGTAGTAAAAAAAACTTGGAGGCCTAATAAGTGGTTGTCTTAACAATATTTTTCTTGTCTACCCTCAGTTATTTTCTTTTGAGGTTACTGTATTTTAATGTAAAATTTCTCCCCATCTCTTCTGGGAAAACACATTTGCACATAAAACATGAGTATTTCCCATTGCCTGTGGAATAAAGTATAAACTATGTTTAGCTTTAAATGTCTGTACAACCTGGCCCCAACTTATATATCCCTACCCCCTGTGTTGATTGGAGGTACAAGTTTCATTTTGACCATGGTAGGGCCCAGAAGTCCTAGTCGTGATTCTGGTCATTGGCTCATGTTTTTAAGGGAAAATATAGAAGGGAAATTCCCTGTCACTGGGGTACAGAGTTCAGCACCTCAGCTTCTTTTTGGCTAAGTCAGAAAGTCCTGCCCGTGAAAGTGTGCTTGGTGAGGATCGTAGTCCCAGTACTGATCAGTGATCTAGAGACTTAGAAGGAAAAGACATACCTATCATTGAAGCATGAGGTTTAGTGACGCAGACTTTGATTTCTTTAGAGAAGAAAGTTTCTATGTGGATTAAAATTGCCATGAGTCAGAGTTACAAGATGGACCCAAATTACAAAATGTTTTGTGCTACGTGTGTATTTATGTTCAAATGTATCTGTGTGTATAATTATATATCTATGTCTATATCTATACATGTATACATATATCTTAGTATCTATATATCGCTATCTTTATCTCTGTCTCTACCTGTTTCCCTCATTAGAATGTAAAGCTTCTGCAAGTAAAGATATTGTTTCATTCTTTCTGCTTGTATTTGCTTGAGGGATTTCATTGTAAATAACTTTGAATCAGGTGATAGGGAACCTAGCATAATAGTTGGCCGATAGGAGGCACCTAATACAAATTGGCTGAAGTAAACCTTGATATTTTTGATAAGCAAAAAATGACAATCTGTCAAATGACCATTTTGTTCTCCCCAAATCATAGGAATGGCGTTCATTGAAATTAATGTATCTGTTTGGTTTTTAGTCTAAAAGAAATACACATCACAAATGAGGGGCAGAAGCATTGTCCTAGTCAGGTTTTTCCCAACCAAAATAGAATTTATGTGCTTTCAGAACTAGAGGAGTAAACTTTAGTTTCTGAATTTAAATATTAATTCACAATATATAACAAAATGATTGACTCTATAAGACACACTAAGATTAATTATTGCATACTAACAATTATAAAGTATAAAACACTGGAGAAAATAGGATTAGAAGCAATAATGATGTTTGCCACAATTCACAGAACAGTCTACTAATATCAAAAGTTTCTTGTATGATGGAATATGTGTAACAGTTTCCAGCCTTCTTTGCTACATAGCACAAAACCTAGGACTTCACATAGAATTAAAAAACAAACCACTGGGTGACAACTTCCTCTACCTCCTTTAATCAAACCACATTTAATCATGCAGTGAGTTAGTAATGTGTATAAAAAAAATCATATCACTTAATAAATCTGGTGGCAGAAATTAATCACATTCATTTTCATATTCATTTTTGTGAGATATTGAATATTTCATAATAATTTCATAGTAAAACTGCATTAAAACACTGAGAAATTTCCATGTGATAAATGTGTACTGTTTAAAAATTAAAAAAAAACTAGAAGACAAAATTCTACGTATCAGAATCAGAGAAGATTCTGTGATGTATGAAATCATGGAGTAACATCAAGTAAGAAAAAAACAGAAGATTAAAGACACTTGCCTGTGTCATGTAGCATATATTCTGTGTAGAATGCCCCTGAAGTCTGGCAGCTTGACATCTTCCTGGGGATCACCACTCAAGGTACCAGGTACTTTGTGGGGTCTGTAACTCTAAAGCTATATAGCTCATAAGTTAATACTAATGTGTTTACTTTGTCTCTAGTAAAGTAGAGACACAATTTAGTCAAAACAAAAACATTTATTAAAATAACATAGCATTAACAGTAGCAATATGACATTTCCATCCTAAACTTCTGGTGTATTCTCTCACAAATATATCTAGCATCAGTGAGAAGAATGAATGCATATGGAATTGGTTGTGGTCCTTTGTTCTCGAAGAGAACCAAAATGACATTGCTACTATGCTAGAGTCAAGTTTTAGTGTGTCTGACTGTGACTGATCAGACCAATACAAGCTTGGAATGTTCTACCCCAGGTTGGGCACAAATAGTTCAAATGAATATTTGGGGTGGATTCTTTAAATTTTCACATCTTGCATTCTTTTGTGAGCTTTGTTCATAGAGCACAGCACCTTCCCTGATGTGGGCATGCCATGCTGAGTAGTCCTGTGCTAGTGTCTCCCATATCACACATTTACTAATAAGAATGAAAGGCACTTATATAGGAAAAACATTTGACTAAGGCATTATTGAGTTGGGGAAGTATATACCTCCAGTACTACAGGGGTGCAGGGTCATTGACTATTCTTACCATCTCCACTGTCTTACAGACTCCACGATATATCATTTTGTGCTTATTGCTAGATGCTGCTCTAAGAGATGTTGCTTTATTGCTTGACTATAGCCATCACCACTTCCAGCTTCAGGCTTAGTTAATATCTTCACCAAAAATACTGTTAAACACTTTCAAAAGGAGCTAGTAGACCCAACAGGGATCTTGGCTCTAGGGTCTGCTGTTTCCGGAATAGAGTCTAGCTTGAGGTGCTGTACTCTCAGTTCCTTTCACTGACCCACTATGATTCTGCAGCTGTACTTTGCTCCAGTGGAGTTGACCATATACAACTCTTGTAAAATGCAATTTCTGATGGGAGTGTGGTAAGAAATTTGTCCTTGTTCCTTTGCCCCTACCTGCTGCTGTACTCCCCCAGAGTCACAAGAGAAAAGTTGAAGAGAGAACTCTGAGTAGCTTTCTTAAGATCTAGGTTCTTCCTCTGTAGTTGACTCTTTTCTTCACTGTTTCTGAATGAATGAATAAATAACATTTATTAAAAGCTTACTGTATGTTAACTGCTGGATATGCAAGTGATCAAATCAGCCTCCACCCTCAAAGAGTTTATATTCTAAAGGGGAAAGCAGCATGAAGAATGGTGGCCAAGGAAGATTGTTTTGAATGGGAAAATTGGAGGGAATGGTGATTGGAGCAATCAGGAAATAGATTAATATTTAAGGATGTAGTATTATTGATTTGTTTACTGTTTTCATAACTAAATTTGGAAATCAGGAGTAGGGAGTGTAATGCTTATTAATACAGCATGGGAGATGGGATGAAATAATTGTGGTTGACCTGAGACTGGATGAACCAAGGTGAATGTTCACTAAGCAGGGCCCAGGGTCATGGTGGTAGGAGTTTCTGTTACACATTGGGGTGAATCCTGGAGAGCTGGCAGCATGGTGTGAAGATAACTGGGAAATGGTATAAGACAGATTTAGAGTAGAGCTAACTTGTTTTTTATCTAGACCACTTAGGACATGTCTGATACTTTTAGCTGTTTTATCAATTGTTTTGAGGCACTTGTCAGTGCTCTACGTGCATGTGGATCAGTCTGAGTGGACTACACCCTTACATTTTATTGTTTCTGATATCTTTTCTATACATCCTATGATTTTGTCCACTTGACAGTTTGTTTCAGAATTTCCTGATCAATACTCTTAACACTACATTTGCAAAATTTATATTTTCTCCAATAGGAAAAGAATTCCTTACTGATAGAAAGGTTCTGTGCATGCTGCTGTTTATGGAAACATTGTGTTGGTTGTTTAACTTCCCAGGATACTGGGATTTGTGGTCATTCAAGTTTGACCTAGTTATCCACACACAAAAAACCAAAGAGGAAGAAGAATATATATTGGCCAGATTATGAAATGTAGTTAGATCAGTAATACATTGAATATACATTTACATTGTTGTTATACCTTTATAATGAGTAGGGCTCAGAATTTACCAAGAGGAAGAAATTGCCCTGGATCACATTTAGGAAATTGTGGCTCACTTTAAATGATCCTATACTTTTGGCTGCCACAAAAGTTCATTTAAAAAAATACTAACAATCTTGGTTATGCTATATAACTGACTGAATCATGGAATACCATGATGTGAGTAAGAATCAGAATTGTGAAAGGGAACAATTTAACATAAGAAAATGTCTATCTAGACTAAACGGTTAACCCTCAGATAAAAAGAATGGACAGTAATGTTAGAGGATTTTAGTGGAGAAAGATGCCAGTTTTTATATAAATGTTCTAGCAAGGCTTCTTGGAGGAGAAAGGGGAAAGAGCAACTTCCACACTTAATTTGTACAGAGTATTCTGTTATTATTTCTTGATATATCATTTCATCAGTGCAGAGAACTCCCAGCATGAAAATTTCCTCCATTGATAGAAACCCACTGTAATATCTCATCTTAGAAAGTTGTCTGGGGCATTGAGGGATTAAGTCACCTGCCTATGTGACAAAGCTAATGTATGTTAGAGGCAGAAATCTGACAGTCTCCAAAGAGGTCTCTTTATCCACTAAGCCATGCTATCTATATTTTGTTAGATGGTTGAAAATATCTACCACTGTAAGATTTTGATGCCATTCCATTTTCAGATTTTAAGGAATTTAGCCACCATAGAAGATATGTTCCAATATCTTTGAGGGAATATACAACCAATGAACACAATTTTTGTATTTTCTATTTTATTATGTGCTCCTCATAATTTCAGGATATTTCATTGTATTGCAATTTATAATGTACTGAAAATAAATATATAAGTGTTTTTAATTTTATCTTTTCCTCTTAGATAATTGAAATGAAGAATTATTGAAATGAAGAAGTAACTGTCAAGATGAACAAATTAAAAGTGTTATCAGAAAAAAGGTATTGTAAGTGGAACTATGATCATAAGTAAGCCATATAATTACATGTAGTATACGGAAAACTATTTTGAGGAGGTTTTTTCCTTTTACATTAAGAATATTCAGTGAAAACATAGTACTCTACTGACTTTATATGAAAAATATACTTATTCAAAATTGTTCTGAGTGAGAACATGTAAATAAAAAAAATTCCATAACAATGCTCATAATAATTATATTATATATGCATTACTTCCCTTATTCCAAAGATTTCATTGGATTGCTTTGTGATAAAGATACCAGGCAGGTGAAATATTTCTTACATTAGATAATATTAATTTTTAACATTTTTGTATATATAAAACAATATTTGTGTCATATATACATGCAGTTATGTATTAGGTATGGAATTACTTTGTAAACGAAGAATATATATTTGAAAACACATTAAGTTTCACATAATGAAATTTATTTTACTCATCAAATATTTTAAATTCATATACTTCTGAAATTTCCAAATGAAAGAAGAATTTGACTTCACATGTGTTCTCTGGTAATAGGTATAGGGAAATTGGTTTTAGACTCAGTTCAAAAGTAGCATTTTTTTCTGCAGGTGCCAAAAAAAACTAATATGGTCAAATCTGCCCATTAAATCATTTGCAGTTGAAGATCTTTAAAGTAAAACTGTTTCCTGAAGTAAGTTTTAGTGTATATAGCTTATGTGAATAATTAATATTTCCTTACTTAACCCATAATCAAGTGAACTTAATCAGAAGAAATAATAATTTTCACTAATTTGTTCCAAACATGAATAAGTGTATGAAACTGATTTAATAAACGAATATCAGATACTTTTATACTGTGAACAATTTCTCTTTCCTGTCTAGATTGTAACTCTAATTATTCCCTTTGTGTTTCTTTGAAGGAATTTGAAGGAAAATAAAATTCTTACTCCATGCAGTCTTTGTGGAGCCTCCTCTTTGGCACACTTAACTGAAGGAAAGATTTGCTACATAATAGGCTGCCACCCAAGTATCTATTTGGGCAGAGGAAACTTAATTTCTCACTCCAAAACCTTTAGCAGCTCCAGTAAAGAATAATCTTCATTATTGCCTATTTAGGATCTTTGTGACATAATTAAAAGAACATTAGAATTGGAATTGGGAGACCTAGATTCAAATTCTACTCCAATATTTGATTAGTTATGTGACAGTGGACACTTAAATGGTTTAATCTCTTGAGCCTATTTCCTTCTTTGTAAAAGGGTTTATACTACTTAGCTCACAGGAGTATGAGAAAAGTGCTTAAAATTTTAGAAAGTGCTACATAAATGTGAACTATTAATTTGAAATACAGTTTTATAGACTAGTGGTATAAAAGATGATCTAATACATGTATGAACTAGAGAAGGAGGTGAGTTGGTCATATGCAATGAGAGATTACAGATGGACAAATCAATTGTTGCTCTGGTATCTCTGAAATATTTTTTAAAAACCCCACATAATTATGAAAAGACATCCAATACTGGTAGTTTCTCTACAAAAGATTTATGAAAGGACATGGACAAGAATTGCAAAGGAGGAAAAGGTGTGGAGGGAGTGCTCACATTAATGAGGTCACTAATTCATAATGATTATTAATTAACAGATATTTATTGAATACTTTTTATATGGCTACCATGTAATTGTAAGGGGTACAAAAGCATAAATAAAATGCCTACCATAGTACTTGCCCATAAGAGCCTGATATTTGTTTAAATTTTGGTAAGACGTAGCCTTTATCCACAATGAGTTTATACTCTAATTTGAGAGACAAGACATATACGCGCACGCACACACACACACACACACACACACACACACACACACACATGAAATAGTGAAGTTGAAAGTAATAAAGTAGAGAATAATGTGCAATTATATATATGCATATCTAATATAGTTCCAACCTCTTTACTTGGGATCTAGTCCTCTGTCACTAATTTCCCCCTAAATTTTCCTGTTTCACTGGCCCGTCATCACTTACAAAGTTATCTTTCCCCATCCTATAGTATATACAACTTCCTTTTTACATGTTCATAGTGCTTCTGTTCTTCTAGTTACTCAGTCCTGAAACTTTGTCATCTGTTTGTCTTCATTTTGTCCATCCTCACAATAGGCTGTCCTTTGCCTCTTTTGTATCCCCAGTACTTAACGCTGTGCTTGGCACATGGCAGGTGCTTAATGAATGGTTCTTGATCGATTGAACTATTGAGAAAAATGACCTTTGTGCTAGAGCCTAGCACAATTCCTTTTAGATAATAGGTCTGGAATAAATGTTTGTATTGGATTGAATTGTTGCTTCTTCCTTCAGAATATCTGCCTTTTCTTCAATCTTGTCACTCTGTTCCTAGCTCTTATCATGCTATAGTAGGCTCTTAGGAATAGTACCTGTTTTTTCTTTTGTTTGTGTCTAGCTCTTGTCATACTATAGTAAATTCTTAGTAATAGCATCTGCTTGGTTTTGTTTGTTTTTCACTAACTCCTGCCCAAGAACCTATAATGGCTCTTTTTTAATAGGACAAAATATATATTCTTTTAGCTTTCAAGACCCTTTCATAATCTAGTCATACTTAATTGCCCAGTTATATTTCCTGTTACTTTCTAACACGAACCAGACCACTGACTCTGTTTCCAGCCCAGATCTATAATCATCGTCCAGGAAAATATCCCTGTGAAAAGGGGAGGATCATCTCTGTAAGTTACTTGCCATCTGTTCTCTTCAGTATAGGCATGCCAACCTATCTAAATGATCAGGGCTCATTAAAAGAGACAGGAGGTAACATGTTCTAGGCAAGTCAAACCACTCCTGCCACCTTAACCATCACCCACCTTTAGATCCTGATGGAAACAGATTAGGATTCTAAGCCCAAAAGCTCTGGGAATGACAGTGGCCCCACACCACTGACCTTGCGTTCAGCCCTGCCACCATAGCCATCATCCAGGGAAACTACTCCTGTGGAGATCCAATCTGACAGTGTGCAGGTGCTCTGGCCCCCTCCTCAGCAGCCACTACTGTTGGAAGAAGGTTCTCACTGCTAAAGTTCTTGTCACTGTCAAATAGTTCAACATCAATGGAAATTAATGAATGAAGATGCACTACCATTTAATTTGCTACTATACTTTAAAAACTGTGGAACCTTTTAAACCAGTGGTTCTCAACTTGTGGGTCGTGACCCCTTTGGGGGTCGAATGACCCTTTCACAGGGGTTGCCTAAGACCGTCGGAAAACACATATTTCTCATGGTCTTAGGAATGGAGACACTGCTTCTCTATCTATTTCCAGGTGGGTCCGCCCACATGCAGATACACCCACATACGAGTATTAAAGGGTTGTGGCATTAGGAAGGTTGAGAACCACTGTTTTAAACTGACCTGAAGCTAAAATTTCCTATATATATTATCTGTTCCATGATATGAGCTTCTTGAAAGTAGAGACTGTCTCTGCTTTTCTGTTTGTATCCTCAATACTTAACACCATGCCTTGTACCCAGAAAAATACCTAATAAATGTTCATTAATTCTTTTGTCAACCCTTATTTTTGCTCTTTTTAGGTCAGTGTACTTAGTATTCTTTTGATTAGAGTGTTACCCTTCTTATTTTTAATCTAATTGGGCATAGGTGACGCTGCAGCCACTATCTTATCTCCACACATATTCAGCATGGCCATTTGTGGGCTGGTAGCTATTCTTATCATGGCCATATCCTTGGATGTGTTGCTATTGCTAGACATATCAGAAATACATAAATAAAAAAAAATCCTCTCCTCTCTCATCATCTTCTTAACTCCCTATAATCTAATTTCTGACTTTATCATTTCAAATGAAGTGGCTTTCTTCAGGGCTACTAGCAGTCATCTTATACTCATTATGTCCAAAACTCAGCTCTACTCTTTGTGCCAAGCCATTTCCCCTTCCAAGCTTCCCTACAACTGTTGAGGGGACCTCTATCTTCCCAGTTACTTAGGCTTGCATACTAGGTGTAATCCTTGACTCCTGACTCTCTATCATTCCCCCTCACCCCTGCTATCCAGTCATTTGCCAAGAACTGAAAATTTCATTTTCCCAACATGTCTTAGATATTCCCACTTTTCTTCTCTGATACTGTCACCACCCTAGTCGAAGCCTACATTGCCTCATTTGTGGACTATTGTAGTTGCCTGCAGGTTGTTCTGCCAACAACTCAGCTACTCAACTTTCTTCTTAAAGCTCAGGTTTGACTGTGTCACCCTCCTACTCTGGAAACTCTAGTGGATTCCTATTGGCTTCAGGAACAAATATAAAATCCTGTGGCATTCAAAACCCTTCCTAATCTCCTTTGGTCCACTTTCTCCATCTTGTTATATCTTATATACATCCTTCCTCTCCCTTCCTCCAGCAGATACTTTTTGACTTGGTAACATTAGTCTCTTTGCTATTCTTTGAATAAGACAGTCTAATCTACCAACTATGGGCATTTTCACAGGCTGTCCCCCCTGCCTAGAATACTCTTCTTCTTCTACAGAGGAGATTGCTTGCAGAATCTCTCTGCCTCTTGGATTCCCTGACTTCCTTCAAGTCCCAGCTAAAATCCTACTTTCTTCAGGAAGCCTTTGCCATTCTTCCTTAATTCTAATCTCTTCTTTCTGAGATTATCTCTAATTTATCCTGAAGCTAAAATTTCCTATATATATTATCTGTTCCATGATATGAGCTTCTTGAAAGTAGAGCCTGATAGCTTGTTTGTACATAGTTATTTTTTTT
>CM053599.1:124698341-124721873 GCA_028646575.1 Pseudocheirus occidentalis
TTCCTTCCTTCTTTCTCTTTTCTCAAAGACCAAATCTTAAACCTATTTCAGTCTGGAGCTCATAGATTGGACCACAGTAGTTCCTTGCCGGAGCTCCACTTAATGGCTATATCTTGACCCTTCTGGCTCAGAGTGAATGTCAACAGTAAATGTTTCTTTCTTGACCAGCAGCCCTAAGGGTCTTCCCCTCTCAGTTTGATTTCTTTCATTTAAAGGGCCATCCCTTGACTCACTTCTTAATGCCTGTTCACAGAATGGGCATTACCTCGCTCAAAGTGAGAACCTGAAAAGGTCTTAGACTAAAAGGGCCAGAGTCTCCCACTACATCCTGGGCTATCTCCAGTTGTCTTGATGAATATCTGGTCACTGGACCTGCATGGTTCTGGAGGAGAAAGTGAGGCTGGTGACCTTGTGTAGCCCTCCCTCCCTCAAATAAAAGTCACATGCAAGTCATGTCCTCATTTCCCTGTGATGGTCTTCTTCAAAAACTAAGGACAAACACAACAATATCAGGTTTATTTCAATAATACATCTTTGAGTGAAATCATGAATAATGTAGAAATTACAGAGTAGCTTTTTATAAATTTGCAATAAAAGGCACCACATCCTAAAAAGTCATTAAGTCTCAAAAATTTGTTGGCTATAGATAAGCATTTGTATATTTTCTTATTCCTTGTTGAGAAACTGCATGAGTCACTCACTTGACAAATGCTCTGCAGAAATCTCATTTGTCAATTGACATCTTCAGAGCAGCTTTTTACAGTCAGTTCAATTTGTTAATCAATACTACTTCAGATATTTTAATACCTTTTAATGACAACGAAGTCATTCAAGTACACCAATATTTCCACGTAGTTCATGTCCCTAGCTATTTTCTCCATAAACTATTCAAAAGTGACAGGGTGCCCTGAAGATATTAGGGAATATACTCAAATTGGTCAAATCAGCTTAGCAGATAAAAGCTGTCTTTCTGTCTTCCTCTGCCATAGGAATCTAACAACATCTACTTCATAAGTCTAATATTGAAAACTACTGACTGTAAGCCAACAATTTAAAACATTGTCAATTCTTGGCATGGAGTATGGGTCTATGTTAATTTCCTGGTCCAAAATTCAACTGAAAGGTAACGTTAAGCTAAAAACATTCACAAATTTAAAACAAAATTAAAGAGGTAGAGGGGCTAACATACATAAAAGGGCATGAGTCCACTCATTAAGACTATATACTACATTGCTTCTAATATGGGGGGTTGGAAGTGGGAAAGATGTCTCAATAGCTACTCAAGTGCAATATCTATAATAGCCACAAGATGGCACTCTAGACCCTGAGCTATCTTATCATGCAACTGCGTTGGCATCCTTATTCTGCACACTTAACATTCGTCAGGATTGTAACTCTGTACCTTCTGGCCTTTTGCTCAAGTTGTCTTCCCTAAGTCTTCTCTAATCTAAGTGTCTGATTAATTTCCCACAAAGATTTATAATTTATCAAATGGCTGTAGCCCCTATTTCCATAGGATCTATCTGAAAATAAAATTTTGATATCTTACTTCACTTACTATCAGTTCATTCAAGTCTTCCCATGCTTCTCTGTTTGTTGGCTTTTATAGCATAGTAACATTTGATTCCAATCGTGTACCACAATTTATTTAGCTATTCACCAATCAATAAGCATCTGCTTCCTCTGCTCCCTCCAGATCTTTGCTATCACTAAAAACACCGCTATAAATATTTTGATGTTTCTTTTTGTCAATGATCTTCTTGCGGTACATGCCTAGCTGTGAAATCTTTGAGCCAAAAAAGTATGACCACTGTAGCCACTTTATTTGACTCATTCCAAGCTGTTTTCCAGACTTCTTATACTAAATTAACATACTATAAATTATTTTGCTATTCTTCAGTCTTTCAATCAAGGGGCATCTACATTGTTTCCAGTTCCTTGCTACCACAAAAGTGTTGCTATTAATATTTTGGTGTATATAGAGCCTTTCTTTTTTTTTTATGAATGATCTCCTTGGCATATATCTCCTATGTAGCAATGGGTTCAGTCCTGGGTCATTTGCATAAATCTCTCTGTTGCTGGAGAGAATGAAGACTCAACTCTGTTCTTATGTGAAGGGTGGGGTTGTCATGAGTTTTTGGGAGGGATCTTTTTCAGTCCTGCTTCTAGATGGTACATTCTAGACCAGAGGAAGGGAACCTGTGTCCTCAAGTTCACCTGTGGCTTTCTAGGTCCTCAAAGGCAGCCTTTTGGCAGAATTCAAACTTCACAGAACAAGTCCCCTTAATAAAAGGATTTGTTCTGTAAAAATTGGACTTAGTCAAAAGGCTGTCCTCAAGGATTGAGAAGATCACCTGTGGCCTAGAGGCCACAAATTCCCCACCCCTGTTCTAGACCCTTTTCAGGGAGAAACCAAAGAAAAAGTGAAAAGAGTTTGGGAAGTGGCAGGAATGTAGAAAATGTGGCATTTGGGCATGTCCTTATTTTCTTGTGTGCTTCCTTAGAGACTTTGGGCAATTTCTCCTGGAAGACCTTATTTGCTCTGTACATTTTCTAGTATATTTTAATCTGCATAATTCTCTGATTTTGGCTTGCTGTCTGCTTAGATAAGTGAGTTAAATAATGAGATAAATAATGAGTTAAATGGGATAAATTCCCTATTTGTGATGGTCTTTGGTGGGAAGGAACCAAACATTTGGTGAGAAAGAACTGATCTTTCAGCTATAGTCTTGGGATACACCTTCCTGTTTAAGGCACAGTGACCAGAAAAGCAACTTGAACTTTGAAAGTAATCATTTTCCCAAGATTAGCAATATTTAGAGAAGCAGAAAGATATAATTCTAGTCGGGTATTCCTGGTATGAAGAGCACAGAGTGACCAGTCTTGTGGTCCCGTTTCCAGTTTCTCTCTAAGCAGGAATCAAAGTCTAACTTGAAGTGGGGTAGGTGGTTTTATAGCTTCCCCATTTAGAAACCGTATGTGGACAAACGCAAAACTTACACGGTCAACATATACACTATACCTAGTAATCCAATAATTTAATTTAATTTTTAAATTTCTTTTCCACATCAAGTGTGACACCTTCCCCTCAAGAAAAAAATATCATTCACATATCAAGTATGTTTTTTGAAGTGAAATAGAAATACAAAAGTGGCAGGGTGAAACATACTCTAGTTTATGGAACCTGTAGCTCCTTGTTTTAGACTGAGGACATTCCAGTCTCTCCTACTTCCTTCTGGTTTTCAATAGGCTCAGCCAGAGATCTTTGTAGGTGTGTGGGGTGCAAAAACCCTACCCCCAAAATAACTACACAGAGATCTCTCCAGGTGAAAACAGAAAGGTTTCTTTATTAGAATCTTGTGAGAAGCGGGCAGTCCACACCACTGAAAATGTCCAGAGGAGGATGCCAATGTATAGAAGCAGAAGGCTGGTTTAAATAAAAAAACATTACAAAGACCCTTCCCGCCCACCTCTCCATGTAAAGCTCTTACTTTTGATTGACACTTGCTGTTACTTTTCCCTTATTTGGCAGGAGGGGTGATAGGCTTGATTGTTTCAGGCGGTGCCAAGTCTGGAAGCTAGACTGACTAGGGATTCAGGAGGTACCATATTGAGAGGGAGTGTTCTCTCTGATAATGTTGTTCAAGGTTTTTGGGTGCAGCTGGCCACTTAGAACAAAGGAGCTATGTACTTCTTTAGACTAAAGAGTTTGTTTATGAAATACTTGGGTGATGTAGTCATGGGATGGCTGTTAATTCAGGAAAAAGAAACTTTTAGGCTGGGGTCAGGGGAGAGGCAGAGTTAATGCCTCTATGGGGGGCGGCGGTAAGTGAGACTTTATAACTTAATTGCACAGGCTTATTATAAACTGATGTTACATACATAGGTATCCGAACACAAGTGAGATTTTACAAACTGAAGTTACAAACAAAAGCGTCCCAGACCCCATCATCCCCCCCCCACACAAACAGATGGGACCCAAATTCATTTGAGGACAAAGAACAAAGGTCTTAGCTTCCTGAGCTGCTGAGAAAGATCATAGAGCTGTCCCTGCCTCACAGGGGTCCATCAGTCAAGGGGAGGGGGCTGCGGCCAGTGTCCAAAAGTTGGCAGATACCAGATCCAAAGGGTATGGGTAGTGCCTTTGGACAGTGGTTGGCATTCAATCAGAGCCATCATCTGCAAATGGAGGGTGCTGAACCTAGAAGAGACAAATCTAGCAAGGAGATTAAACAAGCAGGAGCCAAAAGAAATAGGAGAAAAAAGACCAGAAGTAGAGTCCTTTATATTTTTACATGCTACATAGACTAGATACCTCACAAGCTATTAGTCTTCACTAACATAACTGTAAACCTTAAACAAAAGAGGTTTCTGACTTGAACCTCACCATTGAATAGCAAACATACATCACAAAAGTCTATCCTCTGATTATATTCACTTTGGAAAAGAGGGATACTTCAGAAATTGACTCTTTTACATATACACTCAGTTACAAATGTTGACTTTTACTTAATTCATGGAATAGCTACAAATTCCTATTGAAACAGCAAAATGTGTTTTGCTTTACAAGTCATTACATCAATCTAGCAATAATTCAATTGAAAACTTCGTAGACCTTTCAAAACATCTTTTCTAACAATAAGGGTGACAGTCTCTTCTGAGAGACCATACTCTTTATTCCACACAGAACTTTAGTGGATAGTTCACCTGAGAAACCACACTCTGTCCCACACATAAGGAAGCAGCTGGAATATATCCCTCTTTGCCCACCGTTAGAGTCACAATAGAAGGAGAAATCATCTTCTTTGGCTTTCACTCCCTGTACAGTTTTCAGGGGGGCAAATACATTCATGGGATGATGGTTAGATGGCTCAGGGGCACCGTTTCCCAAGATATTAATGTAGTTCGTGTAGCGTGTCCAGAATCAGCTCAGTTCCTGACACGGTACACTTTCCCCTTCTTCATTCACTAGTTTCTGGTATCTCTGGTGTCTCTTGCACATCAAACATCTTCCTTAAAGAACAATGACTATCTTGTGTCTTACTCAAAGCAGGGCCTTTAAACATGTCAGTTCTCCTGAAATGGCTGGATTACATACCAACCCTGTATTATATCTTCTTTCTAGTCTCTAAAAGATTTTAGAAATATTTATCAACTGAAACAAAAGTTACCTCAAATAGAAGTTACATTGCTATTATATTAGCCCCCTAATAACCTTATAAACACCTTAAAAGCCTAGTTTAACGCTTCTATTGAATGCCCAAAGATACTTCTCACCCTTTTTACCACATGAATATTTGATAAATTCTTGCTGAATTCAATGTGATAGTTGTGACTAATAAATTTTCCAATAAACATTTATTCAGCATCTACTATGAAACACTATTCTAGGCAATGGAGGCACAAAAACAAAGAGAGAAATATGAATCCTTGCTATTAAGTTTCTGCCATCCAAGAATACACATTCTAATGGAAGAAATGTCTCACAAAATTACTAGCTTGTGTGACTCCAGACAAAAATATTTTAATCTCTCTATGCCTCAGTTTCTTCATTTACAAAATGTGTGTGTCTGTGTGTTTGTGCATATGTGTGTGTTCAGTGGCTTCTAAGGTAACTTCCAGCTTTACATCTAAGATTCTAGACATACATGCATATCTACAAAATTGGTAAATATTTCTTAAGTGCCTATTATGTGCCTGGCATTGTGCTTAGCCCTGGAGTTACAAAGAAAGGCATAAGAGTCTCTGCTCTCAAAGAGTTCACAATCTGAAGTGGGGAGATAACACATAAAAGGAAGCTGAAAAGTGGAGGGGGGGGGGATTATCCGGTGTCATGTTGAAGTCATGCATCAGGGATGAGAAATGATCTGATGTAGTCTGAATTTTTAAGTTGATTCATTTTGCAGAATGATGCATTCATCATCTGGCAATAATGAAGTCCAGGAAAGCAACTGAGTGACAAGAAATTTGAATTTCCTAAATGAAAATAATTTCCTGAATGTCCGTATATGTATATGTATATGTATATGTGTATGTGTATGTGTATGTGTATGTGTATGTGTATGTGTATGTGTATATATATGTGTGTGCATGTATATGGATGTATGTATGTATAAGTGTATGTCTATATGCATATCTGTGTGTATATATACATATGAGTATGTATAAGTATACGTCTATATGCGTATCTGTGTGTATATATACATATGTGTCAGACTATATGTGTGTTTGTGTGTCTGTATGTACACAAAAATCTGTATGTGTATGTCTGTATATAAATATGTGTGTGTGTATCTGTTTATCTATCCATCTATCTATCTCCTTTCAAATTAGTACCAGTCAGTCTGTCCTTTACAGAATTCATCAAAATCTTGTCTTAATTTTCTCTGTATAGCATGACTATATCTGTTTATCTATCCATCTATCTATCTCCTTTCAAATTAGTACCAGTCAGTCTGTCCTTTACAGAATTCATCAAAATCTTGTCTTAATTTTTTCTGTATAGCATGACTATTTTGCTATTCTGACTTGGAGGCTATTTATGTCAGGTCTAAAAATTTAATCCCAGAAATTCCCCTAAAAGGAAGTCGGACTCATATGCCTATTGTTAAAACTGTTTGGGGAAGGATAAATTCTTTTGTTTGTTGTATATACTTTGATATCCTTAAAATCTATTCTAGTATTACGAGAGTTCTTTTCTCATTATAACTTAAATTATAACTTAAATCACTCCTCTTCCCCCCCCCCACATAGCAATACAGTTAATATTTGTCCTCTTGTTCCTTGTTTAGAGTAAATAAAAAACAAATGGTTATGAGTAAAGGTAATCTCTTGGGTGCCTACAATTCCTAAACTTCCTTTAAGCTTTAGCCTTAAAATTGGAATTATTTTTATCCAATAGGAAAATAAAATGAACAAAACTAAGCATCCTTTCACATATGAACCACATAAAGTTACATCTTTGCCTTTTAGACAGTTTTTGTGAACTATAAATAGCAATGTGTACCTTTTAGCAAACAGCAAAAAAAATTTAGTAAGATGTTATTCTGTTTTTATAACTCTACGACATCTGAAGTCTTTGGAGAACCTTTCAAAGCTAAATAAGGTGAGACAACTCAAAGGAAAAAGCAGAAATTACGAAGAGAATTTTGCTATTTATAGACTGCTACTTTTCCGTCTTTCTTTGCCAAATATTCTTAAAATATGCTCAATAAACAGAAACAAATGGTTTCATCTCCCATTGGTGATATTAAATGGGAACCTGCAATGAGAAATTAAAGAGAAGAATTTGACTTGTTCAAAAGTAGAAACAAAAAAATTCCCAAACAGAACCATATCTTGCTACCAAAAAAAAAATGCATATATGGTATGGAAAAGGAGGCCAAGTAAAATGTACTCGCAAATGTGTTTGTGGGAAAAAAAAGAATCACCTGTTACAAACTATTATTAGTTCTTTTCCCAGTAACTATGCTTTCTTCCTTTTTGAGTACATTCAAAGACACTTATTTGTTTCAAGAATTAACACTCTTGTAGCTATTCCAAGTCATTTGAAGCATTTAAGTGTTAACAGAAGCTGCAATGTCTGGAAATTATTTGGGGGCTAAGTGGAATTCTTAATAAAAATTCCAGCAAATATGATAGCTTCTGGGATGCATTATTCATTGCTATCATGTTTCATTCTCATCAAATGCTATGAGCCATATTTTCCCTTAAAGATGATGGCATTGCCTTCAAAGCCTTTAGCCATAACTCTTTTGAATATCCTTCTTGGTGGCACATCTTCTTCCCCTGAAAATGGATATGATTTTGGAAAAAGCCTGTAGTCATTCAGAGCCAAGTCTGGTAAGTCAAGCTGGGTAGGGCTATTTTTGGTTTCAGAGAAGGAATGAATAAAAAGGAATGAGACTAATTATCTTTTGTGACTTTGGTTCTAAAAGAAAAGTCTGTAAAGAGTTTCAAAAATATTTCGTATGACTGCAATTTCATTTTAAGCAAAGTATAATCTCTCATGGTGACTACTTTGACAGGAACAGCCCCAATAAAATCATAGCCCCCCCCCAAAAACAAAAGAAACAAAACATCCTGTCCTTGTACTTGATCTACACACAAATTTGGGAAGAGGGGAGTACAGAAAGATTTTCATCTAGTCTTCAATAACCAATAAATTTCATGTAGTCACCAGTTGCTGGAAATGTCATTGTCAGTAGCAAAAGGACCAATGTTTATAATCCTAATCTTATACTCCCTTCCCCTATAGCCATCTGGTTCTTAGCAGGAGCAAGAGGATTAATTGCAGCAGGGATGTACTGTCTTGTATTTGTCTCTCCAGACAGGGGTGGCAACCTTTCCTTTCAAAATATTGGCTGCTCCCAAATGACAGAATTGATTACGATACATGTGGGTCTTTTTCCATATTTTCTTCCATGAATCTCTTGATTATAAAAGTGACCCAGAACATTCCTTATTTTGAGCAAGGAACGATAGCACCCAGGGAAAAATTTAATTTTAAGTGGGGGAGCAGAGTAGGAAAGAAGAGTACATCCAAGGGTGTGATTGAGGCAGAATGGAAACAGGTCATCAGAAATAAGGAGAAGGAACTTAAGGTCGGGTGTTTGAAGTGGGGCAAATTTTAGATAAAGAAGAAGTCTGTGAGTTAGGTACTAGAAGGAGGAAGGTAGGTAACCTGGAGGTTCATAAATAGCAGCAACAAGATTTTGGATTGAATGGAGTGGACTTAAAAAGATAATTTGTTACTAAATGATGATAGAATAAGAATTTTCTGAAAAACAGTGGGGACTTAAGAACATGTCAGTTCCTTTTCTTGACCCTATAGGCCAAAGAGTGTGAGAGGAGAATCCAGCATTGGAGAAGAACCAAGAGAAGTGCTTTTCAGGAGAAAGCTAGTGTTCAGTAAGCACTAGAACTTGAGAAGTAGAAATCTAGGATGAAGGGGAGTTTATTAGCAAGAGGAGAATGCAAGGGAGGAAAGGTGCAGAGAATAATAGCATTTATATAGTCTTTAAAGGTTTACAAAAAAACCTTTAAATATGCTATCTTATTGATCTTCATACCAACTTTTGGAGGTAGATATTATATTATCCGCATTTTATGATGAAGAATCTAAAGCAGATAGAGGTTAAGGGACTTAGGATCACATAGCTAATAAGTGTCTGAGGTAGGATTCAAACTCAGGTCTATTTTGACTCCAAATCCAGGGCTCTAATGCACTGTGCCACCTTGCTACCTATAGACAGGTAGTAGGGCAGAAACTACCACATACTGCTTTTCAAACTGATCCTCTCATTGATTCCTTGCTGATCCCAGGTTGCCATAGAGTCACAGGTTTCCAGAGTAGTTCATTCATTCATTGATGGGGGAAGTCCAACCAGATAGGAAGAAGGGCCCTAAAATCCCTGAGAGCAGCAACCTAGAGGGCAGACTGGGGAAGGGGAAAGAGTCAATCCCATTGCCTCCCCAGTGGATGAATTAAAGCCACATACATCTGGATCTTATTGATGGTTTTATCTACACCATTTAGACCTACTGGTTACATTTAAAACAAGGTAACTGAACAGGATGAGATGTCAGGTCGTATACAGTTTTGATAATCTATGAATTATTCATTTCTGGCCACACACTGCAGACCTTCAAGATCATTAAAGTTTCTCTTTCTTTTCTCTTCATCTCTATCTCCACCCCTTTTCACTGGCTCCTATCATTTGCACAGACAGCTATTTGTCAATCAATCGTGATGTTAAGATGTGCCCATTTTTTTGCCCATTTTTACATTTTAAAATATTTTCTTCTGAGGCATACAATTCAAATCTTAGGAGGGCAGTATTTCTCCACACTCATTACTTTCCCCTTATTTCTGAAAACTTTCCCCTACTTTATTATACAATTTTCAGAATTCTGATTTGCTTACTAACTAAAATAACAGTTTTAAATGATGCCAATTACTTTTCTGATGTCTGATTATCTTATGTTCAATGTTATAATTTTCTCAGAGGGAGCTTGGATATGGAATTGATAGCAACAATTTCTTCAAAAGATAATTGCTATGACCTAAGGAGAAGAGGCATAAGATGTGCCATTTTAGCAAAGAAAGCACATGATAATATACAAAAGATACATGAAAATATGAATGTATTGAAGCAGGAACTAAAAAATGTCAAATTTTACATTTTATACTTCTAAGGGTAAAATATGCAAAAGGTACTGTAGAGTACAAGAAATACAATAATTATGCACTGTCCAAATGGAAGCCCTTTTGATTTTATATATTTGACTTCAAACAATAGATAAGTGATAATTAAGTGCCTGACCTTAGCATCATGTTACAGGTTTTGAAGAACAAAGAAAATATTATGTACATGATCCCTGACCCAAGGAGACGTGACTAAAACAAATAAAATAACTAGGACACACAAACAATAGAAGAGAGAACATAATTAAATGCTAAATTATGAAATAGAAACTATAAGTGCTGTAGGTTCCCAGCCTTACATATGTGCTGAAAATAGAAGATTCCAGTCAGTATTAATTGGATGTCCCGAAAATAGCATCCATCTACGGAATGAAAAATGACCATGAAATGAATATAGTATAGTAGAACTTTAAAGAACTTTTTTCTCTTTTTTTATTGATTCCTTTAGTTTTTAGATCATCCACATTTCCCAAAGTATTCTTTTCCTCTCCCTCCCCCTCCTAGAGAACCATTGCTTATAAGAAAGAATAAAAAGTTTTTTAAAAAATGGTTCAGCAAAATTAACCAAGTATCCAAAAAGGCCTGACATGATCTATAATGTTCCAGACCTGTAGTACCTCAAAGAAGAGAAGGAGTTGCCCTCTCATATCTATTTTTTGGGGCCAGTGTTGGTCATTATAATTCCATAGCATTTAATTTCAGTTATTTTGTTGTTCTTTCTTTTTACATTATTTATAGTCATCATATATATTTTATTTTTGGTTCTTCTTAACTTTGCATCAATTCATACGTCTTTCCATGTTTCTCTGTATTAATCATATTCACTGTTTCTTACAGCACAGTAATATTCCATTGTATTTCTGTATCACAATTTGTTAAGCCATTCCCCAATGAATAACCAGCTCCTTTGTTCCCAGTTTTTTTCTGTCACTAAATAAATATTTCTTCTTTCATT
The DNA here is from genome assembly GCA_028646575.1 of Pseudocheirus occidentalis. Taxonomy (NCBI): domain Eukaryota; kingdom Metazoa; phylum Chordata; class Mammalia; order Diprotodontia; family Pseudocheiridae; genus Pseudocheirus; species Pseudocheirus occidentalis. The sequence continues at coordinate 124,709,504 of CM053599.1, forward strand.
CCTCCTTCCCTTTCTTCTTTTTTTCATCCTTCCTCCCTCTCTACCTCCCTTCTTCCTTTTTTTCCCCTTCCTTCCACTGCCTTGGAGTGTATACAAAAGAGTAGAATATCTGGGTTAAAGGGCAAGGCTATTTTTATCACTTTCTTTGCATAATTCCAAACTTTATCCAGAGTGTTTTTAGGCCAATTCACAGTCCAGCAATATGTTATTATATCTGTCTTTGGCAGGTCTTTTTATAGTGACTTCTTGTCTTTTACCATCTTTGTGAACTTGCTGTGTGTGAAATGAAACTTTACTTTTGCTTTGATTTGGGGTTTTCTTAATATCAATTTAGAGCATTCTTTCATATGGTTCTTGTTAGTTTGCAAAGCTATTTTCTCATATCTTTTGGAAATGGCTTTTGGTTTTACATACTTTTGTTAGTTGCCTACATATCTTAGATAATAGACTTTTCTCAAATATACTTAATACAAATATTGTTTTCCATTTGATTGCTTCCCTTCTTAACCTAGTTGCATTTATGTTATTTGCACAGAAAATTTTCAATTCCATGCTATCAAAATGAGCTATTTTATCATTCATAATTGTCTCTATTTCTTCTTCTTCTTCTTCTTCTTCTTCTTCTTCTTCTTCTCCTTCTCCTTCTTCTTCTCCTTCTTCTTCTCCTTCTCCTTCTTCTTCTTCTTCTTCTTCTTCTTCTTCTCCTTCTTCTTCTTCTTCTTCTTCTTCTTCTTCTTCTTCTCCTTCTCCTTCTCCTTCTCCTTCTTCTTCTCCTTCTCCTTCTTCTTCTTCTTCTTCTTCTTCTTCTTCTTCTTCTTCTTCTTCTTTTTCTTCTTCTTCTTCTTCTCCTCCTCCTTCCTCTCCTCCTCCTCTTTCTCCTTCTCCTTCTCCTCCTCTTCCTTCTCCTCCTCCTCCTCCTAATATTCAAGTCATGTATACATGTGGAGATCATTGTGGTATGTGGTATAAGTTATCAAAATCCAATTTCTGTTCATTTCTTCTGAGTTTTCTCAGTAATCTCATAGAGGGAGTTCTTTCCTGGATGATTTATATTTTTGAATTTTATTGTACATTGGATCACTGAATTCAGTTATTACTACTAGTTCTTCCTTGTCCAATATATTCCATTGATCTAGTTTTATACATTTTAATCAATGCCACAATTTTTGGTGATTAATGCTTGTTAATAAAGATTGAAACCTTTAAACTTATTCCCTTTTCATTTCTTCTTTTTTCCCCTTTGCTTCCCTTGATGTTCTAGATTTTGATGTTCTTCCATGTAAATGCTACTATTTTGTCTAGTTATGTAAAATATACCCTGATAGTTTTGTAAGTATAGTACTAAATCTATGGATTAATTTAGATAATATAGTCACTTTTATTATATTGGCATAACTCAGCTATGAACACTGAATACTCATCAAGTTATTTAAATTGTTCTCTAATTCTTTAAGGAGCATTTTGTAATTGTCTCTATTGTGTCAAGTGTATACTTTGATAAGATCATTTCCAGATGGTTTTATGTATTTTGAAGTTTTCTTGAGTGGAATTTCTATTATTTCCTTTTGGACTTTGTTATTGCTATGCTATTGATATTGTAAGTTTATTTTATATCCTGGTACTTTCTTTCAATTAATTTATTTCTTGATTCCTCAGCAAACTGCTAATTTTGTCTTTTCTTTCGCCTATCTTTGCGCTTTAATTTCTTTCTCTCCTCTCTCTGTTATTTCTGGCATTTCTACAACTATGGCAAGTAATAGTGAGAAAAGGGAGAATTTACTCCAGTGTTTATTGTGAAACATTTTAGTGTTTCCCCAATTCATATTATACTAGTTTTTGGTGTTAGATTTTTTATTTTATTGAAAATGGATCCCTCTATATTTTTTAGGGTTTTAAATAGTATAAATGTTTGCTATACTTTATCAAAGCCTTATCATATTTCATCTATTGAGATAATCATGTGTTTTTGAATGCTTTATTTTAAAAATGATTCATTATGTTGATTGCTGTCCTAATGTTGAACCATATTTGCATTCCTGGCATAAATCCGACTTGATTGTTCGATATGAACAACTTTTGATTAAAAATGTTCATAGTTGAAAAGTTTTATCCCTAGAAATCTTAATTATTTAACTATAATAATGTGAAGGGAAACAATATTGAAAGACATTAGGATACTAATAAACATAATGATTGATCTTGGCTTCAGAGGACTGATGGTGAACCAGGCCTCCTTCCTCTTGGTAGAGAGGTGGTGGGAAATAGGGACAGAATGAAATTATTAGGCATGGTCAATGTTTTGGTTTGTTTTGCTCATCTACATCTCATTGGTACATGAGTGAGAGTTCTATGGGGGGAAGGTATCACTGGGAAATGACCAATGTCTTTTTTTTCAAAGCATCAATAACTTTTAAAAAATACTATTGGCAATTTACAATGATAAGCACCGATAAAAATGGACTCATTTTTATGTCATGCTAGGTTTTCCCCCTGAATTTATCAGAGAAAAACAAGGACTTTTTAGATCAACTTTAGGAGATCTAAATCCTTTAGGCTTTGCTAATTTTGTGACACTTTAGGAAAATTTGGAAAGTTTACTTATGTCTCTACATATTTTGTTGACAGCAAGACCATTTTTCCTTTCTACTTTCTGTCTCCTAAATCTCCCCTTACTTTTTCTTAGGCCTAGTTAGTAAATACCACACTAAAATTTAGCAACTAAGATCCTGGTGGACATATTCTTACTGAGTTAGGGTAAATTCTTGGAAACTTGCTAAGTGTATATCTTCTATGAAGCACTGTTTTAACTTAGAATAGTAGGGAAATGCATAATGATGATAAGTATATTTATTAATCCATACACACTTTTATTTATTTTTGCATTCAAAGTGACTACAAATCCATGACTTAACTACATAATAGCCTTTCTGTAAAAGAATGGCTGACTTTGCCTTTCTTCTATTCTATTCCAAAAGCAACCAAACACATTACAGACAAATATCCCTCTGCCTATTTAATAATTATTATATTAGGCCAATGGGAAGATGCAGTAAAATGAAAATTAGCTTCCAGGCATCTGGGACTTGAGCAAGTTTGTCATAGGGAGATAATTGCTCAGCGGGTCGTTTCCTTTGCCATCTGGAATGTTTTCATGAGCTGTGAAGAGATGATGAGGACAGCTACTAAGCTTATGCTCTGCTAACTGTTTTGTCAGCCCATGTGAAAGAAAGTCACTGATCAGCAACTCTCAGGCTTGCAGATCAACCATGAAGCTAATTCATTATTTATTTCAGAACCTGATATTATGTCATTGCCTGATGAAATAAAGGTTGCAGTTTGAGGAAGACAATTTTTTAGATCATTTTTTCCTAATGGAGCAGGTATATATCTGCAATATAGATGGTAATGGAGGATGAGATAACATTCTGATATTAAAAACTTTTTTTCTATTTTTATGTAGAAGTTTTTGGACACAGACGTGTTTTATTCAGTCCTATTATAGATTTAAAGTTGATTTTTAGAATTTTTCTATTCATTCATCTTCAGATTAATAAACATTAAGGCATTCAGCATTAGTAAGCTATTGATGCTCAGTATAACTTAATACATGAACAAGTAGAGGTACCAAGAGAAATAGATGATCATATCAATTGAACAGTAAAAGTGAAATTTGTAAAAAAAAAAAAGTTAATCAATAAAAGTTTGAAATAAGGTTTGCATATTGCTGGTCCTTCTTTTTGGTGTTTTGTTAACCATCAGGCACACTCCTAATTTCAGACTCCAGAAGCAGGTTCTCAAAGATAATTTCAGACTTTGGAATACTAAATACAAACTATGGCTAGTTTTTATGTATTTTACAATTCTTTGTAGCTATAACTCCCCTGAGATAAATGAAGATTTTAAAAAATAAGTGACCACTAGAGCAAAAAGTTTTCTTTTACAACATCTCTCAGTCCTCTTCTCTCCTCGGATAGCACCTGTACTGGGGGGCAGGCCTCGTCTCCTCATGACTAGACTATTGCAGTAGCCTGCTGTTTGATCTCCCCACTCTGGTTCATCCTCTATTTGCTATGGAATGATGTTCCAAAAACACAGTTTAACCATGTCACTCCCTACTTAGTCAAGTCCAGTGGTTCCTTATTGCCTCCAGGATCAAAAACAAAATCTGTTTAAGAGTCTGAAGTTCTTCATAAGCTACCTCCTCCTTCCCTGTCCTTCCCCTACACCTTCCCAGTCTTCTTATAATCCCTTATGCTTCCTCTTGTATTCTTTGATCTAGTAACACTGATCTCCTTGCTGTTGCTCAAACAAGACTCTCCATTTCCCATCTCCAGGTAACTTCAGTGATTATACCCCATGCCTGGAATGTTCTTCCTCCTCATCACCATCTCTACTTTTCCTGACTTCCTTTAACTCCCAGCTAAAATTCTGCCTTTTATGGGAATCTTTTTTCAATTCGTCAGACTGAAGTGAAGTCTGCTAGGAAAGATATACGATAACTTTCTTTCCCTGTGGATCTTGGGGGCTGGAGTGGAAACCTTTAAATTGTTCTTTATACTTGTTCTTGTTATTTCTCTTTCCCGCAGAGATCACAACTTTACCAGTGAAGTACTGGACCAGGTCATTTCTTAGACTTAGCCATTCCACTCACTCAGTGACTTAGCTATTGGACAAATGAAGCTACCACCACTAGTATTTGCTTACATAGAAAATTTTACTGGAGCAAAGACTTTATATTATCTTCCACAGAATGATATCCTCTGTCTCTTATTGCCTGGTCTCTCCTTATTAGTGGTCCCCCCTCCCACAAATCTTGGCCAAGTTCTATCTGAATAAAAGCCCTTGATTGTGAGATGCTGCTCACTGCCTTCTTTAGGTGGAGATTCTCCATAGTGTAGATAGGAAGAGCCTTTAGAAATATGCTTTAAAACGCATCCCATTCCCAGAACTGTAACCAAATTTCATCACCACTGTAAGTCAGTGCTGGTTCTGGCTGTCGTGTTTAATGCCGTTTCTTACAGTATACTAATAATATTTCATTACATTTGTAAGCTATAGTTCAGTCACAACACAAAAACCTTTGAATATCTTGGTATATGGGGAGCCTTTCTTTTTCGTCAATGACCTCTCTGGGGTACATGCCTAACAGTATAATATTTAGGTCAAAAGACATGCATATTTTAGTAATTGTATTTGAAATAATTCCAAAATGCTTTCCAAAATGGTTCAGAATAATATTTTAAATGCATATAGCAAACATATATATACATATATGTATATAAATATATAGGATTACAAAGGAAGTCAATTATATTGGAATAGTTATCTAAATATTTTAAAACCAACTTCACAACGTCCAAGTTAAGAACCCTTGGACTAGGGACTAGTGAACCACCCAATCTTTTTCTCTTTAGCTGCTGCTGAATGCTCTTCTCAGATCCATTAAGGCCATTTATTTGAATTAACTCATCTTCCCTAATGCTTCCTGTTTTCTGCCCCTAAAGAATGCAGTTGCTGACTGCTGTGGTAATAGGCTTATTTATGCCATAGCCTGGGACTTTGGGCAGCTAAGTGAGGCAGTGGGTAGAGCACTAGGCCTGGAATCAGGAAGACTCCTCTTCTCATAGTAGCCTGATCCTGTTCAAATAGTAGTGATGGCGGCTATGTCTTAGCAGTAATTAAAGCATTTGTTTCCTTAGGCTGGTTGCAATTCCAAATCAGCTTGATGATGGGTGTGAAGGAAGGAAAAGGAAATATTTGAGCTCCTAGGCTATTATTGTTCAGTCACATTTGACTCTTTATGACTCCCTTTGGGTTTTTTTTGGGCAAAGATACTGGAGTGTTTTGCTATTTCCTTCTCCAGCTCATTTTTACAGATGAGGAAACTGAGGCAAACATGGTTAAATGACTTGCCCATAGGCAAACGACTGGCATAGTCCAGTCTCTGAATGCCACCAAACCACTATACACCTGTCCCATTCCTATTCTCTAGCTATACATCTGGTATGTCAAAACCTTTCTTTAAGGTAGGTGAAGCCAGTAATCAGATGATCAGAGGGTTGCAGGGCTGGGAGGAAAGAAGCACCAATTGTGACGTATATAGCATGGAGAAGGTGTGTCTTAGATGCTCAAGTGACTGCAGGTAATAGCTGAAATAAGGAACAATTTAATTGCACTTACTTTTCCACCTGGGAATTTAAGGATGCTAGAGTAGGGGTACGGAACCTGTGTCCTCAAGGCCACGTGTAGCTCTCTAAGTCCTCAAGTGTGCCCCTTTGACTGAATCCAAACTTCACAGAACAAATCTCCTTAATAATTTGTTACTTTTCTTTTCTGCAGAGATCACAGTTTTAACAGTGATGGGTTGGACCACAAGTAAATCTAAGAAATGGCCTTGAGGCCACAGATAACTTCTAAATCTATACCTCCAAACCCGAAATTTATTCTAATTTATAGGTCCACATTCGAACTACTTAAAGAATACGTCCACTTGGATATCCCACCAGTTGACCTTGAATTAAACAAGTATAAAATTGAGCTTATCATCTTTCTTCCTAAGGTTCCCACTAGTGAAAGTGGACAGCTGCACTTGGGCCTTCCTAAATTCCTTGTCTTACCTCTTTTCTTCTTTTATCAGGTTCATTTTTAAAAAAGGAAAAAAGAAAGCCATTAACTGGACTGATGTTTTTAATTGACTCCAGAGCCTACAGATCACTTGCTATCTTACTCTTTCCAGTATTTGTCTGTTTAGCAACTCAGGTCTACCTCACCCACAGCTCCTATCTATTTACTTCCAATTCTAATTACTACCTCTTTCAGTCTTACTTATTGTCTCCTCTGCCAGTGTCTTCTTGGCTTCTTCTATAACCTGGGAGATGTTGGGCAATCTGCCTAGTTAAAGACCAATGCCTGCTTTAGCAAGCTTCCATGGCTATGATGCTGTAGGAAGGTTAAATCAGTGTCACCTGTTTATCATATTCCATTATAGTTGTTTCTACATATGTTTCTCTATACGTCTCTCGATATAGCCTCCTGAGCTCCGCAAGCATAGAGCCTTTGCTAGACTTAATATTTTTCCTGATGTCTAGTGCAGTAAGTAGGTAAGTAATAAGTAAATGTTTGTTGAATTGAATTGAATTGTGTCTATTTTGGGCAAAGTGCACTGAGAGCTTTGGGTTTCTGGAACAAGTGATAGAGCTCTTGCCTTTCCCAAGCATTCAGTTTCAGATAGTGTAAACAAGTATGTACTTTTTCCTTATCTCCACCTCTCGGAATTCTCAGCTTCCAGTTCAAGTGCCAGCTTCCATTGGGAAGACTTTCCTGAACCTCTCATTGCTGGTGCTCACAATCCTGAAATTATATAGAATGCCCTTATCTGAGTACTTGCCATATCTCCTAGTAGAATATAAGCTTCTTGAGGGCAGTGGTGTTTTTTTTTGTTTTCAACACTGTTATTAGTGGCTAGTACACTATATATAGTACACTCACCATATAGTATATACTATATAGTATATATAAAACATCACAATGTCTTGTTTTACTCATTGCACAAAATGGTAGTGATTCTGTTGTATGAGAAATGAACTCCACTTGTGCCCAAGGACTCCTATTCATGCTTCCCACCTCTCTCATCTCTCTTGCTCTACCTCTATTATAGGGTAATTATATATTCTTCTGTAACATCTTATTTTACTATTGACATATTGTAGAGAACTTGGCCCCACTAATAGAATATCCCCCTCTCCTATATAAACTTCTGTAAGGTTACAGGACAGATAATCAGAAGGACAAATAGTCTTGTTTGTTAATGCCTCCGGATGTAGTCTTATGATACAGCCCTAATAAATAACTAATGAAGTTTCAGGGTAGATAATCAGGAAGACAGGTAGTCTTGTTTCTTTGTGCCTCTGGATGTGATCCTAGGATAAAGCCTTAATAAATAACTAGCCTTAAGCTAGGGTCAAGAGTGATCAAGATCAAAGGAGGGTCCTTGTAAATTGTTTGCATTTTTTTTTCTGATCACACAGATCTGCTGGGGGACATATAAACTTTGTGGACTCCTTGTATCATTGGCTCTGTATGAAATGGCTCTGTAATAACATATCACTTTCTTGATGTCCTCTCTTTCCTACATTTGGAAATGACTCCCCTTTTAGAAAGGAATCTTCCTAAAAGGTCATTCAGGTGAAGGAAGTAATTAAATGAATGTGGGAAAGCAGTATATTCTATCTCAATAAGTAGGAAAGCCTTGCCATAACTATTAATAAGAGAGGAAAAGTCATTGGCTGCATACCAAATTTTTACTTAAGGACAAAAGCTAAATCTATAATTTGTAATAGAATAATAATTAAGTTTTATAATTCCCTTGGTGTTAACATTGAATAACTTTCCCCCCACTGAGTTACTTATGTTTCATAAATTAAAGCATAATGTTTGTTGTCTTCTTCTATTAGAATATAAACTCATTGAGGGCAAGGATTGTCTTGCCTGTGTTTGTATTCCCAGTATTTAGCACAGTGTCTGGCACATGGTAATTACTTAATACATACTTTTTCATTTATTCATTCATCCGTTCATTCATTCTTCAGGGCTCTATTAAAGTCATAATGCTCTTCTGCAATAATTTTTTTAAAAGATTTATGTTTATGAAATAATTGGACAGTAAAGACTTAGGAAGATGTCACTGGTTTCAATCTTCTAAATTATTTTAAAGTCAGAGCTCCATTCATGTAGCAGCTGTTGTCTGACTATAAATAAAAGTGTTCCATATTCTTTACTTCCACATTAAAATCAATATTTCGTATTTGTGGTTAAATCTCCTTGGATCAGAAGTTTTGGTTGCTAGAGCAACAGACATTATTTTTATAATTTCATGAATAATGAAGGTTGATTTCCCTTTGGCAGTTAGCATGTTAAAAATACTCAGAAGTATTTGGTTGATCCTAGAAAATGATACATTACTTGAATAATTTAGGGAAAGTGAAGTATAAATTTTAATATAAAAATCAATTGGAAATTTAAAAAAGTATATCTGTTCCCAATGAAAGTCTCCTCAAATCGCTAATTTTTTTTTAGTATTTTCTATATAATATCTTATATTGTACTTAATTCAACAAGTATTTATTAAATGCCTGTTATATTCAAAGCACTGTGCTAGGTTCTGGGGGAGACACAAAGCTTAGACAAGACACAATCCCTAATCTCATGAAATTTATAGTTTAGTAGGAGGATCTGAGGGTAGGGCAGAAACTCCTTAAGGGCAGAGACTTTGCTTTTTTTTCTTCTTATATCTAGTCCTATTGGTTCACACATAACAAGTGCTTAATAAATGTTTGCCAGGTTTAATTGACACATATGCAAGTAACTACAATTCACAATAATACATCAAAAGTGCACAAGAGAGGTACAAACAAAATGTTACTGCCAAAGGTAAAAGAAAGATTGTTGCCCTTTTGGGTACTGGGGGAATGTTTCATGGAAGAATTGGCATTTAAACTGGGTTTTAAAGAATGGGTATTTCAATGGTTAGAGAAGAGAGAGCATGGTATTCTAAGCATAGGGCAAACAATGAGGAAAGACTGAAATGGAACGGCTTCAGATGTGTGCACTGTGGCAATTAGCTATGAAAGTGTGGCAAGTATGACCTCAGTATACTGCACATGGAGAAGAGTAGCAAAACAGAAGACTGAAAAGGTTCGATTGAACCATACTGTGGATGGTCTTAAAAACAAAACTAAAGTCTGTTCTTTATTCAGTGAGCAAGAGAAAGTCATTGGTGGGTTTTGAATGAATGAGTGACAACTAGTTATATGTATAAGGAAGATTAATTTAGAAGGATAATTTGAAAGGGAGGAAGTAAAGGATGGAAGATTAGATGGAAGGTGATCGCAGTAGGGAAGGTAGGTGGCAAAGGTTAATAATGGTCTATACCAATGATGTCAAGAGGAAATAGAAACTTGGGCCAGTAATTCGTATATAAGGATTCTACATATTGACTTAGTTTTAAACTGTATTATTTTCTATGTTTAATTGTATTTTTATTTGTTTTGGCAAATATTTCTTGATTACATTTTATTCTGGTTTCTGCAGCACACAGGAGTGTTGTGGTGAATAGGTAGGGTGTCTGATACCTTTGGTCTATGTGAGGGTCATAGATTTAGGAATGGAGAGGACAGGATACATGTAAGAGGTACTGCTGAAGCACCTAGTACAGTGATTTGTGCTTAAACAAGTGCTAAATTGAGTTAAAGTTGACAGAATTTAGCAACAGATTAGATGTGGAAAGTAAGGGAAAGAAAGAGTCCAGAATAACACCAAGTTTGTAAACAGGAACAGTGAGTAGTACTATTGACACAAATGATGAAATAACAAAGAGGAACAGATTTTAGGGGTAAGAGAAGCTTGGTTTTGGATATTGAGACAGGAATGAGACAAGATAGGGATAGCTGGCACCCAAAGCAGAGAAACAAGAGAAAAGAAGATGCAAGAAATGGCTAGAAGTTGAATTTCTTTTTTTTTTCAAGCTTCATTTTAAAAATTAAATTGTTTTTTCCAATGAACAAAGCTATTTTTCTCTCTTTTACCTACCCTTCCCAAGATCGAAAAAAAGAAAAACTAAACGCTTTTGACAAACATGCATAGTTAAGCAAAAACAATTCCTTTGCGGCCATGTACAAAAAATATTTCTTATTCTTCACTCTGTCTATCATATCCCTTTCAGTAGGGAGATAGTAGTTTTCACCATCAATCCTCCAGCATCACAGTTGCTTATTACATTGACCAACGTTCTTAAGTGTTTTAGAGTTTGTCTTTATTTTTTTTTCTTTTTTAAAAATATTTAATTTTGAAATTTTTAGTTCCAAATTTTCCCTCCACTCCACTCCCACTCGTTGAGAAGGCAAACAATATGATATCAATTATACATGGGAAATCATGAGAAACATTTCAACATTAGCCATATCACCAAAATAAAAAATAAAGCAAGAAAATTGTATTTCAGTTTTCACTCAGAGTTCATCATTTCTCTTTCTGGAGGTGGGTAGCTTTTTTTCATCAGGAGTTCTTTAGGATTGTCTTGAATCATTATATCGATCAGAGCAGCCAAATCTTTCACAGCTGATCATCTTCATGACATTACTGTTACAATGTATGATGATTTCCTGGTTCTTTTCACTTCACAAAGCATCAGTTCATATATGTCTTGTTACTTTTTTTTTTAAGTATCACCCTGCTTGTCATTTCTCATAGCACAGTGGTATTCCATTATATTCTTAGGACACAGTTTGTTCAGCCATTCCTCAGTTTCCAATTCTTTGCCATGACAAAAAGAGCTGCTATAAAATTTTTCTTTTTCTTTGATCTTTTTGGGGTACAGATATAGTAGTGGTATTGCTGGATCAAAAGGTATGCACTGTTTTTTAGCCCTTTGGTCATAGTTCCAAATCATTCTTCAGAATGGTTGGACCAGTTCACAACTCCACCAACAGTTTATCAGTGTACTTATTTTTCCTTATCTCCTTCATCATTTTTCATTTCTGATGAGTGTAAGGTATGGTACCTGACAGTTGATTTAATTTTCATTTCTTTAATTAATAGTGATTTAGAACATTTTTTTCATGTGATTTTAGATAGCTTTGCTTACTTTTTCTGAAAATTGCCTGTTCATATCCTTTAATCATTAATCAATTGGGGAATGGCTCTTATTTTTATAAATTTTACGTCATTCCTTATATATTAAAGAAATGAGGCCTTTGAGAAACTATAAAATTTGTTGATATTACTTCATTGTCTATGTTTGTCTTTTTTTTTCCTCCCAGACAAATGCAAGAAACAGTAAGCAAAGTTTAATATGGTCTCCAGCACCTTGAGGGAGATGGTGCCTGATTTGGAAGAGTGATTGCTATATCCAAATAATCTCCTATTTGGAAATTTTGAGATTGTTGGGTCTTGGCGTCATCAGTCCCCTTTTTGCCAGAATATAGTACTGCCTATCTCTTTTACATGATAACCAGGTCTTTTAAGACCTGTAAAAACAATAGCAAAATTGAAGTGTGTACCCTTCTTTTGAAATTCTGGGTAGACCTCTTTTAATAAACTAATTAGTTTTTCAAGGTTGCATCCATCCAGGTGTAGATCTACAGCTTGCTCGAGGGCATGTTGCCTCGGGAGAACTCTTCCACTTAGTGGTGTTGGCCATTATTAGTGATGAAGACCTTCTCATGCTTCTTGTGTTTGATTGTCAAATTTTCTGTTCAGCTCTGGTTTTTTCTGCAAGAATGCTTGAAAGTCCTCACCTCATTGAATGACCATATTTTCCCCTGGAACAATATGCTTAATTTTGCTGGGTAGTTGATTCTTAGTTTTAATCCCA
>CM053599.1:124722373-124750064 GCA_028646575.1 Pseudocheirus occidentalis
GATCCAGCAGTTCCCTTCCCCCACTGCTTCTTTGCCCCAGGGGCAGAATGGCCGAACTGCTTTATCATTCCTGAATTAATTTTCAAAGTTTCAACTTTCACTAACTGTCTCTGACCGAAGCTCCCCTCAGGCAGGTGCTTTAGATTTTCTTTGAAGTAGGCTCAAGCTTGGGAGGCTCACTCCTCATGCTGCCCTGGGGCCCAGCTGGGCAGGGGCTGAGGTTTTGGGCTGGCCAGGTCTCTGCTCCGCTGTCCTGCGAGCTGTGCCTCTCCTGTCCTGTTCCTCACGCCTTGGCAGCCGTGGAGGTGCTGGAGGCTGTAGGACCTCTGCAGGCTGGCTGCGGGGCTCGGCTCAGCTCCTTCCCACAGTCCTAGGCCTGGCCCCAGTCTTGGCTTCAGGTCCAGTCTCCACTCTGGCAGCGGAGCTGAGCCCCTGCTGCCTAGCTGCCTTCAGTGAGAGGTGTGTTCTCTGTATTTTTGTGAGTCTGAGAGTCCTAGACTTTCCTAGACTTTGTCTGAGCTCATATTTTCTGGGTCTTTAGGGTGGTTGGTGGTGTGGGAGCTGCGGGACTTTGCTGCTTCTACACCGCCATCTTGGCTCCGCCCCCCTAGAGTTTGTCTTTAGACAAAATAATTTTATTATTGTATAAACTATTTTCCTTGTTCTACTTGCTTCACTCTGCATTAGTTGATAATCTGCTTCACTAATTGATCTCTTTATTTTTTAACCAATACCAGATTGTTTTGATGATTATTACGTTTTTTAGTATAGTTTGATATTTGGTACTGCTAGGTCCCTTGACTTCCCACTTGTTTTTGTTATTTGCTTTGAGGTTCTTGATCTTTTGTTCTTCCAGATGAATTATATTATTATTTTTCTAACTCTAAAAGAATCTCTGGCAGTTTGATTAACTTAGGTAGTATTGTCATATTTATTTGGGTTTGTTCACCCATGAGTAATTCATATTTATCCATGGAAGATGAATTTCTATTTAAGATTTTGCTTATCACAGCTGAAGGCAGCTTCAATTTGCATTAAGGTTTTGGCAAGAATTGACTAATTATGGATTAAAAGCAGTTGAAAAGGCATCTTCCAAAAGAAAAGGTAGTGAAAGTCATAGAAAAAGACAGAAATTCTTGCCATACATAAGGTGTGGCTCAGGAGTCCTCAGCAACTTGGTGCTTGGCATGGCAAAGAGATGGTGTGAAGAGACAATTTGCTGAGACAATGACAACTTACAGGAAGAAAAGAGAGAACTGAGCATCTTAGCTGATAAATAAGTAATAATCGTAGTAACAACTAACATTTATATGCACTTATTATGTACCAGGCACGGTGCTAAGTATTTTACAACAATCTCACTTGATCATCACAACAACCCTGGGAGGCAGGTGATACCTTTATCCTTTTCTAAAACATGAAGAAGTTGAGGCAAACAGAGGTTAAATGATTTGCCAGGATCACAGAGCTAGTGAGTGTCTAAGACCTGACTTGAACTTAGGTTTTCTTGACTCCAGGCCCAGTGTTCTATCTGCTGTGCTACTTCACTGCCAGGAAGTCTGGAGAACAAGAAGAAAATTTCCAGTGACCTGCAGAGATTATGTTATATTTTGTTTCTGTTATAGCCAAATAACAGCTAATTGCACACAAATACAGTTCAGCTTCTCTACTAGAGGAGAAGATGAAAGGAACAGAAAAATACTTCTGTAGTCTCCAGGTTATCAAGAAGAATTAAACATTCCTTGATAGAATACAAGAAAGGCTTCAAAGGGGAAGTAAAAAAAATGAATACAATAGAATGTGACACAGAGAATTAGACTGCGAGCTCTTTAAGAGCTGAGCCTATTTTTTGCTTTTCTTGTAGGCTGCCTCAGGAAAGTCTTATTAAAGACCAGAAGTCTTAGCTGTCGAAGACCAAAACATTGACTTTTTCGGCCAACTTGAAGATATGAAACATCTAGAAAACATCAAATATTGAAGGTAGAGGGTGGGAAAACACACACACATGGCTCCCTGATTTCCTAAGGGTGAGAGAGAGCCACAAGGAGACACACCCACATCAGAAAAGATTCCAAGGAATCCCGGTACTACAGCCATATTGAAGCACAGGTATGGGGAACCTGCCACCTTGAGGCCACATGTGGCATTCTCAGTCCTTAGCCTTTTGACCAAGTCCAAGTTTTTCGGAACACATCCTTTTATTAAGGGGATTTGTTCTGTGAAGTTTGGATTCAGTCAAAGGGCCACATTTGAGGACCTAGAAGGCCGCATGTGGCCTTTGCGACACAATTCCCCTACTCTTGCATTTTGATATTCCCCTCAATCTAAAATTTCTCTCTAAGAGCAACTGAAGCTACTTCAAGGCTACAAAGCATAGGACAATGTAATCTTAATGGCAGTAAGTTCTGATCTTCCTCCTTTTAAAACTTCCATTTCAAGTTGTGCTTATATACCCATAATGGTGGCATAATCTAATTCAGAACTAAGTTGCTAATAGTTAATGCTGTACCTTGAACTAGTTGCCCTCAGTTTCCCCACTGACCTTGGCCAGAGTTCTGGCAAATGTGAGTCAATATTGAGATATGGCATCCATGTGATCTAGGATATTATTGATTAAAGAGATGCAAACAAAAACAACCTTGAGATACCATTTTACACCTACCAGATTGGGTAACATGATTGAGAAAGAAGGTGTTAGAGAGGATGTGGAAAAATTGGGACACCAATTTATTGTTGGTGGAGTAATGAATGATCCAGCCGTTTTGGAGAGTGGTTTGCAATTATGCCCAAAGAGTTATATCACTGCTTGGTCTGTTTCCAAAGATGATTAGTGAAAAAGGAAAAGAACCTATATGTTCTAGAGCAGCAGTTCTCAACCTGTGGGTTATGTTCAATTTGTAACAATGAAAATACATCCTGCATATCAGATATTTACATTACAATTCATAACAGTAGCAAAATTACAGTTATGAAGTAGCAATGAAAATAATTTTATGGTTGGGGGTCACCACAACATGAGGAACTGTATTAAAGGGTTGACGGCATTAGGAAGGTTGAGAACCACTGGTCCAAAGTGTTTATGGCAGCAGTCTTTGTGGTGGCAAAACCTGGAAATTACAGGGATGCCTGTCAACTGGGGGATGACTGAACAAGTTGTGGTATATGATTGTGATGGAATGCAACTGTGCTATAAGAAATGATGAGCTCAATGATCTTAGAAAAATATGGAAAGACTTGCAAAAAATAATTAAGAGTGAAATGAACAGAACCAGGAGAACATTGTATACAGTAGCAGCAGTATTGTTTTAAGAATGACTTTGAAAAGAAAAACCCAACACAATTTTGAGCACAGAAGTCATTTTGACTATTATAAATACCCAAATTAACTATAAAGGGCATATTAAGAAAGACACTATCTGCATCCAGAGAAAGAACTTTTGTGTTCAGTTCATATTTTATAAAAGATTGAGACAAACTGGAATGTGTTCAGGGGAGAGTGAGTAGAATGATGAGAACTGGAAGCCATTCCAAAGAAAGACATATTGAAAGAACTGAGGATGTTGGCTCTGTAGCAGAGAGGTTAAGAACAGCAAGATAGATGCCTTTACACATTTGAGGGCTACTAAGGGAAAGATGGATCAACCTGCTTTGCTTATGATAGTTGGTTGCCATGGGTCACAAGACAGTCACCCAAAATCCTTTGACTTGCCATAAGGAGTTGTCTGGCTAGATGTTGTGCAGTTCTGTACTAGTCTCTGGAGAGCAAAACTAGACAAGCAGAAATTGCAGAATGGCATATTTTAGAACTATATAAAGAAAAAAATCCCCAACAATGAGTTGTCCCTAGAAAAAATGCATTGCCTCAGGGGATGATGGGCTGAAGAGAGATGTTCAAACAGAGTTTGGATGATCATTGTCAGTGATATTTTAGAGGTGATTCCAGTTTAGTTACAGCTTTGAATATATATGTATATATATGACACTGGTTCCAGGACTTATGTTGGAAAAAAAGAAAGAAAAGAAAGGTATCAGATTCTCATAGGGACATTTAAAAATCTGTTCTCTCCCTCTAAAGTAATAAATCTTTAAGATAATAATAATAATAACAAATTGACCAAGATCCCTTAAGGTTTTATCTCTTGTCTCTAAAAGGTTCAGCTCAAGGGCTACCCACTCCATGAAACCTCTTCTCATTCCCTGAATTGTTAATGCTCCATCTATCCACTGCCCAAGTAAGTACAAAATGCTTTATATATTTAAATTATATTTAAAAACATATAAATATATTTTATATTAATATTTTTAATTTAATTTTTGTATTTACTTAATAGTATACATGACATTTCCTGGAAATAGAACATAAGCTTCTTGAAGGCAGGAACTATGTTTTGTTTTAGAACCTGGCACATAATAGATGCTTAAGAAATGCTTGCTGAATTTTTTGATTGGATCTAATTTAAATACCAATTGAAACTAAAATAAATTTCTAAGAACCAGTGTTTAAGTCTTTGGTATCCTTGGGAGAAAACTGATTTTAAAGACATAGCCTTGTGTGGCAATGAAGAAGCTTATTGAAGCAGTCTCCTAAATGTGAAAGGACCTGACTTCTTCCTATTTATTTAGTTCTGGGCCCAGCTAATTTTTCATCTGTAGTACCTGTTCAAGGTTAATGTACTAATTCAATGGGCAACCTATTCAGCTTCATGCTTTAATTTGAGTAATATATGTTCTTCATCCATCCACTTTGTTTTTGGATGGTCAAACTAATCGCTTTCTAATCAATCAACAAACAATAACGTCTATTTTTTTTTTCAGGTACATGCTAGCCATTATCATGGATTTTACAGAGGAAGCTTTGTAGAGTTCTGGTGCTTGATTCAATTAGTATAATGACATCTGTGAATAACTGAGATTCCTTCTTTTATTTTATTCTTTGTAGTATAATATCCATGTCAAACACATTAAGTGAGCTTATATCTCCCTATTTGACATATGAAAATGTTTCCCTTAGGCACATCTATAATGGATTCTTTTGTAATTTTAACCTAAGAATAAACAACGCTTGTCTTAAAAAGGCTCTTAAAACCCCAAAATATTTAACATTAAAGACACATATAATTTAGTCACATTTTCCATTTTAAACTTATATATACAATTGCTGCAGACTCAAAGAAGTAAGCCGTTTTTAAACTTTCTTAAAGGTTATGTGCTTAATACTTAAAGAATTCTGGACTTTTGGAAGCATATTCAAAATCTTTATAATCTATTAGCAACAACAGTAATAGCCTATGTTAGGCAGCACTTCAAAGTTTGCAAAGCCCTTACTTAGATGATCTCATTTGTGTCTCAGAACAGCTCTTTCAGGTAGGTTCAGCCTGCTAGAACTCGTGGTCTAGGATGACATCCAAGAAAGCAGGGTCAATTCTATGCCATCTTGAGATGTTGAGGAATGAGATGGGTAAAAGGAGGAGTGGGTTAGTGTTCTAGTATTTATACTAGAGGAGGTTGAATGCCAGATGAAGGTATACTAAATAACTTAAGATCAAATCTTTAGTTTTGTAAGATTGTCAAGATAGGGAATATGAAAAGAAGAAAATGAACTTTTTTTTATTTCATGGTAAATTCATTCTCCAACAAACCCTTGTCTTTTTATCTAGTTATATTTTAGTAATAATTATTTGGGAAAAAGATATATGTGATCACATGTTTCTCTGTTTATATAAGTCTGCTCTAAAGTAAAGTGACATTTGGATAATGTCCCAGAGATAAACCGCATCTAGGACAGGCGTTTGTGCTTTGGAATCAACTGGGATTTTCAACTGAAGTGACTTAGGGTTAGGGTAAGTTGCCATAGGATGAGCATTCCTCATTTCCAGCAAAAAGGATCATTTTTTCCCTAAAGGACAGTAAAGTTGGGCCTGGGACCTTATTAGTCTCTGCCTCCCAGGATCCAGCTTCCTTAAGGACATTTTTAAAAGTTCCACTCTTGCAGATTCCTAGCCCTTCTGACACGATGAATATCCGAAGACTATGAGAATCAACGTATCTTGCTCTACTGATTAGACAAATTTCTACATGGAGATGTAGGCGCCTTGTTTAGAGAAGCTAAGAGTCATTGTATCCTCATTGCATATCTTTGTTGTGTCAGGGAAAAGTAACCTTTATTTTATTGACTTTTGAATACCTCATTTCAGTCCAACATCAAACCTGAACTTGGGGCAGCTAGATGGTGCAGTGAATAGAGCATAGGCCCTGGAGTCCGGAGGACATGAGTTCAAATGTGACCTCAAACCCTTAACATTTACTAACCGTGTGAACTTGGGCAAGTCACTTAACCCCAACTGGTTCCCCTTCTCCCTCCAAAAAGCAAAAATAACCCAACTCTCCCCCTCCAAAAAAAACCAAACCTGAACTAGCAGGTGTTAAATCCACCCAAACAGTTGTGTTGTAATGATTTATATTCGGGAGACACAAAAGGAACTTTTTTATACTTATTTTTATTACTCTACAGTTGTTTCATTTGCAAGTCCTGTCTTCTCATTGAGATTTAAGAGTATTTTTTAAAGAAAAAAATCTTGTCTTACACAGTACTTGTTCTGTAATCCCCAAAGTACTCAGCAAATAGTAAACATTCAGTACATACGTTCTGATTTGAACTAAAAATAATGGAGTCCTGGCTGCATAACTTCAAATTCCTCAACAGTCTACTTATACATTGGATATTCTCTTCTGAGTATATAAAATTTCATAAATTCCAACTCCACTCATTTGGAATTTTTGTTAATTCAAGCAAGTGCTAGGCTAAAAATTACCTCTGGAATGGTTATAGGAGCAAACGTAAACAACAGAAAGTGAATCTTTTTCAAACACTTTAGCAATATTTATTTGCTTATATACAGTATGCTCACTACAAATGATTCTTACACATCTTTGAACAAATAATTCTATCAGGACCTCTTCTAGACAATGCGGTAGACAGACATTCAGATATTTCTTCCCCTTCCTCATTTATAGGCAATATTCAGGTATATGTACTAGATTAATTTCTGCACATAAGAAAATATATGGACTTTTAGAAGAGTTAGAAACGCTGAATTATACATGGGTTTGTGAGTAGGCTCTTGTATAAATGTGAGACCTAAAGAAAAGATCATGTAGCTATACATCCCCTACAAGAAACCATATATACCAAGATACCTTTGCAAAAATGGAAATACTTAAACAATCATAGTACCATTGACAGTAGGGGTGGGAAGAAACAAGTGGATCTTGTCCTTGTTAGTACAGTGAGTAATCTAGTCATATGAACCAAGGAACAACTTCTTGCTGTTATTGTAAAGTCATGTGGATTATTTACATCTTTTAAAAAAATCAATAAACATTTAAAAAATGTATTATATTTTGAGTTTTGAATTGTCTCCCCCTACCTCTTCCAATCCTGCATTAAAAAAGGCCAACATTTGATAGAGAGATAAATGTGGAACCATATAATACATACTTCTATATTTCTCTGGAGATAGATAGCATTTTCCTTTATAAGTCCTTCACAGCTGATTTGAATATTCATATTACTCAGAATAGCTTTGTCACAGTTACTTTTAGAACAGTATTGTTGTTACTACTATATAGAGCATTTTCTTGGGTTCTGTTCATTTCACTCGGTGTTATTTCATGCAAGTCTTTCCATGTTTTTCTAAAATCAACCTGCTCATCAGATCTTACAGCATAGTAGTATTCCGTCACAACCATGTATCACAACTTGTTCAACCATTTCTCAATTGGTAAACATCTCTTCAATTTCCAGTTCTTTGCCACCACAAATTAGGGATACTATAAATATTTTAGAACACATAGGAACTTTCCCCTAATCACCTTGCTTTAGTGGTACTGCTGAGTCAAAGGTTATTCAGTTTTATAACTCTTTGGGCATAATTCCAGATTCTTCTCCAAAATGGTTGGATCAGTTCATAATTCCACCAATGGTGTATTAGTGTTTCAATTTTTTCTACATCCCTTCCAACATTTGTCATTTTCCCTTTCTATCATCTTAGGCAATCTGTTTGGGCAAAATTGTTTTAATTTGCATTTCTTTAATCTATAATGAGGGCAGCTAGGTGGCAAAGTAGATCAAGTGCAGGGCCTGGAGACAGAAAGAACTGAGTTCAAATTTGGCCTCAGACACTTACTAGCTGTGTGACCCTGGGCAAGTAACTTAACCCTATTTACTTCAGTTTCCTCATCTGTAAAGTGAGTTAGAGAAGGAAATTGCAAACCACAGTATCTCAGCCAAGAAAAGCCTAAAAAAGGTCATGAAAAGTCAGACATGATTCAACAACAACAATAACACAATGATTTAGAGTATTTTTTCGTATGACTATATACAGCTTTTATCTTTTCTCCTAAGAATTGTCTTCATATCCTTTGACCATTTATCAGTTGGAGAATGACTTAGATTCTTATAAATTTGACTCAGTTTTCTATATACTTGAGATATGAGACCTTTATTCATGAAACACTATAAACCGTTTTCCCTCAATTTTCTGCTTTCCTTCTAATCTTGACCATATTGATTTTTATTTCTATAAAATCTTAAAATTTAATGTAATCAAAAGTATCCATTTTACATACTGTGATACTCTCTATTGTTTATTAATAAATTTTCTCCTATTTATAAATCTGATAGATAATATGTTCCATGCTCTTCTAATTTACTATAATATCTCCATTTATGTCCAGTTCATTTTCACCCTATCTTGGCAAATGGTGTAAAATAGTTTTCCCAGCAATTTTTATCACATAGTGAGTTCTTATCACAAAGCTTATATCTTCCTGTTTATCAAACACATATTTACTACAATAATTTATTACAGTATATTGTATATTTACTCTATTCCACTGATCCTTCATTCTTTCCCAGTATCAGATAGTTTTGATAGTTTTCTCCTTATAATATAGCTTAAGATCTAGTACTATTAGCCTTCATTTTTCTCATTAATTCTTTTGATTTTTTTTACCGCTTTTGCAAAAGAATTTTGTTATTATTTTTTCAAGATTAATAAAGTTTTTTTTGTAGTTTAATTGGAATGGCACAAAATAAGTAGATTAGTTTAAGTAGAATTGTCCTCTATTATATTGGCTCAGCCCACTCATGAACAATTGATATTTCTCTAATTATTTCAATCTGACTTTATTGTATAAAAAGTGTTTTATAATTATGTTTATATAGTTCCTGGGTTTGTGCTAGTTAGGTATACTTCCAGGTATTTTACATTGTCTATGGTTGTTTTAAATGAAATGTTTCTTACTATTTCTCCCTGTAGGATTTTATTGGTGATATATAGAAATGCTGATGATTTATGTGGACTTATTTTATATCCTGCTACTTTTCTAAAATTGCTTCAACCAATTTTTAGTTGAATCTCTAGGATTTTCCAAGTATACTATTGTGTCATCTCTGAAAAAAGATAGTTTTGTTTCCTCATTGCACAATCTGACTCCTTCAATTTCTTTTTCTTATTGCTATTGCTAACATTTCTCATAAAATATTAAGTAATACTGGTGATAACATACATTCTTGTTTTGTTCCTGATTTTATTGGGAAAGCTTTTAGTTTATCCCCATTACAGATTAAGCTTGCTGATGGTTTTAGGTAGATGCCTCTTATCATTTTAAGGAAAAATACACTTATGCCTATAAATTTATGTATTTTTTAATAGAAATGAGTGTTGTATTTTGTCAAAATTTATGCAGCCATTCATATAATCATATGATTTTTGTTGCTTTTTGTTATTGATATAGTTCATTATATTAATAGTTTTCTTTATATTGAACCAGCCCTGCATCCCTGTTATAAATCCCATTGGTCACAATGTGTGATATATTTTGTGATATATCACAATTGTGATGTATTTCTGTAGTCTTCTACCCAATTTATTTAGGATTTTTGCACTAATATTCCTTAGTGAAATTGGTCTATAATTTTCTTTCTCTGTTTTTGCTCTTCCTGATTTAAATATAAATACCATATTTATTTCATAAAAGGAGCTTGGTAGGACTTCTTTATCTATTATTCCAAATGATTTATTTAATATTGGAATTGGTTGATCTTTAAATATTTGGCAGAATTCACTTGTAAATTCATCTGGTCTGGATGCTTTTTACTTAGGAATCTAATTTATGTTCCATTTTATTTCTTTTTCTAAAATAGGTTTGTTTAGATAGTTTATTCTTCTGTTAATCTGGTCAGTTTATATTTTTTAAATATTTATTTTATTTTATTAGTATTTTAAGTATTCTTCAATTTCACTTAAATTGTTAAATTTAGTAGCATGTAATGGGTCAAATCTGCTCCTGATAATTGCTTTAATTTCATTTTCATTAGTAGTTTATTAATTTTTGATACTAGTGATTTGGTTTTCCATTCTCTGTTTTTTAACCATATTAAACAATGGTTTATGTTTTATTTGCTTTTTTAAAAATAAAAGCAACTCTTAATTTTATTTATTAATTCAGTGGTTTCTTACTTTCAATTTTATTGACCTCATGTTTAATCTTCAGGATTTCTAATTTGGTGTTTAGTCAGGGATACTTACTTTGGTTTTTTTCCTAGTTTTTTTAAATTGTGTACCCAATTTGTTGATCTGCTCTTTCACTATTTTATTGATATAAACATTTAGAGATATAATTTTTCCTCTGGCTACTGTTGCTGTTGCATCCCATAAGTTTTGGTATGTTGTCTTATTATTATCCTTCTCTTTAATGAAATTATAAGGTTTTTATGCCCTAAAATAAGGTCAATTTTTGTAAAGGTGCCATATACTGCTGAGAAAAGTTACATTCCTTTCTATTCCCATTCAATCATCTCCAAATATCTATCACATCTAGCTTATCTAAGATTCTCCATATGTAGAGAATTAGTTACAACAAATTTAGAAATTTTGAATGCTGTGGATAAGTTCACTTACCTTGGCAGTATACTTTCCAGGGATGTCCACATAGATAATGAGGTTGATGCACACATTGCCAGAGTGAGCTCAGCATTTGAGAAACTCTGAAAGAAAGTGGGGGAGAGAAGAATTATTAGGCTACCTGCCAAACTGAAGGTCTACAGAGACATTTTGCTGACCTCATTGTTGTGTGCCTATGAAATGTGGATAGTATATCAGTACCAGGACAGAAAAATTGAACTTCTTCCATTAAAGATTCTGAAGATCACTTGGCAAGATAAAATGTTGGGCACAGAGATCTTTGTGGAGCTGAATTACCAAGCATTCAAACTCTACTACAGAGAGCACAATTTCAATGGACTAAGTCCAGGGTTCAAATGCTAAATGTACATTGGCCTAAAAAACTATTTTATGAAGAATCCACACAAAGTGGGTGCTCACATGAAGATCAGAAGACAAGGACAATCCTAAGGTCTCTCTGACTAACTTTGTTTTTGTTTTTGGGTTTTTTTTGGGAAGGGAAAAGGCAAGGCAATTGGGGTTAAGTGACTTGTACAAGGTCACACAGCTAGTAAGTGTCAAGTATTAAGTGTCTGAGGCTGGATTTGAACTCAGGTCCTCCTGTCTCCAGGGCTGGTGCTCTATTCACTGCATCACCTAGCTGTCCCTGAAGAACTTTGATGTTGATTGTGAGACACAGGAAACACTGGCACATAACTGTATAGCATGGCATGTCTGCATCAAAGAAAGAACTGTGCTCTATAAGAAAAGTAGAATAAAAATAACTAAAAAGAAACATGAGATGTGCATATTTAGAAACAGTTCCACACTGAATGTTCATACAGATAATTTGTGCCTGGCTTGTGATAGAGCTTTCTGAGCCCATGATAGTCTGATCAGCCATAATTGGACATGCTGTACATTGATCCCTACATCATGATATCATTTTGGTACTCTTCAAACACGAAGGAAAAACAACAACATCTAAGATTCTATTTATCTCCTTAACTTCTTGTTTATTTTTATTTAGTACTGAGTGGGGAAGATTTAAGCTCTCTACTACTACAGTTTTACTATCTATTTCCACCTGTAATTCATTTACCTTTTCCTTTACAAATCTGGATTCTGTAGCATTTGGTACATATAAGTTCAGTACTAATATTACTTCATTATCTAATATCTTTTAAAATAATGTAGTTTTCCTGCTTTTCTCTCTTTAAATATATTTTAGTTTTAACTTTGTCTAAGATCATGATTTCCAATGCTAGTTTGTTTTTTTTTATTCCAGCTGAAGCATAATAAATTCTATTCCAGCCTTCATTTTTACTCTTCATGTATTTAGATTATATACATCTTGAAGGAAGGTGGGATCCACAGGAGGGCAGGTTTGTTTGATGTCCTCCAGAATAGTAAAGAGAATTTAGTAATAGCCAAAGGACTAGGATGTAGGTCCACTTTGCATTTTTATCAGTTTACATGAAATCTGTTCTACCCTCAATGCATAATTAGCTTCAGTGCCTGTAAGGAAGCTTAGGGGCCACCTAGGGAGAGGAAAATGAGTTTAATACTGATGTTCCCAGGATTTCCCTTGGTAGAGCCAAGAATCAGACATATTTTGTGAGAGACATGAGACTAATTCTACTGAGCTTCTCCAAGTGGACAAATGAAAGATATACACTCTTTCCCCTCTTATCCCTCCCAAATGAAAAATAATTATTCCCAGGTGTAACAGCAATCAGTTTAGCAAATACTTAGCACTTAGTAAACTTAGGGCTAAGTAGGGAAGGTGTGAGCCCTGTCCCCTGTTGAGAAGGTGTGAATTCCCCTGTTGATGTGGAAGAAGGGTATTGGTTGAGACAGGAGGCCAGAGTGTGTATATAAGCAAGAATTCCAGAGACAGAGAGACAGAATTGGAATTTTCCTGTTGGAAAAAGCAGGTTTGTCTCAGCATCTGGGAGCTGGATGGAGTTTTCCTGAGACCAGAATCTGGTGAAGCTACCCAGAAGGCTGGTATTCTTTCTGGGTCCTAGGCCCAGCTGAACTGATGGAGGACTAAAGAAGCATGACCAGGATAAGACTTTTTTCATGGCCTGGCTGATCCTTGAGTTCCAGGCAAGAGAAGTGGTGAAGGGTTTGAGATGTGCTGGACCATTGGTCAATTCTATATGACTCAGGGGAGTATAGTACAAGGATACAAGGGGTCTTTCATAGAACTGGGTAGAGAGCACAGGGTGGAGGTGCACGGTATGTAAGGAACTGGAATTCCCCAGGTGCTACGTAGTCAGAGGGGGCTGGAATTCCCCAGGACTAGTCAGGGTCATGTTCTAGGCAAGGGAGGTGAAGGCCCTGCTTGGTCAGCGGGGCAGGACACGGTAGTGCTTAGATAAGATCCTTGCACCATATTGAACCTGGTACACTATAATGATTCAATGAGAAAATATGAAATACTACAATGAGAAAATATGAAATACTGATCAGGGAAGACAGTCAGGGAATGTCTTGAGAAACATGCCCAGACATGCCTTAAGCAGTTTCAAGCTAAAATAAAACAGGGACAAAGACAGAATTATACAAGAGGGGCCACAAGTCAGATGGTGTGTGGTGACCTGGGATTTGTGTACAACAAAATCAGTTCAGATAGATCTCACTGAATAAGTCTGAAGTAGGCCTGGCTCATTGTCAGAACCTCTAATCACTGTTCCTCAAGGACTAAAGAAACTTAGGTTCAGCCATCAAAAATGCTTGATTCAGGAAGAATATTGAAAAGACATAACCAAAGAGACCAGGTGGTATCCTACTGCCACAGAAGACAATGTGGGAACAGACATGCATTTTAGTTGGCCTTGAGGGTAAAACCAAGCATTAATCTTCCAGAGGCTGAAACTAACTGCACTGGCATTAGGAAATGGGGATGTTGCTGGTAACAGGAGTCATCTCAGTTCCTTCAAAAATTAGCCTCTTCCCTAGAAACCTTTCCTGGGTACTATGCATCCAAGCACAAAGGTCCATGCAAGGGAAGCAATCTGGCTAATGAGCAAACAGTGGAGACTTGAAGATGTGGCATATCCTCCTATGCTAGACAGAAGATGCCAGGTAGCAATTATCTTCTAATCACTTTATGAAGAAAACCTTAGTCATAGGTCTATACAGGTAAAAGAATAACCAGCATATATTTGTATGTGGTTCCCTCACACTTGTTTTGCAACCTGTCCCACAGCTCAGACGCATGCCTTCATTGTCTTTGGGCTATTGGCCAAAGAGGGAAGTATTTCCAACTCCTCAGAAATCCCTTTGTATCTTCCATAAATCTGCCTTTATCTTCTATAAGAGACATAATTTTCCTTAGTGTTTATGAGAAATGGAGAATTAAACAACAACTCCAAACTCTCCTCTCCTCTCCATCCTGGTAGCTCTTTAGGGACTAAGGAATGCTTTATATAGCTCACATGAGGCAGCAGCTGCATCACCCTCCCTCCTCAACACCTTTCCTACTGCTTTACATCTTTTCCCACCCCCACCGAAAGAACCCAACCCACAGATATGTCAAAGTCTTTCAAAGTTGTCCTTATCATAGCTCATAGACACTCTCCCATATAACAACCCTTGGTAATAGCCCATACCCAGAAGTGTTCATCAGCGGTCATGGTGGCAGGTGAATCCCAAGCACTCAGAGTAATAAACAGTAGAACAATGCTCCACATACTCATACCTGCCTCAGTGCTTGCAAGGGTGTGGTCTCAACTTAGTTATCCTCCAAAAAATTCAGTGATCCAAGATGAACCCTAAAAATGTAACCCATTAATGGGTATAATTTCAGGAAGCATCTCACTTCCTGGAAGTGAGCAGCAGAGCTTCTTGGAAGGAAGCACTCACAAAATTTCTCTCTTTTATGTCCATTTGCCTACCCAGGAAAATCTTGGAAATATTATATGGCTTATGGTGTTTTGCCCAAAAGGGACCTTAGCTCACCTGCAATCAATTAGGGCCAACAAGCTATCAAATACAGCATGGATTTTTTTTTTTTTTTGCCTGACAAATTCGGAATGGGTTCATATCCAAGTCCCTTATCTGTTAGGAAACTTCTCCTTCCACTTCTGGAAGCCATCAAACTTGTCTCATGGGTCCTGCCTTTCTTAGGATCTATACAATTCACATACCTCAAGTACTGATAGGAAAATAGGTTTGGGTTACCAAAGACTGCATCTGGTTACCTGCCGTGATGTTCTTTCTAGTACCAGCAAGAGCAAGACCCATCCATGGCCTTCTCATTCCTATTGTTCTGCTGCTACTTCAGTGTCTTCATTTGATTTTAGTTCCTTGGCTCACAGGGTTCTTTTTAGGGGCTAAGGCCTCTCTCTAGGTCCCTTGTACTTTGATGTCTCCATTCTCATCTTTGGGTCCATATGTTTCCTCTTATGTATGGAAGTAGATCATTTCTTATACATACACATGGGGTATTCCCTGTAAATGAGAAGGTAGGGGCTTGCTTGAAAGGGGATAGGGGACTAATTAATATGTCTTTACAAAAAACAGTACAACCATTTATTTTATTAATAATTTTCAGATTGGCTTTCCCTAAATCATTTTAATTAGTATGGGTTCACTACAGTAGAGAAGACTTTCAAAGAAGGCAGCTTTTTATAGAATTCTACATTCTCTCATCAATTCCAAGGGATATAAGAAAATTAGATACTTTTCTCCTAATGTTACTAATAAAGGGCTTGCTTCTAAAATGAAGACTACTATCCAGAAAAATGGTATCAAACATGTCAAGCAACAATCTAATTATGTCATTTGATCTATTAATCCTTTTAAATGGAACTATAACTTAAGAGTATCATTGCTGAGATTTTTAAATAAGGTCTGGTCCTATGATTTCAGTGGTCTCGGGAACCCTTGGGTGAAGCAATTCCTTCTAATAATGCAGGTCAGTATCTTCTACTTTTAAAGAGTTGCTGAGACAGTGAAAGGTTAAGTGACTTTTCCAGAATCACACAGCCAGTGTGTGTCAGAGACAGGGGAAATGACTAGAGGATCATCGATTGAGAGCTGTAAAGGGCTTTAGAGGCCATCTAGTCCAATCTCTTCATTTTACAGATGAGGAAACTGAGGTCCAGAGACTGACCTAAGTGACAGAGTGTAAGTGACAGAGGCAGGATTTAATCTCAATGTCTCTGATTTCAGTCACGAATATGTATAAATACATATGCCATTTATCCTTACATAAGATGTTCTAAAACAATTAGTATAGTATCGTTTTTAACTTTAAAAGTTTAAAATCATAGTTAAGACTTTTGGGATACCTTGTATATCAGCATTACATTTACAAAGATCAGGAAATAATCTGAATGATCTCTTTAAAATGACTGAATAAACTTTTACATAATAGAATATTGTAGTGCCCTTTAAAATTATAAATATGCAGAATTTTAAAAAATTTTTAGAAAGACTTATATGAAGTAACATAAATTAAAGACAGCTTAACTTGGAGGGGGTAAGGGGAGTGGGAGGGAACAAACTACTATACATATTAGCTGTGACAAAATGAAAGGAAAACTATGCATGCAAGGAGAAAGATGAATAAGTACTGGAAAGGGATTAAGAAGGAATAGCCAACGAGCAGTTATAGACAGACCATAAATAGAAATTAATTTTTAATTGTAAATAGTTGTAAATGTATATTTATTTGGTTTTGTTCTTAAAAATTTTCAATAATAGTTTTTTTTTTTTTAGAAAAAGCATAGTTTTATCACTTTTTGAAGTTCTCCATTCGTTATAGTCAGGTACATATTTCAATATTAGGCTCTAGATTTTCAAGCTATTCATGCCTCCAACAGTTAGAAAGATAGAATACTTACCAAGATCTTATAGGTTTGAGTTAATGATTTAAGTGTGGTTGCTCACACTGGTGCAATGATAAAAATCCCATAAAATCAGAAAATGTTTTCGTTCTTAGCCCTTCCTTTTTGCTTCTCTAGGCTTTTCATACCATTAGATTTCAGCAGCTTCAACAGATACTGGTTTACCATCTAGGACCACTCAGAGAGTACTTGGGCACTGGGGGAGACTCAGACATCAAATTAACAAAACCTAGTCCCTACTGTCAATGCAGCTCACAAATGTAAAGAGGGGATACATAACACAAGTAACTGCAAACATTTTCCCATTATTTTCTTCCCTTAATTATCCTAATTATGAAATTTTTGAAGATAGGGTGAAATTGAGAATCATTTAGGGAATTACTAATTTTTGTTTTTCAAAACATTTATTTGCAGACTTTCAGCAAGCTTTGCTTTCAGGTTGTTTCTCTGGAGACACTGACTTCCATGCAAAACTCTCAGGAGACAATAGTTGTTCCTGTGTAGAAATTGCATGTGAGCTTCTATGACAATGTGCTTACGTGATTCACTTTAAACTTGCGATGCTTTTGCTAAGAGTGAAAAAACCCTAGGGTAAATGATGGCTTACAAGTTCCCTGTGGGAAGGAGGGAGGAGTTGAGCTCCCAAGTTTGGGACTTGCTTGTAGAAAAGGTCATTGCACTTGATTCTGAGGAGGGTTCGAGGGTCGGAGAGAATATTCTGAGCTGGGTGCATTGGTACATTTATTTTTTATTCACATCATTTATTATGATTAAAGAGTGGTACAGAGTTAATGCCTTTTATAAATAATCTCAACTGAAACATAGTAGCAGGGGATAGGATCAGAATAGGAGCTTAGGTAGGAAGGAGGGCTGAGGTGTGATCCGATTAAATTCATAACAGAGAACATAGTACATGGAAAAGGGCATGGGATTTGGAATCAGAGGACCTGAGTCTGAGTCCCAGCCCTCCTTTCAACTTGAAAACTGTGAGCCTATTAACTAATGAGATGGGTGTCATCACCTATACAAAGGAAAGAGAGAGCTACTAAGACCTTTGTATGGGGTTTTTCCACTCAGGTAAAAACGCTTCAAAAGGTCACTTTTCAGTCAGGGGAGATGGCTCAGGAACTTAGAAATCTTTTATTGACCTCTCTGTTTTGACACAATTTGGAGTGGACGCTGCTACTTGTTTGAATTTGACAATGATTCCCTTTTCTTTTTTTTTCTTTTTTTTTTTTTGCTTTTTGGAGGTGGGAAGGCAGGGCAGTTGGGGGTAAGTAACTTGCCCAAGGTTATTATGTACGAGGCTAGTAAGTGTTAAATGTATGAGTTCACATTTGAACTCAGGTCCTCCTGACTCCAGGGCCGGTGCTCTATTCTCTGTGCCACCTAGCCACCTGATTCCCTTTTCTTTATCAGTGACACGATCAGTAAGGGGTTATTGACCACTTATATGTCAACCATTGTGCTAAGCAGTGGGGATACATAGAAAAAAGTGAAAAAAAGTATCTGATTTTAAAGAGCTTATATTCTAACAAGGATACAAAATATACATATATAGGCACGTACATGGTACATTTAAAGTAGGTACAAGGTAACGTTATACGGTGTCAAGATGTTGGGAGGAACCTTGTTTTCTAGAACTAAGGCCCAGCAAGAAATCTGTGCCCTGAGATTGGCAGAACAAAAGTCCTTTGTGCTCACACTCTGGATGATCTCAGCCATAGCATAATCCCAGAATTGTTTCATATAATTATTGTATTGCTTTGACCAGCACCAGGTGGACTCTGAGCTTGGATAAGCTTGGACAGGTACCCATGTTCTGATCATGAAGCCCTGCTACAAATCAAACTTGTTTTGTTTTTGCTTTTTCCTGTCATTGTGTAGCCATAGATAGAAGTATTGAGATCTGTCTATACCAGACCTGTACAACATATGTCCTAGTGGGCGACTTTTGGCTGCCAAAGGATTTCTGGAGGCCCTTGAAAAATGTAAGGTTGCCAGTGCCCATTCTCCTGTTTGCCATGTGACCTGAAGCAACCAATCATTGTCAGTCAGTCTCTAGTCTAACTTATCTGTGGCCAGAGGAAGTTTAGCTTATTTTGATCTTTGGCCCCTACCTACCGCCAAGTTGTATTGGTCTGGCCTACACTAAAGTGTGTCCCCCAACTAGGAGCAGGGCTCTGGCATGTGTGCCTTTGCTTGCAAGCCGTTTCTCTCACTTTGAAATTAAACTTCTGTTTGATTCCTGACTCTCCTATCTCTAGCCTACTCTGTTTGACTCTGGCCACTCACAAATTTGAGGCCAAATCCATCCAGTTGACAGTGGGAATGAATGGGAGTGGGAGGTGAAATGAGGTTGAGAATAGTCAAGGTCTCTTTCAGAATGTGTACTTTGGCTGTCTTGAAGCAAGCCAAGGATGAGAGTGGGAGTGAGTAAGGAGAACATTTTTTAGGTATGGTTGGATGAACAATGAAAAGACAAGGAAATCAGAGATGAAGAAGCAGCTTGTGAAGAAAAGCAAATAGGTCAGGATGGTTGGACCACAGAGTAAATCAAGAAAAAAAAAGTAGTATGTAAGAAGACTGGAAAGATAGGAAAGGGCAAAGGTGTAAAAAGTTTTAAATGCCAAATAAGAAGTGTTTATATTGGGGGTGGGTGACAAGGGAGGAATCGAAAGCATCTAGAATTTAAAGTTCTGCAATACCTGCAACTAGGAATTAAGATATACAGGGGCTGGGATAGAGAGACCCTTCCTGCCCTACCAGAAAGTAAGAGAGCAGAGCAGGGGAGGGGCTTTACAGGGGGATTGCTGTTTTAGGATTGGGGCAGGGGCAAGACAGGGAGAAAATTTGTAATTCAAAAATGTAATGAAAATGAATGATGTAAACAAGAAAACAAACAAAAAAATTAAAAAAAAAGTGTTTATATAGTGTTCAATAGGAGGTAGTAAACCAGTGGAGTTTAAGTAGAAGTCTGGCATGGTCTAACATGTCCTTTAGGGCAGCTGTACAGAAGCTGAGATGAGGAGAGACCTGAGAAGAGGAGACCAATTAGAAGCTTTTTACAATAGTCCAAATGAGAGGGAGTAGGGGCCTGAACTAGGGTTGGTGGAGAGAAGGAGATGTATGTGAGAGATGTTGTAGAGCTAGAAATGACAATATTGGCACTAGAATGGATAGTGAAGAGAGTGTGGAAGACACTAAAACTATCAACCTGAATGACTGGAAGGATGGTATTGTCCTTGATGGTAATAGAGAAATTCAGAAGAGAGATCAGTTTGTGGGAAAAGGATAATGAGTTCTATTTTGAACAAGTTAAATTTGAGCTATGCAGCGGACATCTAGTTCAAAATTCTAGTAGACAATTGGCCATATGGGGTTAAAGTTCAGGAGAGATTAAGGTGGGATAAATAGATCTGGGAATCATCTAAATTAGGGATGAGACCCATAGTAGCTGATGAGATCATTAAGAAAGAATATTGAACAAAAATAGAAGAGAGGCTAGGACAGTGACTTGGGGGGCACACACAGTGGGTGAAGACCTTGCAAAGGAGATTGAAAAAGAGTAAGAAAATCAAGAGAGAGCAAGTGTTGAGAAAATTTATAGAGAAATCCAGGGAGTGGTTACCAGGCTCAAATCTTGTGAGGAATAGAAAGTAAGCCAGTATGACTGGACCCAAATAAATAGAGGAAAGTAGCTGAGAGATTAAGAAGGATAAAGATTAAGAAAAGGTCATTAGATTTAGCCATTAAGTGATCACTGATGCCTTTAAACTGAGTGGTTTCAGTTGAATTATGAATTTGGAAGACAGATTGCTGTTTAAGAGAATGAGAGGAGAAGAAGTGAAGGCACCAAGTATAGACAGTTATTTCAAAGTGTTTGGCTGAGAAGGGGAAGGGGAATATAGAGGGAAGTTAGTAGGATATTTCATCATCACAGTTTAGTTGTGTTTCTGTCCCTTTGCATACTGGCAAGTGGGTGGGGGAGGTGATGAATCATTTTTTATAGGGTATAAACTGTCTAGGTCTCCCATTCTTGTCCAAATAGCTGGAGGGGAAGATGGCACAATTTCCCTTTGATTTGGTACCATTCCTCCAGGTCTCATCTCCAAGTTGAATTTAGCTCCTCTTTTAAATTACCTACCATTTAATTTTTTTCTGTTATCATCCATGGTAAAATTTCTGGGTGGGATTGAAGAAGTTACCCATAAAGAGGGTTAGGGTTGCTCTGGAGACCCCAAAATACCAACATGACAGGTCCTGCCAAAAAAATTCAACTCAAGTCTTCTCTCAGCCAAAGAAAAGTAAAGTTTATTGAAAGTTTGCCATATGGGCTCTTAAGGAGCCTAGGTATCTGTGATGTTTGCATTGGGCAAGCAGGCCAGAATAAGTCTGACACAGAGTAAGTATGTGCTAGGTCATTCTTCAGAAGCTCTCAAAGACCAAGTCTGTGCTAAGTCTATGGCACTCTGACACCACATGGAGTGAAGATGGGGTCTTATATACAGAGGAATCTAGGGGTGGTCTAGAGGAGGAGTTTGGGGAGGGTCTTCAGGAGGAGTCAATGAGATCAGACTCCAGTAATGAGTTTGGGGAGGATCTTCAGGAGGAGTTAATGAGGTCAATGAAAGGGGAAGTAGATAGACAATGGAGGGCTAGGCTACCCAACCACAATGAACAACTTATGGCCTTTGCAAATGCCTCATCAAGTTGGAAGATTTAGTCAGACTCGAATGGGTTTCCCAGAGTCTGTACCTCAAAGATTCAAGGAGAGCTCAAGGAGGGGGGGGGGGGAAATCCCAGAGCCTGTACCTCATCAGGATGGCTAGTGTTGCTCCATCCCAGGAAAAATATCATATTTTTTTTTCAACTTGTTTGACCACAAATCATACGAATTGTGTGAGAAATAGTATGGCATAAGTGAGGAGAGAATTAGATTTAGAGTAAGACAGCTCAAATCTTAACTCAGCTATTTACTATTTGTGTGATCTTGGGCAAGTCATTTCAACCTCTGGGTTTCAGTTTCCTCATCTGGTAAACAGATTGAAATGATTTTGGACAAGAGAATTTGTGAGGTCTTTTTCAGTTCTAAATCCTATGATCTAAATCTCTAATTCAAAGACTTTCTAGAATGTATCTGCAATCCAAGGAGAATTTGGATTGTCAATAAAACAAGGCTTGATGATTATGAATATGGATCCCTTCACATTAAGAAAAAAAAATCTTTTGTTTTTATAGCACATTCATTTCTGACTATGTACCTTTCCCTTCCCCAGTCTTTGTGACAAAGAATAAAAAAGAGAAAAGGGTCCATCTACTTTCTAAGCTCTTTTAAATTTTAATTAGCCAGGAGGAACATGGAGAAGTTGAGCCAAGCAGTAGTTTGAAAGAGATATTGATTAATCGATGTCAATCTCTACAGTTAGAAGGCTCATTCAGAGGGCTCTACATTTAGAAGGCATTCATATTTATGTGATGCCTGGTTGAAAAAATCAAATAGGAAGTGGTTATTTGCTTTCTGCAGTGATAGGTATAGATATAGTTTCCTTTTTAGAAGCTACTTCTTATAAAGTGGGGCTAAAAAGCCGCTGAATACTCCAAACAAGTTTTCCTCTTCAAATTCCTTACTCATAAAATTGTGTAGAAAATAAATGGTTAAAAGATGAAGTAGAGAAGATGAAGGAAACTTTAGAGATACTTAAAGCATGAATGGGGGGGGGTGAAATGGAAAGAAAAATAGGATAAAATAAAGATAAAAAGAAGAAAATACATGAATTTGCATTGTGGAGTAATGGAAACAGCATTGACCTTGGAGTTAGAAGATAAAAAGGTCAAGTCCTAGTTCTGCAACTTATAAGGTCTCTAGTGATAGACTTATGGCCACAGTACATGAGGAAATACCAAGGGAAAGAGCTTGTTTGTCCTGGAGAATAAAAGACTTAGGGGTGACATTATCACTATGTTCAAGCATTTCAAGATTGTCCTGTCAAAGAGTGATTAAAATTTGTTATACTTAATACCAGAAGGCAGATTTAAGAGCTATGGAGTGAGAGACAGAGACAGAGACAGTGACAGAGACAGAGACAGAGACAGAGAGACATACAGAAGAAGAGGAAGAGAGAAAGAAAAAGACAGAGTAGGAGAGGGAGGGAGGGAAAGAGGAAAAGAGGGAGGATAGAGAAGATTGGGAAGGAGGAAAGACAGAGCAGAAAAAGAGGGAGGAAGGGGAGGGCTAAGAGGTAGTAGAGGAGAGAATTTATCTTATTTAGCTCTTTTTGTTCCCACCTAGTTGAAAACTAGGAACTTCTAAAGTGAATTTGTGTATAAAAATTCAGCTGCTACTACATTATTGGACCAAGGCAAAGAATAGCATCAGAATAATGAGACACTTAGTTGGGGAGGAAAAATGGTAAAATAACAGAAATAATATCACAAGTACAATCTCACTCCTCTCTCCCTGAAATAGCTGGAGAGACAAGATTGTTAAGACAGAGCTTGCTCAGCTAACTTTCTCAAAAGTGCCTAGCAAAATTCAGATCATGCTGCCCCTAAAATTGTTATTGAAGTTTTTCTCCCACCCCCCTCACACTCACAGGCCAAAAATTGAGAGCAATCAATAAAAGGAATGTTTCCTTTCAGGGAAAATGGCTTATTGATGTGGATACAAAGGTGCCCCAAAGGTTGAGTTGCACTTTCCCTGGTTTATCTTCTAAAGGCACCCTGAAATACAGAGGTGCCCTAAAGGTTGAGTTGCTCATTCCCTGGCATCCTAAAGTTTACCCTTATCTTGAAATACCACAAAACTTCACCTAATCCTAAAATTCCTTGTCTCCTCCCATCCTGCATCATACATTCTTTGTCCTCTGCCTTAACCCTATCTTGCAAGATTTATCTTGACCTTTAAATTCACCTCATCCTAAAATTCTTTGCCTCCTCCCATCCTATCATAAAGATTCTCTTGCTCCCCTTATCCCAGTGTCCTTATCTTACAAGACCTGGTTCAGATTTTTGAAAGAATTCAATCAGATCTTCTCTTTAGCCAGAGGGAGCTTTATTAACGCAAAAGCATGGGGGCCTAAGACTTAGCAAGGAGCTAAACAAAGGCAATGATATAGGACAAGGATCAGACTTATATAGCCGGAAAGCTATACAGTTTATAGGATGATCATGTAAGTTTTTAAGGGTTTCTAAAGGAGGTTGGGGATTTAGGGACAAGATAAGTCTTGTAAGATAAGGGATGAGGACAATGAATGACACAAAATAAGGAGGGCAAGGGAATCTTTATGACAGGATGGGAGAAGAGGAATTTTAGAATAAGGTGAATTTTAAGGTCAGGATAAGTTTTGTAAGATAGGTTTACTCAAGTCAACCTTTAGGGCACCTCTGTATTTTAGGGTGCCTTTAGAGGGTAAACCAGGGAAAGTGCAACTCAACCTTTGGGGCACCTTTGTATCCACATCATTTTGATGCCTGAACAGTTTGCACAGAAAGAATAGGTTTTTACAAATTCCTAGTTAAACTGAATTAAATTGCTATCTTAGAAATAGCTAAAACTGACAGAGGCCTGACCCAAAGGATCAGATCATCTGTGTGGTGTGAATACAATGAGGTTTGGCTCTTCAGTGGCTTTTGTATTCAATATTCTACTCAAATTCCTCCTTTCTTTTAGCTGTCTCCTTTCTGCCTTGTTACAGTTATCAGCAAGAGAAGATCTTATTTCACCTTTCCTATTTTCCAGTTGTATGCTATTGGCTAATACTGTGATAGACTGTTAATTCATATAGAAAAGAACTTTGTTCTACTAAACCCGCTCATCTATTCATCTCACTGGATTGGTAGTACCAACACTGTGTTAATGGGAATTAGTATTTTTGTGTGTGTGTAAGGAATCTTTTCATACTTATTCTCCAAAATCATATGTAACCCAAGCCCCAAAGCCCATTAGTATGGGACCCTCTCCTCATTGATGGGACTCAATGCCCCTTACCTGTGTGAGAGGGACAGGGTAGGGCTGATGAAAGCAGGAGAGGAGAGGGAGGTGTCTCTTCAGTTTGTTTAGGTTCTTGTCGTTTTTAAGTTCAAGAGAGATCCACAATATCAACTTCTCTTCAGGTCGATAAAGGGAAAAAAAGACTCTAGGAAGAAACCAACATGTAGAATTCCAATCATATCTCTATTTAGAGTGTGCTACTCCAGAGACTTCTAAGAATTTCCCTTTGGATGAGATCTGGAGCTCTCTCTTAGTTAAACTAAGTTAACTTACTCCCAAAGGGAGAGTATGTATTGTCTAACATATTTTCATATGCATCTTTTATTTAATTTCTGTTTTGCTATTGCCTTGGATAAATTCTACGTGTTTTCATTTTGGAGCTGATATTTTGGTGGGAAACGAGTCAAGTCTTGACTATAAAGTTTGTGGCCCCCTTCCCCTTTTCACTAAGAAATAGTGATCAGTAGTTTAGCTTGAACCTTAAAATTACATCCCTTTCACTGATCCTTAAGGGAACAGAAATATGATTCTACCTCGTGACCCCTTTCTTTCTGAGGAGAGTGGAGTGGTGGTCAGCCTCTGGCTCCAACCTCCTGCCTCTCTGGTAGGAATTAAAATCTTCTTTGTAGAAGGGTGGAGGCAAGAGACACTAGAAATATAGTTGTTATTCCTACCTCTCTGTGAGCCATGTGATATGCCTTGGTACAAACATACATACATACACATGTATACACACATATAATACACATATGAATATTCATATGTATATAGGGATCTAGAGTCAGTCTTGGGCATAATTACGAAGAATACAACAACTATATTTAGTACTTTCTCAGCACTCATTTTAAATAACCCTCTCTTCACTTTCAGAGACTTCATGCTCTTTTCCTTTCTTTCTGCCAAGAACCCTCATTACATCACCCCTTCTTTGCCCTAGATCTTCATCCTTACATGCTTTCTCCCTCAGCAAAGCTCCTACCCTGTGTCTTACTCCTTACAGCTCATACACATACATGCACACACATTGTCTCCCCCATCAAATTGTAAGCCACAGCACCTGGCACATAGGAGATGCTTAATAAATGTCTATTGAGTAAGTGATTTAGGAGCAGAAATACTGGAGGAGAACCAGGGAAGAGCAGTGTTATGGAAGCCAAAAGAAGAAAGACTAATAAGGAGGTCAGATGGTCAACAATGTCAAATACCATATAAAGTTTTCCTAGGATGAGGATTGAAAAAGAGGCTATTAGACATGATCATTAAGAGGTTAGTGATGATCATAGAGGGAACAGGAACAATAGATTGGTGTGGATAGAAGCTAGATTGCTGGGGGGTTGAAGAGTGGGCAAGTTGTGAGGAATTGGAAGGAGGGAGAAGTCGTTTAGAAGTTTAACATATTAAAGGGAGGAGAGATAGATAACTGTGAAGGCTGGGCAGGGTTGAGGGAAAGGAGGCAGGTAGGACATGTAATATGTTCATTTAATAGATACTGAAACTGAGGCTCAAAGGAGTCAAGTTGGACAAGTCACTCCATAGCTCTGGGCTCCAGTTTCATTTGTAAAATGAATTGATTGGACTTACATCTGTTTAAACCCTATGGTCTCTGCCAGTCAGTCGACAAGCATCTATTAAGAGAATACTATGTGCCACACTTTGCTAAACATGGGAAATACAAAGAAAGGCAAAGAACTCATATTCTACTAGGTAAGACAACATGCAAAAATTAATGTATACAAAATACAAAGTATAAATGGAAGGTAATTTCAGAGAGGAGGCACTAGAAGTTGGGAGAAGAGATGTGGAAATGCCTCAGGCAGAAGGTGGGATTTAAGCTGATTCTTGAAGGAAGTCAGGAGGCAGAGGTGAGGAGGAAGAACATTTTAGGCAAATGGGACAGCCAGTGAAAAGGTAAAATCCAGTGTTGTACTGCTAGTGAGTGGTTGAGCTGGTTAATGGAAGGTTTACAAGCTTCCAGATCTGTTGCCCTTTCCGTTATATCCATTACAAATAGGAAAAAGAAAATCTCAGTTTTTGTCATTACCACGAACATGTTCCTTATCAAACATTTATTGAACAACTTGCATGTGATGGAATCCTAATAAAACTGCCCCCAGCCCCAATATTCTAACTTCCTTATGGAGCTCACTGAACAGCAAATGTGCCCTGATTTAATCACACAATCTGGCGTTAAGCCACCACAGGCCCCCAGACTCAATATAGCCATTACCTCTAGCTAGCCACTTCCCCTAGTTAGCCACTGCCCCCAGATCCAATTCACATATTTGAACAGGTGTGTTCTTGTACTCAACCACAATCACATCTTCCATTTAGCCTAAGATAAAACCATAATAGCTAGCCAATTAGAAAGCAGCACAGTCAGAATGGTTGACCACCCAGGGATCTTCCCCTTTTATTTAATCCCTTGACAAACCCCTCCTGCCTTTTTAATATTTATAATTTCTGTTATATACTTGCATCTTTACAAAAATCCATCTTGCTTTCTCTAAAATTGTTGGTTCCTCTTGGAATTTATCTTGTTTCATGAGAGGTGGCAATCCTCAGTAAATGCCTACACTGGGATTAGAATTGGTCTGACTCTGAATTCTTTGAGATCCTGCTGCCAAAACACACCACCAAATTCCAACACATGCATAGAAATATCCTCCACAGAATTCATTAGTCTAGTCTGGCAAACAGTGTTAACTGCTAAATGACGATTTTTTTTTCAGACAAAAGAGCAAATCTACATGTGTTATAGGAGGTTCTTTTTCCCTTTCTTCCCTCCCTCCCTCCTTCCCTCCATTCCTCCTCTCTCCCTCC
Organism: Pseudocheirus occidentalis; assembly: GCA_028646575.1. Classification (NCBI taxonomy): domain Eukaryota; kingdom Metazoa; phylum Chordata; class Mammalia; order Diprotodontia; family Pseudocheiridae; genus Pseudocheirus; species Pseudocheirus occidentalis. The sequence goes on from CM053599.1 coordinate 124,749,994, forward strand.
CTCCCTCCCTCTCTCCCTCCCTCCCTTCCTTCCTTCCTTCCTTCCTTCCTTCCTTCCTTCCTTCCTTCCTT
>CM053599.1:124750564-124765725 GCA_028646575.1 Pseudocheirus occidentalis
AAAAATGTTTGTTGATATTATTTGTTTTTACACCAACTTCATCTTTAAATAAACTTCCTCACTCTCATCCCCTGAGAATCATCTGTTATGGCAAAGAATAAAAAAGAGGGAAACATATCAATTCAGCATAACTAATCAATGTATCAGTCAACCCTGACAGCATATGCAATATTCCACATTCATAATCCCTTACCTATGCAAAGATGTTAAGGAGGTAAATTTTCTCCTCTCTTCTTTGGGGCCAAACTTGATCACTACAATTATTTAGTTCTATTTATTTCCCAGTACAAAAAGTATAGGTATAAATATCTGTGTGCTTATAGAACTTTGGTCTCTATCTCTTACCTTCTTGAGGGTAAATGTTTAGCAATAGGGTCAAAAGGTATAGACATTTTAGTCACTTTCTTAGCATACATTTAAATTGTTTTCCAGAATGATTGAACCAATTCAAATTTCACCAATAGTGTATTAGAGAACTCATCTTTCTACAACTTCTTCAACATTGATTATTTCCATATAATATTTCCAGCCAAGGTTGTAATGGAACCAACTTGAACCTACTTCAGAGAGTCAATTGTTACATTTTTAGTGTGAGCATTCTTACCTTGGAAATTGGTAAATGCTACAAATGCTTGATTTGTTAATCTTCTAGACTTCACCTAGAAAGTGGAGAAAATGTTAATAATGCATATTAAACTTAAAATAAGATATTGATCCAATAAGATAATAACTATAAAGTGCTTAGTATAGTATACATCATAAGTACTACATAAATGTTAGCTGCTGTTGTTGTAATAAGTGTGTAGTGTGTACTCTTTTTTTTCTGTTAAATATTTATGAGCACATCACTGAATGTAGCCCTTAGACATACTGGGCTCCTTATCCCTATTCCCACTTTCAAGGACTTCTTTGGTGTCCCAGAGATAGGCTACATCATCCCCTCAGGGATCTAAGGGCACCCATAAGGGGTTATGTTGAATCTTTTCTAAAACTATCAGCTCAAGCCCTCATTCTTGTATGTTCTTTCCCAATATTGGCTGCCTGCTCCAGTTCTTAGCTCTTTTTTAACATTAATATCCTGTACAGACTAACACCTCAGTATCATTTAATCAATTAACATCAATTACCTTTTACATATGGATCTTTACTGCAAAGATATAGTAGGAACAAAAGTTACAGAGCATTTCCTTTCTGGATCAAAGGGTTATACTCTTCCCATGTATCACCTCAGTCACTGGGAAGAATGAGTTCATACTTAAAGCATTTGCTACAATACATTTGCCTCTACCACGTTTACTTCCAAATGGGGCATGTCTGATAGATAACTTGTTGTCACTTCCTACCTCTGGGCTGAGTCAAACAAGTTGCTCTTCAAAGCCTTAGCCATCACTTCTCCCTTGCCTAACCTCCAACAAATTTTGGCACAGATCCATCGTACAGACTTCTAGAACTTAGTCCAACTTTTCAAATCTCCAGAGGTCATACTCCTTGTTTATATCCCATATTCCTTCACTTAAAATCAGAAAAGCATAAATGCAAAGAAGAAGAGCAGAATCCTGTATTCAAAAGTCACATGGAACAATGGGTGGGGAAGACCTAAAATCCTCTCCCCACCCAAAGCTTACAGAGTGTCATTCTTACTGGAACACAGCCAAGCAAGAAAAACAGTTAGATGGTTTAGTGTCATTTGAATATTTTCCCAGTTCCAGTTCAGCAGCCAATCAAAAGGCTCTTCTTCATGGGGTAAGCAGACCAGAAACAATACCTCCACATTCTCAAGTGTACATGAATATTGTGTTAGCAGAGGATGCTGCACATGCTCATGAAGTCTAGACTCATTGGCTAGTCACATGTTATACCACTATAAGAGGGAAAGCTATACCCTGCTGGCTGAACTCCCTTTTCCCTGCCAGAATGTAATATAGGTGAGTTGTTAATGTTTTAACAGGGTATTTATTAAGTGGGATCAGGTCTTTATAGTGTGGATTCTACTCCTAGGTTGTAAGATGTAGCCTGTGGGACTCCATTGGTATGTTTTCCATTAATAGTCATGCCAGCAGACTCAATTAGTTTATTGCAAAGTAAAAACAACAATAATATAGCAATAGTAAGAACAGTACTTCCCCCATTAGGCTGGGGTCATATTTTCCCATAAATATATGTAGTTTCCATACAAACAGTGGACACAGACTCAGAATACAATGGAAGTAAAGCACACATGTAGGAAATTCATGTAGCTATGGACAACTCATATCTCTGGAACTGCAGGACTTCAGTGTTCCTTCCCTTCTTGTGGAGTCTTCATGAAGCTTCAACTAGGTTGGTTGCTCAGCTGGACTCCTCTCTGACGCTCTACTCTAAATTGCTAGGGCTAACTCTCTCGGAATCCTTAGTCAGGTTTCTTCTTTCCTGCCATAAGTCCTGTTTTTGAAGCTACTTGAACATTACCTCTTTTTACCCATGTCTCCCTGGAGACCATGTCTCTGTTCCCTGATGGATCTAACATTTCCTAGTGGGTGAGCATTTCTACTTCAAAATGGCATGGGTAATGGGAGTAAGGGGTAATTAATCTCCCTTCAACCTCTGATGTAAGTACAAGGGTCTCTTCCACAAAGTTGCTTCTAGCCTGGATGACCTCTTAGAGCACCTGAGCTCCCATTTTTTATGGGCTTTTGGAAGCATGGTCAAAACCTTTCAGATATGATCAGAAAAGTGTTCACGCCTCATTAAGACATTAGCATCTCATCATCTGGGATTAGTTCTAGTAAAAGAAATCAGTTGGTCTGGACCAACTTCCCTTCTTATTCCAAATTCTATCATTTTTGTGGGTTTGCTGAATGTGAGGTAAAATCTCAAGAGTTTCTGTTTGCGTCCTTCTTACTACTAATAATTTATAGCTGTCTTTTGAATGGTGATTTATAGTTTGTAATTCTTTGTAACAATGAGCCATGTAATAAAAGATTAGACAGGTCAATGTAATAGAAAGATATAGATGAACATGAAGATGCCCCATCCTTTTCTCCTAAAAATCTGGATTTTCACCTTGATAGGTAGTAGGTGGACAGCCTACTAGGCTCTTACTACCTTATTGTTCTCTCTTTGAGAGGGATATTGCGCTAAAATTATATTTATCTATTACATCTCAGATATTTGCAAGGGGTATTATTCTTTTAGGGCTTTCCATGGTCATTCCTGGCCAGACCTGGAAGATTTAATACTTAGCTCAATCTAAGCTAGTTTAGTTTCCTTTCCCACCAAACACTTATTACGTTAAAAAAAATATGAATAGCAAGTAGGCATGTTTATCAAAGCAACCAATAAAAAAGTAATTAGGAAAGCCAGAGGCCAAGAGATTGTAAACTACAACTCACATTCAACCTTTACCCTGTTTTTGTAGGGTTAATTAATAATGTTTTTTTTTACATTTTAAAATAGTTTATTATACTTATATATGTATAATAATATATATACATATATAATATATATAATATATATAAAAACCACTCAGCTTAGAGGAAGTGTAAAAATAGTCAGCTGGCCAGATTTGGCCCTTGAACCATAAATTCTAGTAGTCTGCCAACTCTTGGATTAGGCCATAGAATACATAAGAGTTACAGGGAATCTGTGTCATGGAAGCAGCTCCATCAAGGAAAGAATTCTCTTTACCCCATGAGTTTATTTTTAGTAGTCTCTGAAAGTGCAGGCAATGAGAATCAAAGGACATGATGAACTTCTTTCTCTCCTGTTCTCCCTTTCAACCAATATCATGTCTTGCCGTACGTATGCGATGTCACAGGACAGTTCTTGATGAGATTACCAATACTATCTGCATGTGGGACTATATCTTTTTTCCTGTTTGTTCATATCTTTTGACCATTAATCCATTGAAGAATAGCTCTTGGTCTAGTTGTGTTACTTCCTATATATCTTTGATACTGGACGTTTAGCAGAGATATTTGAGGTAAAGATAATTTTTCCCAATTAACACTTTTGCTCCTAATGCTAGTTATGTTGATTTTGTTCAAGTGAAAAGCTTTTTTAGTTTCATGAAATCAAAACTATCTGCTTTGTTATTTTGCAATCACTTCATTACTACTATGCTAGTTCACTAAATACCTTTACTTTGAACTAATTATTTCTTATGCCTGATTAATAAAGACATGCTAATTCTAGGGATCAGGAAAATAGTGTTACAACCCTAGCTCTGCCACTAATTAGCTGTGTGATCTTATCTCTGGGCTTACTTCATCATCTGTAAAATAAAGTGGCTACATTTGATGAGCTCTGAGATCCCTTCAAGTTTTAACATTTAAAAAAATTTTCAGTGATTTCATTGCTTCTCATCAGCCTTAACAAGACATTTTGGTACCTCAGTGCCTGAAACCCAGATACCAACAAATTGAAGGATATACATTTATAATAATTACCTTCTTCCTTTCTACAGGCTGATTTGGAATTTGAAACATTGGGATTCTTGAATGATTAGAGGGAAGGAAATAACTCTGTCTTCCTTACCTACAGAAGCCTGTGTTTTGATGGTTTAGAACCTTCATGTTTGTGGCAGAAGTTAATCTTGCTATATACTATTACTACAGGAGTGTATTGGTAAATGTTTCTCTCTGCAAACACATGATATGCTTTTAAGTTTAATCTTAAACATTGGAATTATTAACATTTTATCTATTACTCTCTAAACAAAGTCTAGTCAGAACAACAAATTAAAGCCCTGATTTGTTGCACAAGGGCTTCCAAAGTATGAATGCTTACACCAATCATTCAATAATCAGCTACCTCTATCTGGTCAGAGAAATCTAAGTACCTGTCAGTTTTAGATGTCATTTTTCAGTTCCCCATTAATTGAAACCATAAGAAAATAGAACACATTTACAATTCCCTTATTTAGTCATTTCTTGTGATCTTTTTTTTGTCAAAATAATTTGTTGTAGTGAGGTTTTCCCTTAGACTATCTTTTTTGATTCCTGGATGCGCTGGGCCCTTGTCCTTTTTATCTAAACCTTGGCATTTTGGACAATCATCAAAACTTTTCTATTTTGTGCTTATTTTTATATATGTAAAGCTTAGCAATAGATATTAAAGGGAAATTTGGAGATCTGATTTTTTTAAATACTATCTGATTGGCATAATAACACAACTAAATGGTGTGTTGTCACCTAATATGTATTTTATTTTACTGTGAGTGAGGCATAAAGTTAGAGGAAAGTTTGTTCTTACAGTATGTAAAATTTTGCTCTGTTACTTAAAAATATGTTAGAAATATGGTGGGCCTATTGCCTAAATTGTGTCTCATAAGCAGTATTATGAACAGCAGGCTACATTTGCCAGTGGAAAGTGGTAACACTTAACTAAACAGTGTGCTGACCCCTAATGTTATATACTTTATTTTACATTGGGATTGAAGCATCATAAAAATAGGGGAACATTTATTTTTATTTTCCATGAAGTCTTACTTTGTTACTTAGAAATATGGTGGGCCTTCTCCCTAAATTGTGACTCATAGATCATATTATAAACAGCAGGCTATGTTTGCTAGTATAAAGTAACAGCTAGTTGACTACAGGGCAATTCTTCAATAATGTCCAAAAAGAAAACTAAGGACTATTTGTTTCGCAAGTATTTGTATCACCACTTAGTGATTTATGATATACTCCTCTCTGTAATCTTTCTGAAGGTTATTGGTTTGTTTTTGTTCAGACTTAGGAGTTTATCAGCTTAGGAAACTTGGGTGGAAACACCTTCTTCCATTGCAGAAAGATAATTCTGCAGCTGACATTCTTAGGGAGCTGCCTGGGCCACCAGAGATATTGTGACATGTCCAAAGCCACACAAACAGTATGTGTCAAAGCAGGAGCTGAACAGCTACAGGTGCAGAGGAGAGTGTTGGATTTGGAGTTAAGAGAACTGTGTTTAAGTCTGTTGTTGTTCACTCACCATCACTTGCTACAAGTGTAACTTTGGGCAAATCACTTAACTTTTGGGGGCCTCTGTTTTTTCAGTCTGTGAAATGAGGAGGTCAGGTTAGATGTCTTTTAAATTCTCTTGCAGGCCTGAATCTGGGATCTTGTGAATTTTGGTTTTCCTGACTCCTGAGGCCTGCTATCTTCACACTTATTAAACACCTACTACTGCCAGGAACAGGGAATATAAAAAGAGGCTGAAGAGAACTTATGCCCTCAAGAAGCTTACAATTTAAAGGGGGAGGGAGAGGAACATGCAAGCACATATATGCAAAGCAAGTTGTATATGGGATAAATACGAAATAATTAACAGAGAGAGGGCACTAAAATTAAGAGAGCTCAGGGAAGGCTTTCTGTAGAAAGTGGGATTTTAATTCAGATCTAAAGGAAGCCAGGTAACAGGGATAGGAGGAACATTTCAAGTATAGGAGACAGCCAGGGAAAATGCCCAGAATGTCTTGGTGGTGGAAAAACCAGGAGGCTAGGGTCACTGGATCAATAAGAATGGCAACAATGGATTACTTTGGGACCTGAAATAAATGCGGAATTCGGGAGAAATGAGAAATAGTTATGCAGTTCCAGAAATCATCTGTACACAGTTAACGTTTACCTCTTAACCCGGGGTTCCTAAGTTGGGGTCCATGAGCTTGGCTTTCTGTTTGTGGGGGATTTTTTTTTCCTTCCTATAAAGCTTCCACAATTTCTAGACAAGGCAGTAAAAGTTTGGTTAAAACTATGAATCCATAAACATTTATTAAGCACCTATAATGTGCCATATAGTATGCTAGATCAAATAAATCAGTCAGGACGGCTCATGGGCTGTTCAAAAGGCCCCTTTATTTGCTATCCGTTCAGCCTTAGAACCGCTGGGGTTAATAAGCCTTTGTTTTGAACGCAGTTTTTCCGCACTTGAACCATCAGCCTGAGAACAACTTGGGAATAACGATGGGGTCAGGGACAAGAGCGGGATGGGCTGAGCTTGCCCAGGTGCAAGACTGCGGGGTTAGGGGGAGGGGAGAGCTGGGGGAAAGAGTCAGGGAAGAAGCCAGACTTGCAACATGTCAGCACGTGCACCCTCGCAGGAGTGACAGGACCCACGAGCACAGCAGCGCACGAGCCAGAGCCCCGCCCCCGCAACACACGTACATACGTAAAGGCCACGCCCATTTCTTTGAGCCCGCCCACTCCACCACCTCTTCTGGGAAGGGAACAGAGAGGAAAAGGCCTGAGAAGGAAAATAATAAACTGCTATCGCGAGATTCTCTTTATTACGCGAGAATTGAGGGCTCCCTAGCCGAAATTGGGGAGGGGGGTTGGGTGGAGGGGATTGTGCGTGTGCCTGTGTGTATGTAGTATGTGCATGTGTATGTGTGGGTACGTGTATGTGTGCGTGTATGTGGCGTGGTGAGCAAGGCCCCTGGAAGAGAGGGGGTGGGGTCCCATGAACTGGGCGTACGCATGCGCGCATGCGCGCACGCGGCCGGGCCGGGCCGGGCTGGTCTGCTCGGGGAGGGGGCGGCCGTGGCGGCGACGTTATTTCCGAGGTCGGCGGCAGCGGTGGCAGCGGTGCAGTGCGCGGCGGCAGGGGCACCGCCAAACTAGTCGGTAGGGACGGTTACCGGGCAGCCCCGGAAATCTCTTGCTCTGCTTTTCTGAGCGTCGCGGTCGTGGCGCGGAGTTCCGTGGTGCGGGGGACCCTCGGAGCCGCCGGGTCACCCTGCGGCCCCTGGCCCACCTCACCCCAGGTAGGGGCCCCCAAGCAGTCCGGCCCCGCCCCGCCCGCCCTCCCTGTGTCACAGGCGAGAGGACCCGGCGACCTGGAGAAAGCTAGCCAGCCCCGTCCTTGCCCCGCCTGCCCCTCCACGCGCCTCTCCTCCGCCCGTAGCCGGGAACCTGGGGCCGGGCCGGACCCGGGGTACCCCCGAGGCACTGGACGCCGCAGATGCGACCCCACTTTGGGGGGACGGGGGCGGGCGGGGAGCCTGGCATTGGTGGTATAATTGATCCCTCAGGCCGCCTGGCAAGGCGGTGTGCCCAGCAGCCCGGGGTTCTGCCGTGGGGGGGGAGGAGGGTCCAAAGGAGGAGTAGTGACCCGAGGAAGGAGGTCATACAGCCCTCAAAGTTAAGAGCGCTCCAACTGTATCCATCAGAACCAGGAGAGTGGTCTCCAGTCTTTTTGTTGTCTTTTAGTGTCTCAGAAAGACAGTCACTGTGGTGTTCATTGGTCTCCTTCCACTGTAGACTGTCTATAAAGAGTCCTTAATGATCCTTCCAGGAATGGATCTTGTCAGGATTAGTTTGCCCAAACCTGGGTCCCATGCCTGACCTTGGCCTCCGATCTGTAACTGGAGGGAGATGTGTGCCCAGCCCTGAAGCATTTCCAGTTAAAAGGGACCGATAACTAGTGGCAGATTTTGAGAATTAGGTTGGAGGAGGACACTGCTTTGCAGAGTTATACTTGGGTGCCCAGACCTGACCAATCACAAATTAGTTTTGGAACTTCTTTGGCTTCAGGTTGAAAATGAGGGGCTTGGAATAGACAGTCTACAAAATTACTTCCATCTCCAGTGTTCTGCTAGTCTAAGGTATGTATCATAGAATGTTAAAGGGACCTTAGTGATCATTAGCTCCATTCACAAGAAAAAGAGAGGTGAAGTGATTTGTCCAAGGTCACACAGTAAGGGAGTGGTAGAGCCTGGATCTTCTGGTTGGTAACTTCTTCCTCTAATAATATGAGAATATTGTGTAATTACTTGAATTTTGTGGAATACTGAAAACTATTAATTTTCATGTTGACATACTTTACAGGTAAAATGGTTATGAAAGCTTCTGTAGAAGATGATGATTCGGGATGGGAACTCAGTATACCTGAAAAGATGGAAAAGAACAGTACAAGTACAAATTGGGTAGACATAACTCAAGATTTTGAGGAGGCTTGTCGAGGTAAGTGGTAACTTTTGGATCAGAAGTGCTACAAATCAGGAAAAGAGAAAATTGAGTTTTAGTTCTGAATTCTCAGTTTGTATTAAAAAGACAGCAGTATTCATAAAGTATCTTTGTAATTATGCTTCCACTTGGCCTTTGATTTAAAATACATATGAAAACTGAAGTGTACCTTGTAAATATAAAGTAATGAGGGCAAATGCTGTTTAAAACAATGTTTTTTTACAAAAATCTTTATAAGTAAAAATAAACATATAGAGAGTACTTGCAATAAATCAAAGATTTGTAAGGTCTACTCCTTAACAACTAATAAAATCTTTCAGTGGTCTTTTATGAGTGTGAAGAGGGAGCACTTAAGAAATTATCCTTCCAATAAATACAGGTCTGAGAGTACCTGTAGTGCTGCTCTGCTTTCAGTTTCTTTTTACTTCATCATTCCTTTATTTGACTAATATCTAAAGTCTTTAGGCAGCAGGAAGATTGAGGCCTACATATTAAGCCAGCCCTAGAACTCTTCCTTCCTAGTTTTTTGTTTATCCTCCAAGAAAGGTTATTGAGATAAGAATTCCCTTATTGCCCCATCCATTGACACTTAGAACTGCAGTGAGTCAGAGGGATACTTGGCTAATTTAGAGTTAAGATATTCTAGGTATTCATTCTGATGAAAATAGATGATTTTATATGCACAAGGCAGAGAGCTGTACTAGACCTGTGGTTGATGAGGTTCTATCCAACTCAATGAATCTATGACCTGAGATACAGTTGCTGTAACAGCAGACTTTTATACATACTTTTGCAGACCTGGATTTTCCATATACCACTTATGGCCATATTTACTGAACAAAAACTGCGTTTCATCACAGTGATTAGAAACTAACTAGCTTTCAGTTATAAGCTGTTATTTAAAAAAAGATGTTATTTTAAAAAAATCAAGCATTTATTAAGTACATTGGATTTGAAGAACTGTATAGAGCATATATTACTCTTATGTAGTAGTAATTAGTGATGCTCTAAGGCTTACAAAAAACTTTGTGCATTCCTTTTTTGGTGCCCTTAACCTTTGAAGTAGGTAATGAAAAAGCAGAGGTAACTGAGACAGAGAAAGGCTATTAATTGTCCAAGGTTATGCCACTAATAAGTCACAGAATTGGGACTCAAACCCAGGTCTTCAGCCTCGACATCTAGTACTTATTTTACTGAACTGTAGTTACTTTCCTATCTTATATATTGTGGTTATTGATACTTGTGAAATAAAAAGATTTTTTGCTTTGTATAAAGAAGATAATAATTGAGTTCGGTTAAGTGTTGTAAAAGCCTTCTGATAACACTGTCCACAAGTGAACACATCTAGGCTTAAATATAGTTAGGTAATTGTGTTAATAAGACAAAATATTTCATGTGCTATATCAGTTGGGCTCTCAGGGATAAGGATTGAGTCAAGGAATATAATACCACCTTCACTTACTAATGAGTTGCCTCAGCTGTTCATGGAACAAAGAATACCTGTAAGGACATGTGCTGTGTCTCTTGTAGTCACCCTCTGGTCCCAGGACTCTGGAATTGTACAAAAGATAGCAATACAAGCGATAAAACTTGTGCCAACTTAGAGGTGCCAGTCCTCAGTGCGCTTTGGCTGAGGTCGCCCTCAGTGTGGAAGTTTTCAATATTTTGAGCAGCATGAATTGGCCTAAGCTTATCAATTGTTTTATAACACTGAGGAATAACCCATTAGGGATGGAACAGTGTAGCATAGGTGACCATTATCCTTGCAAGGGGAATTGAATAGTGCAACACCTGAATTATACAGACACAGGCAATTTCAAGGATACTACATGGAGCAAGACACAACACAGCTCATCATGTCTAAAATAGCTGAGGTGGACTTTGCTGGGCCTTAGGCCAACCCTGCTCAATAGCACTGTGCTAGCCTCTTTGGGATATCTCAGTAGTTAAATGTGACCACAGAATTTAAGGATGGAATGACTTCTTGGAGATATCAAGAGCAGGGGTTCTTAGCCTCTTTTGTCTTATGATTTGTGAACCTCTTTGGCAGTCTGGCAAAGTTTGTGGACACTTCTGCAGAATGATGTTCCTTAGGTAATTGATCAGACATGCCAAATTTCAGTTTAGAGGTTCCTGAAGATAGATGTAATTTTTTCCCTATCTGAGTTCACAGACCCTTTGAAGGTCCATGTACCCCAAATTAAGAACCCCTGATCTAAACCAATTAGCTTCTTTTCATAGATAAGGAAGCTATTACCCAGTGAGGTAAAGTGCTATCCATGAGGATTTTATAGTCTCAATTAGGTAAATCAGACCTGTGTGAATAATTAAATAATAAATGAAGGCGGCATATGATTTAGGTTTAGAGAAAGAATACCAGCTGGAGTGATTGAGGAAAGTTTCACTTTGAAGGTAGATTATGAGCTAGGCTCATATAATAATAGCTGACATTCATAGTGGATTGGGTACTTGGCTTGGAACTATGAAGACCCAGTTTCAGTCCATCTTGGGACACTGGCTTTGTGACCCTAAGCAAGTTATTTAACCTCTTAATCTCTCTTTCCTAATTTATAAAGTAGGGATAATAATAGCACCTACCTCACTGTTGCCTTGAGGATTCAGTGAAACAGTAAGCATTTATTAAGTACCTTCTGTATACCGGGCACTTTTAAGTGTTAGCAAAGAAAGGTAAAGGCAGAAAAGGTGTGAGGGTGGGCTTTTGCAAACCTTAAAGTGGTATATAAATGCTGTTATCCTAATTTTAATGTTTTTAAAGTTTTCAAAGCACTTTATACACATCCTTAGAAAATGTTGTGGTGGATACTGTTGTTATCAGTATTTTACTGATAAGGAAATTGAAGTTCAGAGAAGTTATGATTTGCCTCTAGTCATTCATGCAACCAGTTAAGTGTTAAAAGATGAGTAGAATTTGGAAAAACAGAGGTGAAAAGGTGCTGTGGCCAGCACAGTCTAGGCCTAGCTACCAGTTGAGGAAAATAGAGAGTGAGAAAAGCTTACAGCTGAATTAAAGGAAAGAGACAGAGAGACAGGGATGTATTTCATAGTCTGTTTATTGCAGAGCTATTCCATACAGAGCCAAAGATACAAGAAAATCATAGAGCTTATATTCCTTATTTCAGGGGTGTTTACGGACTTGGGTCTTGCCTTTCCCCTAACCTCAGCCCAAGGCTAATCAGTCATTAAGATCTTTATCTTAGAACCACTTCCAGGGGCACAATAGACTTGGAAGTCCTAATCAGGACTTGTAAATTAACTTTCAGTACATTCTTTAGATATTCAGGAAACCAATGAGAGCATCCACCCAACAAGATTATACTATCCTTACATATCTGCCTAATGATCTTGTAGAACTGGGGAGCTAGTATGTCAGGACCTCAGAAGGTCGTGGCCCCCAACAAAAAGAAAGGATGTTTCCAGTTGTGGGGGTCAAGGAGGGAAGCCAGTATGATCACAGATACACGTTCAGTAACCAGTGAATAGACCAACCTGGCACATGTAAAGGGTGTGTGTGGTAGAAAATAAGGTTGGAAGGTAGGTTGTATTTCCAGGCTATAGACTTATAACCATTTAAAGTACTGAGCCAGTTAATGCTATGGCAAAAGTATAAAAGCAATACTAACTTAATTTGACAACTGTGTACAAGATGGATGGGAACAGAGAGAGACCACATAGGTGGTTATTACTTCGTATTTACTGTGTCAGTGTTTTGCATTTAGTTTTATTCACATGCTTCTCTATGTAGACCATAAGTTTCTTGGAGACAGGGATTATTTTAATTTAGTATTTATATCTCCATTACCTAGCACAGTGTGTGACAGCATATAGGTGCTTAAAAATGCTTGTTGATTGATTATTGCAAAGTGAGAACAGAAAAGGAAAGATGTGAGAAATGTTACAAAGGAAGAATGGACAGGATTTAAATGACTGCTTAGATGTAAGGTACAAAACAAAGCTGAAACTGAGAGTGAGTGACTTAGAGCAGAGAGCTAAAGACCTCCCTTGGAAAGGCCCACAATTTAGAAGTTAAGAAAAGTGAAAAAGAGGAAGAAATCAGAGTTAGAAAGAAAACCAAAGTAGTGTAGTGTCACAGGAGAGTCCTAACTAAAAGAGACTGGTTAGTGTTGAGAAATACTGCTGAGAGGCCAAGGATTAGAGACAGAGAAAAGGCCATTCATTGGAGTTGCTTTTCCATTATCTTTGAATGTGCAAATGATGCACCATATTTGACTTTAAACTACCTCTATTCATTTTGACTCTGGTTGATCTTTTCCATTGCCATTTGAAATTAAAAATCCATATAGGCAGAATTTCAGCCAGTGCCTGCACAGCCAACCACCTCTACAGTGGAAGTATCCACTTGGAATGAGTTATTACTGATAATGGTATTGTTGGTTGGGATTATAGGGATTGCTCCTAGAGCCTGAGGACACTAAGAAAAGAAAGACTAAACATAAATCCCTTAGCTGAGATAACTTATGTAAAGTGTTCTATAAACCTTAAAATGCTACATGAATGCTTGCTGCTGCTGCTACTGCTATTACTATTTGTTATTATTTAGTTGTTTCAGTTCCTGACTCTTCATGATCCCACTTGGGATTTTCTTGGCAAAGATACAGGAGTGGTTTCCCATTTCCTTCTCCAGCTTATTTTTACAGATGAGAAAACTGAGGCAAATAGGATTGTTATTTGCCCAGGGTCACACAATTAATAAAGTGTCTGAGGCTGGATTGGAACTCTGGGAGATGAGTCTTCATAACTTCAGGCCCAGCAACTCTATTCACTGTGCCACTTGGCTGCCACTCATACTACTTTACTGCCTCTTTATTGCCCTCTGAGTTTTCCAGGAAGTCCAAGAAATGAGGTTCTGGTAGGCGCAGTGGTTCTCAACCTGTGGATTATGTTCAGTTTGTAACAATGAAAATACATCCTGCATATCAGATATTTACATTACGATTCATAACAGTAGCAAAATTCCAGATATGAAGTAGCAGCAAAAATAATTTTATGATTGGGGGTCACCGCAACATAAGGAACTGTATTAAAGGGTCACAACATTAGGAAGGTTGAGAACCACTGTGGTGGGGGAAAGATCGTTTTGTTTTGACTAGCAGAAAAAGCTTGAGCAGGAATTACAGATTAATCCCTGTCATGGTATGTATTGTGGTAGAATAACAGTCCCCTTACAGTAAGCCTGTGTATAGAACTAGGTCCTAAGAACAGTGATGTACTTGATGTAGCATACCTCTTGGAATGGCCAGTCCTCCCAGAATTCTGAAGACGTCTTATGATTTAAGGTTAAGGCCTGGTTGATTCTGTTATTGTCACAAGAAATAGATCTCTGGAAGAAATTTACTTATTTTCTAGATGAGGATTATAGCATATTGCTAGCTCTGGAACTAATGACTTTGAGAAATTGGTTTTCTGTCTTTGGGATATTGTTTACCTCTTCTTGAATAAATCATATAGGTTTACAGTGAAGATTCCAGTTCATAATACTGCTCTCATGGTTTGGTGTGTGTGTGTGTTTTTTGTTAAATACATTTAAGATAAAAATAGTGAGGTATCTTCCTTTAAAATAAACCTTTATTACAGTGGTTTTTTTCCCCCTCTTTAGTAAATCTTATAGTAGAATTTTTCTAGATTCTGAAAATTTTACACATAAATACAGTGCTGTTGCTTTACCAGTTCTCAAACCTCTGCAGTGAAGACCAACTTGTTTTCCATGCCTCCTCATATTCTTTCCTATACTATGGCACTATACTTTAGTTTACTGTACCTATCTTCTCATCATGTGCTACATTAAACATATATACTTAGCTCTATCAAAATTGAATTTGGGGGGCGGAGCCAAGATGGCGGCATAGAAGCAGCAAAGCACCACAGCTCCCACACAAACACGCTAAAAAACTCATAAAATGGGACGCTAAACAGATTTTCAAGCTCCAAAACTCTCCACAAGACAGAAAGCACTACAGGCAGCGCAGCAGGCGGGGCTCTTCTCAGCAGTCTGGGACCCGCGGCCCGGCTCAGGCCCTGGGGCATCGGGCGGGGAACCGCAGCTATAGCAGAGCAGATCTGCTGCACTGGAGGCAGAGTTACCACATTTATTCAGGCCAGAAGATAAAAAGGCTAAGAGAAAGGTCAGTGGATTTTGCTAACTGGGGAGGAGAAGAGCGGGTCCGGCCAAACTGCTCCCAGGGCAAGGAGGCAGCAGGAGGT
>CM053599.1:124766225-124783980 GCA_028646575.1 Pseudocheirus occidentalis
GTACTTGGCACAGAGCAGGCACTCAATGACCTTGCTGACTGACATCCTGGCTCCTCTCTGCCTTGCCAGTATTATATTTATTCCCCCCCACATACACAAAGATCCAGCTAAGCTGGCCTAAATGCTATTTCTTATACAGGATGACTTTCCAGCTCTTGATTCTCCATTCTCTGACAGCCTTTTCACCAGCTGTTCCCCAAGCTGAGAATGCTCTGACTCCCAGTTTCTTTATATTCCTTCAACACTCAGCTCAAATCCCACCTTCTGCAGGAAATCTTTCCCAGTTCCTTTCTTCCCCCTCCTGCGCCACGTAGAGCCTTCCTAGCATTTACAACTTCCATTTACACTGTATATATCTTACACATACATAATTATTTGCATGTTGTCTCTCCCATTAGAATGTGAGCTTCCTGAATGACTCCAAACCAAGTTTAGTGCTACAGAACCCATAAAATGACAGAGTGAAACAAATTTCCCACTTAAGTCAGTCTGGCAGGCCAACAGGAAGCGTCTACCACAGTGGGCTAGAAGTCGAGGGCAGTCTCACATGGGCCATGCTGGCATAGACCAAAGGCACAGACTAGCTGGAGCAGACCTCAGGGAACTGAATTACTGGAAGCTGTGGTGGCTTCCAGACTTCTGAACCCATAAATGTCAAAGAAAAAGTAAAAGGTCAGTGGGGAAACTCTGTTGAACCTGAGTAAGAGAAGAGTGCAGTCTGGTCCCTGCCCCTGGGGCAAAAGAGATGGCAGCAGCTTGGCAGTAGCCACAGTAGGAAATGATAGCAGTGGCTGCTTCCAAGGCTCCAAGCCCACAGATAGTGGGGTGACCAAGTGGCTGACCAGAGGGTAATTGCAGGAATCTCTTTGCTGGTACTGAGGCAGGATTCTCGTTCTTTGCCCTTCTTGGATCTGGGTCGCAGGCTTGGGTGATGGTCCTGGGCTGAAGAGGAGTGCTGGCGTGGCAGAGCTTATGCTGGCTGTGGAGAGGGAATCTTGCTCACAGTTCTGAAGCAGGTGCCTAGAGGTAGCTCTGACAACAGCTCTGACAGCAGCACCCCAAAAATTTGGGACACAATACTCTCCACTCTGGAAACAGAGTTCTATCATGGCAAAGAGCTCAAAAGTCAAGTAACTGGCTGGCAAAATGAGCAAACAGAGGAAGAGAATTCAGACTATTGAACTGTTACTTGGCAACAAAGAAGATCAAAACATAGAACCAGAAGAAGACAACAAAGTCAAAAATCCTGCATTGAAGCCTCCAAGAAAAATAGGAATTGGTCACAGGCCATGGAGGAGCTCAAGAAGGATTTTGAAAATTAAGTAAGAGAAGTAGAGGAAAAATTGGAAAGAGAAAAGAGAGCAATGCAAGAAAATCATGAAAAATTAGTCAATAGCTTGCTAAAGGAGACCCAAAAAAATAATGAAGAAAATAAGACTTTAAAAAATAGACTAACTCAAATGGCAAAAGAAGTCCAAAATGCCAATGAGGAGAAGAATGCCTT
The DNA here is from genome assembly GCA_028646575.1 of Pseudocheirus occidentalis. NCBI lineage: Eukaryota > Metazoa > Chordata > Mammalia > Diprotodontia > Pseudocheiridae > Pseudocheirus > Pseudocheirus occidentalis. Next base: position 124,767,730 of record CM053599.1, read on the forward strand.
AAAAAAGTCAAACTGGCCAGATGGAAAAGGAGGTTCAAAAGCTCACTGAAAAAAAAAATGATTCCTTCAAAATTAGACTGGAGCAAATGGAAGCCAATGATAATATGAGAAAGCAAGAGCTTATAAAACAGATCCAAAAGAATGAAAAAATAGAAGGCAATGTGAAATATCCCATTGGAAAAACCACAGACTTTTTTCCCATTGTTCACTCCATTGGTTATAACCCTTCTATACAATCAGACTAATGTCCAATGTGAAAGTATATGCAAATCCTATACTTGATTGCATGCCTCCATGGGTGGGAGGTGGGGGAGGAGAGAAGAAAATTTGAAATTCAAGGGATTCTGGAACTACATCTTGTAAACTAAAAGTAAATAAACAAATCAATTTAAAACAACAACAACAACAAAAAACACCACTGACCTGGAAAATAGATCCAGGAAAGATTATTTAAAAATTATTGGACTACCTGAAAGCCATGATCAAAAAATAAGCCTAGACATCTTTCAAGAAATTATCAAGGAAAACTGCTCTGATATTCTAGAGGGTAAAATAGAAATTAAAGAATACACCGATCACCTCTTGAAAAAGATCCCCAAAAGAAAACTCCTAGCAATATTAAAGCCAAATTCCAGAGTTCCTAGGTGAAGGAGAAAATACTGCAAGCAGTCAGGAAGAAACAATTTGAGTATTGTGGAAATACAATCAGGATAACACAAGATCTAGTAGCTTCTACATTAAGGGATCAGAGGGCTTGGAACATGATATTCCGGAGGTCAGAGGAGCTAGGATTAGAATCACCTACCCTGTAAACTGAGTATAATTTTTCTGGGTAAAATACAGACATTTAATGAAATAAGGAACTTTCAAGCATTCTTGATGAAAAGACCAGAGCTGACCAGAAAATATGACTTTTAAATATAGGAAGAGAAGCATGAAAAGGTAAACAGGAAAGAGAGATCATAAAGAACTTATTAAAGTTGAACTGTTTACATTCCTATATGGAAAGATGATATTTGTAACTCGTAAGACTTTTCTCAGTATTAGTATAGTTGAAGTGAATATGTGTGTGTATCCATATATGTATGTGTGTATATGTACATATACATATATCTATGTACAGGTGGGTATATGTGTGTGTATGTATACATAGACAGAAGGCATGAGGTGAGTTGAATATGAAGGGATGATATCTAAAGGATAAAATTAAGAGGTGAGAGAGGAATATAATGGGAGAAGGAGAAAGGGAGAGATGGAATAGGGTAAATTATCTCACATAAAAGAGGCAAGAGAAAACTATTACAATAGAAGGGAAGAGCAAGGAGGTGAAAGGGAATGAGTCAAACTTAGTTTCATTAGATTTGGCTTATGGTAGGAATAACATATACACTCAGTTATAGGTTATAGGTATCTTACCCTATAGGAAAGTATGGATGGAAGGGGATAAGAAGGAGGCATAAGAGAAGGGAGGACATATTGGGGGAGGGGATAGTCAGAAGTAAACTTCTTTGTGTGTCAGCCAAAGAAAAAGTAAAGTTTATTGGAAGTTCAAGTTCACCATATCGGGTGCTAGGGCATCACACAGAGCAAGTCTGTGCTAAGCTATCCTGTGGCGCTCTCATAGAGCAAGTTTCTGCTAGGCCATTTCACAGCACTCTCACAGAGCAAGTCTATGTGCTAGGGCATTCTGTGGCGCTCTCACAAAGATGGAAGAAAGATGGGGCCTTATATACAGAGGAATTTAGAGGTGGTTCAGAGGAGGAGCCTGGGGAGGGTCTTCAGGAAGAGCCAATGAGTTCAGACTCCAGTATGAGGTCAATATTCAGACTCCAGTAATGAGTTTGGGGAGGGTCTTCAGGTGGAGTTAATGAGTTCAATGCAAGAGTAGATTGATTTGATAGGCTCAAGGGTGGGAAGGAGATGGACAATGGAGGGCCAGGCTAGTAATAGGTTTGGGCCCAGCCACAATGAAATACTTATTGCCTCTGCAAATGCCTCCTGAAGATTCAATCAGACTTCAAGGTTTCCCAGAGCCTGTACCTCAAAGAATCAAGGAGAGCTCAAAAAGAGGGGGGGAAGGGAGTCCCAGAGCCTACACCTCATCATTCCTCCCTCAAACAAAGGTGACCCAAATTCCTTTGGAGTAAAGGGCAAAGGTCTCAGCTTCTGTAAGTGCTTCCTGCTGGCAAGGGGCGTAGAGCTGTCCCTGCCTCTCTGGGTCCTGTTTGAGGGGGTCAGCCTTTACATTCAAGGGGTCAGACTCTGGAACACGCCTGATGTCAGATCCAGTGGGCTGAAGAACTTGGGGCTTAAACCCTGGACAAGACAAACCTTGAGTTTTCCCAGTTCCCTAGCACTGAGCGAACTGAAAGAATCTGGCTCACACTTCCATGTTCTCCAACACAACCAAACAGGACCAAGAACCGGAGGTCAGGCTGGGTACCTAGCTGTCTGACCTAATGGGACCTTCCAGTCCCGGCTGAAGAAGAGCTTGAGGTAAGCAGTGTTTCCCGGTATCAGGGAACCATAAAAATGAAGAGGGTACCCAAAGAGGGTTAGGGCTGCCTGAGACCCCAAAATACCAACATGCCGGGTCCTGCTGAAAGAATTCCACTCAAGTCTTCTCAGCCAAAGAAAAAGTAAAGTTTATTGAAAGTTCAAGTTCGCCATATGCGGTAGACCCTTAAGGAGCCAGTCGTTCTATGGTGCTCTCACAGAGCAAGTCTGTGCTAGGGCATTCTGTGGCGCTCTCACCAGAAGTAAACATTTTTGAAAATGAACAGGGTCCAAGGAGAAAGAGTAAGTCAGGAACAGGATAGGATGGAGGGGAAATATAGTCTTTCACAATATGACTACTATGGAAATGTTTTGTGTAACTACACATGTATAACCTATACTGAATTGCTCGTCTTCCCACTGAGGAGGGAGGAAGGGAGAGAACCTGGAACTCAAAATTTTAAAAACAAATGTTAAAAAATTGTTGTTACATACAACCAGGAAATAGGATATGCAGGTAATGGGGTATAGAAATCCATTTTGCTGTACAAGAAAGTAGGGGGGAAGGGTACAGATGGGGGAATATAAGAGAGGGCAGACTGGGGGAAGGGGTAATCAGTATGCTTGCTATCTTGGGGTGGGAGGGAAAGGAGGGGAGAAATGGGGAGAAAATTTGGGACTCAAAATCTTCTGGAAATGAATGTTGAAAACTAAAAATAAATAAATTATGAAAAAAAGATCTAGTTAGAAAGTTGGTCTTTACTACTAGTAGAAAATAATAAAGCCTTCTTGGATTAAAAAAAAAAGTTGGTAACAAAATGTTCTGTTTATAGCTGAGAAGAACAAGTGACAGGATTAAAAAAGAGTCAGATGTTAAAAATAAGGATTTAGAAATTGATTACTCAAGACCAAGTTTTAAGTTATACCTTCTTATGAAATATATTTCTCCATATTTATGCAGATGGTTTATAAAATTAGGCCTGTTATTAAAATAAAAATGATGATATACACTGAACTAAATAAGTTGGAAAGGATTTGGAAAACAGTCAATGGGTTGCAAAGGCTTTGTTACCTTGCCAGTTCTTGTCTATTTGATTTCTGCCAGAAGTTTTTACTTAATAAATACTCACATGAAACAGCCAAAGACCACATGTGGACCTTGTGAAATCACTCTAATTAAATATACAATCCACAAAATACCCTGAAGTATAAAATTGTGTACAAATCCTTGTTATATTTTAAGCTACGTTTAAACTAATCAGTTCATAAGACCCAATTGTTGATGCCTTTTCATTAATGTTTTTAAGTATTTCAAGGAGTTCTGCTTGGTGCAGTGTGCTGGCAATAAGATGTACACAAACAAACAGTCTAGATTTGTGAGGCACAGTACATTCAGCCTTTAAAATAATCTTATTCCATTTCAAGGTACTACACTGTCTATACAGTAAATATTTCTCTTAGGTTGTACAAAATAACTCCCAATCCTTACTAACTAGACTTTCTTCCATTCCATGGATACAGTATTACCCACCCTTACTCCCCATCACCACAACCATCAAGATTGATACATTAAGTTTCTCATATTGTATCAGTTTCAGAGTTTCAACTTAAGCAGTGGGGTCTATGGTAACAGAGAAAGGTTAAGTAAGACAAAAAATACTATATTCATTTTGTTCTTTACCCCCATACCCTAGTTTCCTCTCACCAATTTCAACTTTCCAACAATAGCTGGCAGTAGGGATTATCTTAGCGCAAGGCAAAGTCATGAAAATTCCATAAAGGTACTAAAACATTAAATTCCATTTCAAGCACTCAATCACTACTTCTCTGCCTTCGCTCTAGCTGCTTTGAGGGAGAATAAGAAAGAGGGAAAAAAAAATGTACGGAGAAGTTTTGTTAATGATCCCTTCCTGGTTCTCCCAAGGTCTACCAAAGCTTCTGCATTAGGCCATATAAGTCATAACTAGTGCCTTGAGACAGAAGATTTGTGCTCCTACTGCCAGGGCTATAGAAAGGAAGATGCATCCCTCAAGATGGAACTCAGAATTAATTTTCCTAACAGAATATTTTTATAGATAATGATTTGAAATTAAGATTCTTTTGATTAGTGGAAAAAACACTTGGTCAGGAATCCTGGGTTCAGAGCCGTGCTGACACTCACCAACTCTGTGACTATGGGCAAGTCACTTGGCCTCTCTGCATCAGTTTCCTCATCAATGAAGCAATCATATATCCACAGACTACTTCAGGGTTGTTCTGGAGAAGGGACTTTGTTAAGCCTTAAAATGCTACGTGAACCGTTAGTATCCTTCAGTTATATGATGATTAGAACAAACTTTTACTGGTTAACTTAAGCACCTAGTAGTCTTTTCAATCTTTCTATAAGAAAAGGCATCACAAGATCCAAAAAACTTACACACGTGCTGTGTTCCAAAGTTTGTTTGTAAACTGAGTACTGCCTGGTATTATGTTCCTGAAAAAGAACAGGAAGAAAAAGGATGATTACCTCCTTTTGTAGTATCATTCTGTGCCTGGATCCCATGATGTAATGAATTGTGAATTGCGGACAGAAGATCTGCTGCTTGAATCATCAGTTTTTGAGCTTCTGTAACAGCACTTGTCTGAAAAATTAATCACCAACGCAAGAATGTTTCAACATTAGGAAATAATTAGCATAATTAATCATATCTATAGCAAAATCACATGACGACATCAACAGATACAGAAAAAGCCTTCAACAAAATATAGGAAGTATTCATGTTAAAACAATGAAATGCTTTGGAATGGCAGATGGGTCCTTTAATATGATCAGAAGTATTTATCTAAAGCCAAGAAAGAATGAAACAAGCATTTACCAAGTGTCTAATATGTGTGAGGTACTGTGCTGGGCATTGTATAAATATTATTTCCTTTGATCCTTGTAATCTCCATTTTACAGTTGAGGAAACTGAGGCAAACAGAAGCTAAGTGACTTGCCCAGGGTCACAGACCTCAAAGTGTTTGAGGTCAAATTTGAACTCAGGTCATCAACTCTCAGGTGGAGAGATCTCTATACTGCACCACTTACTTGGACTAGAATTAACATTATAGGCAAAGGAGTAACACTAAGTTACCAAATTCAAGAGAAAAAGACTGTCTTTTCTATACTATTATTTGACAAAGTACTAGAAATGTTAAAGTAACAAGACAAGAAGGAAATTAAATAGACATTAGCAAAAGGGAGGAAAGCGTATCCCTATATGCATATGATAAAATGGTTTACTGAGGAAATCCTAAAGAATCAATGAGGAAAGTAAATGAAATGATTAATAGCTTTAGTGAAGCAGAAGACAGAAAATATAGACACAAAAAGCATTAGTATTTACATATATACCATAGCATCTAGCAGCTAGTAGGCTTAATAAATGCTTGCTGACTGACTTTATATTAGAAACTTAAATCAACAGGATAACAGAAAAAAAAATTCCACTCAAAATAACTACAAAAAATATAAAATATTTGGGAGGTCACCTATGTGACATATATAGGACTTATATAAATATATCTTTTAAAAAGCACTATTTACAGAAATAAAGATGTAAACAGAGATACAGCTCATTACATACCTGAGTCACACTATAATAAATAGCACTGAATTAATCTACATATTTAGTGTTATACCAAACCACGGAGGGATTAACTTACAGACTGAAATAAAACAACAGTAAAATTCATTTGGCGGAATAAAAGGCCTAGAATTTCACAGGAAATAATCTTTAAAACAGAAATGAAGGACAAAGAGTACTGGATGATCTCAAATTATTTTAAAAAGCAATAATCATCAAAATTAGATTAAAAACAAGAAAGAGGTCAGTGGAAAGAAAACTATAAGGAAGAGCCCAAAGTAAATAAATGGAGAGATTCTTCTATTCAACAAGAATTTATAGGAAAACTGTAAAGTGGTTTGGCAGAAAACGGATTCAGATAATTTTATGACTTATGCAACCACAAAAATTTCTAAAAGGATATTTGACCTAAATTTTTGATCACATAATTTAAAAATCTTTGTATCAAATACACAGTGAATATACACAAACATATAAGACTAAGAATTATTTCCCAAATGGTAAGGGGTCAAAAGGTATGAGTTTTCAGAAGAAATACAAATAAATATGGTACCCTCAACAAAAACATGCTCCAAATTACTACCACTAAGAGAAACACAAAGGAAAACAATTCTGAGGTTTCACCTCAAATCTGTCAAACCGGCAAAGATTAAAACAGTCAATTTTGGAGCATATGTAGAAAAACTGGGTGATTAATATTATGCTGACAGAGCTGCAGATTGATTCAGTCATTCTGGTATCAATTTGGAATTGTATGAACAAACTGACTCAAGCGTATAAACATTAATGATCACTTGAACCTATGACTGGGAACATATATTAAAAAAGTCAATCACAGAAAAGTACAGTGTACACTAAAATACTTGTATCAGTGAGTGTTTAGCAGCAAAAAATTGGGGGAAAATGGTAACCTCGCTGACTGTGGAATGGCTGAATAAACTGTGGAATCCAAACATAATATACTATTGCCATGCTGTAAGGACAGTTTTGGTGGTGGTTGTTTTGGGGGAATTGTTATTTCCTCAGTTTAGAGATCTCCCTGATGAGAAAACTCCTATCTATGTAGAATGGCAAATATTCTACAGATTTAAAGAGTACTACCTGGGCACAGGGAGATTAAGTGAGGGCGCCCAGAGTTCACAGTGCCATGACATGTAAGAGGCAGACTTGAAAAATTTGTCCTGACTCCACAGACTGTCCGTAGCAATTATGTCATATTGTCTCTCAGGGAATGATGAATATGAAGAAATCAGAGAAATATAGGAAAACATAGATGAACCAATAAAGAGCAAAGAAGGTAGAATCAGAAAAAAAAATACACATCTATAAATTAATTACAACAATATAAAGACAATACCAAAAGATAACAGAATTCAGATCAAAGGCAATGAATGATGTTAGACCCAAATGACTAAGTCAGAATATGCTTCCTACCTATAGACAGGATATGGACTATGAGTATAGAATATTTTATACTCTCTAAGTCTTGGTTACTATAAAACAATTTTGCGCATTTTGTAGGCAAAGGTAGGCACACATCAAGTGAAGTATTGGGAAATGATTGTGGCATAAAATATGATGACAAAATATTTTAAAAAACAAGTCATTAAGTGTCATTACATATTTTCATGATATACAAGGTGTCCCAAAAGTTTTAGTGTAATTTTAAGGTATTAAACCTTAAAACTGAACTAAGACTTTTGGGACACTATATGTTAAAAAAACAAACCTCATTTTATTTAAATACTTTGGTAAAATCTTTGAATTTTATACACTAATGATTCAATACAGGGCTATGCAAGTCCAGCCAAGCATGTAACCTAACATTTACTTCTATCTTTAGCATCTAAATTATTTAAAAATCTAATATAAAATGTTCTTGGCTTACCCCAATATACCTCCATAAAATTAAAACACATAAGACTGTAGGAAATTGGCAAACCAAAATTGTGACATTCCTAATTTAGTGTGGACTACACTGTAAGAAAACTGGATATGGTATATGTCTTCATGACAAGATCTGTAGGGCCAGGACTAGAACAGTTAGGTGGAGGGGAAGAGAGCTGGTTCTTCCATTCCCACATTAATGATAAACTGATTATTTAGTTTTGTCATGGAGTCAGTAGATACTGCCACACCAAGCAAATTGAAAGGAAAAAGCCACTGAAGGCTCACTTTCTGGTTACAGATATTTCAGGTGGGCCTAATTATTATTATTAACTGATCAAGGAAGACAGTTTGGCTTATATTTTAAGATACAATTTTCTTGGTATATGAAGATATTTTATCAGAAACAAACAGGAAAACAAAGAAAGTGTCCTTACCTCCTTTTTAGTAAAAGCGATGAGAACTGTCAGTAGCACTCGAGTAAATTTCACTCTGCTAAATACAGCTAAACATTGCTGATGCTAAAACAAAAGAAATGCCTTTTCAAGGGTACTTTATTTTAAAATACTAAAACATTGCTTTAATTCCTAAAAACAGAAAGTCTCTCTTTTCCCATCATAAAAATTATATCATAAAGACATTCTTGTATGCTACTTTAAATTCCTTTAAAATGCCAACCACATAGCAAACTCAGCCTACGTTCTGATCTATGAGTCCATAGAAAAGACAAGCTTCCAATTTACAAAACTGATGGTTCCTGTGTGACTTAAAAGTACCAATTTTTACAAAAATCTAATTCATTCACACTAAAAAGGCAATAATGATAAATTTAAAACAATACTGGGCAGGGAATCAGAAGTTAAGGTTCTTGCCTTAACTTCTATACATGAGTCCAGGACCTTCTATATATCTTAGTTTCACTAACTATTTGGAAAACGAACAGAAAACTTCTTCCTACCTTAGTAGGATATTTGAAACAATATATTTCAAAGTGCTTTGGCATTCTTTGGAAGAAAATGCTAGATAAACCCAACAGATTATTATTATATCAATATAAACACAAGGGAAATAAAAGCCCCTTGCAAGGTCCAATTTTTTGAAGAAATACCTTAAAAAGAGCTTCCATATATTACAACGCAGTTCATAAAACTATAACATTAAGAGGTAGACTTCTCTGATATTATCTACCAGAAAATAAGTTCAATTACTTCAAGCTCAACTTCTGGATCTCTTTCTTCTCCTTGTCGACTTCGAGTGCTCTAAAATTTAAAAAGTTTGAATTACAACTCCAAACTGTGTATCAAGGAGAAAAAAAGAAGAAATAAGTCAATAGGCTATGGCTATCATCAGCTTCAAGATAAATTCCAAAGATCACTAACGAGTATTTAAAAATAAAAAGCAAAAGATTTCTTCATATTAATTTCATGTACAATAAAGCATGTATCAGGAATAAAGCTATCAAAAGTTATCCAATACAAATCAGACAATTAAAACACAAGCAATAACTAGGTAAGAAGTCACAGGCACTGTCATTTTATTTCTTGCTATTCCTAGAATGCAAAAATTGTAAAAAGAATATTTCATAAATCTCATGGGTAGAAAATAAACTATCAAATTAAATGTGTCTATAACTACTCAAACCCAAGAGATCTTTCCAAAACACAGATCTTGCCTATGTCAGGCTCTTATCTACTTCAACAGAGTAGAATCTTTCTTAATATATAGCACCATGGAATCACTGAAAGGGCACTACAGAGAGAATCAGTGGAGCAGATACAAGTTCTGTTACTCCCTAACAGTTATTTATTACTAGCTAAGTGAACAAATCCTAAGCTCTTTAAGCCCCAGTTTTCTCATTTGTAAAATGAGAATAAAATATGCTTTGTGTACTTCATAGAATTACATCATATGTGATATACCCAGAAAGCCCACCCCTACACAGTTCCACTTTTGGAAATCCTTCTATTCCTTCAAGATCCAGTTCAGATGTCATTCCTCCATGAAAACTTTCCTGACTGCCCCAGATGAAAATGATCTATATTACCTTAAATTTGTTTTTTTAGGATTCTCTTTTGCTCTTTTATATTCTACTTTCTATCAGATTTATTTGTGTATATCTTACTCCTCTTCCCTCACATACCCATTATTAGAATGAGTTCCCTGGGGAAAGGGACAATGTCATTTTTCATCTAACACCTAACAAGGGACCATGTGCATAGAAAAATGTACTAAGGTACTAAAGAAATCTTGTTAAATCAATAAAAATACTGCTCAAATTCAAGTTTGACTAGTTATAAAAAGGTCACTGATAATTAGCAATTTAGTGATAGATGTCAATAAAAATTCTCCTGCTTTCTCTTAAGCATAAAAGGAGGAATAGATAAATGTGTTTTAAATAAATGAAGTTTTAAGCTCAGTAAGAATAGGTTGGATATTTACTTTCACAAAAATTGGGATATCACTACTGGAGTTATAGAAAAAATATGACACTATGTATTCAATTTCTGCTAACTTAGAATCTAAAGTTATGAGATAGATTTTCACTAGTTAAAATAAAAGTGAAGTCCTCAATATTAGTTCAGATAATAAGCAGTTTTAATTGCATCTAGTACAAGGCCTTTCATACAGGAAACATTTAACAAATGTTCCATGAATTCAATTAAATTGATATCAACATCCTGATTAATGCTAAACATAATACCACAACAAAACTTCGAAGAAATCAATCCATCAGCATGAATTCATTAAGCACCCATTAAGTATCATGTACTGTGCTAGGTGTCAGAGATGTACAACACAAAAAGTAAGATAACCCTTGAATTCAAGGAGCTTATACTCTAAGAGGAGGCTATAATACATATAAAAAAAACAGCACCCAAGAAAGGGAGCTTTCATCTAAGCAGGCACAGGACTTGTGAGAGGTGCCCACAGAGTAGCAGACTCACACCCTTTCAGGAACAGTGGCAGTATTATAGGAATACTATTCCAAGAGCAAGATGGGGAAAGAAGGCACAGGAGTAGGACAAGTGCAAAAATATCCATGCTGGGTGGTGCCTGGTATCTCAAAGTACTATAGTACTATCTCCTCAACTATAACCTCAACTAACAAGAAGCTTTTCTTTAAAAACAAACACTGATAATGAGAAGGATAAAGACAAGATGGTGAAGAAAAATACATACCTTTACTCTTCTTTGCATGTCATCTTCTACATCTTTTAGCATGCCTAAAATAGATACACTGCGGTTAATATGTATTAATTTCATAAAGGATACATATAAAAATAATGCTTCTTTATAACTATTCTCACCGGTAACTCGAAGATCTGTCACACTATTCGCCATTTTAAATCCATAAGTCATTGACTGAAAATCTTCCTAAAGAGAAAAGGTATAATAACGTTAAGACTCAAAGACTGGGAGTAGAGCCAAGATGGCAGAGTAGAAGCATAAACTTGGCAAGAGCACCCACTCCAATCACTTCCAATACACGTAAAAAAAAAAAATGCCTCTAAACAAATTTTAGAGCTACAGAACCCAAAAAGTGACAGAGAGGAACAAATCTCCCGCTGAAGGCAGCCTGGCAAGAAGGGGCTATTGCAGCATGCTGGGAGCTGAGTGCAGCATCCCCCTGAGCCACGGTTCTAGCCCCAGGGTGGTCTTGACCAACAGCAGCCAGAGCAGACTTCAGGAGAGTAAATCATGAGCAGTGGTGGCAGTTTCCAGACTTCTCAACCCATAAACACCAAAGACAAAGTAAAAGGTCAGTATAGAACTTTGTTGGAATGGAGTGGGGGGAAGGGACACAAGGACAGAACTGGCCCTTGCCTCCAGGGTGAGAAGCAGTGGAGACATGGTGGCCATGTCGCGTGACTGCCTCAGGAGCTCCTGGCCTGTAGACTGTAGGGGAACCAAGTGACCATTCAGAGGGTAATCACTCTTGCTTTAACCTGCTTGGATCTGGATTGCAGTCTTGGGTGGTGGCCCTGGGGTATATGGCCAGTGTGTCAGAGCTTGTGGGGGCTGCAGAGAGGCTGTACTCCTAATACAGCAGCTGCAAAAACCCCAGTGATTTGGGAGGAAGCTCTTTCCAATTCTGGAAGCCAAATTCAACCGCAGCAAAGAGCTCAAAAGTCAAGTAACTGGCTGGCAATATAAGCAAGCAGAGGAATCAAAAACAGACCAGAGAATTCTTTTTGGGGGACAAAAAGAATCAAGGCATGGAGCAGGAAGAAGACAGTGAAGTCAGAACTCCAGCATCAAAAGCTTCCAAGAAAAATATGAAATGATTACAGGCCATGCAGGAACTCAAGAAGGATTTTGAAAATCAAGTAAGAGAAGCAGAGGAAAAATTGGGAAGAAAAATGAGAATGATGCAAGAAAATCATGAAAAGTGAATCAACAGCCTGCTACAGGGGACCCAAAAAAATACTGAAGAAAATAACGCCTAAAAAAATAGACTAACTCAAATGGCAAACGAGGCCCAAAAAGCCAATAAGGAGAATAATGACTTAAAAAACCAAATTTGCCAGATGGAAAAGGAATTTCAAAAACTCACTAAAGACAATAATTCCTTCAAAAGTAGACTGGTGCAATTGGAAGCTAACGACTTTATGAGAAATCAAGATACTATAAAACGGATCCAAACAAATGAAAAAATAGAAGGCAACGTGAAATATCTCACTGGAAAAACCACTGACCTGGAAAATAGATCCAGGAGTGATAATTTAAAAATTACTGGACTACCTGAAAGCCATGATCATAAAAAGAGCCTAGACATCATCTTTCAAGAAATTATCAAGCAAAATTACCCTGATATTCTAGAACCAGAGGGCAAAATAGAAAATGAAAGAATTCACCGACTGCCTCTTGAAAAAGATCTCCAAAAGAAAACTCCTAGGAATATTATAACCAAATTCCAAAGTTCCCAGGTGAAGAAGAAAATACTGCAAGCAGTCAGGAAGAAACAATTTGAGTATTGTGGAAACACAATCAGGATAACACAAAATCTAGCAGCTTCTACATTAAGGGATCGGAGGGCTTGGAAAACGATATTCCAGAGGTCAAAGAAGCTAGGACTAAAACCAAGAATCACCTACCCAGCAATATATGAGTATAATACTTCAAGGGAAAATATGGTCATTCAATGAAATAGAGGACTTTCAAGCATTCTTGATGAAAAAACCAGAACTGAACAAAAAATCTGACTTTCAACTATAAGAAGAGAAGCATGAGAAGGTAAACAGGGAAAATAAAGCATAAAGAACCTATTAAAGTTGAACTATTTATATTCCTACATGGAAAAACGATAATTGTAACTCATAAGACTTTTCTCACTATGAGGATTGTTGAAGGGAATATGTGTGTGTATGTGTATCTACACACATACATGCATACATATGTACATATAGGAGAATGTATATGTATATAAATATATATGTGAGCATAGGCATATCTATGTACATGTATACACGGCACAGGATGAGTTGAACAAGAAGGGATGATATCTAAAAAATTAAATTAAATTAAATTAAGAGGTGAAAGAGGAATTTCCTGGAAGGAGAAAAGGAAAGATAGATCAGAGTAAATTATCTCATATAAAAGAGGCAAGAGAAAACTGTTACAATGGAGGGGAAGAGGAGAAAGGTGAAAGGGAAAGGGTCAACCTTACTCTCAATGAATTTGGCTTAAGGAGGGAATAACATACACACTTAACTGGGTATCTTACTCCATAGGAAAATGGGGGGAAGGGGAATGATAGAAGGGAGGGCAGATTGGGGGAGAGGTAGTTAGAAGCAAACACTTTTGAACAAGGATAGGATCAAAGGAGAAAAGAGAATAATTGGGGGGCAGGACAGGATGGGATGGAAGGAAATACAGTTAGTCTTTCACAATATAATTACTATGAAAATGTTTCGAGTAACTACACATTTACAACCTATACTGAATTGCTTATCTTCCCAGTGGGGGTGGGTGAGGAGGGAAGAAGGGAAAAAATCTGGAACTTAAAGTTTTAAAAACAAATGTTTAAAAAAATTGTTTTGTTTTGTTTTTTTTTACTGGGAAATAAGATATCCAGGCACTGGGGTATAGAAATCCATCTTACCCTACTAGAAAGTTATGGGAGAGAATGAAGGAGTATATAAGAGAGAACAGATTGGGGGAAGGAGTATTCAGTAGGCTTGCTGTTTTGGGATGGTTGTTAGGGAAAAGACGGGGAGAAAAAATTGTAACTCAAAATCTTGTGGTAATGAAATGTTGAAAACCAAAAATAAATAAATAAATTGGAAATAAAAAAACTAAAAAAATAAAAAGACTAAGACTGAACTTCTAAGCTATTCATTATATCTTTCTTACACAGTTGTTACTTGTTTGTGAATAAGTGAAACATAGCACAAGGAGTCTCATACTATTTGTCTAAATATGTAAATACCTAAACATTTTCCCTTGAAATAATGAAGATTAATCTTCTGTCTGTCCCTAAATTGTCATTCCTTAGGTAAATTAAACATGCTTACCATTTAACAGCTTCATTTGTAAAAAACAATTATTACTAATTCTAATATTTCAAATGAAGTTGAGAATTTATATTAATAAAGAACTTATATATCAAAGATGAAAGGTGAATACATAATCACTGCTGTTACAATATAAAAGTGAAATTTCAAAGATTACTATGGAGAAGGAATTCCTCAACTAGTAATCAATTAAATTATGATTTACCAAATAAAATCAAAAAATAGATTTTTGTGGTCTAAGATCTAGATATTCTACTTGTTAAAATTAGAAAACTGCTGATTATGCAGTTGATTGAATTAAAAAGACACCATAATCAATATAGGACAGCTTAAGCATGAACACAATTCTTACTTAAGTGTGTTTATATGAAGAATATTACAGATAACTTCCTGAAAATATCCTGATGAATTATTCTGAATTGCAGCCCTTAAAACTTTCTAGCTGTCCTCTAACCTAACAGGAATTATTTGATTCCTTCAAATTTTGGAAATGATGTGGTTATTACATGTGAATACAGTTTCACAAAGCCTAAGCATTTATCCTAGATGCTACAGACAGACAAGGCAACTTGTACCTGCAATAGGTGAGTCTTACTGTGACTATAAGTATCTATATCTTTCTACTAGCTTTCAGAAAAACATAGTATATATACAAACAACTCCCCTATAGAGATGTGGCTTTGTAAACTAGAATAGCAAAATATTCAATGCTACTATCTAAAATATACTTCAACACCTGTATATCTTATTTCCCAGTTGCATGTAAATAATAATAATGATAATAATAAATATATATACATACATATATATTTTTAACATTTGATTTTAGAACTTTAAATTCTAGATTCTTTCCCTTCCTCCCTCGTCACCCACCCCCACTGGAAAGATAAGCAATTCAATACAGGTCGTATATGTGTAGTTACACAGAACGTCTCCACAACGGAGAAAAAAAAAATATACTTCAACAAAGAGTTAAAAGGATTCATAAAAACAAAAAAGGGGGGCAATAAAATGGAAATTGAAGGGATATCCATTAACTAGTGAATGACTGAACAAATTATAGTATATGGATATAATGGAATACCTTAATAAATGAGGAAAGGGGTGGTTTCAGTGAAACCTGGCAACGCTTGAATGAATCAGTGTAGAGTGAAATGTACAGAACTAGAATAAATTTACAATTATTTCTTCCACATCATGACTTTCTGCATCACAGTTTTGATATATCAAGGTCAGCATAAGAAACCAAATAGGAATTTTTGGGGGAATTTTGAGGGAGTCACATATAACATGCAAAGGCCAGCAGACAACATAGAGCCTAAGACTAAATATTGAACCCAAATTTTATAATAAAATACTGCAAATACCACATAAGAGGAAAAAAAAATTCAGACTTTTCTTGTACAAAGGGACAGTCAAAAAATTTACAAGATTTTCCAGATCATGGGAGCATATATACAATATACAATCAGGGCATATATACAATATATACAAACAGGGCAGAGCCAAGATGGTGGAGTAAGACCAGAAACTTACTTGAACTCTCCTAAATTCCTCCAACTTTAAAATAATGCCTCAAATTACAAAATGGGGTTAATCATCCCACAAAAATGAGGCAAGGGATAACTGTTACAATTTTACTTTCATTTACTCTCATTGAATTTGGCTTAGGGAAGGAATGACATAAACTCTAAACTGAGTATCTTGCCACACAGGAGAATAGGTGGGAGGAGGATGAGAGGGGGGGG
>CM053599.1:124784480-124824852 GCA_028646575.1 Pseudocheirus occidentalis
ACCACCCATATTTGCCGTATATTCTGACATCATTTCAGGCTTACTGACTGTTACGATATGTCCACCGCGTAATGTTCTCTGGGTAGATTGTAGGTTTGTGTTATAATAATTGGTGAGCATGGTAATAATTCTTTTATCTTTCCACACAAGAAGCGTAGTATTATTCTTTCTGTATGCAACTGTTTTAGTGCTTGAGAGGGGACATCCGAGTGATATGCTAGAATTCCGAAGTCCCCTGAGAGGGGACAGCGGGGTGCAAAGGGTTAATTTATGTTTTGTAAATTTGGGTTTTGTTTCTTTCAGTCAGATGATCATACCCATATGTTTGTCTTGTAAGCTTGAGTTTTTGGTAAGAAATTGATTAAGACTTTGGGATGGAGTGACTGTTTACCAAAGAACTGAAAATTAAAGGGACAATTAAACTTTTTTTTACCTAAAAATATTATAAACAGTAAAAACTTTGATTCTTCCTTTTATTGTTTGGCAGTTGCCAGTTATGTCCATAATAATTGTAGATTATTGTAATAGCGTAGATAATATTTATTTCATCTGAACAGAGGTGAAACAGTATATACAAGAAATGAGATTCATTTGATTAGCATATAATGTGTTTCTAGTAGGGTAAGCAGGACAGAAGATTTTATACTTTGAAGGAATTGGTTTAAAAAATGTGTGTTCAATTGGATTGTTAGGATGTTTAAACATGAAAAAGTGTTATACAAACAATATGCTCATAGTATCCCTTTCCCATTAATATTTATTTAGCATGATATTTTAGTTTTCTTTTGAGTTGCTGCTTATTAACCTACTGCTGTTTCAAAGCTGAAAAGTGTGGTATTAAGATGAAAAAAGAGTAATTAAGGACATCATTTCAGATGTACGTTCAATAATACTTTGAAAATGAAAAGTGTTTATACCTATGTTCAGAGATGCAGTTCAGTTGAACAAGCAGTTTAAAAGTGCCTATTTTATATATACATATATACATGTGTATATGTTTACACATACACACATATACACACATACATATGGCACCTAGATGGCACAGTGGATCTGCAATCAGGAGGACCTAGATTCAAATCTGGCCTTTGATACATCATCTGTGTGACCATGGACATATCACTTAACCCTGTTTGCCTCAGTTTCCTCATCTGTAAAATTACCTGGGAAGGAAATGGCAAGGCACTCCAGTATTTCATCCAAGAAAACCCAAAAAAGGATCCCAAAGAGTTGGACATGACTAATAACAACTGAATAACAATTTTATATATATGCAAGGCAATCTGATGAGCACCAGGGATGCAGAGCCAAAATGGAAACATTTGCTGCTCTTAGCACACATTCTGCAGAGGAGATAAAACATGTACACTGGTCTGTCAGTGTGAGCTCATATCGTAATTCGAGGAAGGAGTGGCCATCAATAGCTGTGGGGTCAGGAAGGGCTTCAGGTAGAGGGGCACTTGCGTTGAGCCCTGAAGGAAGCTGGAAGCTAGGGGGTCTTAAAAGGCACAGAGATGAGAAATGGAATACGGAGTTTAGAGATTAGCTTGCAAATTAATTTAGCTGGAAAATGGGAATGGAGTACACAAATGGGAATAATATGAAACAGTTCTGGAAAAGTAGGTGGGAGCTATATTGAGAAAGGCTTTCAGTATCAGCCTGAAAAATGTGTATTTTAAAGGTACTAAGGAGTCAGTGACAATTTCTAACCAGGGCAGTGGTTGAATCAGATCTCAAAAAGAATATTAACCTGAGGGATGGCTGGGTGGTGCAGTGACTAGAGCACTGGCCCTGAAGTCAGGACGACCTGGGTTCAAATGCAACCTCAAATACTTGACACTTAATAGCTGTGTGACCTTGGGCAAGTCACAACCCCAATTGCCTTGCCTACCCCCTCCAAAAGGAAAAAAAGAATGTTAACTTGACACCTATCTGAAAGATATATAAGAGAGATGAGAAACCAAAAGTAGAAGCTAATTAGGAGTCAGGATTCTGTCCGTTTGCCTATAAACAATAAATATCAAGGTGACATGGAAGAGAAAAACCTGCTTGAATATGTACTTTTAGATGTTCTAAAAAACTGTCGTATTTATCACAAAAACTGCCCTGTCACCAAAGGCAACGTTATGTCGCAGAGCAACAGTAGATATGGAATTAGAAGACCCAATTTGAATCCTGTCTCTGCATGCAGTCCAGCAGTGAAATCCTTTGAAATCAAAATGCTTGATTATTTAGCTTATTTTCATGGAAACTTCACCACTTTTAAGTTTGAGAGGGGGCTTTAGGTTGGTGATTTGTATCACCATTTTTATAGAAAGGGTAGGACCAGTTTTTCTTAATTGTCTTCTTCACACAGGTTATCTTTAGTTGAAATAATGTGCATTACAGAAAAAGACCTATAATCAAATTAAAGTACTTGAAGTACTATGCAGACTATAACTCTGCTTAAAGGTAGTAGAGATCTTATATCCTCTATTATGTATATAATTCACACCTCCAGAGGAGGTAGGTGTAGGGCAAATGTATGGTAGTTACTAAATCTTAACAGTGTTATTATACAAGTTCAGGAACAGAAAATTACAAAATATTTGGGGAAAAAACAACATGTTTAGACTTGTTTGGGAAACTTTCAAACTGGCATCTTGCTCTGCTTTACAGAGGTTCACTTAATATATTAAAATTATTTAATGCAGAGGTAAAAATTAAAAGGAAATATGAAGGAAAAAATCTTTTTTTTTCTTTTAGATCATCCTATTATGATGGGTTTTGAGCCTCTTGTTAACCAGAGATTGCTTCCTCCTACCTTCCCTCGATATGCAAAAATAATCAAAAGGGAAGAAATGGTCAACTATTTTGCAAAACTTATAGATAGAATAAAAACTGTCTGTGAAGTTGTCAATCTAACAAATTTACACTGTATCCTGGTAAGTAGAGAAATTTCTGGTGTGAAAAAGAACTTCACTTTAGTTAATATGAATCTTTGATATTGGGACTGTAAGCCTTTAGGAATTGTTGAGTACTAAAAAGCCATTGGCTTTTCCAAGAAGGAAGTTAGTGGTCACCTTAGAGGTATTTCATTGCAGAAGTGGGAGTGGAAGTGAGGTTGTAGAAGATTTGTTATATATGAAGTAAAGGCAACACACCTCGGTAAACAAGAGTTTCACAGAATTGGACAGAGGGAGGGAAAAGGAAATTGAACAGAAGTGGATGTAGACCCAAGCAGATTTTTTTTTCATTTGAAATTGAGGTACATAAGAATCACTGAAGGAATAAGCCACATCCTGGCTTGATAGTAGTCGTTTGTTCATTGATGTACAGTGTTATCTTTCTCAGCAAGAAGAATAACTAGAAACTTTATATTTGAGTTCTACCCTCTTTCTTCCCACTCGGGATGATATACCTAGCTAAACACCTTTACTAAATTACCAACAAAAACCCAAGTATATTTTTCCTAGATCTCATAATCCTGAAGATTTTTTTGTTGAAATGTTATAATCTTAGAATAGTGCTATAAATATATATAAATATTTTAAAAGTCTTAATGCAGTCAGCAACTTCAGGGCTAAGAATTTAGTAGAATCATTCCAATCCTTTGGTTGGTTGGTTGTTGTTTTGTTTTTTTCTGAAATAAGCAGGCTTTTGTCAGTATTGATATCTTAATGTTTATGCTTTGTACAAAATAAAAATAACTTTTGAAATCTATGTCATTGTAGCAAGCTTGGCTAATTTTATGAAAAAAGATACTTAAAATTGTCCATTGTGCTTATAAATAAAATTTGTTAGTTCTCACGAAATGGACAACTTGTTATCTTGAGATGTTTGTTGTAGCCATGTAGCCATGACATGACATCCACGTCATCATTTTTTATGTGAATTATGTAATCTTTTGGATTTTTATTAATATTATAATTTTTCCCTGAATATGTACTAGGATTTTTTCTGTGAATTTAGTGAGCAATCACCCTGTGTTCTTTCAAGATCCCTCCTACAAGTAAGTTAGTTTTGAATTATCTCCGTATTCACTGAATTGTTTTGTTGTTATGTATTTAAGAAAAAAAGCATAGTAAATGTTTAAAGGAAATTCAGTTATTGTAGAACTGTACTTTTAGTTGAAGAATTGATTTTTTAATATAAATATCAGTAAATCATTAAGGTGTGCTGAATATTTTAAAAAATCCATGGAAAATATTATTGGTTGCTCAAAATTTACTTTTGGCATGCTTAAGAAAAATACTTTGAAGTAATGTTTTCTGTTTCCTATTTACTGTGTACTTAACAAATATGAACATTTCCATGTACAAAGAATAGAAAAAAGCCTGACAGATAAAATTATGAATCCTCTGTTACATTTGCAATACTTCTTTCGAAATATTTAAATATATTCAGTTTGCCTTGCTGCTCAGCTTAGTTAGACTGGGTTCATAGATTCTACTCTGCCTTTTCAGTGAAGTTACTGTGTGCTTTTTATTTCCTACATTTTAAGTTATTTTGTTTTGGGTGAGAGCTCAGGAGTACCATTTTCTTATTCTACTTCTAGTGTGTTATGGCCCAGAAAGGAAATTATAACTTTCATCAGTGAATTAATAACACAATCTTTTCTGGTAGATAGACATTTTCATCATTGTCCTTCATTCTTCTGCTGTCTTTCTTTATAGAGGCTTAAATAGTCTTTCATTTTACAATAATGGCAGTTGTATATAGTACCAGTATGTGATAATCATGGAAATAATTCTAATTAATTAACATTTCCTTTAAGACTACTTTTCTAGTGGATAACAAAAAGGTCTTTGGGACCCATCTCATGCAAGACATGGTGAAAGATGCCCTTCGGTCATTTGTCAGTCCTCCGGTGCTTTCCCCTAAGTAAGTATCTTAAGAAATTAATTTCTCTTTACTTATGCTCTTAAGTATTGTTTACTTAAAGCAAATGACTGTTTGATGATCATCTATCTCTGTCAGGCAGATACAGATGATTTTTCCACATTAGGCTTTTAATAAATGAATTATAGAGAAAAGAGGAAATGTATTGAGTTACCTGGAGAGATAGAATTCATTTTGAAATTTTCTTTAATTATTACTAACTCCAACCAATCAAAGTGACCCACTTAACACTTGAAGGATTACAAGTGACAAGTTTGAGCAAAGTTAATAAAGGGCTCTACTTATTCCACTTGTTCCACATCTCTTTTGTTCTAGCTCTAAGTGATCAAATTTGTACTGAGTTTAAAACAGGAATAGAGACACCACTGTAATATCGAAATGTATTTGTAAATGCTATGCATATATCATACAGCTTATGATTGGGTTATAGTCTAAAGATTAGCAAATACAGTAGTGGTTTTGGAGTTTTTTCCTATAGAAACACTGCATCATGTACGTGATAGTTTCCTGAATCGGCCCACAAAAGTTCAAATATAAACCTGATCCCTGGTCCTGGGAGCCAGTTAGTACAGGAGAGAGGAAGAGAAAGAATGGAATCCTCCCAACCTCCCTTTCATTAGTAATGCTTCCTTTTTCATACTTTGTTCTAACATCATAGTTCTTTCTTCAAGTATTCATTGTTTTTGTGCTGCCCTTAATCCCCACCGTAGCAACCTGTCTAGGCTTATTTATGCACCAAAGTGTTTTGTGCTTGAAAATTACTTACCTCCAAAATTAATTTCTCCCTTAGTAAGCTAATTTGTAGCTAAATTATAAGGGAAATAATAGTATTAATATATACAAATGTATAAGTGACTGATAGCTTCTTTACCCTTAGCAATGTAATTGAATATAAAAATAAATACTGATTTTAATCTGGAAGGTCTTAAATTTTTTGTAGAATTCCCTTCCCTTATCCTCCATAATAAATATTTGTGAATAATTGGTGCATGATTAGCTTCATCATGGCATTTTCTATTTATTGCTCATCTCTAGCACCACAAAGTGAGATGATCCCAGTGTCCTGTGATATTAATTCTTATTGTCTTTGGATCCATGATAAAACCATCTGAGCCAGTTTCTTTATCTGGCTTTCCAAGAAGAAACTGTGAGCCATCTTTGCATTTAGTTGTACCTTCCCATGTTTTGGTTTCATATGTAGTAAGAGTACAACAATATTGATGGGGCAGCTGAATTAAAGTAGTAAGTTAATTTGTTAATCATTGGACAAGGATCTTCCATGAAGCACTCAAGCAGTTAAATTGATGTTTATAGAAGTCATCAGACCTATAGATCATGAATATTTTCTTCAAGAAGAGAGTCAGAAGGCACTGGACATGTCTGAATAACATCACAAAGAATTTAATTGATTCTGTATTAATTGACATAACTAATTGTTAATATAAGAGATATTCCCATATCAGTTCTTTTCACACAGCCAGACAAGAGGAAGATATGGTGTTCTACCTGAGCTATTTAAACAAGATACTGATGCTAAAAAAAAAAAAGGGAAATGGATGAAAAAAAGATACTAACATGTATTATTACTATTTCCTGTTTAATTCATGTTTACTTCATGTAAATTAACATCCACAAACCTAAAAGTTTTTAGGTAATATCTTAGCTAGCAAATTCTTTATCAAGCAGAGAGATATGGCAGCCAAGCATAATGCAAGATGCTGTGGGAAGAGCATAGTTAAAAATTATGGGTAGTACTGCCTCAAACCAGTGAGAAGCATTGGAAGGAAAAATAGTTTGTAGAAATCTTAGGTTGAGATCCAGTTAAGCTATTTTACCCCAAAAGCATTTTAGGTTGAATTGGAAGGCTGGTGATGCACAGAAAAAGGAAAACAAAAACTGTCAGGATTTGATAATTTGATGATGGACTATTTTTTCTATCATTGACAATGAATTTACTATATTTGGGCTCTAAACATCAATTTTCAGTGTCCTATATTGGAAGTAGAAATGACACTTAAAAAAACAAAGATGGAAAGAGCCACTGGACCAAGCCCAGTATGTATAGAGGAGGTCAGCAATAGAGTCAAAACACTTTTAAGGATATTGGAAAAAAGTTACAAAGATAATTGGAAATAGTGGGGCATGAAGGATTGGAAAATATCAGAGCAGATAATCCTGTGGAAAAAAGGCATTCAAAAAGATAACAGTACCTATCCACCCATATACCTAAGAAATTCTCTCTCTAGAATTCTGAGAACAAACTGTACACATATCGAGAGCACCTTTTGTTTTAGTATCATTTCCAGTCCCAACCCCCCTAAATTCCCGTTTTGTGAGCTTTGTCTTGTAACAAAGAGAAACAGTTAACTAAAACCAGTTGACACAACAATAGCATCTAAACACCAGTTGACACAACAATAGAACCTGGCACATACCCATGTTCCTTTCTCTAAACCCCAAAAATGAGGATGGGGCATTTCTTTACCTCTTCCTAGGTCATCTGGTCATCATAATTAAATTCTGATTGGCTTCATTTTATTGTTCCCTTTACATTATTATAGTCATGCATGTTGTCTTTCTTGTCTGTGTGCTTCACTCTAAATCAGTTCATACTTGTCTTCCTATGTTTTTGTTAATTTTTCTTATTCATTGTTACGATGCTGTAGTATTTAATTATATTCACATACCACAGTATATTCAGCCATTCTCCAGGATGGGTACTCACTTTGTTTCTATTTCTTTGCTACCACAAAAAGTGATACTATGGAAATTTTTACTTCAAAATATGAAGGCTTTCTTTCTGCAATGTCATCTTTGGACCAAAGGGTATGAATACTTTAGTCACTTCATACATAATATTAAATTGTTTGGCAGACAAGTTGAATCAATTACCAGTAGTTTTAGTATAGTAGACAGGATTTTATACCAATGATAATCTTTAGTAACTACATTTTTACACATAACTACATGGTTGATGAAAAGATATAGAATACAAGATCTGAGTGTGCTTGATTGCTGGGTTGTATTTTTTAAGCCTTTGAATCAGCAGAACAAAATGCATCTTTCAGAATCATTCTGTATGCATATACTAAGGTTATCTAGGCATATACTAAGATGTCTTGATAGAAACAAGAGAGAGAACTTTGTTCATCGATTTGCTGATTGTTAATAAGGCATTAAACAGGTGTATGCTTGCCAGATCTGTTTGCCAGTTACAAAGAATGATCAGTGCAGAGTCAATTTGAATGAGGATTTTCTATTAAATGTGAGATCCTCCAGCTGTTCCTGTTTATAGATGACATGTTGATTGCATTGGGCCCCACACAATTGCAAAGTCTCCCAAATGAGATTTACAACACTCCAGAGTTTGACATAGCAGTCTATAGAGGTGTAAAACTTAAGTGGACAAAAAATATTTGTGGTCCAGACTATCCATATAGTTGCATGGACAGTCTATAGAGCTAAACTGTATTTATATCTTTATCTATCTAAACATTCATATGTCTTAGTGCAGATGTACAAGAATGTCGCCCATGAAATGAATAAGACTATTGGGCTCAATTGCATTTTGATAATTGTATCAGTACTTTCAATAACCCCAAGCTTTGCCCTGATAACAAAAAAAGTCATCTTTTATAAACACAATCTGATGATAGGTGGCTTTGAGTCACGGGTTAAAAAAAATCTCTGAAGAATCACAATTGTGGGTTTCTCAGAAGACATTGTTAGAGACATGGCAAGCATAAATAGTCTGCAAACATATTAGCAGTAACAAATTGTGTTTAAGAAGTAAAATCAAAAGAGAGGTATGATCAAAATGAAAATTGATGAAATAGCAAAACATAATAAAAGTATACACACACACACACACACATATTTATCCATCCATACCATGTGTTAAATTAGAATTGCTATAATATTGAGACCCAGAAGAAACCCCCAGAACCTATGGATGAATCCCCAGGAGAATTTATTGAAGCATTTTAGATGTCATGGTCACAGGATAAGAAAGCATGTTTGAGTTGTGAACTGATTTATTGGAGAGAGATTGAGAGATTAGAGATTCTTTAAAGCATATTAATTTAAATGCACATAAACTTCATGGAATTTCAGACTATCATTTGATGTCAAAATTTTAGTTTACATGAGACATATTTTCAATAGCAGAAATTTTATAGTTAGGCTTCATTTTGTAAAAGTTCACCTCCCCAGCTTAGCTACCCTAAGAGTCCTTGCCTCCTTAGCTTCTTTTATTCTAAATTTGATCCCCTAGTTCTCTAAAAGGCTAAAGTCTCTTTCTTAGGATGGCAACCATGATGGAGAGGACAATTGTTTTTTGGCCTGATGCCACATAACTATATAAGGTGGCATTTGTTGGCCTTTTACTGCTCCCTACCATTTTCTCTTCTTGCAGTGTTTTTCTTCTCTACTTTGTTTTAGGTTTGCCAGAGGCACCCACAGGCATGTAGTCCAGTTGATGGTACTTAGATTTAAAGAAATTGCTGATCCTTGTCCCAAGCCAAATATAGTTTAATTTAATTTCCTGACAATTGTCTTACAGGTGCTGTCTGTATAATAATCACCAGGCTAAGGACTGTATTGACTCCTTTGTTACTCACTGTGTTCGGGTAAGAATTCACTTAGCATAGACAGCATAGCCTAGCAGGTCACTATAATGTGGGTAAAATACAATGTGGGATATAATCTCTCAGTATTACTATTTTGTAGTGTGCATTAGCTAATCTGTTTTGTCATTCAGTTTCACCAGTAATTAATAGATTTTTCATCTCCTATTTGAACTTTAGTAGATGCCCTGTGACTAAAGTCACCATATTTTTCATCATGAAAAATAAGGGCATAAATATGCCAGTGATTAGTCCTGTTTCTTTTTCAAAACCCTAATAGCATATTTTTTTTGCTTGAAATTGAATGGTTCCCCCAAATCTGAAACTTAAAATTGCCATATTCCTATCAATGTTTAAATGCATTTATGGAGATACCTCACTCTGAGGCAGAAAAACCACTTTTTAATTTGGTTTATAATATTCTAAAGCTAAGCTACAATTTAGGAATAACTTGAGAAGTAATAGATCATTTTTATTTAAAAAACTTTTATTTTTGTGAACACTTTATTAATTTTGGCACCACTATTGTGCGATTTGTTAAATTTATACCTTCTGCTTCCCAATTATTGCTATATTGCCTCCAAATAAATGGTTTTACCAAGCAAATTAAATAGCGCAAATATGATTGTAAGAAAAAAGGTTGAAATTTAGATGCTTAGTAGATTATTTCCAAAGCATAAACTCTTTGAAAGCCATCTTCAAGTACTTTGAATTTATATGTTCAATAGACACTTAAATTGAAGTGCCTCCTGTGTAACTTGTGTAGCCTCCTGTCTAAGTACCCCCTGTAGATGCTTAAAGAGATACAAGTTCAGAGAGGATAGTCAGCTTCCTGGAACTGGTCATACTTATTGTATATAACTTGTATCTATTAAATAAATTCCATGAAGCACTTAACTAGGTGGCTCTTTGGTCTTATTCTGGTTATTTTATTATATGCAAATACAGACTCATATAGTCTTACTCATTTTTATTCCTGGTCATGCAGCCCGGTTTCTTGTTTGTTTTTAATGCTTAAAAAAAATTCCACTTCCATTTCCCAGGAGCACTCCCCAATAGAAGCAGAAACTAGATGCGTTTCTTCAGTCCTCTGAAGTCACGATTAGGCCCTGCATTTGATCTGAGTTCTCTGACTTGTTTTGCCTTACTGTGATCCTTGTATATGTGGATCTTTTGTTCCTGCTTATTTTGTTCTGTATGAATTTGTGCAGTCTTCACAAGTTTTTCTGAATACTTTGTATTCATTGTTGATTACGGCACAGCACTATTGTGATGCCACAGTTTGACCAGCTGTTCTTCAGTCAGTCGGACTCACTTGTGTTTCTGTTTTTTTGATAGCTCAGAGTGCTGATGTGAATATTTTGTAATATATAGGATGTTCTTTCTGTCACTGTCATTTCCTTTTTGTCATTAACTTCCTTCGAGTCTTTAATAGATCATTGGGTCAAAGGATATGAACACTAGAATCACTTTCCTTGTAGCATTGTATGGGCCAGTCACAGTTTCACCAATAGTGTATTAATGTTCCTGTTTTCTCATAACTCCTTTACTGATTATTTCTGTTTTTAATCATCTTTGCTAATTTATCGAGTATGAAATGAAGCCTCAGAGTTTTAAATTTTTAGTGATTTAGAGCACTTTTTATATAAGCTTAGTGGTCCTTTTCATTTTTGTCTTCTAAAAACTGTTCATATCCTTTGCTTGTATACTATGGATTTTTTATGTTTGTGTTAATCCCGTGTATACATGGTTGTCAGACTTTTATCCTAAATATTTCAGAGAATTACTTCCTAATTAACATAGTTCCCTGTATCTTAACTTCAGTGATTTTGTTAGTGAGAAAGGTTTTTTTTGATTTTATAGAATTGAAATGATCATTTTTGATCATCTTTATTTTATACTCAGTTGAGTTGCTCCCCTAACTCCTTTGAAAAGTGCCTCCTTCCATTCTGTTTTTTTTTAAATATTGTGAACTATTTCTGTTTGTCTTATAATGTATTTGGAACTGATTGTGGTATATGGTATAAGATGGCCTAAAAGGTATAGTTTACAGAACACTAAAAGTCAAGAAATGAATCCCAACCTTACTACTGTCACTTTGTAACCACTGAGCAAATATATTGGCTTATATTGCCAAAATGAGAGTAATCGTACCCATGTAATTTTACCCATATTACAGGGTGGTTGTGTGAATCAGATAAGATAATTTCTATAAAAGTAAAGTGATAGGTTCTTTCAAAAAGTGTTATACTATTCTTTCTCTTCCCCGCTCCCTCATATCCCACAAAAAGTCTATAGTCTGAATATGATGACGTTTTATAGTTTGAATTTATTCAAGAATATTATGGGGGAAAAGTAGGACTAGAAGGATCAATATTCAAGTCTCTTGCATGTAAGAAAAGGTAC
Source organism: Pseudocheirus occidentalis (assembly GCA_028646575.1). NCBI lineage: Eukaryota > Metazoa > Chordata > Mammalia > Diprotodontia > Pseudocheiridae > Pseudocheirus > Pseudocheirus occidentalis. The sequence continues at coordinate 124,796,393 of CM053599.1, forward strand.
TTAGCACAAATTGGCCTGAAATTAGCAGGAAAGAAACTCTACCCTTCTCAGTATTCACACCTCTTTATAGCAGGCATAGTTTTAAAAATTTAGGCTAGACTTTGACAGACATATACAGAATACATAGAAACCTCAGAAATAGCTACTTTGTTTTCACTGTTGGTAACTCTGATTTTGTGTGTGTGTGTGTGTGTGTGTGTGTGTGTGTATATATGTCTATACACACACACACATATACATATACACATATAGACATTTTATCCTAATACCAGATGTTAAAAATCTTGTAAATGTCAAGTTTTTATAATGTAAATTCTGTAGATTGAATTTCACATTAATGCTTAACAAATGGTATGTATTTCAGCCATTCTGTAGTCTTATTCAGATCCATGGGCATAACAGGGCTCGTCAGAGAGATAAACTGGGTCATATTCTTGAGGAATTTGCTACCCTGCAAGATGAGGTAAGTTAGAGCAACAAGTTTTTTCCACTAGAAAAGTACAGCTTACAAGATGAATTTTTTTGTCAGCAAAATGATGGGAGTTTTAGGGGTTTTTTTGCTTTTTGGAGAGGGGAAGGAAGGTCAGTTGGGGTTAAGCAACTTGCCCAAGGTCACATGGCTAGTAAGTTTTGTTAAATGTCTGAGGCTGTATTTGAAATCAGGTCCTCCTGCCTCCAGGTCTGGTGCTCTGTTCGCTGCCCCACCTTACCACCCCAAAATTATTGCATTCTTTAAACCATTCCATATCTGAGTCAACATTTTTATTTTAATCTGTCTCATAGAGTATATAACATTTAAAGAGCAAATATAGAGTATTTCATTGAGAAGAGTCCAATTTGAATTTATGATTTTTATGGAAGATGGGATTGTGTTTTCTATTCTGTTCGTTTATTGTTCTGCCTTATTTATTTTTAAGTTTCTCCATTATCTTATTTAAAATTCTTTTTTATGACAATGTTTTAAAATGTTTTATTCTAATAGGCAGAGAAAGTCGATGCTGCACTTCACAGTATGTTGTTGAAACAGGAACCTCAAAGACAACATTTGGCCTGTTTAGGTACCTGGGTCCTTTATCATAACCTTCGAATTATGATACAATATCTTCTAAGTGGCTTTGAATTGGAACTATACAGTATGCATGAATACTACTACATATATTGGTAAGGGAACACTGTTTAAAGTTGTATGTTAAGAAGATGGAAAGAAGAAACCATTGCAAAATATTTTTGCAAGTTACTTTTCCATTGTGTATATTTGAACTCTGTGAATCAAGTAGAAGAATTATTTAGAATCTTGAAAAATAGATCAGTTTGTTGTAGTCTCAGTGTTCATACTTAATAGATTTGGGACCATAGGCAGGTTATTGCATCTCTCTGAGCCTTGTGTTTGTCATTTATAAGATGAGGACAGCCCTTGCACTGACTGCTTCACTTGTTTGTTGCGAAGAAAGAACTTGCAAAACTTTAAAGTTCTGTGTAAATGTAAAGTTGTTGCTGATGCTGATAATATTATTGTGGTTATATCTTTTAAGTATTATGACTCCTATAATATGTTACCTACCATTTGTATATTATAGTCAGTAACAAAAAGAAATGAAAGCTTAATCTCGTATTTGCTGGTCCTTTTCTTCCAGCTCTAATTTTACAGTACCGTTATTAAACCATAAGATTCAGGTAACCTAGTGAATAGATTTTCCAGGTTTTAGAATTAGTATTGTTTTTTAAAACATTTACCAAGAAAGTAGTTGCACATTCGTTTGTAACAACTGCTATTTAAAGTAAAAGATGAGTTATATATCCTACCAATTAGTTAACTTAAAACTTCCTGTTTATTATAGTAATACTTTTTAAGTTAGTTTTGTGAAAGTCAGAAAAATAACACATTTCTTTTGATAAATGGGAGATGTGGCAAGCCTAGCAGGTATGTTGTTTGGGAAGTTCTAGGTATGGAAATGTAGTAATTGGAGAAAAAACAGCTGGCAGAGATGGTAATTCAGGCCTTTAAAACTCACTTTTTTGGTCTAGTGAAGTGTGATGGTAATTCTTAATTTAGATTATATTCAACAAAATAGAATAATTACTAGTAATACTGCCACCTTGTGGCCGTTGATAACACAAATTTGTAATGAGGCCAATCACTGATATATGAAATTTGCAGTTTGATGATTTTGCCAAGATAGTAGCCATAGATTTATATTGGTCATCTTGTAGTTCCTTTGCATTGGGTTTTGATCATGAAAATTTTTTTATACAGCCTAGAAGGCAGTAGAATGTGATTTAAAATGTATTTGGATAATATGTCTGTAGGAATTAAAAATTTGAATATAATTCTTTGGTCTATTTCAAATGACTAAGTATATTGAGCTTTAGTTTCATAGAGGTTTAGGTCATTTATAAAGTGCATAGAGAGTTTAGACCATTTGAGTGCAACCAAACCAAAAAATTAGTATTAATAGAATATGCTTGTTTAGTATTCCGGGGAAATAAGTAAATTAATGTAAAGTATAAATCTGAAAATAATGTTATTAAATATGAAAGAGTGAAAGCATTTCTAATTTCTTTTGCATTGTGCATATAGAGGTACTCCTTGTTGTTGAACCCTTTAAGATAATAGACTATATTTAACATGAAAGATCTACTTATACCTATAAGCATTTTGATAATATTTTAACAAGTTAGATTCAACTCTGTTAAAATAGAAAACATTTCATTAATATGTTTGAAGTAAAGAAACCTCATAAAATGTCAATTTGTGAAGTTTGGCTGAAACATTTTACAGTAGCACAGATTTGCCATGAAAATTAGAAATGTAAGTAATTACCCTTAAGATCACCCTCTTTAAATCTACAGTGTTAAAATAAGACCAGATATTTTTAACAGATTATAATTTAATGTTTCCTAATAGATTATAGCAAAATTGCATCGATGAAACTATAATTATGAAAATGTTTAATAGTTAATCATTTAGCAGTAACCCAGGATTATCTCATTTTAGGTATCTATCTGAATTTCTTTATGCCTGGTTGATGTCAACACTGAGTCGTGCTGATAGCTCACAAATGGCAGAGGAAAGAATAATGGAAGAGCAGCAAAAAGGTCGTAGTAGTAAAAAAACAAAGAAAAAGAAGAAAGGTACTATGGGTTATTTTAAAACTTTAGAACAACTAAAGATTTATGGCATGAGATTGAAAAATAAGATTTTATTTGAGGCAGATAATAGACACTTAATAAATACTTACTCCTTCCCTCTCCCTGTCGTGGTGGGTCTTATCTCATTACTGATCAGCATAGAAGCTTTGATCTGTCTTTCCTACCTAGACCGTTGTCCCTCCTCACGTAGTCTGGTGACCACCTGCTCCCAGGGGCTCATCACATTGGTGCTCATCTCAGCGTGGGCATTCAATCACCTTTAGTCCTATTGCAGCTCAGAATTCCCAGTTTCAAGTGATTCACTAGCCTCAGCCTTTCCACTAATAAGAGTTATAGGAGTGTACCACCACACCAAAAAAGGTTAAGACTCCCTAGGCTGTGCCCTCTTGAAATGGGATAAACTGATGCTACAGGAAGGAGATGTATACTACAGAGATGTTCTGGACATCTTAGCACTCCAAGAAGAGTTTGCCTAGGAAGCACAAGGAGTTTTCAGAAGTCAGTATTTTATGACCCATGAGCATAGAGAATAGGAAGCTCCAGATTTTTGCTTTTCTTTAAGATTTAGCCAGTGTAGTGGGCAGGAGGTTGACTGATGGGTTGTTTTTTAAATATCCAAATGGGACTGCTTTATGTGGTTTGCAGATAGGTTAATTTATAAACTAAAAAAATGCTGTATCAGAATGCTTTAAAAAAAAATCAACACTTATTAAGTAGCCACTACGCACAAGACACCTAACTAGGCACACGTCCTTGTCCTCAAGTAATACATATGTGTGGCTTATTCTTGTTATTCTTAAGGCATATATCATTGGGAAGTCAAAGGTTCTGTGCAGATTCGTCTTAATAACTACAATCTCCTTATATTGAATATCATAAAGAATGGGAATCAGTACCCAAATTCTTGACTAGCTTATACACAGTTATAAACTAAGTGAAATTTAACCTTAAGTAGTAAATTTACTTTTTGTATTAATGAACAAGGTATTTGTATACATCAGAATGTTTTTTCTACATTATAGTTCGCCCATTGAGCCGAGAAATCACAATGAGTCAAGCATATCAGAACATGTGTGCTGGAATGTATAAGGTAATTGGCAGTTTGGGGAATGTGAAGTTTTTGTTGCTTTTTATTCTGTGTATGCACAGTTGTTATGATTATTGTACATGCAACTATTTGCATTCAGCATTTGCTTCTCGGGGCGGCTAGGTGAAGCAGTGAGTAGAGCATTTCACCTGGAGTCAGGAGGACCTGAGTTGAAATGCAGCCTCAGACACTTGTGATCTTGGGCAAGTCACTTAACCCTAATTGCCCCTCCAAAAAGCAAAAAATAAAAAAACAAACCAAAAAAACCCCACTTGCTTCTCTTCTTTTTTCTTTCTTTTTAAAATTTATTTCAATTTTATTTTTTATTGATTTGTTTATTTACTTTTAGTTTACAAGATTCAGTTCCAGAATCCCTTGAGTTTCAAATTCCTCCCCCTCCCCCCCATGGCGACATGTTAGAGTATTTTTTCAAGCCCATGGCTTTTTTTTTTTTTTGAGTTGAGAGTGAAGTCAGCCATAGTTATATATTCATTCAATGCTGAACAAATGTTCGCATATCCTGTGCCAAGTATCATTTTGTATCAAGGAGATAAAAATATTGAAAAAGACACAGTCTCTACCCTGAAATTGTTTAGTTCAGTTAGGGAAACAAGGTATATATATTATAATTCATATGCCTGATAAGTTTATTCTATATTATATGATAGTTTAGTGCCGTATAAATGACTTAATTCAAAAGTGAAAATATTTTCAGCTGAGGTGATTAGGGAGCACTTCTTGTTCTAAAGGTGATGAAGTGCAAGGGTGTCTGGGGAATAATAAGACTACCAGTTGAGGGGTGGCTAGGTGGTACAGTGAATAGAACACCGGCCCTGGAGTCAGGAGAACCTGAGTTCAAATCCAGCCTCAGACACTTGACACACTTACTAGCTGTGTCACTTTGGGCAAATCACTTAACCCCAATTGCCCACCAGAAAGTCAAAAAAAAAAAATACCATTTGGCCAGAGTCCAGGGTTTTTATGAGGGAGTAGTACTAGATAAAGTTTTTAAAAAGACAGTTTGAGACTTCAGCACTGTGCCCTGAGCTGGGGAGTGTTTGTCCTGGAGAAGAGTTGGGCGTATCTGTTAGATTCTTCTTGTATTCAAGAATTTGAAGAACATTTGTTCTGCTCGGCTCCGAAGCACAGAACTAGGAGCCATAGGGTTGAAATTGCAAAGAGGCCACTTTAGAATTGGGTGGCTTCTGGGGCTAATGAGGTCTTGCCGGAGGTCTTCAGGGAAAGACTGAACAACTGAGCATTTGGGGGAAGTGGGGCTATAAGGTACCAAAGACCTAAACTCAAGTAGTAGCAGTGGGAATGGATGGGAAGAAATAGCTTTAGGATATTGGAAAGGAAGAATTGAAAAGATTTGGTGATTGGTTGAGGTATATAAAGTAGAGCAGTCAAAGATTTCTGAGGTCTTACAGCCCCAGTGACTACCTGTGCTGCCAGTATCAGTGCTACCATTAATGACATTTTTTGTAAGAAACTGGTTTAATAGCAAATTTCAGTTCTACTTTTGGTAGATTTGACAGTTGAACTGCACATAGACATGTCTGGTAAGCCAAAATGAAAACACAAGCCACTCAGTCTTTAGTTGCTACTTGAGATTTTTCCACCAATGCATATTGTTTACAGCTTAGCCAGACGGTGTTTGAGAGTTGCTGTGGCTGAAAACCCTCTTGTCTCATGTCTACTCTCATTCTGAGCCTCTTGAGACTTAAAGCTGGTCTTTGGGGGCGTCAGTCTCTCACTGGGCACCTACTGTGAGAGCTTTAGATCAGCTGATAGAGCCCTTGTGTGACCAAAGAGTCATTTTCAGAGACACAATAAGGATTGTAATCAGACTTTAATGGAGGCTGTATTGAAACTTTGAGGGAGGAAAGGGAAAAGAAAAATTGTTCAACTGCAGAATTACTGAATTTTAGAGAGTGCAAACGTCTTAGCCAAAAATGTTCCTAACTGACCATAGGAGGCTCGATCATTGTTTGTGTACAACTAGCCTAGAAGTCTAGCTTCCCTGCGTGCCATACATGCTATAATCTGCAGGAAAAGAATTGTCATTTCAGCACCTAAATTCGACTCTTCTCTTTCAAATGTGGTACTGCTTCTTGTCATAGCACGCCAGTCTTCAGCTTCAGGATGATTCTGTACTTGGCTTTGGTATAAAGTACAGCACAGAGTATGGTAGGTGAAGAGGCAAATCCCTAGGTCATTCCTCATTGCCTTGCTAGCTCAGGTCTGATGAGGTTTGTTTTGTATGGAGGCCTGTCTGTATTCTTGGGAAATGTAGCTCGTCTAGCAGGAATTGCCATGTGCGGCTTCCCTGATGAGGACACAGTAGCTGTTCTCTGCTATGGACAAGTTACAAACTTTTTGCTTTTAAGAGGCTTTCCTTTGAGGATCTCAGAGCTGTCTAAAAAGCATGAGGTATGAATCAATAAAGTTTGTGCATGGGTGCAGGGACATAAAATTTTGTAGAGAATAGTACATTGAACGAACATGGAACCCTGCTTGGGAAAGATAGGGTTTGGAGGAGGGGGAAGGAGAGAGAGAGAAATGTTAATGCAAACAAAGTTAATGGTGATTTGGAACCCACTTTGTTTTTCCTTTTTTTTTATCACAGGTAATGAGTTATATTCAACATGTTGCTTTTTTTTCTGTAATTAATATTTTTATATTGATATTACCATTCTCACCCACTTTTTCATTTTAGACCATGATAGCTTTTGACATGGATGGTAAAGTAAGAAAACCCAAATTTGAGTTGGATAGTGAACAGGTTCGATATGAACACAGATTTGCTCCATTCAACAGTGTTATCACACCACCCCCAGTGCACTATTTGCAATTCAAGGTAAACTTTTGTATTTGAATGGCAGTCTTGATTTTTTTATACCTAGAAGCTCAGTATAGTGGAAGGATAGTGAGTCTTAGAGCCAAACCACCTGTGACTCAGTCCCAGCTCCCAGCACGGGGTTGGGCCTTGGCAAATCACTAACCTCTGAACATCAGTTTTTGTGTGTAAAATAAGGGTAATGATGGTACTATCTACCTTGAAGTTGCTACAAGCAAAACACTATAATTCCCAAAGTACTGTATCAGTGTGGTCTGTTATATATCATTAGACCTACTTTTAGATATGGGTTTTTAAAAAAATATATTTTGTTAACTTCAGTTAGCACTATCAATTACTTTGAGTAGTATGTGGTATCTTGTCATAACATTAAGGCAAGATTTTAAATTGCCTCAAAATTATTTGACTTTATTTTGGTTCTTCAGCAGCATTTTATTTATAGTATCTTAAAGAATTCATTGGAAACAGCTAGATGTCACAGTAGATAAGAGTCCTGGCCCTGGAATCAGGAAAATTCCCTCTTTCTAAGTCTAAATCTGTCCTCAGACACTTACTACCTGTGTGACTCCTGGACAGGTTGCTTAATCCTGTTTGCTTCAATTTTTCCATCAATAAAATGAACTGGTGAAGGAAATGGCAAATCACTCCAGTATCTTTGCCAAGAAAACCTCAAAATTGGATCATGAAGAGTTGGATGTGACCTAAAAAGACTGAATTGTAAAAGGATACAGGAACAATGTCTGCTTTCATAAGTGCTGGGTACTTCCATTGAGGGAAATCTTCTGACCAGTGCAAATGGCAACCTTTTACTTAGTACACGAACTTGAGAGAGAAATCTGAAATACAGAGTAGTTAAGCTACTTGCTTGATGTCAAAGAATAAACAATTAGAGGTAGAAATTGAACCTAAATCTTCTTATTGAAGCTCTGGCACTATGCCACATTACCTCTATTTAAAGATTTTTACTTTAAATTATAATGGCCCACTTTATATTATTTCATAATGGTAGGAGATTGAATTCCATTTGGAAAAACAAATAGGGCAGTGTAATATGTTTACTTTATGATACATGATAATAGAAAGTCAATTTAGGTGCCTTAGATAAAGATTATTTTAAGTTTTTGCATATTGTACATATTCTAGACGGTGTGTTCTCTTTTTCTATTTAGGAAATGTCTGACCTTAATAAATATAGTCCACCTCCTCAGTCTGCTGACCTGTATATGGCAGCTAGTAAACACTTTCAACAGGCAAAAATGATACTGGAAAATATCCCAAATCCAGACCATGAGGTAAGACCAGATGAAGTGGTGATATTAGAAACAATTCAACTTTGCAAAAACTTTTTTCCCCTGTTTCTTGATGAAAATGGAATTATTAAAATGAATCTTAAAGGTTATTATTGATAAAAATATCTATTACTACTTTCTGAATTTTTCAGATAATACTGCAGTTACAACCTTGGTAGTCTGAAGTTATTTCTGTGACATCGCATCACTGACCATTTTGTAAATGGTAAATTAGAAGCCTGTAAAAGTTAGATTACATTCATACACACTTACGTGGCAGAAATAATCCTACAAATTTTTCAGGCAAACCAGTTAGCATTGGTTAATTTACACAGAAGTGTTATTGGCAGGAAGCTCTTGGTGGTTCTCTTACCAAACTGACTTGCATACCAGTTTGAATATGAACACAGATTTGCTCCATTCAACAGTGTTATCACACCACCCCCAGTGCACTATTTGCAATTCAAGCTAAACTTTTGTATTTGAATGGCAGTCTTGATTTTTATACCTAGAAGCTTGGTATAGTGGAAGGAAAGTGAGTCTTAGAGCCAAACCACCTGTGATTCAGTCCCAGCTCCCAGCACTGGGTTGAATTATGGCTTGAATTAGTTTTCTCAGAGATATAGGTTGAACTTAAAATAATGAGCAAGGCAGTAAGAAAGTTGGAAACAGCTTCCTGATACCTACGGCTTTTTATGCTGAAGTTTCCTCCTTACTTGTTTTAGCCACAATTTATTAAATGTAAAAACTGGTATATTAAATTTGAAATAGGCCAACATAAAAGATCTCTCTTTCTCTCTGTCCCCATCCCAACCCCCTCCCAACATATACTCTTGTCTGTCTCCCTTCTTTTCCTCCTACTCACACCCCACACAGATTCTTCAATGCTTCCATTTAAAAATATAATTCTGTTGTTTCTGCCTTTGTATAGGTATCTTTGGTTCAGGGAAGAAATGCCTTCTACTCAAGTATATAGAGCATATTTGCTCAAAGGATTTGGGAAGCTATATATAGGCTCAAAATTTTACTCAAATTAGTTTAACACAAGGGATACCATAGCCTGAAATTGCTAATATCGTGGGGAAAAAATGGCCAGTTAATCATGCTATTATGTAATACTGTCGTTATTTATATATAAATTTATGTGCATGTATATTACACATTACAGTAAGCTTTCACTATATTAATACATTATAGTAAGCTTTTATGTATCTATATGCATATGTAGTCAAATTTATTTTCATGAATTCACTGAGTTTTGCCCTACTATATATGAAGATATTAATATATGGATTTGCCTATACATATACGGTAAAAGCTTGCTGTAACATATATTTTTAAAATCTAGCTAAACTTTGGTTGTGTTTTTACTTTTGCCTCAGTAATGAGATATATCTTTACTGAATTCACAGTCAGCTAATTCAGCATACTTTTTACTTTATAGAATGTTGGGTGAAATACAAGTTTAGATAAGACAAGTTTCCTGCCCTTGGATAGCTTAGAATGTAGTTGGAGGATGAGGTGTAAAAACAGATCGCATTAAAGAGGTACAAGAACAAAGTGCAGTGTGGAATCCAAGCATCTCAGTTGGCACAGCAAGCTTCGGGGAGAGCTTGGGGAGAACATATGAGTTGGGGATAAAAGATGTTTAGGAATACAGTAGGTCAGAAGTGGGAGTAGGAGGGAAGGCATTCTGAATGTAGTATAAACAATACCAATAGCAGGAAATTAATTTATGTTGGAGGGACAAAATGGAGCATAGAATATTTGGAAGAAAGTAGTGAGTCCTAGAAAGTAGGGGTGTCCTGTATTGTAGAATGTTTTTGTGTCAGGCAAAAGAATGTCATTTTACTCAGTACAGAATAAGGAGTCACTGAAGAGTTGAGCACAACAATGAAATGTCTACATTTATGCTTAAGAACGATTATTCAGGATTATCCATCCTAGGGAGGATGGGTAGACGGGAGAGATTACGACTAGAGAAAGAATAAAAGAACTTGAGGAGAGGATAAGAGACCATTGAAGAAAGTAGAAAATGAATAGAGAGGTAACCGAGTATTAAGAGAATAGTGTGTCTAACATAAAATAACAAGGGAATATCCTGTAAGGGAGTGTAGGTCACTGAGGAGTATCAGATGCTGCACAGAGGAGTGAGGACTGAAAAAAGGCCTTCTGGTGTGTTGAGACAGAATGCTGAAGAGTTCTCTGGAGAAAACCACAATTTCAATGCAGTAGGATGCCAGGGCATTTGCTTTAAGTATGAGGGGTAGGAATTTGAGGAGAGAAGAAAAATGTTAAATGGTTGCTATGGAGAATGACAGAGGAAATGATTAAGAGTAGAGCAGAGAGACTATTAGTATTAGCGTTAGTTAGGGTCCATGAGATTGGGTGAAATCATAATTTTGTGGCTTCCTCTGGTGGTTTTTGTTTGACAGACAGTCATGGAGAACTTAGATGGTTTGTATTCCTAAAGGATAAGATTTGGCAGATAGGGAATAGTAGAAAAGCCAAGGGGCAAAGAAATGATTCTAAATGTGGTGGCTAACAGTACATTAAAGTGGCAGACTATGGAATTAAAGCTGGGTAGAGAGGAAAGTAAAGTCAAAGTAGAGGAAATACCCTGGGATAATAGGTGAAGATTGAGGTACGGAAAACCATTGTTTTGGTAAAGAATAGATTTGGTGCGAGCAAAAAGAGTGGATTGAAAAGAAAATTGGTTTTATTAGATTGAGTTTTCTCATGCTGGGTCTTGGAGTGATACATTTCAGCTCCAAGAAATAGTAAGGTCTGTTTCTGACCTCATCTATAGACTTTAATTGCCAACTCTTATGGTCTTTTCTCAGTCCTCATTTCTTGAGCTCTGCAGCATTTGACACTGTTAGCCTGGGCTATTGCAGTAGCCCCATAATTGATCTCCTTCCCTCAAATCTCTCTCCACTCTAGCCTATCCTCCTGTTGCCCAGGTGATTTTCCTAAAACATAGGCTTAACTATGTCACACTTCCCACACCCCTAAATTCCACTGACTTCTTAGTGATCCACTCTTTGGTATTTTAAAGCTCTTCATACCTGGCCTTTTCCTACCATTTTGATGTTCTTCTACTTTATTCCCCTGTATACATACACACTCCATGATCCATCTTTGCTTCTCTGTTTTTCCACACATAACACACTGTCATCCTTCTCCATGCCTTTGCAATAACTGTTTCCCATGCCTGGGATGTCCTTCCTCTTCACCTCTACCTCTTAGCTTCCCTGGTTTCCTTCAAGCATCAGACTGAGTTCAGATCCCACCAGGATGCCTTTCCTAAAGTTCCTGGCTTTCCATATCTTCATTTTACCTGAGATTACTTTCCCTATATTCTGTGTAAATATTTTATATATCTAGTTATTTATGTGTTGTCTCCCTTGGTAAAATGTTCATTCCTTGAGGTCAGGGACTGATTTTGCCTTTTTTTCTATCCCTAGCACTGTGGCTGAAACGTGGCAAGTACTACATAAATGCTTGTTGACTATGTATAGTTAATTGAGCTGAAGTAGAGGAATTCATTAGAGCCCATGAGATCAAATTTTGTGGTCAGTTCATTAGAGAAGTTATTAATGTGAAGTACCTGAGCATAAGCAGATGGGATAGTGGAGACCATGAGCCAAGTCTTAAAATGATTAGAAAGTGATGTGGAATTCAGTAGATAATAGTAACAAGGTAGAAAGAATGGGTTTAAATGGTTCCAAAAGGGGAAAGTTACTAATGAGTTAATGATAGAGTAATGATAAGAGAAATAGAGGGAAACAGGGAATATACCAACTTCCCTTCCTGGCCCTATGAATCAAGGAGGAATGACTTCTAATATAGTGGGTATCTTGATGGAAAACCAGCTTTATATTTAAATGAAAGTGTTGGTTGAAAATGGTTAAAGTGTTTGGGAATGGATACCCTACTTCCTGAATATTAAATAATGCAACAGCAAAAATACCAAGAAAATAAAAGAGGAAAAAATGTACAGGAGCAACATCAGGAACCAAACAAGAAATTTCTTAAGATATCTAAGGAAAAAATAATTGGGTATAGCTAATAAAATTCAGAACTAAGTAGTGAAACTATGCAGTTTAGAAATTGAATGTCAGTATCAGTAGAACTGATGAAAAGTAGAATTATTTTACAGTAATACAGAACAACAGAAGGAACACTAGAATTTGAAAAAGAAGCTCAAGAAGATAAGAGTTTGTTGAAAATTTAATTAGGGAAAACAAAGGAATGATAATTTAGAGAAAGGCTTTAGGTTTAAGTGAATCCAGGAAGAATTAAGTCTAAGGTGGCGCAGTAAATAGAGCATAGGCCCTGGAGTCAGGAAGACCTGAGTTCAAATTTGATGTCAAACTTAACACTTACTAGCCATGTGACCTTGTGCAAGTCACTTAACCCCAATTGCCCTGCCCTTCCCCTCCAAAAAGAAAAAAAAAAGAATTAAGGCTAAGGAAAGCTTCCCAAGTAAGGGGTTATTCAGCTTGCTTAGAGCAGAGGCGGAATGACTGAATGACTTCAGGATTAGGGAGTCAATATGAGGGGTAGATTAGTACAGTGTGCCAGAAGAATCTGATGAATTAAAGGACTGGATAAGTTCATCTTTCCCAGAGCTGAAAATAAAATTTGGACCTTTGGTGCTTTGTATTGAGCTTACATGAACTGTAACTTCTAGTCTTCTGTGTCCTTTGAATGCTGACCTCAGAAAGAACAGGAAACAGTTGAACTTGTGTCCTTTCATACAAATCTTAAATGTAATGGGACACTTCAAAGTTGCCTTTGTCACTCAGGCTTTATTGTTGGTATACTGTTATTCTTGACACTTTTATACTCTTATATCCTTATACTTTTATTTTTTTTACTTCTTATCGAGGGAACAAGTTGCTAAAACATTAATTTATAGAAATTTGGTTTGTGTGTATGCCCAAAGCTACAGAATTCCTTTTTTATATTAAATTAGAATTAAAGAAGTGAGTGCTTCTGGGACTTGTTACTAACAAAGGTATTAATTCTAGATACTAATATTCAGAATTTGTCTTGCCTTTTTTTAATGAAAAATAAATGATGTCACACTGCAAATATTTTGATTGGTGTCTTAAAAGGTAAGACACAATTGACCGTAACTTTTTGTGCTTTGACAGTTTGTATTGCTTATTGCTTAGGTCAGTCGGATTCTAAAAGTTGCCAAACCTAACATTGTGGTCATGAAGTTGTTGGCAGGAGGGCACAAGAAGGAATCTAAGGTAAGCACATTACAGAAACCCTGAAATGCCCTTATCTCTTTTTACCTATGAAAATGTGTTTTCATGTAATCATTACGTATTATGTTGTACTAAATATCTACTCAAAAATGTGGAACACAAAATAGTATCTGACCAAGATGAGTTAATGTAACATTTATAGAGTGTTTACCAAAAGTAAAAAGGCACAAAAGCTTGGTGTAATGGAAAGAAATCTAAATTTGGAATCAGGAGAGATGAGGATTGAATTCCACTTTTGACTCTTCTTTGAAATAATTAACCTAGGGCGCACTGACCCTGGAGTGAGGAGGACCAGGAGTTTAAACCCTGGCCTCAAATACTTAACACTTACTAGTCATGTGACCTTGGGCAAGTCACTTAACTCCAATTGCCTCCTCCTAAAAGCCAAAAGGAAAAAAATGTACCAACCTGGGCCACCTGACTTCGCTTAGCAGATTCCTAAAAGTGCTCTATGAATATCAGCCATTAACATTTATGGTTGCAGTTTTTCTTTGAGGGTTACAAGTTTAGTTGAATAAAATTATAAATTCTAGGGGTTCTATATTTCAGGAAAACATATGTATGCAAATTGTGAAAGAAAATTCATAGAAACATATTGCTCAGGACATTTTTAAAGCTATGTTCTGCCTCCTTGCATAAGAATACCATAAATAAAGCACTTACTGTTTCTCAAAGATCTCTAGGTGATAACATTATTCAGATTCCTGGGCTTAATTCCCCTCCCTGAGTTCTAATATTTAGGTAGTTTTAACCTATGATGTTAACATTAATACAACTGAATGGCATCTGAGGAAGTTTTGGTAGCTGTTCACTCCATGTATTATTCCCACTCCCACACCCTTTTCTCCTCTTCCTTTCCTCTTCCACTCCCATGTTTGTCCCCTCCATTTTTTCCTTTTCCCCTTTTTTTATGCATCAAACTGGCCATTGGTGGCCCACTGGCATTGATGGCCCCTCCTGGTGGCCCCTCAGAGAGAAATAAATTGCTAAACTCACCAAATTTCAGTCCATTTCCAGACACGGAGATGAAAAACAGCTAGTCAGTATATGTCAGTATAATGCTTCTAACTTTTTTTCAGTGTTTTCACTTTATTTTCACAAATCCCATTTCTGAACTCTAGTTCTTATGTCCTGTCTCTTGCTATATAGAGATCAAAAGTAGACAAGATATTGATAAAAAGCCCTTTGTGTGATACATGTTTGTGAATGGATGAATTGGCTTTCTGGTTTTCCTTTCAGGTTCCCCCTGAATTTGACTTCACTGCTCACAAATACTTTCCAGTTGTGAAACTTGTTTGAAAGGGATTTTTAAAACTGACCCTAAAGAGGTAGAATCTGAACTTTTAATTCCACCAGAGAGCAGACATCTATCAATCTTACCCATATACTTGAGGTGAAATAAGATTTATTAAGAACCTTCATATGGAGTACTTTGAATCTGACAGCCTCACATGACCTGAATGAAAACTGCTGTTTTAAAGTGGTTTGTTGTTATGTTCCATGGATAAAATTGATCTTATTGATGAACAACATTGTATGGTTTTGTTACAGATTTAATCATAAATCATTTTTTATGAATGAATTGAGTGAAATGGTGTTTGTAAAGGTTAATAAAATTCTTGACTGAAAATGCACTGCCTGGGAGAAAATACAATAGCACTTTCTTGATATAGAATTGAGTGATGTGTTTTTGATCTTTAATATTTCAGTAGTTATTCTATTTTTATTATGAAGTTAAAGGCTTGGTCATTCAGAAAAAGATGTGTTTAGCTTTTGTTGATTTATAAGCCTGTTCATACTTTAAAGTTTAATTTAATTCCTTTTTAAAAATCTCAATGTACCTTTTAAACAAGGCTTTGGCTCTTTGAACTGTAAAGAAAAAGCACACAAAAGTGGTTTTCAAGCAGTAAACTTTAATCTTAGATTTAGTGAAGATGAAAACATAGATGACTTAATCCTAAAGACAAATTATAATCTATGAAAACTGCAAAATTTCCCAGATTACTAGCATTTTTCAAAAAGGAGTTTGCTTACATTTGGGAGCTGGTTTTACATAACTATATTCGACCTTTGACCCCATTTCTTCTCTCACACCATGGTTAAGGTTTAGAACATGATTTACCACTGGGCTTATAAATGACCATACATATGAAGAACTGCTTTTTCTTCCTATTCCCTTTTTTGAGCTTCTGTATGAGCCCACTTCTGGTAATGTTATTTTTGCATATAGGATACCAACCCCTTCTTTGAACTATAAATTATTGGTGCCCTCCTCCCCTCACAGGCCTTCCTTCTACGGCCTCCTTATGCTGCCTCACTCCTAGCACCTTCATAGCCTTCAAACCCCAAGAAACTGTGATGGAGAGAGCTCTAGCAAGAAGATAAGATACAGGAAGATATGTGTAGGTCACTGAGAAGCCAATTTCTGTCTTTCCCTGCATTGAGACATATGCTTAGAAAAAAATAAGGTTATTATCCTTTAAAAAAAAAATTCCAGATTATTTTTTTTTTTCAGTGTGGAGGGGCTCATCCTTTGGTTTGGACCTCTTGCTTGCCAACATCATCTCACTTCTTAGTTTTTCTTCAACCTCTTGGTTTTCATATCCTTTTAGTACACAAAACTCATGGAATGGGTAGATTATTCTCAATATTTTGTCATTTGGGTTTATTGGGATACTCGCTCTACCAAGTTTGGTGGGAATGACTTACCCATATTCATAGCCGTGATGTCAGAAGTAAAAGTTACAACTTAATTCAGGAAATTTGAACATGGATTTCTGAACTGTTAAATGTGAACTACTTAGCTAGAGGAAGGCCTCTAGTATATTGGAAGGATGCTTCCAAAATTGGGTATTATGAGCCAGGACACGAGTGGAACTGTGGAGACTTGAGCTTTTTTTCCCCTATTCCATGCTTTTACAACAACTGTGGTTATTATAAACCAGTGCTATGGAGCATACTGGGGGAAGTTGTGAGTTAATTTTGTTCCACATGGATTGATCTGGGGTGCAGCAGTGGATTCTTTAGATAAGAAGGATATACAATTTTTGGATTTTGGTGAAGGATCTCCTGAGATTTTTATTATTGATTTTTACTTTCCTGGACTGCTTTTTACCTTGTAGTTTGTGACTGCCTTTTGCCACTGGGTTGATGGGATGTTTTAGGGGGGTTGGGTTTTTTTTTCTTTTTAAAGGAATTGCTTATCTGAACCCTTAGACTCTTAATTGATCCACTGCACCAGATAGCAAACTACAACCCAAAGCAAGCAACCACATCTTCAAAACCACGAATCCACTTAAGTAGAGTAACAAGGTAATCTACAGTACAGTAGAGTGTGATAAGGGATTATAGAGAAGAATTGGTAGGTGCTGGATATATAAGCACTAAATCAGAGGTGGTTTTTTTTTTTTAATGAAATTGACTGTAGTTCGACAGCAAGTTATTAATGTGGGAGTCATTGCTGAATCAGCTATCTGGTCAAACCACCAGAGCTCTTCAGAACAAAGATCAGAATTAGTAAAAATTCTGAACTATCTTTAAATGTAATGTGTAAGTAACCCTGGGTAAGTCCTGTTGCCTGATTAAGGTGCTTGTTATGGCAAATGATTTAACTTATATGTGGTTAAACTTATATATGAAATTTATATATCACCTATGCTGTCCATTACCATTTGTCATTATCATTAGATGATATATCTAAAGCTGGAAGAGATCATAGAGACCAACTCCCACATTTTACAGATGAATAAAAAGCCCAGAGAAGTTAAATTACCTGCCCAATATCACCCAGGAAGTGGCAGAACTCATTCATCCTGAATATGAAAAAAGCATTTGATAAATATAGTGACTTAAGTAGTTCTTTTCAACAAGGTGGCTCCCGTCTACACATTCATTCAAAATTCTCTGAAAGATGGAACAGGTATGGTTGTTTTATTACTCTCATCAGACAAGGAATAAAACAGGGAGACATATGACATTTTCCCAAAAATATTTGCCACTGTTAATGGTAGCATAAAATTCAGAGTTGCTGAGAGTTTTTCAGTGGATGATGATGATGCCTTCTAGATGATCCGAAATACAGATGGCATTGTGCTGGTTGTGTTAGGCCCAAGAACACATCATAGACTACTGGAAAAGATGTGTAACCAACGAAAAGGCTTTTAGTCCGACCGTTCTTAAAGGAAAGTAGATCAAGGATGAGTGTGGCCTAGATTATGACAAGTAGAATTTATCACCTATCATTGTCCATCAAGACATATCCGACCCCAAATTTTACTAGGAAGTTGCATCTTGTCAATATTGCCATTTACCCTGCCTGTGAGATGAATACAAAAGTCTCTGAAAAATTAAAAATGAGGGCACAAAGAGGACAGTGGAGAAGAGCATGTTGGGTAATAAACAGGCAGCCAGAAAGAAACAATTCAAATATTTCAGAGCCACGGTCAGGATGACACAAGATTAATTTTCTCATTATTGGGGCAATTAGAAGGAGTATGGGTGTTGATTATAGTGGGATGGTGTGAGGAAAAGGGGAATGCACTGGGAGAAGGGAGAGGTAGAATGGGGCAAATTCATCTCACATAGGTTGAAAGAGCTTTTACAGTATGTATGTCTGTGGGGGGGGGGGATAAGAAGGATATGAAGACGGTGAGGGACAGTGAATAAACCTTCCTTCCATCAGATTTGGCTCAAAGAAGGAACAGCACACACGCTCACTTGGGTATAGAAATCTATCTTACCCTACAGGAAGTAGGAGGGGAAGGGAATAAAATAAGGGAGGGCATATTGGGGGAGGTGATAGAAGCAAAACACTTGAGGGGACAGGGTAAAAAAGGAGAGAGAAGGATAATGTGGGGATAGTGGAGACAATCAGTTTTTACAGCAAGTTTCTCTGATAAGCATTTTTTTCTCAAATGTAGAGAACAGTCAAATTCAGAAAACTATGAATAGTTTTCAGATAAAGTAATCAGAGCCATCTATCATCATGAAAAATGCTATTGAATAGGGAAATACAAATTAAAACAACTAAAGTACCACCTCACACCTATCAGACTGACTAAAATGACACATGGGGGTGATGTGGGTAAATAGTGCACTGTTGGAGTTAGGAAATGATTCAAACATTCTGGAGGGTATTTGGAACTATGTCCAAAGGGCTATAAAACCACATACTCTTTGACCCAGTTCATACCACTACCTGGTCTGCATTCCAAAGAGATCAAAAAGGATGTGGCGGCAAAGAATTGCAAGTTGAGGGGATGCCCATCAACTGGGGAATGGCTGGACAAGTTGGTATGACTGTGATGGAATACTGTCATGCTATAAGAAATGACAAGCAGGATGCTCGCAGAAAAACCTGGATAGGATTGAATGAGCTGATATGAAGTGAAGTGAACAGAACCAAGAGAGCACTGTACATTGTACTAACAACACTGTATGAGATTTAACAGTGAATGGCTTTTACTATTTTCAGCAATTCAGTGAAAGGACATAGGATGAAAATACTATCTGCATCCAGAGGGAAAAAAAACTCAGGAAGACTGAATGCAGATAGAAACAAATTTATCATTTTTAAATTGGGGAAAAATTAAAAACATCATCGGACAACCTGAAAACCATATTTTTAAAAAATTTGCACACAATTTCAAAAAAAAACAAATAATCCAGATTTCTTAGGACCAGAGGAAGCTAGAAATCCCTCTCCTGAAAGAAATTCCCCAAAGCCCTGAGAATGTCATATCCAAAGTCCAGAGCTGCTTCTAAATCAAATTTTAAAAATACTGCAAGCATCCAGAAATAAGCAATTAAAGTACAAAGAAATCGGTCAGAAACACACAAGATCTTACAACTTCAACTAGAAAGAACATAGGAGTGCAGTATTCAAAAGGCAAAATATACAGGCTTCCAGCTAAAGACTGGAACTCTGTAATGCTGATGATCCTAAGGGTGAAAAAGTACTGTTTAGTGGAATAGTACTTTAAGTATTTCTGATTAAAAGATTAAAGCTGGGGGATGGCTAGGTGGCGCAGTGAACAGAGCACCAGCCTTGGAGTCAGGAGGACCCGAGTTCAAATTCAGCCTCAGACACTTACCACAAAACTAGCCATGTGACCTTGGGCAAGTCACTTAACCCCAAATGCCCTACTTTTCCCCTCCAAAAAAAAGCAAAAAAAAAAAAAAAAGATTAAAGCTGAATAGGAACTCTAACAAATATGAGTCAAGAGAAATCTAAAAAAGGTAAGCAGCAGAGAGGAAAGTAAAAGGAATATACTAGTTTGGAAGGGTGGAAGAAGTAGGTGGAGCTTGCTTCTTTTAACAGTAACATGACACAGTATAGAAACATGGAAGCAGTAGTGGAAAAAGGCATCAGACAAGCCCCACTTGTACCTAAATCAGATAAAGGATGATTGGACGTAACAAATAGTTTGGTGTAGGTATCGAACCCAATAGAGCAACCAGTAGGAACAAGGAGAAGGACTGGCTCAGAAAGATAACAACAGGAAAGGAAATGATCACAAGGAAAATAAAATTTCTGATTAAGGAGAGAAGAAAGGAATTTAAGGGGATGCCCATTAACAGCTGAACAAATTGCCGTATGTGGATGTAATGGAAATACTATAAGAAATGTTGAAAGAGATCATTTTGGAGAATACTGGGAAGTAGAAACTGAAGTACAGTAAAGTGAGCAGAACCGGAACAATTTCTACAACTGTATTGTAAAGAAAAACTTTGAAAGTCTTAAGAGTGCTGATCAGTGCAGTGACCAGTCACATTTGTAGATCTTGGATAAAGCACTTTACCTCCTAACAGAGGGGATGGATTCAAGGAGCAAAAAGAGCCCCTGTGTAGATCCTGTTCTACTTGACAATGTTTATTTGTTACCCGGGGGATGACGGAAGCAGCGCCCACAATTAAGCACCAAAGAGAACAGAAGGAAGCAGACAAGGACAACAGTTTTGACAATAACATGGTGGCCAGGTGGGTGGAACCTCTGCCTATCGCTGAGGAGTTTTGAGCTGCAGCAGGATAATTCAATCAGGTCCTAATATGGTAAGCCCCCAAAATTGGGGTTGTGGGAAGGAGAGGGCACCAGGATGTCTAAGAAGGAGTGAACCAGCCCAGGTTGAAAAGAGGTAAAGATTCTATACTGAATCAACTGTGGTATCAGGTCCATGAGTGGCCACTGCACTTCAAGCCTGGGAAAAAATAGGGAGATTTGGTCTCAAAAAATATTTATATAGTAATATATTACTTGAGAGAACTACCCATTTGATAACTTTCTGAGAAAACTAGAAAGCAGTCTGGTAAAAATTTAACCAACATTTTACTCCATATTTCATGATAAATTCAAAAGAGAAGTAACCTAAATATTAATAATCATATAAAAGAGATTATATTCCATTCAGTTATGGGTATGGCATGAATTCTTAACCAAACAACAGAGAAGGCAATTAATTACAAAAGACGAAACCATTTTGATCACAGAAAATGAAAAATGTTGCACCAATATAATTGGTGCATAAAGAATAAGAAGGTAAGTAAGTAGTCAAATGAGGGGGAAAAACTTTCTATTACATCTGACTATTCTTGGAGAACAAACACAAATATTTAGTACTACCTTCCTCGCCAATCAATATTTGGTTAGAGTTAAATTTAAGTCCCTGTTTCAGATTAGTGGCCACCACTCCTACCAAAAGTCTACCAAATGTTCTGCAACATTTTATCCGAGTGAAATCATTCATTAGTAACCCATGTATAGAACGGAATTCATTTTTATTTTAAAGTATTAAATATTTGTCTAAAGTTAAACAATTTCAAAGCATTTAAAACAAAAATGTTAGACAAGTTTTTCCAAGTTCAGTAAACATTATCCCCTTCATTATTTTGTAATATAAACTAATCTAAGCCAAATACAGAGCAGTAGGAATGGATCTAATCTACCCTAAATGACCCATGATTTTAAAACATTTCTTCACAGTTTAATTTCACCATTCCGGGTTTTACTACAGGCAAATTTTAACAAATAGCAATTACAACAAATTGTACGAACAACCATTACAAAAAAACAAAACAAAACAGCTATTCTTCCTTCAAAATTTATAAGTGGTAAGCTGGTGATTTATTTCAAAGGGTTAATTCTGTCCCCATCCTACCCCCCTCATTACAGAAAGGTATACTTCATGTACCTAACACAATAAAACTATTAATGGTATCTCTTGATAGAAGAGTTGCTTTTAAAGGGTCAGAGCAGATGGCTGAAGTTGTATGGGAAAACTACCCAAAGATCCTCTTTTGTGAAAATACAACCCTGAGGTGACTAAATTCATAATGCTTGATAGTGTTTGAGGCTAATATAACTGATTTTGGGAAAATAAGAGTTCCTTAAACTTTAGTATGATTGACAGTGTGCTTGGACAAGTAGTTTGCTGGCTACTTAGAAAAATTATTCCTTCCTTCCTTAGTTGGTTCGCACCTGGTGCTATTAAAACTAAAACCATGGATTAGATGTCTTGTTTGACATATGTAAAAAGTAATTCTTCAGTGGCCACAAGAGGGCACAGAATTCAATGTGGATAACAGTTAAAAGTAGTACCGCCACCACGGCAAAAAAATGTGAAATATATGGTCTTTCTCATGCTGGGCCACCAAAATGATTTTAGTGGATGAACTGACAATGGCTGATTTTATTTTTCAACCCCTTAATGTATCACTGCATAAGTAATTGCAGGATGAGACTGGACAGTATCTCAAAAGCAGGGGAGATTTTATGTCATCTCCATCAGCAAGTTACTAAAAGAAGAGTTTAGGCAATGCCTTCTTTTTTTGCCCTCTAGGTGACTTGTCTGTAGCTTTTTGTTTTGTCATGGCAGGAAGGTGGGCGTAGGTTCTCAAAAGCTATACCTGCGTGGCACCAAGTCCTGACAGGCTATGCTAAAATCTTACAATAGGGACCCAGCCACAGTCTCTGTCATTGTCTAAGGATCAGGCTTGCTTGCCTACAAAGTCTAAAGAGATTCTTCACTCCAAAGCTGGTTACCAAGTGATTACAGTTTTTGGCCACAATGACTTAATTAGGTCACTACAGTAAGTGAAACCATGGAATTGTTGAAGTGCTTTCTAATAAGTTCTTGGTTTTAGAAATCATTAGTTTTGGTAACTAAGGAGGAAGATATAAGACTAAACAAGAAAGACATTGTAACATGAAAAGGCAACTGATACCATTGCAGTGTGGCATAATGAAAAGAACATTGGATTACAATTCATGAAACCTGGGTTTTTGTTCTAGCTCCATGTGACCTTGGAAAGGCCTCAATGAACTTCTATTTGCCTGTGTTTAAAATTAGGGGGATGGATGAAATGTTCCCTAAGGCTCCCTTCCAATTCTAAAACTACGTTTCTAACTACATCTTAAAGGCAAACTCTATTTTCTTAATTTATTATATGCCGTATAATATTTTATAGATTTCTAAATTATGGAAATTTGCATTCAAATTAATTTCATAGCCAGTTTTGTTGGATGCCTCTTTCCCGTAAATATTAAGCACAGACTTCAGATCTATTACCTATATTCACAGTCTGTGAATGACAAAAGTAGTCATGTTAAGTATTCAACAGCAAAAGGCAAATTCATTTCCAAAAACGTAAACATCATCTAAATTATTTAGATCAGAAGAAACTTTGTTACATAGGTTATTTTTTTCCCCTTACAAGCTAATGTGTAAAATGTAGGACAAAAACCCCTTCATTTTCTCCTTTTCTCATTTCTCTCTAAGCCTTCCCAAGAATAACTTACATTGATTTTGGTTTAACCCAAGTAGGCAAGGATTCACTTCAACATCAAAATAACTTGAGTAACAATTCTACATGTCTATCTTTGTGTCCTGTGCAGCAAAAATGCCCATATGTCATTAACACTCAGATTCCATTTGTGTTTATAGATTAATCATAGTCCTTCTTTGTTCATAATAGTAATAAAGAAGTCCCTAATTGGAAAGGAAATATACATACTCAGTAAGTTACAATCATTGAAAAATAGTGTCATATGATGAATTTTTTTGAAAAATAAAATGCACACAACCTAAACATGAACTTTCCATTTATTCTGGCTTAAAAGTGTTGCTAGTAATGTTTTATGTATTAACAGTCAGTATGTAAGGGCTCTTCTGATTGTCAGAATTACCAAAGAAGTGCATCTGTCTCTGAGGAGGAGAGCCAGCTATCCAGCCTTTGATACAAACGCTGCTCACCTTGAGAATGGATATAAGAGTGACACACTGAGCAGCAAAAGGAGAAATGAACTGAACTCCACAGCATCAAAAGGAAAATCCGGGCTCTGAGGAGCCTCTACAATGGAGCGGATTTCATTCTTAATGGCCAGAAGCTGGACTCTTAGCAGACAATTTTAAATAACATTTAAGAAAAATTGGAGCCATATTGCCACATTAACTAAGAATCACACTTGAAATATGACTCCTGGGCTATTTCAAGGACAGTCTTTTCATGGGTTATTATATCCATTTTTCTGGTAATTTTTTAAAAAGTGGTCAGTTTTTACTTTCTAAAACTCTCTACCTGTTCAGAAGCCTTGAAGCTGATTCCAGGGGAAAAAACAAACCCAAGTCTTGTTTCAATATTTGATATTCTTATTTCTCCCCCTATTACTGACATCTTGTGTACATAATATTACGGTTTCCCAACACTGATCTCCCAGTGCACACATTTGATTGCTTCACACTTAGGAATGTTCCATTGTCATAGGGATCGTCTATCAGGAGGTCTCTCTGTAACCCTGGATTCACTTTGTTTGATCCGTCTTTTCACGTTCTTCAACTAAGTTATCATTGATGTTGCCTTTGTTCTGCTCTTCAGTATCTGGTTCTAAGAGGAAAAGGAATTCCCTGTGTTAACATTTTTAGAAATCAGCAAACACAACCCTCATTTCCCACCAAGATGGACGAGTTCCTACAAACTGTATTATAAATGGATTTTATGTATTTATTTGTTTGTTTGTTTGTTTATAAAATCCATTTATAATATAAAATTATAAAATCCATTTATATACACACACACATATATACATACATATAATATTTATATATATTTATAAATGTATTATAAAATGTATTATTACATTTTTCCACGGGAGCAACCTTATAATGGGAGTTAGGTTTCCTGATTAAGGATATATACTATGAAATGAATCCCACAGATATAACCAACAAGTCATAACAGCTATCATGAAATAACAACCTCTGTAAGTATAAAAACAGGTATATTCTAGGTTAATTACACAAGGGTCTACTCTGTATTATCAAATGGAGTTCTAGTCTCACAAAGGTGTTTGGGTCTGGGCATGACATCTTAGGGGGATATTGATGAACTGCAGGGCATGCAGAAAGGGGCGCCCAGGATTGAGACTTAAAGGACATATATGGTGTACACCATCTCTAATTCATCGTGAATATAACCTAAGACCAGTGGGCCAGCTCTACCAAGAATGAATCAAACATTTCATAATTATACTTAGCACTAAAAGGGCTTTTTCCAAGTCTCTAAAAGTTAGTCTGAACTGATGATGACTTCTTTTTCCTCACCTTGCCTGTCGTAACTCACATTTTTATTGTGCTTGAAGATTTAAGAACACTTTTCCTCAAAATTTCCCCAAGAGTAGGCACTGTAAACCTCCCTATTTTGTAGACAGGGAGGCAGGCTGCAGAGAAGGGCTTGCTCATGGTCACCTAAATTGCTTCCTGGATCTAAATCAAAGTCTTGACACCAGGTCCAGCATGATCTCTGCCGCATTGTACGGTTCTTTAAAATCCTTCTGTCTCAGAATATCACAACCTGATGATCATGTTGTTCCTCCCACCCAGAAGCTCTCTGAAAGGGCTTTTGTTTTTTCTTCTGCTGCCTTAGTCTCAGACTAAAGACCACCAGCACAAAAGTGGTGCTTCCTTCCTCTGAAGGAAGTTGCAGAAAAGTCCTGAAGGAAGCAATACATAAAAGTAACTGCTAGGGGTAGCTAGGTGGTGCAGTGAATAGAGCACCAGCCCTGGAGTCCAGAGGACCCGAGTTTAAATCCTGCCTCAAACATTTAATACTTACTGGGTGTATGACCTTGGGCAAGGCACTTAACCCCAATTGCCCTGTCTTCCCTCCTCCAAAAAAGATCACAAAAAACAGTAACAGCTCACATTTAAAGAGAGCTTCAAAACATCTTTTGCAGAATTATACTCTGATATGCATAGCACAGGATCCCAACTACTGGTGTGATGCCTTCTTGTACTCTAACAAACCACTTAAGGCAGTGGAGACAGGGAATGTGAAGCTCCCATGATATCTATTCTGTGCCAAGGAAAGAAACTGCCTCGATTTCAAAATTCCTACGCTTCATGGGAATAGAAGCACTTTAGTGACATATTTTGATTCAAAACATAATGTAGCGAGGAGTAGTTTGGTAAAGAGAACATACTCTATTCAAAATCAATCATCAAAACACCAAAGCATAAAATATCATACTTGGGAAAGGGCCAACATCAGGCCATCCAGGCACAGAGTCACTGATTTAAAGCCGGAAAGGACATATTATAAACATGTAGTCCAATCCCATCGTTTCACAGAGGGAAGAAAGTAAGACTCAAGGAAGTGAGTTGCCCCGGTCAAGCAAATACAAAGCATCAGGAGAATTTTAATCCAGGACCTCTGAGTCCAGCCCTTTTTTGCTTTGAAGTCCCATCTACAATAGCTAGAACATGGTCAATGAGCCTCTACTTGAAAATTCCTTGTGAGAAGGAACCCA
This sequence comes from Pseudocheirus occidentalis, assembly GCA_028646575.1. NCBI lineage: Eukaryota > Metazoa > Chordata > Mammalia > Diprotodontia > Pseudocheiridae > Pseudocheirus > Pseudocheirus occidentalis. Next base: position 124,822,860 of record CM053599.1, read on the forward strand.
CTTTCTCATCCTTGGGATTGTTCTAATAGTCTGGAAGTTTTTCTTCACGTGAAGCCTATATCTTTCTCTTTGCACCTTCCACCCAGTGCCCCTGCTTTACCTTGCTGGGCCAAGCAAAATGTGTCTGATTCCCCTTTCACAATAGCAGCCCTTCAAATACCTGGACAATAGCTACCATATTTTCACATAAGGCTTTTTTATCTTTCAGCTAAACATCCCTAGCTCCTTTTGTCAATTCACATAAAGCATAAACTTTAAGTCTTTTCACAATCCTGGGTGCCCTCCTCTGCACAGATCTGCAGCTTACCAATGCCCTCCTAAAATGTTACGCCCAGACCCAAACATCACATGCCAGATACAGTGTAAGGCAAAGTACATCGAGACAATCACCTCATTCCTCAATGCCTTTTAATGTAGCTTCATGCTTAACCAGCATTCACTGCCACAGCACCCTCGTTAAACTGAGTCTGCAGTCCACCAAAATCTCTACATCTTTTTCAGATGAACTATCAAGCCACACCTCCTCCACTTTGTGAAACTGGTTTCATGGGCTTTTGTCCCTATTAAATTGTTTTATCCCTAATTAAACTTCATTTTGTTCAGTTCAGCCCAATGTCAAGATTTTTTGGTCATGCTTGTAGGTACTCAGTATGATACTTTTCACACAGGCTTAGAGACATTATTGTAAGGGGAGAAAAGACACCTGACTGAAAGCCAAGAAATCTGAGTTCCAGTTCTGGATCCAGAGATTCCAGTTCTGATACCATCTGTATGAACTTGACTGCCACCACCATGACTATTTTGAGCATCTTTAAAGTGCAACATTTGCCAGTATACGTGTATCCCTTTCATCCTTTATAAGAGAGGACCAGCCACAGTATCAAGAAAACCTTGGTTCAAGCCCCACCTCACTGAACATCACGGCAGCCCAGGCAAATCTCTCTGATTACTAGCAGTACGGTAGAACAGGTGCTGATGAGTACTGGAAGAGACTCTCCTCACGTAGAGTTCTCTGGATCAGTGAAATCAGACGTCTGGTTTTCTGCTTACTTGTTTAAAGCATTAACAAATCAGTTCACTCTTCTGAATTTTCTAATTTCACAATGGAAGAAACAGGGTAACAGCAAGCTAGGATGAAGCAGAACCAGGACCTAGTCTCAAACTTTGGACTATAAATCTAATCCTTCTGTGGTGGCACCATGTAGGTTATAGTTACTACTGTGTTAGAAAGTTTTTTTATCTTGTCAGTGTATTTTTTTTTAATGCTGGATTTTCTCAATAGAAAAAGAACCATCACAGATGGAAATTACTATGACATAAACAAAAGAAATGCTACCAGAATGCAGATTATCTCAGAGAATTCCAACACTCTTACTGTGTTCCTAACAGGGCACAGGTTCTGGGCGTCAGTCAAGACCTACTATGTGTCTGGCACTGTGCTAAGCACTGAGGTTTAAAAGAGGCAAAAGGCAGTCTCTGCCCTCGAGGAGCTTAGGATCTAATGGAAACAACAAGAAAACAAATATATAAACGAGCTATATACAGGATAAATAGGAAATAATGAACACAGAAGGAATGACTAGGTGGGGCAGTGAATAGAGCACTGGCCCTGAAGTCAGGAGTTCCTGAATTCAAATCCGGCCTCGGACATTTAACACTTACAAGCTGTGTGACCTTGGGCAAGTCACTTAACCCCAACTGCCCTGCCTTACCCCCTCCAAGAAGCTAATAATAATAATAATGATAATGAACAGATAAAAGGCACTAGAAATAAGAGGGGTTGGGAAGAGTTTCCCGTAGAAGGTGAAATTTTATTTGGGACTTGAAGGAAGCCAAGGAGGTCAGTAGGCGAATAAAGGACAGAGAGCATTTGAGGCAAGGCGGTCAGAGAAAACAGCCAGAGCCTAGAGATGGAGTGTCTTGTTGACGGAACACCTTGGAGATCAGTGTCACTGGATGGAAGAGTATATGGTGGGGAGTAATGAGTAAAAAG
>CM053599.1:124825352-124853217 GCA_028646575.1 Pseudocheirus occidentalis
TGTGTGTGCGCATACATGTGCATATACATATATACACATGCATGCAGAGAGACAGATGATAGAAAGATAGGCAGACAGATAGATATTTGTTGTTGTTCCCGATTTGGGGTTTTCCTTTTTTTTGGAGGGGGAAAGGCAGGGTAATTGGGGTTAAGTGACTTGCCCAAGGTCACATTGCTAAGTATGTCAAATGTCTGAGTTCATATTTGAACTCGGGTCCTCCTGACTCCAGGGCCAGTGCTCTATTCACTGCGCCACCTAGATGCCCCTCATGTGGGGTTTTCTTGGCAAAGCTACTAGAGTGGTTTGCCACTTCCTTTTCCAGCTCATTTTACAGAGAAGGAAACTGAGACAAACAGGGTTAAGTGACTTGCCCAAGATCACACAGCTAAGTATCTGATTTGAACTCAGGAAAATGAATCTCCCTGACTCCAGACCCTGCACTCCATGCACTATGGCACCATCTACCTGCCCAAATACACACATATATGGTCTTCTACCTCTTCATAAAATGTTTTCTGACCTTTCAGCCCACATTCATCTTTCCCTTCCCTGAACTCCTTACTGTTTAACATTTAACTGAGCTCTACTAGTTCCTTGTGCTTTTTCAGCAAGTGCCTGAAGGGTAAGAGCATCTGCACCTTGGTGTCCCCTCTAGGGTGACTCCTAGCAGAGGGCTGGCTGGGCTCAGAATGAGAATGATGGTGCCTGAAAGTTGGCAAAGTACTTTATATACATTTAGCTCCCTGGATCCTCACAACAACCTCTGAGAGGCATGTGCTGCAGACATCCTAAGTCTATTTTACAAACGATGAAATTATGATGAGCAAGATGAAGTCATTTGCCCAGAGCCTCACTGCCAGTTGGTGTCTGAGGAAAGATTCAAACCAACTTCCTTCTGGTTCTAAGGCCTGGGTATGGAGTGACTGGCAGGATCCCCAGTCCCAGAGACTGGATCAATTCTCTGTGCTTCCGAAGAACTTTCCTGATCCCCCCATAGGTTAGTGCTTTCTCCACCCACCTCCTGGAATTAGAATGACTTTGCTTCTCTTTTCTTTTCTATGCACATGCTGTTTCCTGAATGGAATGCATGATCCTTGAGGGCATCACCTGATTCATTTTCTGTCTTTGTACCCTCAGCACCTAGAACATGGGTGGAGTCAGGAAGACTCCTTTGCTTGAGTTCAAATCTGATCTCAGACATTTACTAGCTGTGGGACTGTGGGCAAGTCACTTCATTCTGTTTGCTTCAGTCTCCTCACCTGTAAAATGGGCCGGAGAAGGAAATGGCAAACCATTCCAATAGCTTTGGCAAGAAAATCCCAAATGGGGTCAGGAAGAGTCAGGTATGACTGAAAGGACTGAACAACACCACCTAGAACATATCCTACCGCACTGTAGGTACTTAATAAATGCTTGTGGAATGGACTTGAAAATGAACAAGGACATATTAGGTATACGAACATTAACAACAATAAAAAAAAAAACACCTACAGGTAGGCAGAAGGGAAAAACCCACTGGGTAGGAAGGGAGGGCATTGAAAGAATGTATCCTGGTACATTTGCCACACCCCTGCCTCTCCCATTCTTCGATTAACCAGGGAGGTTCAGTTGGGCAGGAAAGGGCCAAAGAGGGTGTCAGTTTTAACGTGCTTCTATGATAAATGATTGAGCTAAGGTAATTGTTTCAGACAGGCACTCCCCATCTCCTTTTTGCTACGTATTTATTCTCCTATAACTTCTAGACACACACAGTCAGTCAAATGGTAGTTTGTTAAGAAAGGCACTAGCACTGAGATATCCTTCTGAGTTTTAATCATTTCAAATGTTTAATTGAGGGTGAAAGTGAGAGATCAGGAAAGGGTTCAATCCAGAAAAGGGTGCCAGAACTGCTTCTTAAAAGCAGAGTAGCATACACAGCCACAGCAATGGTCTAACAATGATCCTCTGTGAAAGACAACTCTTCTGAGGAAGACATCGATCCAAGACCATTCCAAAGGGCTCATGATGATATACGCTACCACATCCAGAGCAGGAACCAATGAACCCTGAATGCAGAGTGAAGCAAGCTTTATTTTTCTTGCTTTTTTGTTTCTTTTACAACATGGCTAATATGAAAATACGTATTGCACGACTTCATATATATTCATACAACTGATATTGTCTACTGCTGCTTTAGTCATTTTCAGTAACGTCCAACTCTTCTGTGACACCTTGTGGAGTTTTCTTGGCAAAGATACCGGAGTTTTTTGCCATTTCCTCTTCCAGCTCATTTTACAGATAAGGAAACCAAGGCAAAAAGGTGACTTTCCCAAGGTCACACAAGCTGGATTTGATCTTTGGTTTTCCTAACTATAATAAAATAAAGGTAGAGAGGGACTATCAGGCATTGCTAAGAAGGGAGTGAATTCCAGGCAAAGGGGGAAAGATAATACAGAAGTATCAAAAAATGAGATGGAATGTTGTAACGGAGGAACAAAGGGAAGACCAGTTTAGATGGATCACAGAATACAGGAGAACAAATAACTCTGAAAGGGTTTGAAAAGCAGGCTGAGGCTGGATCAGGCAAAGGCGAAACAGCTAGTCTACTTTAGAAAAAATAGGGAGGGGGTGGCTAGGTGACGCAGTGAATAGAGCACCGGCCCTGGAGTCAGGAGGACCTGAGTTCAAATCCGGCCTCAGACACTTTACACACAAACTAGCCATGTGACCTTGGGCAAGTCACTTAACCCCAACTGCCCTCCAAAAGAAAAAAAAAAAAGAAAAAATAGGGAGTCACTAGATTTGAATGAGAAACAAAGTCAGATCAGTGCTTAACTAGCAGTATGAAGAACGAACAGAATTAGGGAAAGACTCGAGACAGGAAGACCAGGTAGGAGTCTGTTGCAATAATCCAATGCCAACCTGAACTAAGGCTGTAGTTCTATAAGCAGAGAGAAAGGCTTGGATTTGAGAGATGTTGTAAAGATAAAATGGTCAAGATTCAGCAACTGACATAATGATTATACAGAGTGAGGGAGAGTGCGGGTGAACTGAGGATAATGCTATTGTAAATCTGGGACACTCTAGAAGGATGGTGGGACCTTTGACATAAAGAGGGAGCTTTGGAAGAGGGGGGGTGTAGGGAGAAAGAGAATATGTTCAGTTTTAGTCATGTTGTGTTTAAGATGTCTCTGGGATATCCCGCTAAAAGTATCCAATGAACAACTGGTGATATGGAACTAGAGCTTAAAGGAAAGGCTAGGGCTTGATATATAAAAATGTAGATAGATGAGCAAATAATCTATGCTTAAAACTGAGCATATAACTAGGTCTGGGTTTGCCATCTTGAAATAAAATGGTTCTAATTAGTTTTTCAAATTGTTGTATCTTTAGCAATTTTTAATTAATTCCTATTTAATTTAGAAGATTCAGAGAAGATAAGGAAATACCTCCAAATAATAAATATATAGCCCACCAATTATTTTTCAATTCTGATCATTATTTTCTTCTGAATTTTGATATCTTTTAACTTTTATCTGATTGCACTGAGAACATACTGCATTTTGCGATCTGTAATAATTTTTGCATTTTGCAATATTTTATATTTAAAATACTAAAATACTTTAAAATACTCCTTGGTTTTGTTTTAAAATAATAAAAAAAACCCATCAAGTTTAGTTTCTAAAATTCAGAAAAGAAAACTCAAATATGAAAGCAAGCTATCTACAATGAACACAAAAGAAAGTAATACAATTATCAGAGAATACTACAAAGAACATTGTTCTGGTATATTTGAGACCTAATAGAAGATACATATAAAATATTCAAACTGACAAAATGGTAAATAGGTAATATATGCCCTAAACTCAGAAGATCCTTAATGGACTTTGATTTTAAAAAAAGACATCAGGACATACCTCCTCAATACCACCTACCCCTGGGACCCTTGCCTCCCTCCTGACTGAAGAGGGTAGACATCAGAGAACTCTTCCCAGAGCCTCCATTTAAGGAGGGAACCTTGAGCAGCCATCCCATCGTTTTCGGCCTGGCAGCACTCCTATGGATTGTCATGCTCATTCCTCCCTCTCTGCCCTTCCATAGCTTCTTCCTATATATTGTACTACTGAGAAAAATAGATAGCAACTGGGTAAAAATTAGCTTGAGATGTACCCCTCACACTACATAATACAATAAATTTAAAATGGATCAATGTAAAAAAAAGAAACCTATTCAAAATGAAAAAGCAACAGTGTACCTCAATTGTAAAGAACTTTTTTTTTTGATCTAACAAATAGAATTACTGAAAACAAAAGAGATACATTTGACACCAAAAAAGTGAAGGTGAGTTACAAAAGTGGATAGAGCATCAGCCCTAGAGTCAGGAGGACCTGAGTTCAAATCTGTCCTCAGACACTTACTAGCTGTGTGACCTTAGTCAAGTCACTTAACCCCAACTGCTTCCCCTCCAAAAAGATGATGGAGGCTCCTGCCTAATAAGAGTCAATATATCCAATGTAAAAAGAAAATATATTAAGTGAAAAAATCTTTGCAGTAATCATAGTTGAAAAAAATCTGACATAAGAATTTAGAAGGAATTGATAGAAATTTACAAGATTATTATCTAATCCTAATAGACAAATGATTAAAGGAAACCATTCTAGGGGGGGGGAAAAAATGAACCATTGTTACTCAAAAAAAAAAATTCAAACTCTCCAAATGCCTGAGACAAGTAAATTATAACAACCACGTGATACTACCTTCTTAAGCTACCATGTGTTTTAATGAAAAGAATTCTGGAGAGCTTGGAGTTGGGAGTCCAGCATCTTAATAAATCAAATCCAGGGCTCTTGTCAAAATGATGTTTCCTTTTTTTAGAGAGCAATCTGACAGAGGCACCTAGTTCCTCAACCCTAAGAAGATCTCTAGGGTGGGGAGACTAGGTGGCACAGTGAGTAGAACATGGGCTCTGGAGTCAAGAGGACCTGAGTTCAAATCCAACCTCAGACACTTTGACACACTTACTAGCTGTGTGACTTTGGGCAAGTCACTTAACCCCAATTGCCCTCCAAAATGCAAAAACAAAAAAAAAAATAAAATGATATCTTGAGATCAATTTTTTTTTTTTTTTGCTGACTCCAGGGCCGGTGCTCTATTCACTGCGCCACCTAGCCGCCCCGAGATCAATTTTTCTTTGGGGCGGCTAGGTGCCCCCCCACCACCACAAAAGAAGATCTCTAGGGACTTGAACCATGGTTCAACTTGTTTCAATCCAAGTTCTACAATCCTAGGTTTATAATAAAAATGTATTTTAGGTGGCACAAAAGAGCAGTAATACAAAATATTTTGCTAACTAAATGAAAAGAAGTTAATGTCCTATGTTCCCGTTTGTGCCTAAATAATAACCAATGTTACAAAGAGACTTAAGAAAACTTGTCATAAATGTTTCTACTGTTTACACAACCAACCAGGAAAACTTTCCACCCAAGGCAAACCAGGAAGCCATTGATTGTTTCATCCACCCGTGAAAGTCAGCAGCACCTGTTGAACCTTCTAGGAAAGGAGAAAGGTCACTGAAAAGAAGAAACGGTATTCTGCCTACAATCTTTCAACAGGGGATCATATTAAAAACTTTTAAAAGTAGACATAATGCTTTTTCCAAAAGACCTATGTTTAATAAAGGACTAGTTTTATTATAAAAAGACGCAATAATCATGGTTTTCTGATGTTAAGGTAGTTTATGAGTTCTCCAAAATTTTTGAAAGAGGTCACATACTTAAGCCAGGAGGCAAAAAAAAGACAAAAAAACCCCAACACCCCACAACACCTTGGTTAAAATAAACCTACAAAACCCCTATAGAGCCAACAGGAGGTATGTTCTGTACAACAAAACTGCATCAGGCCCTAAAACAATTCCAAAGGACTTATGATGGAAAATGCCATCCACATCCAGAGAAAGAACTATAGAGTTTGAATGCAGAAAAAGGCAGACTATTTTCTTTTTCTGTTTTTTTTTTCTTTTCTCATGGTTCCTCCATTCATTTTAATTCTTGTATACAACATGACTAATGTGAAAATATGTTTAATAGGAATGTATACGTAGAACCTATATCAGACTGCATGCTATCTTGGGGAGGAGGTAGGGGGAGGAAATTTAAAACTTTTGGAAGAGAATGTTGAAAATTAAAAATAAATATATTACCTTAAAAAAAAAACCAATAAAACTAGCTACGTGACCAAAAAAGAATCTACAGGCCCATTACCAGCAGTGCTTTGTTATCTATTTGTGACAAATTCTCCACACCAAATAATTCTAGACAACTAATGCCTTCTGTTCTTCCTGCCCATGTACCCAAGTCACTCACAAGAAAGTACTGTTCACTGTTTGGAGAGAGACAAAAGAATTCACTGGGCCTGGGAAGGAATAATACACTGGGAACTACTTTTGATCCCCGGCTGTGACAGTCACTATCTGTGTAACTTTGGGCAAGACACAGTCTCTCTGGGTCTTGCTTTTCCTCTTATATCTCTATAAAATGATCAGGGAGTGAGGGGTGCAGAGTGGGAGGGAAGACCTCTAAAATCCCTGCTGGCTCTAAATCTATGAACTAGGAACTTAAAGGCGGAGCAGAGTTTGTCCCACTACTCACATTCAAGTATGAGGTAGAGGAAAGTGCCAACCATGGAGTCTGGATAGCCTCATTTAACCCTACCTGTGACATTTGCCAGTTTTATGATTAAAGATAAGTAATATATCCTTTCAGATCTCAAATTTTCCTCAATATGCTAAAAAAAAAAAAAAAAAAGGCAGACACATGCCCCTCCGCTTCTAAAATGCTTGCACCAAAGAAATAGCCATCAAAAATCCAGAAGCTTGGAAGAGGAAAGGGGTGCGAACAACGTAAGGAAAACCCTACTTTCCTTCCTTCTCTTCCTCATCTTCCTCTGCCTGCGTCTTGTTCCCCCTCCCCTGATTAAGACTGATTCTCTTTGGGGTGGCTAGGTGGCGCAGTCAACAGAGCACAGGCCTTGGAGTCAGAAGGACCTGAGTTCAAATTCCGCCTCAGACTCTACCCAAAAAAAAAAAAAAAACTAGCCGTGTGACCTTGGGCAAGTCACTTAACTCCAATTGCCCTCCCCTCCCCCCCAAAAAAAGACTGATTCTCTTTTCCTGCATGGCTATAGTGGCTTTGTTCCCTCCCTCCACCCTGCAAGTTATTTCTACCTATTACATCTGTCATAACTGCATTCAATTCAATACACATATTAAGTGCCTGCTATGTGCCCCTGCTAGGCGCTGGAGATATACTACCAAAAATAAAACAATCCTTCTCCTCAGAGAGTTCACAGTTTCCTCAGGACTGGGAGGAAGGGCAAAGTTAGGGATACCGAGTATACACAGATAAGTAAATATGAAGTAATTAAAGAGAGTTTGGGGGAGGGGAGAGGAGGAAAGCTAAGACAATCACACAGGGTGTAGAACAAAAGCTAAGACTAGATGCCAGCTAAACTTTCTACCAGACAGAAGCTGAGATGTGTATTCTAGGGGTAGAGAACAGGCAGCCAGCTTATAAATGCCTGGGGATGGGAGGTTGGACACCTATTCTGGGGAACAAATAGTCTGGCTAGGATAAACCAAAGGATGTCAAAGGAAACAGGAAATAAATCTGAACATGTAGGTGGGAACCTAGTTACAGAAAGCTTTAAATGTCACAGAAGGGAGTTTCTAGTTTATTCTAGAGGAAATAAACAAGGAGTCCAAATGAAGTTTTTGCTCCCTTTTTTCAGGCATGGTGTCATAATAAGAACAGTATCTTATGAATATTAATTTAGCAACTGTGTAAATATATTGGAGGAGGAAGAATCAAGGATACCCATTAGGATGCCATTATTATAGTTCCGGTAACAGGTGATAAAACATTATATGATTCATTATAAGTGAGTTTCATTAGGTAGGTATATATGCATAAGAAAATCCCAGGTTCCACATCACCAAGTTAAGCATTTTATGAATGAAAACAAGGCTCTCTGCTCCTCACAATAGAAAGAGTCAAAATATTGGTTTCTTAGAACTATTCCACATACAAAAAAAGAAAGGATAGAAATATTTATGCTGGAAATTAAAAATAACTCGGTTCTTTTAAAATGCTTCAAGGTGGGGGCCTGACCTTTTTTTTGTGTCACAAACCCCTTTGGTAGTCAATGATGACTGTAGATACCTTCGTGGAAGAAGGTATCCAACTCTTCATAAAACAAAATATAGAGGATTACAAAGGAAACAAATGATGCTGAAACAGTTATCAAAATATTTTTTATTTTTTGCTTTTTGGAGGGGGGAAGGCAGAGCAATTGGGGTTAAGTGACTTGCCCAAGGTCACACGGCTAGTAAGTGCCAAGTGTGTGAGGCCAAATTTGAACTCAGGTACTTCTGACTCCAAGACCGGTGCTCTATTCACTGCACCACCTAGCCACTCCTATAAAATAACTTCTCAGACTTCCTGAAATCTATCTTAGATTGCATCAGAGTTAAGAACCCCTGCATTAAGACATGCAAAGTGGTTTCTTCATAGCAAACCTAGTGGGGTAAAGTTAGTGCTAGTGTTAATATCTTCATTTTAAACTCATTTTAAAGATCCAAGACCTGAGGCTCTTTTGAGGTTAAATGACTTGACTGTGATCATATAGTTTTTAGCAGATGAGGCAGTATTTTAACCCAGATCTTCCTGACTCCAAGTCTAGGGGTGGTACAATTTGAAGGTGTGCTGCCTTCAAACTGTATAATAAAAGAACCAACCATTAAACTGGAGATAAGACAGTTTACACAATATGCAATCAGCAAATCAAGATAAAATTTATGGTTCCCCAATGAATAAATGGTCAAAGTATATGAGCAGGCTTTTCAAAGGAAGAAATTAAAACTATTAATAACTACATGAAAAAAAATCCTCCAAATCACTAAATTAGAGAAATACAAATTAAAACTCTGACTTACTACTTTATACTAATCAGAATGACTAAAGTAATAACTGTTAGAGGGACTCTGAGAACAAAGGCACACTAATGCATTGTTGGTGGAGCTGTGAACTAGTCTAACCATTCTAGAAAAAAAAAATGAGACCACGTCCGAAAAGTTAATAAACTGTAAATTCCTTTGACCCAACAGTATCACCAACAGGTCTATATTCCAAAGAGATCAAAGAGAGAGGAAAAGGACCCATAGCTACAAAAAAACATTTATAGCAATTCTTCTTGAAGTAATAAAAAACTGGAAACTGGGAAAATCCCCATCAATTAGGCAACAACTGAATAAAGTGTGGTATATAAATGCAATAGAATCATAAACAATAAAACAAACCATTTCAGAGAATCCTGGTAAGAGCTGTATGAACCAATACAGGGTGAAATGAGCAAAACCAGGTGAAAAATTTATACAATAACAACATGATAAAAACAAACAACTTGGAAAGACTTAAGAACTCTCATCAGTGTAACAACTGCCCACAATTCCAGAGCACTAATGGTGAAGCATGCTGCTCCTGTCCTAACCATCATCCACAAGAAATGACAGGTTCAAGATGCTAAAAACGTGCATTTTTGGACATGGACAATGGGGGAATTTGTTTTACTTATTACAAAGGGTGTTCTTCCCTGCTAATGGAATGAGTCGTCCCAGTAGAGAGAAAATAAGTACTTGTAAATAGAAAAACAAATAAAATTTTTTATTAAAAAATAAAGTCATTTGATGTTCTGAGTTAACAAGTTACTAGTCACTCTAAATGCAAGCTATGCTGTACTATTTCCCTGAGCCTATGATTTTCCTTTACTCACACTCAGGTCTTTTCATAAAAATGAAGAGTACTCTTAAGTAACAGAAGCTGTAAAGAAATTTATCAAACACCAAATGTAACACTTTAATTGTCTTTACATGTAATTGGAAAAAATAAAATACTATTAATTTTTTTTTAATCCAACTCTTTTATTTTTACAAATGGAAAAACTGAGACTCAGTTTGGTAAAATGTCTTGGCCAAGATCACCAGATCTGCAGGCTGTAGAGGGTTGCAAGTGGAAAAGATCTCAAGTATCACTAACGTCAAAATTGCTATGTATTCAAATAGTTTAATGAATGAGTATTTTCATTCATCATTTGGGTCTAGTTAGTGCAAAAAAACAAGTCAGACATATGAAATGTTATATATAGTCTCTTCCTAATACCTTTATTAGAGCCATGCCATAAAGGAAAAGGAAAATAAAACGAATTATCCTGAATTTCCAGAAGGAAACATATGTTCTTCTTGAGCAATTATTAAATGTCACATCTTCTACTTGAGGCATTATTTTTTCCTCCAAGGAAGTTTACGGTGTGCACCCTTCAGGGCCTTCTCTAACAGAGAGGTGAAAAATAATGCCATACTACTAATCCCAAAAAGCTACACAGAAGCAAGAAGCTTAATTAAGTATGCAGATGACTCCCTTGTACTCCCACAGTTTATGGAATATTAGAACATTAAGGAAGGTGAGGGGGAGGAGGAGGAAGGAAACTTCACTAAAAATGAATAGGTCTTGCCTTTTCATCCTGGTACATCTTATTTACATTCTCCATCTGAAAGTTGTGTCTGGATTGGATTTTGTCCAGCTGCTCTCGTTGTTTTTCTAATTCTCCTTGGAACTCATTCTTTTTCAACTCTACAGCACCTCTCTCTGCTGCTGCCCTTCGGACTCTTCCTTCCAGCTCCAAGATCTGAGTCTAAATGGAAAACAAAATATAACGGACGGACACTCAGTCACCACCGAAGACCACAATGACTCAGATGTAATAACAATATAAGAGAAGTAAAATTTACTGAATGACTTAACAGAAATAGCCAAAGAATCACTATAAACAGGCCCCTCTTTATAACTGTGTTCTACAAGTTAATTTATAGGTCTATAATCTGGAGCTCAGAATGCATTTTCCCACAGGAAAAAAAATGGCCATCCCACAAAAGCCTTTTTTAACCCAAAATGTAACTGACACTGAATGTTTAGAGGCCCATTTCAACTATTCCAAAGTATTGTTTATAATGGTTTTTCTACAGGAAATGCATTCTGAGTTCAGAATGTCAGAAATTTCATCTACCTTAGGACCTCTTCCATCTGGGAAAAGAGCTCCTAAGAGAAGGTACAGTTAAGGCTGGTAAATAATTCTGGGAAATAGCATAGGATAGCTCACATTTTACAGTAACTAGTGACTTGTTAACTAACTCAAGACATGGGCATAAAAAGAAAGTGCTATTCATCTGGTAAATAAGGGCAATATAAAAGTCAACATAACAATATAAGAATGATAGAAATGTCATTTTTGGTAAGAGATTTGGGGATTAAAAATATATTAACCTATAAAAGAACAACAGCATGCATATGTATGTATGTATATATACACATACATATCATATAGATACATACATACACAAGTGTGTATATGATATAGGTATATATATACACACACATGTGTGTATGTGTGTATATCACCTTAATATTTGCAAGATACTTTACATTTTTATCTCACTTGACTTCATTTGAAAACAAAGCTTTGAAAATCAGGAGGATGCATGGTAGGTTTGAGCCCCACCTTGACACAAACAAGCTGTGTGACTAGACCAGTAAATCTCTCAGGACCCCTGGTAACTCTCTAAGATTATAAATTGCATTAGAACTGCTGATCTGCATTCACAGAGGGCATTTGTCTCATACCAATGAAATCACAAGTCCAGACCCCCTTCCCCTCAAAAAAAAAAAAATAGGAAGGAAAAGTTAAACAAATTTTGACACACTAATGTAAAAGAATGTTATTATGTGATTAAGGACAACAAATATGAGGAATGCAAAAAAAGATAATTATCTTTAATGAAATATAAAATTCAAAAAAAAAAAAAAAAACTGAACTAGAGGCATGATCTAAGCAGCTTTGTCATACTGTGGATAAAACACCGGTCCTGGAGTCTGGAAGACCTTGGTGCAAAGCCATCCTGAGACACTTACCAGCTAGTTGTATGACCCTGGACAAGTCACTTAACCTCAGTCTGCTTCAGTTTCCCCAACTGTAAAAAGGGGATAATAATAATAATAGCACCTGCCTCCCCCAGGGATATTGTTAAGATCAATGAGATAACATTTGTAACGTTGTAAAGTGCTCAGCATAGGGCCCAGCATATAACAAGCACTATATAATATTAGACATTAGTCATTATCATATACAGGAAAGTGAATAAAAATAAGTATTTTGATGGAGACTCGGAGGGAAAGACAGGACATGTGCTATGAGTCTTTGTGTATTAAGATTAATTTCCATGCGAGCAACTTTGGTTGTTTGCAATGATGTTCAACAGTTTCTAAGAAACATTTAAATATATATTTGTGTGCGTGTATATATTTATATATTTGTCATATATAAATGTATTATATATTTGTAATATATATTTATACATATGTGTCATTCCAAATAATTCCAAAACCATTCCCCAATTTATACTTAGATTCAAAGATTGAAAACTGATTTAAAGCTAGGAAAAGATGCAAAGTTGGGACTGGCTTATATTCAAAACAGCCTGGCAATTACTCTTGCCAATATCCACTTAACATGGCTCTCTTAAGAACTGCCAAGTGGTGGGAAAGGGTGGCAAGGAAAAAAAATTGGGGAAGAAATCTTGAGAAGACTCACAGAGGGCTGAGATGGTTGGACGAAACATATGCTTCTCCTGGAAAAGTGCTCAGGGTGGCTTGGCTTGAAAGCAAATGCGGGACAAACCATGAGCTAAGAGAGGAGAAGGGAGGGGTCTGGACAGAGAGAGCCAAGACTGAACCCAGTGAGGAGCAGAGGGAGGGGGGCTTGGCTCTGCAGCAGAATTTTTACAGGCCACTACAGCTTTCTCCTAAACTGAAAGAGGAAAAAAAGCCTTTAAAAAAAAAAAAAAAGAAAGAAAAAAAGCCTAAGTGAAGTCAGTGAGTGAAGTCCATTAAACATATCCAGGCAAGAAACTAGCTGGTCTCTTGCAACGGTAAGCTTTCAATGACCTACCTGGAGATTCACACTCCTGGAACTTGCAATCCAGTAATTGAAACCCAAGACTATAACACAGGCTAATAAAGCTGCTACCAGGAGGGGTGGTGACTTCATCCCCCGACGTCCATTACCTAGACCCATCATCTCAAATCAGGTGCAGGAATCTAAGGATTCAAAAATAAAGAACAAATCTTTATCAAAAATCTTTGTAAAAAATAAATCTTTATCATTACCATCAGGGAATTAAATTACACCCTAGGTACCACTAATATTTTGAATGTCATCCAGTGCTTACACAAAGACTGCTCTGCAACGTTTGTACAAGATAGAGAAGCTTTTGCCTTAGTAGGCCTGCTCCATTTCCTCTTTTTGAAATTTGACATTTTCCCCAGGGATTCAAAGGATTCAAAAGGTTTGGGAAAGCAGGGAGGCAGACAGGGGATGTAAACACAGCAAAAAGGCTGATATCACATCCAGAATCTGGCTATTCCAGCATACCAGTTATGGCCCTGGAAGGAAGAAAATTCTCACTACGCCCCAATGAAACATTTATGATTCGGTGCTTTAGAAGCACAGGACACAGCATATTCACTAACAAGCCACATTTATTAATGACGCTGGCTTAAAACATTTCTCAAGGCATGAGAAAAAAACCACACTGTCCAAAGGCAACATGAGAATTCACTGTGCAAATCACAATTACTCTCTTGCTTAGACAAGGCTTTTCATCAGTGAAACTCAAACAACTTTGTAAGGAGCAAGTTTCTCAGCAACAGTGCTGTCATTCAGAAAGTATCACTGTGCAAGGGGAAGGTATGTGACTTAGCTGAGGTCATAGGAAAAGTGTTTTGCATGAGAAGCAGGGCGAGAATGAAGGCATTCTGACTCTGATTATGCCCTTTCACCCCCAGGCTGCATTCAAGCCCTGCCAAGCTAAATGGAAGAGTTGACATTCATTAAGAGTTGACATTCATTACTTTCCCTGTAGAAGACTACTTGTGTACTGTTAGAGTATAGTGTGTGTTAATTTGGGTTTATAACAGACTTCAAGAAAGAATCAAATCATACTGGGCGGCTAGGTGGTGCAGTGAATAGAGCACTGGCCCTGGAGTCAGGAGGACCAGAGTTCAAATCTGGCCTTAGACACCTGACACAAAAACTAGCCTGTGACTTTGGGCAAGTCACTTAACCCCAATTACCCTGCCCTCCCCTTCCAAAAAAAGCAAAAAGCAAAACAAAACAAAAAAATCAGAGAAGGTATCAAGGATTAGTGAACATGCCAGTATATTTACAGTTTGATCACAAATGGTAGGTCTGGTTTGGACTTCAATCGCTTATTCTGAAAGTCAGACTAGATGATCTTCCAAAGTCAGTAAGCTATTGATGGTTGATATTTTGAAGTGTTTGGAATGATTTTAAAGAAAGTTGTGAAACAGTTGAAAAAGTCTCCAAATAAACAGCATTTCAAATGACTTTAATTAAAAAAACAACAATAACAAATAAGCATTTGCAAGGTGGGCCAGCCTACAAAAGGAGTGAAGGGGGAAAGGGGAGGGAAACTGAGCAAGGAGAGGATTTTGCAACTCTGCACTTACTGTTTTGTTGTTTTTTTTTCTGGAAAACTTTTTATTGTAGGTGGAATGGGACACAACTGGACACAGTAAGTTAGATGATTCCAAGTTTGTTGGCATCATCTAATGCATCGTAGTCTGGAGCAAGACGAACATAGGCCTTCTTCTCTCCATCAGGCCAGATAAGTGTGTTGACTTTGGCCACATCGATGTCATACAGCTTCTTTACAGCCTGCTTGATTTGATGCTTGTTGGTCTTGATGTCCACAATGAAGACTAGGGTGTTATTGTCCTCGATCTTCTTCATAGCAGACTCAGTGGTCAAGGGAAACTTAATGATGGCATAGTGATCAAGCTTGTTTCTCCGAGGGGCACTTTTCTGAGGGTATTTGGGCTGCCTTCGAAGTCTTAGCGTCTTGGGTTGCCAGAAGGTGGGGAATGTTCGGATGTTCTTTTTGTGGCTACGGATACCCTTCAGCACCACCTTCTTGGCCTTCAAGACCTTGGATTTGGCTTCTGTCTTGGGGGGGACAACGGCTTCCTTCTTCGCCTTTGGTGCCATCTTGGGGGAAAAAGGCTCTGCATTTATTGTTTATGGGAACACGCTCAGGATGGAGTTTCAGGAGAGTAAGTAGGATTAGTCAAGTCACCTAAGCCCTTGGTACTCTGGCTAACTCTCAGACTAAAAGTTGTAGAGAAGGTGCCAAACCTGTATTAGTAAAAGGAGTTTCTTCTTCTTGGAGTTCCCCATACCATAAATCCAAAGTTCAGTCCTACCCCTGTCCTATCTTTCAGCCCATTTTCCTATGCCCATGCTGCCAAGAGTACCCTTCTCCAGAACTTCTTGAAACAGGTCAAATTATCTGCCAAACACCTGAGGCCTTGAGAATCAAACACAAGACAGAAAATACTGAAGCAACATTTTGGCCTCCATCTTGCCCTTCACACATATTTCATATTCTCTCCTGTTGCCCCAGGGCTGCTGCTTCGATACTCAGGTATTTAGGGCTAACCCAATTCCCTTTGAGACTCAGGTATTTAGGGCTAAACCGATTCCCTTTGAGAATGTTTTTTTCTTATATCTACATCCTTAACCTACTCTGCCTTTCCCCAGGGGATCATTTTCATAAACATTTCCCTTTCTTTCTCTCTTAGTCTCCTCTGGAAACTGAAAGAGTTGTCTAAAACTCTAATGCAAGCCTATTCAAACAAAGAAAAGGATCCTCACCTGCATGACAAAAATGAAGCCCAGGTTTGAAGCAGATTTTTTCCACCCACAGTGGCTAATATTCCTGTAATCTGGCTTCACAGATCCAGCCCTGGCCCCTGGGCCTCTGACAACTTAGGGCTCAAAGAGTTACCAATTTAGAACTAGAAGAGGTCTTAGGGGTCTATCTTGTTCAGTTTTGTCAAACTCAAATAGAAAATAGATCCCTATTAACATACTATGAAAACCACATGCTAATATTACCTATATCTTATTGTATTTTTGTGTATTTTATCAAATATTTAGCAATTATATCTTTTTTTTCATTTGTTTGTTTTTTGGAGGGCAATTGGGGTTAAGTGACTTGCCCAAGGTCACACGGCTAGTTTTTGTGTTAAGTGTCTGAGGCCAGATTTGAACTCAGGTACTCCTGACTCCAGGGCCAGTGCTCTATTCACTGTGCCACCTAGCCGCCCTAGCAATTATATCTTAATTTGGTTCGGGCTACATTCAGGAGTGTTGTGGGTCACTATGATTTGGGCATTCTTTTTTCTCCAAAACTCTTTTCTCTTTTTTCTACTTTCTTTTTTCTCTTCTCTCTTTCTTTCCAAATCCTTCCTCTTACATTCAAAAACTCATGAGGCAATCAATGCAGACAAACGCCACAGATGAGGAACCCTTTATCCTTTAAGAGACTGCCTTCGAGAGTGACTACTGCCAAAAATAAACGAAAATTCCAAAAACATCAAAACATGACGGCCAACATTTTCATAGAGAGCCTCTTGGCAATTTAGTTAGGGTTTGTCCTCAAAGGACAACCCAACCCCAGGCCCTTACCCTAAGGATTCCCAACTCAACATATACCCAAACAAGCTTGCTATCTACCTAAATATGCTCCATGTCCAGACTTGACAGTTTTTGCCTGACGTGCCACCATCCATCTGGGCTCCCATGTTAATAATTAGTGCTATCTTCCACTCTTCCCCCTTCCTCATATTCAGTTGGTTACCAAATCCTATCTCGGATACCTTAATATCTCTTGCATCTGTTCCCTCTTTATTTCTACTACCACTGTCCTAGTACAGTTCTTTTCATTGTTGGATATTTGAATTGCTGCAAGAGAGACCGAAGAGACCTATGTTCCATCACTAGTCAACAACGTCATACTGCAGTTGCATTATCTGGGCCCATAATTTGTCAATCTGGCCGCCATGATGGCCCACCTGCAATGGATGGTCCTTTGTAACTTCTCCATCTTCCTCTTCGAGCACTACAAGCAGACATACAGCACCAAGGCCAACAACCTCAAGGCCTAAAACTCGGTCTGTTACAAGCCTGCTGCCAATAGCAAGGGCACCATCATGGTGCTGCAGCAGAGGCAAGCCAGAGAAGCTTGACACTTCCTACTTGAGGACCATGATCCGCAAATATGTTCAGGCCACATTCAACAGCGTCTCGCACATCATCAGCAAAAATAAATAGTGGAAAGACCTCCATGCAGCCACTCTCCACCAGGCCAGTATCATCCTTTGGAGTCAGAAGCCAGTGGTGATGAAGAAGAAGCGAACCCACCTACCCAAGAGCACCTAAGGTGCCAGGCCTGCCTCAGCAAATTAAGTCAAACTGCCCCTCCCCCCAAAAAGAGATAAGGAACTGGGGCCCACAGAGGTTGTGGTTTACCCTAGAGCACACAAATAATTAAGTTTCAGAGCCAGTTTTGTGACTTCAAATCCACAACTATTTTCACTATACCTATAATTAAGTTAAGTCTTAGGGAGGTATGCATGGTTCTCTGAAGTTTAACGACTTGCCTGTGGACACTGCAGTTAGGAAGTACCAGCGAGTTCTAAATACAGGTCCTTCCAGATTTCAAATCTTGTTCTTTTTCCACAGTGACATGCCGTATAATTTTAAAATAAAAAGTTAACAAAAGATAAGCACCTGTTTCATCTATAATTTGACCCTGGCTGGATTCTAGTAAGATGTAAACTCCCTGGAGACTAGAACTATCTTATTTTAAAAATGTGTATCCTAGGCATCTAATACAGTGTTTGGTATACAGCAGGCATTTCATAAATGCTTATTGATGGACTGGATGAAAATGCTGCTCAACAAGAATATCCCAAAGATACCCCTGAGAATTTAAATTCAGAATCAGGGAGCTTAAGCAATTAGGTTTACACCCCAAAAATGGAACTTACTGCAGTGAACCACACTTGACTGAAAAATAAGGTAACGCCGGGGGAGTTCTGGCCTCCTGGGCACCACACTGAAACAGAGGCACCAGCCAAATGCAGCGTGAGGATAGTGCTCCTGGGGTCTGCACAATTTAGTTAAGAGTGGAAAAGACACCACTAGACTATGGTCATGTACAGACAACTCACTGCGATGGTGACTATCCCAAAGGAAGGGAAAGGACTCTCTCCACTCCCCTCTACTCCCTAAGTGCAGAGGATCAGAGAGTTACAAGCAGAACCCTGCGGGGTCTGGTAGGGAAGGAAACCACATCTTGGAATGTATCCATCCTTAGGGCTCTTTTTATTATTTCTACCTCTGACAATAAGGTTTACAGTGTCTCTGTAAACTTTAAAAGCCATCCTCTTCATTAGTAGAAGTAGCACTGTAATAACAAGGTTGGAATGCTTTTTTTTTTCCTTTTGGAAGGCAATTGGGGTGAATTAACTTGCCCAAGGTCACACAGCTAGTATGTGAGAAGTGTCTGAAGCTGTATTTGAACTCAGGTCCTCCTGACTCCAGGGCTGGTGCTTTATTCACTGTGACACCTAACCACCCCAACAAGGTTGAAATGAATGAAAATAAATGCCATTCTAAATAAATCACCTCCCCTCCCCTCCAAAAAAAAATAATAAATTATTAGGCCCAGAGTTCTTAAGTATAATTCCAACTATCATTTGTAAAGTCTAATTGAAGTTTCTTGGAAATCATGACTAAAGAATTCTTTTTTAGAAATTCAATTATCAGAGCATATGCTCAGAGGGTAATGCTAAAAGATATTTTAGTGTACTAAATGTCCTAGTGAGAGAGCATTTAGCAAGTATTTAGAACACATCAATCGATCAAGAAATATTATCAAGCCCCGTGTGCCAAGTATGTCCCAGGAGCTAGGGATACAAAGACATAAATGAATCAATTCCGGCACTCAAGGAGCTTATATTCTACTGGTGAAGAGAGTACACATATATGTATATATACAACCATATACAGCCTTATGTATATAGACACAAGTAATACATACAAAAAAGATGCAAGGTAACCTTGAATGGGAAAGCCCAAGAAGCTAAGGAGACCAGGAAAGGACTCCTACAGAAAGTAGTACCCCAGCTGAGTCTTGTTTTCAATTTTGTTCATTTCTCCTCTTGATTTTCTATTCTGATATTATTAATAGGTGTGTGTGTGTAAATCTGTTGTTGCTTTTCTAATTTTTTCAGTTGCATGCCCAATTTGTTGATCTGTTCTTTCTCTTTTTCACTGATGAAAGCATTTAAAGAGAGAAATTTTCCCCTCAGGACTGCTTTAGCTGTCCCCAAAATTTGTGTTATTGTTCTCATTATATTTAATGAAATTGTTGCTTAAGTGATTTGTTCTTTGACCCACCCATTCTTTCAGATTGTTACAGTCAACAATTTTTAACCATTTCTTCAGCAACCCTTTATTTAAAAAATTTTATTGCACTGTGGACCATAAAAGACGTATTTAATATTTCTGCTTTTCTGCATTTATGAAATTTTATGCCTTAATACATGGTCTATTTTTGTGAAGTTAAGTAATATTGCCATTCAATAATCTCTAGGAGTCTATCATAGCTAATTTTTTTCTTAAAACTTATTAAAGTCCTTAACTTTTAAAATGCTCTCCTGCTCTGAGTTCTGCAAGTTCTTTGACCTGGACTTTGGTATGAGCAACGTATCTGTGGGCTTGCCCTGCTTGGAATTCCAGTAAACTGTTGCCTGACTGAGCCACAGTCAGCTGGAAAGCTCTGCAGAGTTAGAGTTAAAGGATTTCAGGCTCCTTTTTCCTGTGTAATTCCTGCCCTGGTTATTCCACTGTCATCTTCAGACTGAGTTGGCAGTTGGAACTGAGACCTCACTCTCCTCCTGAGGTCACAACCACACAGCTCCCACTAGCTTCTGAACTTGCCTCTTGTTCAGTACAGAGCCGAGGGCTCATAATGGTGCCTTACCCTGGACCACCCCTAGGGACAGGTCCCCTCCTCAATCCCACACTGGATCTGTGACCTGTGGTTGTGAGTGACGGAGCGGCCATCTGGCACCTCATCCTGAAGTCTGCACAAGGTCAGGCCTGGGCTGGGGCATCTTCTTGCCCTGGTGTACAGCCTCATCCTTTCAGTCCCCCATTCTGGCTTGCCCTGGTCCCCAATGTCTGTAGACTTCTCTGGATTTTCAGGCTGGAAAAATGATCTTTTTTTTTTTAATTTCCTGATCAAGACTCACTCTGGGGCATTTTCTAGATCTTTGTGGAAGAGATATGGGGAAGAGCTCTAATGTACTTTTTCCTACTTCGCATGTCTTGGCTGGTCTGCTCATTTAAGCTGAATCTTGAAGAACGCCAGGGCTTCCAAAATGTGGAGGTGACAAGGGAAAGCATTCCAGATATGAGAAACATCCTGTGCAAAGATGCTGAGACTGAGACAAATGCTGCATTATGCACGAGGAACAGCAAGTTAAGTCGTGTGTGAGGAATTAATATATAAGGAGAATGAAGAGGTTTTGAAAAAATTTTTTGAAAAAAATTTAAATGCCAAAAAGAAGAGTTTGATATAATATAGAGATAATAGGAAGCCACAGAGGTTTAATGAATAGGAGAATGACAAGGTCAGATACGGCAACTAGATGGCATATTCCAATAGAGTGCTGAGCCTGGAGTCAGGAAGATCTGAGTTCAAAACCAGCCTCAGACACTTACTGGCTGTGTGACGCTTTACCTATTTGCCCAGTTTCCTCAACTGAAAAAGGGGGACAATAATAGTAACTACCTCACAGGATTGTGGCGCAGATCAGATGAGATATTTGTAAAGTATTTAGAACAGCACCTGGCCCAAAGTAAGTGCGGTCTAAATGCTAGCTGTTTATTATTATTATTGTTATTATGATTATTATCAGACTCTGAAGATAAGTCATTATCTTTTACTACCTCTTTCTTTTTAAAATGTTATTATAAAATTTACAGCCACATAAATATTCACTGACAGTTCTATCCTAAAAAGTATTTATTAAATGATGACTACATGTATGATACCATGCTCTTTCTGAGAGAGCCTTCTGCATGCTCACTGACTGCCTTTCCTCGCCCATGCGTTTATATGGTAGACCCAGGGGATTTGAGGGGCCTGAAAGAAGCTGAGGTTCCCTAGACCCACAAAGCCCTTTGGAGTTTATTGGAACGCATTCCTCCCTTGGAATGTTTAGACAAGATGGAGCTGCTAATTTGGGGGCTGGCTGACTCTGAGGAAGTGGGGGGATGTTCGTGCAACCAGAATGAAAAATACTAAACAAGACCAAAAGCTGTGTAACTCTTTATTTATTTTAATTCTTTTTATCAAAACAGATTGTACTTTCATCTGTCATGCATCCCTTTCACATTTGGGAAACTTTGGCAGTAGCAGTAACCCTATAAGAGATAAAATAGTAATTTCATGATGAATAACATTTGATTTGATGGCGACGATTGCTTAAGTTTAAGCATGCCTTCAACAATTTTTTGATCAGAAAGGAATATTTAGTGTTTAGGCAATCAATCAGCATGCATTTATTAAGCAACAACCACGTGGCAGGTGTTGTATAAATACAAAAGTGAGACAAAGACAAAGTATATATATATATATGTGTATGTATGTACAGTATGTTTATATATGAATGTGGATGTGTGTGTGTGTGTGTGTGTGTGTGTGTAATAGACATATACATCCACACTGCCTACGTGTCAGGCACGAAGCTAAGTGCTTTATTTGGTCTTCACATTAAGTATGTTGAAGCTGGTTAGGACACAGCTTTATCTTGCTGTTTTCTCTTCAGCCACTGTGTCCACAATTTCTCTACTTCGAAGAATCCAAGAAACTGCACAATATGTTAATGGATTTTCATAAAATGTTTCTAAAGCCATTAAGACACCACCTGATATTAGATAAGAACTTTTGGTATGGGATCAATGCATTAGAACCATTAGTATTGTATTTTAGGTTATGAGTTAAGTTTTAAAACTCAACTGTTACTTAGATATGATTATGCATATACATATAGTTATGTAACTCCTTTACCATACATATATATATCAGCTCTGATTCTAATGTTTTGGGGACAAAATACATGCCCAACTTCTTGGGGCTTGGCATGATTCAAATATTACAAATTATATCAGTAAACATGCAAAATCATCCTTGCTCTGGAACTGATTCAGGAACATTGTGAAGACGATACTGTTAACACTGTTTAAAATATTTCCTTTTAATCTGATGTCTATGATTTTACATATTTTGCCTGTATTGATTATTGTATTATTTCTTTGTATCTGCACTGCAGTGTGACTACTGGTACCAGATGATATGTGTTACCCCTTTGTAATGGGACAATGCTACTACAAAGTATAATTGGACTACAATTAGAAACCACCTGAATGGTTTGTGCCTAAAGAGTACCATAACTTCAGATATTGATGATCTGTGGAATTTGGCTCATGAAATTAATTGAGCAGCACAAACTGACCTTAATCCAGAAAAAACAGTGAAAGATATATTAAAATGGTTTGATAACCCTACTTCTCCATGGTGGCTGCAGCCTCATAGTTGGCTGGCATTAGCAACAGCAGTGGGCATATTATTGGTTCATGGCCCACCTCTAATTGGCTTAATGTTTAAAATGCTTTACAAAAGCTTAGCAATGATTCAGGCTGATACTCACCTGCTACTACCCAAAATAGAAAGGGGGAGATGCAGGGGTCAGTATGAGTAAAAGACACCTTCTCTCTCTGCCCCTGAGCCTCTCAGTCCTAAGCACTCCTTAGACATAAGAAGGCACCAAGACCCTCACAGTGCAGCTAATGTTCTCAACAATGTTTTGAAAGAAACTACTCTCTTGTCAGACAGCTGCTGATATCACTGGTTTGGAGTCTCCTCAATCGGCCTTCAGCCCCCCAACCCACCCAGTGCACAAGGTTGTCACGAGTGAATCATGCTTACTTTATACAAACACAGTTATAATCCTTGTACCAGTCACTGGGTATTCTTTATTAAGTGAACGAAAATAAAGACATTTAGTAAACAGATAATCTCTAGTTCTGGTGGGTATATTCAGTTCCACCACATCTAAATTTAGAACAGTGACAGTGGTTCTTCTCAGTTTGGTCACATAGCCAGAAATATCTAGTGACTAGGTCATACTGGCCTATTGTTAGACAAGCTAGCTAAGTGGGCAATCTCTCTCTCTCTTTTTTTTTTGGCTAAAAAGTCTCCTGTGGGCCACACTCCAGGATAAAACATGTCTCACATGGTCCAGAGATCACCTTAAGAGATATAATTGGGAAATATTCTTATCCATCAGTCTGATGACCCTATCAAAAATGAAATTAGGTTACTCCAGCATGATCTATTCTCTGTTCCTTTCCTGTTTTACTGATATTCTTTTACCTTTAAAAAAAAAAAAATCAGTATCACTTCCCAATGACTCCTTTCCTCCCTCTCCATAATACCTTCCCTTGTAACTAAGTACAGTCAAGCAGAACAAACCAGCACTAGGTCTCATTCCAACCTACAACCCACCATCACTCGGACAAAAGGTAGAAGATCTGCTTTACCAACAGTTATCTGTGGTCATGAATGGCCACTGCACTGAGGAGAGTTCTAACATGTGACATGTTCTTGGTGAAAATGACCACTGCTTCTTTTTCTAAATGCTCAAAAAATACCCTCTTAATACGTACAATGTTTTTTCCATGAATTTACATTAAGATACCCGGCTTATAATTTGAAGGTTCTATCTTTTTCCCCTTTAAAAAAAAAAGGTACATTTGCCCATCTCTCTCTTTTCCTTCGTCCCATTCTACACAATTTTTCAAAGACCAGCAATTACACTTAAGAAGTTTTTCCATTTCTCTGAAAGGTAGCTCTTCCAGGCCTATTGACCTGAAATCACAGAAGAGAGTGAAAGCCTTTATAACTCCAATACCCTATAGTACTGTGAATACAGCCACCACAGACCTTTGGGGGAAAAAAAATTACTATTGGTTGTTCTTGTTACAAGTAAGGGTTCAGTGGGTGGGGACAGGGCATAAAACAAAAGGTAATGATAAAACCATTTTAATACATTTTTAATTTACTATAGGAAGAAGCCTATGAGAGAGACAAGACCATACATTTTGCTAGGTCTAATTTATGGTTTTTGTTATTTTTTTTTAATCTTTAAACCTTTTGACCTAAAACTTGATTCAAAAATCCATATTTTTTTTCCTGAATTTTTCTCAGGTTCTAATTTATTTATTCCTAGATAGAGACTGATACAAAGACAAAAGGTAAAAATATAAGACAAAATTTTGTCAAAAGATGAAAAAGAAATTTACACTCAAAACACGACAATATTTGAGAACTCATACTTAAATAACAAACATTGCCTAACTTTGTAGACCCAAATGAATACATGAAAGGTTCTCACTAACTTCAATACCTGCCATCCACGAATTGCAAAGATTCCACTGAGCCAGAATTCGGTTACTAAGGCAACTCAACAAAGTCTCCACATTCCCACTCTATCTTGTGTCTTGCCCACCTCCCTATTACACAGCTCAAGCTGGATGTCCCGCAGACATCTTAAATAAAACATATCTAAAATTGGACTCATCTTTCCCCCAAAGTCTTCTCTTCTTCTAACTCCCCTTATCACTGTAGAGGGTACCACCATTCTCCCAATCACCCAAGCTCATCACTTAGGTGTCATCCTGGACTCCCCCATATCCAATCTGTTACCAAGCCCTCTTGATTTCACTTTTGGAGCACTCCTTTCTCCTGTTGCAGCAACCCACACTGGCATACCCGGGATGATAGCTAGCACAAGTTCTTAGATCTGCTTTACTAAGAAAGATAGCTGTTTAAGGAGTCAACAATTTTAACTATATTCACAAGTGCAGGGGAAAAACCAGCACCCTGAACTTCAGAGAAAATACAGAGAGAGAAATAAAGACAAACAGGGCTCTGACAGCCTGAATCAAAGCAATATTGCTATATACTTTACATACATCCCTGGATCCAAAGAGCCTTCACATCTGAGCAGTCAGGGAGCTCTGAACATACAGCCACTAAGAATCTCAACCAGGGAATCACAAGATCCTTCTCATAAGCAAGCCCCCAAAGCAAATTATCAACTCAAAGTATATATATACTTCTCAGAGCAAGAGGGCATCACAACCATAGACTGATCACCTAATTAGAAATTAACAAAAGGTATAAAAGGCTTCCTACTAGCAAGCCTCCCCCCTAAGCAAGCTTCCCTTAATGGGCTCCACGTGGAGTTTATTAATCGCTGGCTGGGAAGATCTTAAATCCCATTAACATTACACCTCCTCCAACAGCCACCACTCTATTGCAAACTCCTTCCTCATCACTTCATGCCTGGACTACTACAATAGCCAGCTGGTGGGTCTGCTTGTCTCAAGGCTCTCCCCACTCATATTGCCTCCAGAATCAAATACACAATGCTGTTTCTCTTTCAAATACCTTCCTAACCTAGACACTGATCTCCTGGCTGTTCCATAAAGAAGATCATCTGTCTCTCAACCTTAGGCATTTTCTCTGGCTTGTCCCCCATGCCTGGAATGCTCACCTACCTCTCCAATAACTAAAACCCTACCTTCCATAGCAGTGGTTCTCAACCTGTGGGTCGTGACCCCTTTGGGAGTCACCTAAGACCATTGAAAAACACGTATTTCCGATTACACTGCTCTTCTCCAGGCAGGTCCACCCACATGCAGATACACCCACATAGGAGTAGTAAAGGGTCCCGGCATTAGGAAGGTTTTCCCCCAAACCTTTTTAATTCTAGTATCTTCCCTCTGTTAATTATTTCCTATTTATCCTGTACATAGTTTTCTTTGTATGTATTTGCTTGTATATTGTCTCCCCTATTAGACTGTGTGTGAACTCCATGAAGCAAAGGTCAGTCTTTTGCCTCTTTTATATCCTGAATGTTTAGCACAGTACTACCACACAGTAGGAACTTAATAAATGTTATCCATTACCTTTATCACATCCACCTCCTATACCTTCCCTATCTCTCCTCAGCCACTGCCACCACCCCGGTGCAGGTCCACATCACCTCACACCCGTCTGCGGGTGGGGCTGCCTCTCTTAAATCTCTCCTCACTTCAGTATATTCTCCACTCATTTACCTAACTGATCTTAAAATGTAGGTCTGACCAAGCCACCTTCCTATTCACTAAACTCCAATGATTTCCTATGACCTCTAGGATAAAATATAAAATCCCCTATTTAGCTTTTAAGTTGGCCCTTCCCTCTCTTTCCAGCCTTTCTGCATCTTATTCCCCTCCAAACCTCTAGACAATCCATTAACGCCATCCTTGTTTACTGCTCCTCACACAGGATTCTTGAGACTCCATGCATTTTCATGGGCTGTCCTCTTTGCCTAGAATTCCCTCCCTTCCCTCTGCCTCCTGGATTCCTTGATTTACTTTAAGCCACAGTTAAAATCCCACCTGCTACACAGTAGGCACTTTAGTTAACACTGGTTGACCACGGAAATATCATTCAACTCTCAGTGCCCCAAGCAGCTCTCAGACTACTAATCACAAATGAATTGCTAAGGGAGGGAGTTTCCCTATCAATTTTCTAAACTGAAGAATTGACAAATCCTGAGCACCCAAACCCTATTGATGAGGTATAGGCTCTGGGACCCCCCTAGTGCTCCTAGAATCTTTGAGGTACAGGCTCTGGGAAAGTAAATCCTCCCAAAAAAGGTATTTCCCTGAGGTCATGGGCCTTAAGTTGTGGCTGGCCCAAGTCTTTAGCTCTCCTTTGTTCCAATAGTTTTCCCACCTTTAATGTTCCTGTTCCCACCCTTGAACTACCCTGGCTCACCATTGTCTATGGTCTCCAGGTAGCCTCCAGCAACTTCCCACCCTTAATCACCCATTACTGGAGTCTGACTTCATCTTGACTCCTCCTGAAGACCCTCCCCAATCTCCTCCTCCAGACCACCCCTAGATTCCTCTGTATAAAGAGTCCCATCTTCCCTCCATGTGGTGTGAGATCGCCCTGAAATGGCCTAGCAGAGACTTGCTCTGTGTGAGAGCACCACAGAATGCCCTAGCGCCCCATATGGTGAACTTGAACTTTCAATAAACTTTACTTTTTCTTTGGCTGATTAGACATGAGTGGAATTCTTTTCCCAGGACCTTGCATGCTGGTATTTTGGGGCCTCAGGCAGCCCTAACCCTCTTGGGGTACCCTCTTCATTTTGAGCACCTTTACTATGTACAAACTGAATGTTTTATACCTGGTACAAATCTAGCACAAGTTCCGTAAGTAAACATAATCTGCCTACAGTTTGGGCCAAAAGAACAATAAGCTACTGTTTTAACTGTACACAGTTGCATCTGCGTGCCACTCTTGAGATTCATCTAAAACCATTTTAGGTTAAGACTAGCATATCATATTAAAACCAAGAATCAACTACTCAACAAGATTGAGCATATTATTCCAGGGGAAAATATGGTCATTCAATGAGGTGGAGGACTTTCAAGCATTCTTGCTGAAAAAACCAGAACTGAACAGAAAATTTGACAATCAAACACAAGAAGCATGAGAAGGTAAACATAGGAAAGAAATCATAAGGAACTTGTCAAATCTGAATTATTTACATGCCAATATGGAAAAACGATAATAGTAACTTATGAAACTTTTCTTAGCATGAGGATTGGTGAAGGGAATACAAATGTGTGTGTATATGTATATATATGTGTATATAGAGGGTATAGGGTGAATTGAATACAAAGGGATGATACTTTAAAAGGCGAAATTCTGAAGTGG
>CM053599.1:124853717-124872207 GCA_028646575.1 Pseudocheirus occidentalis
GGACACTTAATACTTACTAGCTGTGTGACCCTGGGCAAGTCACTTAACCCCAATTGTCCTGCCTTCCCCCCTCCAAAAAGCAAAAAAAAAAAGGGGGGGTTTACTACAGTAGTACAAGACTTTCCCCGAAAATCTGTGACAAATGGTCCTATAAATACATATAGTGGCTGGGTGAAAGTGGATTCAAGTTTAGCTCCCATGTGGTAAAAAGAATTTCAAGGTTCCTGGAAGTCTTTTTGGTGAAGACCTCAAAGTGTTCCCCTTATGTATGTTGTAACTTTTTCTACTATGTTACTTAAAGAGCCTTGATGTTACCCTTCCCTCATTGCATCTGCTCTGTCCCTCTGTCATTGGTTCCCAATAGAGATTCTGCCATCAGCTTGTCTGGGCACGATTCAAGGAAATCAATGAGAAATCCAAAATTCTCTGGACCCTTTGAAGCTCTCAGAGTGCTTGGGCCCAGGGTCAATGGGGAAACAACAAGACCAAGGTCAAAGCCAAGGGTTCATCTTCCCTCCCATCCCCCAAGTGATTCCTTCTCAGGGGCTTGACTAGGCTTCCACCCTAACCTACCAGATGCTCTTATCTCTTTGTTCTGAAATGGTTTTCTATTTTAAATTAATCCATGGGGCATGGCCAAGTCTCCTCATGTAATCCAAATGTACTTCCCATCTAATATCACTCCAGTTCATCCAATGGCTTTTAAGAACAACTAAATCAAGCTTTTCCCCATCTAGTGAAAAGTCTTGAGTTGACTGATTCAATAGGTATCTTTAAGGCTTTACTCATACCTACTTCTACCTCTGATTGATTGTTCCAGACAAGAATTACAGGCTTTCTCTAATTCTGGAAAAGAGGAGAGGAGACCCTCTGCTTGCACTGGTATTGAAACATGAGGGCTCTGGAAAACTAGATTCCCATCCCAACCCAGATACATTCAGCCTCCTTGACCTTATGCAAGCATTAATTTTGGTTCTTACATTCTTCATTTATAAACCACGGATGTTGACCCAGAATGATCTTTAACGTCCCTTTTTAGCCCAGATCCCATAAATAACTGTCCTATTAATAGAACATAGGAATATCCTCTGAATAACTGTCCAACGCATTGCATTAAAAATGATTAGAACAGCCTGGTTATAAGGAAGTTGCCAGATTTCTCAGTTCCTTTCTTTAAGGAAATCTGAACAGATAAAAGGGAGCCAGTGACATTTCAGAACAATCCAGCCATTGCATCAATTCACTGGGAATCTAGAAGCATACCTTTTGCTCCAGGAAGGGTAGGAGTTGGGAAGCTAAGAACCTTGAGCATCCAAATCAAACAAACAAACAGGAAAAAAGACAATGTTTTCATGAAAGCACAAGATAAATTTTCATCTAGACAGTCTCGTAGCTTCAATATCAGGAAGCAGGCACTTTTATTTCTTAGTTGAATATTCTTAGAGGAGCAGAATTTTATTGGAGGGGGAGAGGGTAGAAGGATAAGAGGAAGGAGTTAGTTTCATCCTGTTATTATACTGACTTTGGTGCTGTGTTTTATTTAGGTCACATTGCCTCAGGTTTTGTTTCGTAAAATTTGTTTGTAGTTTTATGTGTCTACATATACATGCATACATGTGTGTATGTAAACATGCATACATGTGTGCACATGCCCACACATGCGTATATATTTTCCTCTAGAGGATCTTGGAATCATCATGCTATAGACATTAGAAGAAAGGAAAAAAAACTCAGATAGATATTACCTTATGTCAACATCATCTCAGAACTTGGATAATAGAAGCAGGAATAAGGAAAATAAATTAAACCGTTCTTTGTAGTACTATTTTTGTCTCTTCATAAGGTGATTACTCTGCATACTTAAACTAATATTATATCAATTGTTCCCTATTACTTGCAGGATCAAATATAAAATCTTCTGTCTGTCTTTTAAAGCCCTTCATATCCTGGCTCCTTTCCAGTCTTCAGTCTTATTCCCTACCATGTAGTCTACAATCCAGCGAGGCTGGTCTCCTTGCTTTTCCTCAGAGGTGACAGTCATGCATTTTCATCGGTTATTGCCTATGCCTGGAATGCTCTCCCTCCTGTCCTCTTCCTTCTGACTTCCTTTGCTTCCTTCAGATCCCGCCTTCTGCAAGAAGCCTTTCCTGGTATCCCTTAATGGCCTTCTCTCTGAGATGATTCCCATTTTATCATATCACATACGAATACACACACACGTACACATTTGTACAGTGTTGTTTGCTTGTTGTCTCTACCTCTAGATAATTCTAAGCTTCTTGAGGGGAGGGACTACTTTATCTTTTGTTTTTCTTTATATCTCCAGAACTTAGCATGGTGCCTTTCATATAATAGGCACTTAATAAATTCTTTTTTTTTTTTTTTTTTTTCTTTTTTTGGAGGGCAGTTGGGGTTAAGTGACTTGCCCAAGGTCACACGGCTAGTTTTTTGTGTTAAGTGTCTGAGGCCAGATTTGAAATCAGGTCCTCCTGACTCCAGGGCCGGTGCTCTACTCACTGCGCCACCTAGCCGCCCCCACTTAATAAATTCTTGTTGACGTGACCTAACATAGAACAAAAGGAGCAATCTTAAGTAAATATTTTTAAGGCAGTCATGTTAAGATGAGCTCAGTTAATTCACAACTGTTTTTTAAAAAAAACATACGATTACTATTTGCAAAACCAAAAAAAAAAAAAAGAATACAAGAACCAGTTTTTGAGATCTCTTCCCACCAGAGGTATGCTGATAAATATTAAAAACTGCCCCCTCATAAACAGTATATATATATACATATATATATATACGTTACTTTTAAATTTAATATGCATTATTAACATTTTATCTATTTATTTTCATAAGTCTATACAATTAATAAAATAATAAATAAAAAATAAAACCTTTGTTATTTCAGACATTTATGAAGTACTCAAAGATTGTCTAGGCTTTTCCTACTCTGCCTCCTTCTCTCTGGCACTCTGTTTCCACTTGCTTTCCCTTCCCTCCATGTCAAAACTTAATCCAATCTTTCAGCATAATTCCATACATGTTTATAGGACTTCCCAGTTTTTTAAGAAGTCTTATACATGTGTCACTGGCCCCTTTGGGACCTTTTGGTTGTGTGGCTATAATTCTGCTTCCTTAAGCCTGTGAGAAAACAACATGTCTCTATGTAAATTATTCATCAAAGGAGTTTGCTTATGTGAGCGCAATATCTGAAGATATCAGGTGCTAATCTGTTTAAGCTGCCAGGCTAGACCTTGTCAGTTGTTCTTTTTACAAAGTGCCAAGGATAGCCCTTCCCTAATGAATTGTAGTGGGCAGCCTGGTCTCACAGTAGGTGGAGTCAGGAAAACTCATTTTTATGAGTTCTTATCTGACCTCACATGTTTCCTTACTAGTGTTACCCTTGGCAAATCATTTAACCCTGTTTGCCTCAGTTTCCTAATTTGTAAAATGAGCTAGAGAAGGAAATGGCAAACTGTTCTAGTTATCTTTGCCAAGCAAACTCCAAATGGGGTCACAAAAAGTCAGACATGACTGAAAACTACTGAACAACAATGGATTGGAGTATCCCTTCTGGCCACAAGAGAATTCTTAGCCTGAAAACACCTAGGCTGATTCTTGAAGCTGCCAGACCCAAATGAATGTGTCACTGAAGCAGTTGTGATTTACTTTCTGGGTCCCAATTTAATCTAAGAGATGAAATGGAATATTGTTCAAAACAATAAAGTATGAAATCTGCTCTCTAGGTCTAACTCTGATCTTCTCACTCAATAAGACATTCCATTCTCTCAGGTCATTTCCAAATGCATTCATAGAGTTACACTTAGAATGCTATGATCACGTACGTACTTTATTGTATGCAGCATAAAACGAAAAGGAAATCAGGCCAAATGCTCATGTGTAGACACTTGTACCCAATCCTCTCCCTCTCTTGGCTCTCTTCCTGTTTCCGATCAGGATCTTATGTTGGGAGAAATCCCAGCCACACCTACAATTATCTCTGGAAAAGAATGGGTGGAAGGAGTATGTACTCCCTCTCTCAGGATTATGAACTAAAAAGAGAGAATAGTTTCCCTGGGTTCAGTTGAACACGATTCATAATAGCTGGCAGCCTCAGCAACTTTGTATCTCTGCTCTTCAAAAATCCTGGTTGCTCTCTCTATTTTGGAAGTATTCCAAGCTTTATCCTAGTCCACTGACTCCTTACAGTGCACAGGAGTCATGGAAACTATTAAACATCACTTGCTTCTCCCTGAAATCGATCAAAGTGGTGTCCATGCCTATTCATGCGGTCTTCGATCACCCCTATTTCTCCCTTCTTCCTTCTCTTGCCAAAAGTACAAATGACAAGGTCAGAAGAAGAAAAGAAGTAAAAAGGACATAATAGAAAGCAGAGATAACATATTTCTCACCTATTGTGCAGCTTCTGCCCTGATCTAGAGGTCCATTGAAACCCAGATGAGGAGGGAAGGATGATCACCATATTCTACAAGGATCATCAGAAATTGTGCTCTCTCTCTCTCTCCTCCTCTCTCTCTTCTTTCTCCCTTTTCCCCTCTCTTTGCTTCTCTCTTTCTCCTCCCTACATCTCTTTCCTTCTGTTTCTTTTTGTCTCCCTTTCTCCCTACTTCCCGCTTTCTTCTCTCTCTTCCCTTTCTCCTCCCTACCTCTCCTTCTTTCTCATTCTTTTTATGTCTGTTTCCTCCCTTTTCCCCCACTTCTCTCTCTTGTCTCTTTTCCTTTCCTGTCTCCCTCTGTCTCTGTCTCTATGTCTTTTTCTTTCTCTACTTAGTAAAAGAAGAAAAATATTAAGAGAGAAAACAGGATAAGAGGTATCAACCTCCAGAGTTCTGTCTAAGAAAGACAAACAGAATTAGGTTGTGTGCATGTTTATTTTCTTAAAATGGTGGGCACACATGTGAATGCATGGGAGCTGCAGTGTAACTGAGCTCTTTTGGGGAATGCAGATTATAGACCCAATGGTGAGGTAAGGCAGAAAGTAGTGCTCAAGAAATTTGGATCAAACTGGATACAGGATGTGACCAGCCAAAAAGTATTCAGGGACCACAATCTGACCTCAAGAAGATTGCTTTGAAGCCTCCCACAGTGGATTTATCTATATGCATTCACAAAGCATCTCCAACTACCTGACATTCCAGAACAGTGCTCCACTTTCCCCTTTCCTGTACTCTCTGCTTATCTGTATGTTCTACATGACATTCCTAGAGCAGGGATGTCTTTCCCTCCCCTCTCCTGTTTCCTCTCTTATTTTCTTAAACTGTAGTAGCCCCCCATTCTCCCCTTATCCTATTAAACTGTGTATAGAGCCGACACATAACCTGACAGTGCTGTGTTTCCCATGGGGATCAAGGCTTGCTGATATTGTTTCCCCTAGGGAGCAGGACTGGCTGGGTGCTGCAGCCTCCCATAAGGAACAGAGTTCACTGGGCATGTCACCCCAATAAATGCCTTTATTAACTTGGAGACAGTCTGACTAAATTCTTTCAGGACAGATACCTTGACTCTCACACGCTGATTCTTCACCATGAAGCAAAGAAGAGCACCTAACTCAGGATGTCTGACCTTTTGCCAGTTAAGATTACAGTTCCCAATAAGCAAGGAAGTACCTCTGACTTCAAGATGTCTGTGCAAGCTTAATCTGATCTTGTGGGTTTTGATATAGCAGGAGGATTTGGGGTTCACTCAGAGATCATCACAAAAGATTATTAATATATCAGTCCGAAGGACTCAAATCATCCTCTTGATTGGCTAGTCCAGGTTTTTGGCCTTTTTCAGG
Organism: Pseudocheirus occidentalis; assembly: GCA_028646575.1. NCBI lineage: Eukaryota > Metazoa > Chordata > Mammalia > Diprotodontia > Pseudocheiridae > Pseudocheirus > Pseudocheirus occidentalis. The sequence continues at coordinate 124,859,518 of CM053599.1, forward strand.
TGATGAGGGACTTGAGCAGGTCTCACAGAGAACAGTGGATTTCATATTCAATATTTCCTTTGATCCTTCCAACAGTCCTGTCAAGTATACAAGGAAAGTATTACCATCTCCCATTTTAGTGAAAATGAAATAGAGATTTAGAGAGGCTGACCACAGAGCTGGTAAGTAGTAGAATCAGGATGAGAATCCAGATCTTCAAATTCCTCTTTCTCAGGAAATTGACCCAGGACAAGAACAATCTCTTTCTTTTTGGTTTCACCTTAACCCAAGCTTAGACCGCTCCTGTCAGCTGCTGGTAGGAGCCTGGTTACTGCATAATACTAGAATCAGACTCACAGTCAGAACTGCCAGGACTTTGAGCAAAAATGACTGAAGGATTTTCTGTGCTCACTCTTCCTCCTCAAATTGCCTAGTATTTAATTTACTGGGCTATGTTCTTCTCCCTGCTCTTGAATATAAGGTACCTGAGAGCAAAAATTATTTCGTTTTTGTCTTTTGTAGCCTTGACTAGCACTGGGTTTTACACTCAGTGCTTAATAAGGGATGAATGGAATTTCATCCCAAACCCTCTTAATTGCAGTACCTTTTTTCTGCTAATTGTTTCTTGTTTATCCTGTACATAGCATATTTGTGCATAGCATATTTGTGCATAGTTGTTTGCATGTTTTTTCTCTATTAGATTGTGAGCTGGGCACAGGCAGGACCATTTTTTGCCTTACTTTGTATCCCCAGTACTTAGCATAATGTATAGTGGGTACTTAATAAATGTTTCTTAATTAACTGACTATCCCACAAAATGTCTCTGGTTCAAACTAAGGCAAAAATGACCAGTGATATTTTAAAACAGATTATAAGCCCCTACTTTAAGATCTTATTTGTTTTAAAATATCACAGATCCTTCCAAGTCATAATTTAAAGCAGTCTCTCTTTCTCCCTAGACTAATGACAACAAGGAAAGGGGGAAAGGGTCCTAGGTTGTGTAAACCCAGGACTCAGGTGTGTCTAGTCTTACAAAAGTCTATCTCTGGTTTCCAGATAGTTTCTCCCCCTTCTTATTTTGAGGAGTCTTCACAGAGGGTACAGAGAGTGTACCCCACTCAAAGACAACATGGATGTGAACAGGTTATCCATAAAGACTGTTAGGGTTGCCTGAGACCCCAAAATACCAACATGCCAGGTCCTGCAGAAAGAATTCCACTCAAGTGTTCTCAGACAAAGAAAAACAAAGTTTATTAATAGCTCACCATATGGGGTAGACTCTCAAGGAGCCTGTCTATGCTAGGTCATTCTATGGCCCTCTCACACCACATGGAGAGAAGATGGGATCTTATATACAGAAAAGTTGTGGGGAGAATCTAGGGGTAGTCTAAAGGAGGAGTTTGGGGAGGGTCTTCAGGAGGAGTCAGATGAGGTCAGACTCCAATAATGAGTTTGGAGAGGGTCTTCAGGAGTCAAGATGAGGTCAGACTCCAGTAATGAGTGATTAAGGGTGGGAAGTTGCTGGAGTTGCTACCTGGAGACCACAGACAATGGTGGACCAGGCCTGTTCAAGGGTGGGAACCAGAGCATCAAGGGTGGGAAACTATTGGAACAAAGGAGGGCTAAAGACTTGGGCAGAACCACAACTTAAGGCCCATGACCTCAGGCAAATGCCTTCCCTTGGGAAGATTCAAGGGGAGCTCAAGGGGGGTCCCAAAGCCTGCACCTCATCAGATGTATATGTACATACATGTATACACATGTATGCAATATGTGTGTGCTCACACAGATACACTCACATGCAAAGCAGGTATAAGATAATGGTGGAGAAAGTAGTAGCTACTGGGGGGTGAGGAAAAAAGAAAGTGACTCTTAACATGTGTGAGACGCAAAGAAAACAGGATTCTAAGAAGTATTTGAATTAGATAATTTCACTGGTTATGTATACAACCAAATGTATTTTTCTTGAGAGCAGTCCTTTTTGTCTTTATAGATCCAGCCTAGCATGGTATATGTCACTTAAAAATTAAGCACCCCCAGATACTTAGTAGGTCAAGTCAACAATCATTTATTAAGTACCTACTATGTGCCAGTCCCTGGGTTAGGTGCTGTTTATTCATTTCAGTCTCTCTGACTCTTCATGACTCCATTTGGGGTTTTGTTGGCAAAGATAATGGAGTAGTTTGCCATTTCCTTCTCCAGCTCATTTTCCAGATGAGAAAACTATGGTAAATAGAATTAAGTGGCTTGCCCAGGGTCACACTGCTAGTAAGTGTCTGAGAATGGATTTGAATTCAGGAAGTTGAGTCTTCCTGATTCCAGGGCTGGTCTTTTACTGCTCTGTTAAGTGCTAGGCCTATCGAATAAATGAATGAATGACCAAGTTAATTGCAACCTCTCAGATTTAACAGATAGTTTTAGAGTTAGAATGGCAAATCTAGTCATGAACATATCTGAATTTAGGTAGTCTGATTCCTAGACAACAGACAAGGTGCTACTGAGCTGGTAACTGAAGCATTTCTAGTTTGCTAGAACCTGCCAAACCTTTCACTCTCCTGGCATAGCCTTTGAGAACCCAAGGGCACATTCATACCAAAAGGAAATGGTAAAGTAGAACTGAAGTGGAGGATAATCATCATTATTATTTACTTTAATTCAATTCCACAAACATTATTATTATGTAGAAAGTACTGTGATTTGTGGGAGAAGTAGGACAAAGGTTTCCATATCAACAGCATAACAATTTCTTGGCTAGGGAGAAAACAAAACAAAAAAACCCCACCAGTTTCACTAATTCTCACGATCTTCTTCCTTGGGTAGACCAGAGTCAAGATAAGGGTTGAAAGGAATCTCCTTAACCCTACTCCACCCTACTATTTTATGGTTTTTCTAACGGAATGCCTACAATGATTCATGTACACAGATTAGCAGAGATATGATAGTGATAAGGTTGAGGGTTCCATAAAGGGAATCATAAAAATGAGGTATTAGGGCTGCCCAAGACCTCAAAATACCAACATGCCGGGTCCTGCTGAATGAATTTGACTCAGACAAAAAAACAAAATTTGTTGAAAGTTCACCATATTGGGTAGTCTCTTAAGTATCTGTAACACTTGCATTGGGCAAGAGGGCCAGAATCATTTGACACAGAGTAAGTCTGTGCTAGAATTTATTCTCTGGTCTTCCCTCTTTCATGGAAGCAAGATAATATCTGGTTTTTGTTTTAGTTTTTTTTTTGCTTTTTTTTTTTTTGGAGGGCAGTTGGGGTTAAGTGACTTGCCCAAGATCACACGGCTAATTTTTGTGTTAAGTGTCTGAGGCTGGATTTGAACTCAGGTACTCCTGACTCCAGGGCTGGTGCTCTATTCACTGCACCACCTAGCCACCCCACTAGCAAGATGGTATCTGATACATAGAAAGGGTGAGGTAGGAATCTAGGGGTGGTCTAGAGGAGGAGTTTGGGGAGGGTCTTCAGGAGGAGTCAGATGAAGTCAGACTCCAGTAATGAGTGATTAAGGGTGGGGAGTTACTAGAGGTTACCTGGAAAGGACAGACAATGGTGGGCTAGGCCAGTTCAAAGGTATAACAGATTTGGGTATAGATATTTTGGGAGGATCAAGGGTGGGAAGTTGCTGGACTGAGGAGGGCTAAAGATTTGGGCAGAACCACTATGAAAGGCTTAAGGCCTCAGGCAAATGCCTCAGTGGGAAAATTCAAGGAGAGCTGAAGGGGATTCCCAGAGCCTGTACCTCATCACATAGAGGATCAAGAAGCAGTGTTGATGGGTATACTGATGAGGTGGTGGTTTAGTGGTTAGGATTTGGTGCTCTCACTGCCATGGCCCAGGTTTGATTCCCAGTCAGGGAACCATAAAAATGAAGAGGAACCCAAAGAGGATTAAGTCTGCCTGAGACCCCAAAATACCAACATGCCGGGTCCTGTGGAAAGAATTCCACTCAAATCTTCTCAGCCAAAGAAAAAGTAAAGTTTATTGAAAGTTCAAGTTCACCATATGAGGTAGACTCTTAAGGAGCCAGTCTATGCTAGATTGTTCTATGGAGCTTTCACACAGAGCAAGTCTGTGCTAAGCTATTCTATGGCGCTCTCACAGAGCAAGTCTGTACCAAGCCATTTCACAGCACTCTTCTAAAGACAGAGGGAAGATAGGGTCTTATATACAGAGGAATCTAGGGATGGTTCAGAGAAGGAGCCTGGGGAGGGTCTTCAGGAGGAGTCAATGAGGTCAGACTCCAGTAATGAGTTTGGGGAGGGACTTCAGGTGGAGTTAATGAGGTCAATGCAAGAGTGGATTGATATTTTGATAGGCTGAAGGGTGGGAGGCAGATAGACAATGGAGCTTCAGGCTAGTAACAGGTTTGGGCCCAGCCACAATGAAATACTTATGGCCTCTGCAAATGCCTCCTGAAGATTCTATCAGACTTCAAGAGGTTTCCCAGAGTATGTACCTCAAAGATTCAAGGAGAGCTCAAAAGTGGGGGAAGGTCCCAGAGCCTATACCTCATCAATACCACATTAAGAGCATAAGCTGTCCTGGCTACATACATCACCAATCATGTGTGGTTTTTTTTTAAATTCATTTATTAATTTATGGAATAAAATGGGCATTTTCATAATATAGTATAATAAAAAATGATTGCACATGAAGTTGCAAATCTTTTGTGTACAATTTGTTATTCCTTTAAAATATATAATAAAATTAGTGTGTAAATTTCCTTTTTTCCTTTTTTTTTCTCCTCCCCAAGATGGCTACTATTAGACACAAATAGGTATATATGTAAAATTCTTTCATAGATACTTCTATTTTTCAGTTCCTTCTCTGGATGCAGATAGCACCTTTCTTCACATGTTAAAAGCCAGATTTGAACTCAGGAGGATGAGTCTTCCTGACTTCTGGCTTTTATAGATCCTTAATATGTCCTTTATAATTAATTTGGATATTTATAATAGTCAAAATGACTTATACACTCAAAGTCATTCTTAAAACAATATTGCTAGGGAGGGCAGATTGGGGGAGAAGGTAGTTAGAAGCAAACATTTTTGAAAAGGGATAGGGTCAAAGGAGAAAATAGAATAAGTGGGGAGTGGGATAGGAGGGAAGAAGGGAAAAAATCTGCAACTCAAAGTTTTAAAAACAATTGTTTAAAAATTTTTTTCTAGATGCAACTGGGAAATAAGATATACAGGCACTGGGGTATAGAAATCCATCTTGCCCTACCAGAAAATTGGGGGGGAGATGGGGGAGGATATAAGAGAGAACAGAATGGGGGAAGGGGTATTCAGCAGGGTAGCTATTTTGGCGTGGGGTTAGGGAAAAGACAGGGAGAAAAATTTGTAACTCAAAATCTTGTGGAAATGAATGTTGAAAACTAAAAATAAATAAATAAGAAAAATACCCAACATTGCTGTTACTATATACAGTGTTCTCTTGGTTCTGCTCATTTCGTTCTTCATTATTTCAGGCAAGTATTTCTATGATCTTTGAGCTCATTGTTCCTTACAGCACAATAATTTTCCATCCCAGTCATATACCATGACTTCTTCAGTCATTCCCCAGTTGATGGGCATCCCTGCAACATGTTTTTCTACCTAAACATTCCTTCATAAATTTTCCTGGACATTTGTGTACTCTGGTCATGCATGTTTCTCTTATATATCACCTTTCCCACTGATGATGTAGGAACCTGCAGGACAGTATAATCTTACATGTATGGGAGGGATTGTTCTAGTCACTTGTTTTGCTATTCTGTTTGAATCAGTTTCTTCTACCCAGAAATAATATGTTCTTTTGTTGCCTGATAAAAGGAAAAAAAATTGGACAAGGCTTCTTAGTTTTGAATGGATAACCAAATCCTACGATTACTAATAAAATTATCATTATTGCCCATAAGCCCAGTTCCATTTATAATAAAAGTCATAGCGTACAAATATAGCATTTCCTCTGGGCTCACTCCGTGAACTCACTCTGGCACTTGCAGGTTGGATACCCAGGGAGATAACTGCTGCCTTAGATTCTAGGGATAGCTCTGAGAGTGACTATCCTCATAACACTGTAGTTCATGAGCCCCTATTGGTGTGTTCCTCCTTAAAAATCAGACCAGAGACTCAATTAACTTTTTAGAAAAGGCATTTCCTAAAATGGCAAATAAAGAACACTAGTTTCAAATTATTTCCCCCACAGCTTGAAACACACCTTCCCCTGAATACATACAGAGTTTGTGGGGAAAGTGGACTTAAAATTAAAGTACAATGATAATGAAGTAAATATATAAGAACACATGTGGCAAATGAGTACTTCCCAACTCTTATCCTTGGGTGTCCTTTTCTTAGTTGATTGAGTCATCATGAAGCTCTCCTTAGATGTAATTCTCTACTAGCCTTCAGAGGTCAACACCTCCCTCCCTATAAACTGTACTTCCACATCGATAACAGGAATTTCCACTAATGTTGGCTACAATTGGCTCTCATGGTCACTGCTGCTGTTGCCATTCTCCTCTGACTGCCAAAGATACAAAAATTAACAGACCTCATAAGATCACTGCCTAGATGCATTGTCCTCAAGGCTATAATTCAATCACTTACTCATAAAAGCAAATACAAAATATACAGGGCAGCCATATGTTCTTGGTCATTATTGGCTAGGTCATTATTGGGAAAAGACCTTTCCTCTAGCAAGGGAAAAAGCTCAAAGAGGCCCTTGAGCTTCAAAACTGAGAAAGAGAAAGAGAAAGATTGTCAGCTTGCTCTCTGTCTCTCTGTCTCTCTGTCTCTCCCTTTCTCTACACTGAAATTTGACTCAGAAATCCTATAGTTAACACTTCTCTCTCTACAGCCAATTAAAAGATTTCATCATTATAGAGTTCTAGTCCCTCAGTCCACATGACCAGAAGCATGCTGCTCCTAAATTTCCATTTGGTCACAGGGACTGGAAGTAAGCAGGAAATACCTGTGCATGCTATAAAGCGTGGTCTCCCTAGACCAGTCCACCTCCATTACACAACTAGCATTCCAAGCAATATAAATACCAGTCAGGGGTCCAAACCAAATTCATATGTAAATATTGCTTAATATGAAAAAGCATATGTTCTTTTTTTTTTAACCCTTATAGCAAGGGACTGTGCCAGTCAGGCTCAAATTATTATTCTATTGGCATCCTATATGTAATATAAACCCACATATCAACAAAGTATGAGATCACACTCTGTGTTTACATATATACCAGTGACAGAAGGATTATTTGTTTTTGGTGAAATCTGGAAAGCCGCTGGAGAGTAAAGACTTTCTCTCATTCATCTTTACATCTTATTCAATCCTTAGCACCAGTATCTTGCACATACTGATACTCAAGAAATATTTTTAATTAATTTTTTTCCCTTCCTTCCCCATCATTGAACAACAACAACAAACAAACAACAAAATCTTTATAAGAAATGTTATAGTTAAATTAAACCGTTTCTGTGTTGGCCATGTCTAAAATAATTATCTTGTTCTGCATGCTGAATCTATTGCCTCTCTATTAGAAATTGTGGGATATGCTTTGTCATCAGTCTTCAATAGATATTAGTTGAAGGACTGAATAGACGGATGAATGAATGACAAGAATAGAGAAGAGCAAAGATCTGTGACCCTATGCAGTACCCAGGAACTTGGGAGTGGCAGTAGGGTGGAGAGAGGGGGAGTTCCTTTTTAACAGAACTCAGAGATTTCTGAATAGCTCTAGCTTTGTGTAGTGGCTATCAGCAGATAGTAAGCAAGAGGCAGCCAAACAAAGAGAGAGAATCTGATATCTTTTGATTAATGACAAGATGGATCCTTTGGAAAGGTTCTGCATAATTAATAAGCTGCATTGTCATTGGTAATGACCCACTCTGCAGGTTGAAGCTGTCTAGGTTCAATATGAGATGGGTTTTCTTGTGGAACCTGTTCCCTTGAAGACACCTTCAGAAGATGCTGCTTTTATAGACTTTTGGAAAAGTGATGTATACAGACACCAACAGGGAGAAAAATTGCTTTTGTTCTTCATGTAGGTTTTAGTCACATCTGAGAAGGGAACAGAAGAAGTCTTAGCATAAACATCTTACTTTTTTTTTTTTTTTTTTTTGCTTTTTGGAGGGCAGTTGGGGTTAAGTAACTTGCCCAAAGTCACACGGCTAGTTTTTTTGTGTTAAGTGTCTGAGGCCGGATTTGAACTCAGGTACTCCTGACTCCAGGGCCGGTGCTCTATTCACTGCGCCACCTAGCCGCCCCCTAAACATCTTACTTTAATGTGACACTGCGTGTGTCCTTTTGATTTTCTGGACCTCGGTTTCCCCTCTTGTAAAATAAAGGAGTTAAATTAGATGGACTTTAAAATCTCTTCCAGCTCTCATTCTTTGGTAACAAAGCCCACTGTTTTGCAAATATTAGTACAGAACTCTCTCCTCCCCCAGCTCCAGCCCCTTCCCTTGTCCTCTGTCCCCTACTGTTGGAGGATTCTGTATGCCTGCCTTTGTGTAAATCCTGGGCTGCCCCCACTGACTCCAGCAACCTTTCTCTATGCATTGACTGATCTGGAGCAGCTGTTCATTCATGGGGAACACTGGCTGTCTCCATAACAACCACAGCTCACTTGTGGCCTCCTAAAAACTGGAGTGGTGGTGTTTGGGTGTCACTGCCAGGTGCTACCACCTTGTACGTGGTTTTTAGCTCTGGATCCTCCTCACCTGCAAATACCTGTGCAGAGGATGTAGCTTATGTCTTGTTGCACTGGGAATTCGCAGCTGCCACGAATTGATTGCATAAAGGGAGTGTTCTCATAAAGCTTAGAAATCAATACAGATGTAAGCTTGCCATGTCTAGCCTGAAGAAATTGCTTTGTTAGATATGTGATTTATGGTTTTGCTGTTGACCTTTATTTTCTGGGCACTGTTTGGTGTCTCAGAGGAAAACTGTTTATTCTCATTGTCACTAGGAGTAAAGACAACTTACTCAGCCTTTGGGTTCTCATCTAATTTTGTAATAATAAAAGCCTGTCTCCTTTTTAGGCACTATGTAGCAGAATGCAGAATTTTAAAAAATGATTCCTAAGGTCATAGCAGTAAAGCTTTGGATCTAGAAGGGAACTGGATCATCACTGAGTCTGACACTCCCCCATCCCTTATTTTGCAAATGAGGAAACAGGTCTGTTGTTTGATTCTTCATGAGCTCATTCAGAGTTTTCTTGGCAAAGATAATGGAGCAGTTTGCCATTTCCTTCTCCAGTTCATTTTCCAGATGAGGAAACTGAGGCAAATAGAATGAAGTGATTTATCCAGGGGTCACATAGCTAGTGAGTGCCTGAGACCAGATTTGAGATGTGTTTTTCTGATTCTAGGCCAGACCTATACAATTTGGCAATAGGTAGGGCCAAACTTAAAACAGGATAAACTTCTTTGGGCAGCAGATAGGTTAGACAAGAGACAGAATGACAATGGCTGGTTGCCACAGGTCACATAGCAAACAGGGGAATGCATAGTGGCAACACTACATTTTTCACTACCCACCAGAAATCATTTGACAGTCTGCAAGCAGCCTGCAGGCCGTATGCTGTGCAGGCCAGCTCTAGGCCCAGCGCTCTATCCAGTGTGCCATCTATTTTAGAGATTGAAACAATTTGCTAGATGCCATACAACCAATTAGTACGTCCCTATCATTTCTAAATCCATGCTTCAAAGGAAAAAAAATAGCCTTAGAAGTATTTTCCCAGGGTGGCTAGGTGGCGCAGTGAATAGAGCACCGGCCCTGGAGTCAGGAGTACCTGAGTTCAAATCCGGCCTCAGACACTTAACACACACACACACAAAAAAACTAGCCGTGTGACCTTGGGCAAGTCACTTAACCCCAACTGCCCTCCAAAAAGAAAAAAAAAAAAAAAAGAAGTATTTTCCCCCAAGATTCCAGATGCTCAATAAAGTGCACCTACCAACAAAATCAATGGACAACGTAAGTGATGGTCCATCAGCCCAAACTTTGGATTTGATCTTGGGGGCAGTCCCCTGACATCTCCAAATCATTCTTTCTGGCTCATTTTGTTCTTACCCAGCATTACCTCTGAGAAATCTTCAAACACAATTTGTATAGCTCATGCCTAGGTCTACATATATCAGTCTCTCAATCAACAAGCATATAGTAAGTGCCAACTGTGTACTAGGTACTGTGTGAGGCCCTTGTGATGCAAAGACAAATGAAATCATACCCTCAAGCTGTGCTCTCTAGATCTCCAAATCCCAGACAGTCACTCAGGGTGACAATGTGTATCAGATAGAAAACAATCCAGAGAAAATGCAGAAAACACATAAAGGATTCATAGTAACTCCTAAGCAAGGTGTTTAACTCTCTCCCTCTCTCTGTCTCTGTCTCTGTCCCTCTTTCTCTCTGTCTCTCTCTCTTTCCCTCTCTCTCCCTCTCTCTTTCTCCTTTTCCTCTCTTTCTCTCTCTCTCTTTCCTTTTCCTCTCTCTCTTTTTCTCTTTCTCCTTTTCCTCTCTCCTCCTCCTTCTCTCTCTCTCTTTCTCTCTCTCTTTCCTACTTGCTCCCAGAGTCCTATACAGTCTTCTAGACTCATATTACCAACTGTTCTGTGGTTTGAACTCCTCTGAGAAGGGAAATAAATATGGAGTTCCTAGAAGAGGCAACCCCCTCACATTTCAGTGAGGCCCTCTTTTATCCCAAGAATAGACTCCAGTTCTTACTCTAAAGTTTAGATTTCTCTCATAAGGAAAATTAGGGGTTGCTGGAAAGGTCACTCCCTTCTGGACTTACACTATCTGCAAGTCATACTGGTAGAGAAGGATAAAGCCCACATTTTCTCCCTCCTATTTCAGCTTTACTACAGGATTTCTCAAGCTTTTTTTTGTGTGTGTAATGGGACAGTAGTCTAGCAAACCTTATGAGCTCCTTAGCAGAATAGTATTTTGAAATAATTGAAAGAAATATTAAATTGCAGTTACAGGTGAGTAAAAATAAGACCAGTTTTTTATGGCCATGTTATGATGTTATATATGAAATATAACATCAACAATAACAAGAGTAGTAGTAGTAGTAGTAGTAGTAGTAACTAGTATTGATACGGTGCTTTTAGATTTGCACAGTGTTCTACAAATGGTCTTATATTTGATCCTCAGTACAATTCTGAAAGAATGTATGTGCTCTTATTATCCCCATTTTACAGATGAAGAAACTGAATTACAATAAGGTTAGGTGATTTACTCAGGGTTATACATCTAGTAAGTGTTTGAACCAAGATTTGAACTTGACCTTCCTAATTCAAAGTTCAGCATTCTATGCCTTGAACCACCCAGTTGCCTACTGAATTTATCCCTTGTAGGTTCTTGGACCTCAGGTTAAGAATTCTTGCTTTAATCCCTTGAGTTTTCCAGCTGCAGGGAATCATGTGAATGATCTTCTCTTCCTCAAGAGACCAGCACTGCCCAGGAATTCTCCCTTTTCTTACTAGGAAGCACAGAATTCCTAAACTTAATGTTGCTAGAAAGGCAACCTTGTGCACTCTCCCTGTCTTTAGAAAATTTGATTCTTGGGGGCGGAGCCAAGATGGCAGCATAGAAGCAGTAAGGTCCCGCAGCTCCCACACTGCCACCCTAACCACCCATAAAATATGAGCCTAGACAGAGTCTAGGACTCTCAGCCTCACAAAAATACAAAAAACACATCTCTCACTGAAGGCAGCTCAGCAGCAGGGACTCATTGTGGCGGCCTGGAGTGGAGGCTGGCCCAGCCTGAAGTCGAAACCGCGGCCAGGCCTGGGGTGGTGGGAAGGAGCCAGGCTGAGCTGAGCTGAGCCATGCCGCAGCCAGTCTTCAGAGGAGAGGATCTACAGCCTCCAGCACCTCCACATCTGCCAATGCATGAGGAACGGGAAGGGACAGGGGCAGCTTGTGCCCAGAGCAGAGACCAGCCCAGCCCAAAACCGCAACACGGCCAGGCCAGGCCCCAGGGTGACCAGGAGTTGCTGAGCCTCACAAGCCACAGCTTGAGTCTACTTCAGAGAAGATCTATTGCACCTGAGGGAATCTTCACATTCAGCAAACCAGGATTAGACGGTCAGTGAAATTGAAAGTGAAACTTTGAAAATTAATTTGGAAGAGGAAAAGCAGTTCGGCCAATCTGCCCCCGGGGCAAGGAAGCAGTGGGGGAGGGGAACTGCTGGAACCGGCAGCAGCCCCCACTGGGCTGCTTCAGAGCCCCTGGACTGCAGACTCCACAGTGGGGCTGAATTGATTTATCAGGGCCAAGTACTCTTGCGTTAAGCGGCCTGGATCTGGATCATGGTCGTGGGTGGTGGTCCTGGGGTGTGCTTTCAGCAAGCCAAAGCTGGGGGGACTTGCAACACCCCCCTAATAGTTCCGGCCGCTGGGAAAACCCCAGCGATTTGGAACAGAGCTTTCCCCCTGGAAGCAGAGTTTCACAGAGCTAAAAAAAAACCAACCAATTAACCGACTGGCCAACATGAGGAAAAGGAAGCAAAATAAGAACAGCAATAAAACTCTAGAATCGTTTTTTGTGGACAAAAAGGATCAAAAGATGGAACGGGAGGAAGAAAACCCAGTCAGAACTCCCACACCAAATGCTTCCAAGACACTTGAAGAATGCCTAGAAGCTATACATCAACTGCAAAAGGACTTTGAAAACCAAATAAGAGAAGTGGAGGAAAAATTGGG
>CM053599.1:124872707-124895241 GCA_028646575.1 Pseudocheirus occidentalis
GCCCAGTGGAGGCTGCTGCTGCTCCGTTCCTGCTGCTGCAGCTGCCTCCCACTGCTTCCTTGCCCTGGGAGCAGTTTGGCCAGATCCGCTCTTCTCCTCCCGAGTTAGCAAAATCCACTGACCTTTCTCTTAGTCCTTTTTTCTTCTGGCCTGATAAATGTGGTAACTGTGCCTCCAGTGCAGCCAATCTGGTCTCCTATAGACACGGCTCCCCGCAGATGCCCCAGGGCCTGACCTGGTCGGGGTTTCGGCTGCAGCCCCCAGACTGCTGCGAAGAGCCCCACCTGCTGAGCTGCCTGTAGCAACAGATGAGCTTTCTGTCTTTTGGAGAGTTTTGGAGCTTGAAAATCTGTTTAGAGTCCCATTTTATGAGTTTTTTAGAGTGTTTGTGTGGGACCTGCGGTGCTTTGCTGCTTCTATGCTGCCGTCTTGGCTCCGCGCCCTCAATTTGTAATTCTTAGCCACCACAAAAAGAGCTACTATAAATGTTTTTCTATGTGTGGCTCCTTTTCTCGTTTTTATGATCTCTCTTGGATATAGCCCTAGAAGTGGTATTACTGGATCGAAGGGCATGCGCAGTTTTATAGCCCTTTGACCATAGATCCAAATTGTTCTCCAGAATGATTGGATCAGTTCACAACTCCAACAACAATGCATTAGTGTTCCAACTTTCCCACATGTTCTCCAACATTTATAACTTCTGTTTTGTCATTTTAGCCCATATGACAGATGTGATGCAATACCTCAGAGTTGTTTTGATTTGTATTTCTCTATTCAATAGTGATTTAGAGCTTTTTTCATATGATTATAGATAGCTTTAATTTCTTTGTCTGAAAACTGTCTGCTCATATCCTTTGACCATTTACCAACTGGGGAATGACTTGTACTCTTACAAATTTAACTCAGTTATCTATATATTTTAGAAATGAGGCCTTTATCAGAGACACTGCTTGTAAAAATTGTTTGAGGACATAGTTTCAAATTGCTTTTCAGAATGTCAGGACCAATTCACAGTTCCACCCACAGTGCATTACTGTTTTCCCATGGCTCTACCAACATTTTTCATTTTTCTCTTTTATCATCTTTGCCAATCAGATTGATATGAGGTGGAAACTCATTAAAGTGAACCATATCCAATGGTATATCAACATTCCTTAGGTAACAATGTCATTAGGGAATCATAACACAATCATCTTTGAAGTCAATGAAGCTAAATTAGTGTAGCACATGCTCTAGAGCTACACAATCCTCACTTGCACTGGTCCCCAAAGGATGGCTGTTACAACCTTTCATGATTCTAGGGTTAACCTTGGTGGGGAGATTTCTATAGCTATAGTTTATGAGCCCCAACTAGTGTGTCTCACCCACTGATTATCCATAGATATAAATTAGTCAGACAGACTCAGCTTTTAGTAAGACATACTTACTAAGGTGGCAGGATAAGAACAATTGGTACAAAGCATTTCCCCAGGAATGCTGTACACAGTAACAGCAGTATAGTAAGATGATCAACTGTAAATGACTTAGCTATTCTCAGTAATACAGTGATTCAAGACAACTCTGAAGGATTTATGATGAAAAACGTTATGCATCCCCAGAGAAAGAACTGATGGAGTCTGGATACGGATCAAAACATACTTTTTAAACCTTATTTTCTTCAATTTTTGTTTTTATTTGTTTTCTTTTAAACATAATATGGAAATGTTTTGTATGACTACACATGTATAACCTGTATAAAATTTCTTGCCTTCTCAATGGGCAGGGAGGGAGAGAATTTGGAACTCAATTTTATTTAGTATTTTATTTTTGCCCAGCTACACGTAAAAACAATTTTAACATTCTTTTTAAATGTTTATTTATTTAGTTTTAGTTTTTAACATTCACTTTTATAAGATTTTGAGTTTTTATTTTTCTCCCTCTCCTTTCCCTCCCTCTAAACCCCCTCCCCAAGATGGCATGCAATCTGATACAAGCTATACATGTATAATCATATTAAAAATATTTTCACATTAGTCATGTTTTAACATTCATTCTTAAAACTTTGAGTTACAAATTCTCTCCCTTTCTCCCTCTTCCCCCCTACTGGGAACTCAATTTTTAAAATGAATGTTGAAAATTACTTTTACATGTAATTGGGGAAAAACAAAATACTAAAGAAAACAATAAAAGTAAAACAAAACATTTCCCTAAAAGTCTATGACACATTCTCTCTCCAGTACATACAGAGTCCAAGGAGAAGTAGACTCAACCTTAGAGAACACATATGCCAAAGAGGTAACTTAGAAGTAATGGCAAGCACTCTAGCATACCGAGGATGGCTGCTAGCACAGGTTCTTTGATCTGCTTTTCTAAAGGAAAGGAACTCAAAAGGGGTTAACAATCTTACTTTAATCAAACATATATATCATTCACTTAATTCAGGGGAAAAAGTCATCACCCTGAACTTCAGAAAATACAAACAGAAATTACATGCAGACAAAAAATACAGACTGAGAAAATCAACAGACAGGGCTTCTAGCTTTCTGACCACTACTTACATACATAGTTAGTTACCAGAGAGAGAAGCACCAACATCGGTGTTTTCAAAGCTGGGTGGTTCAATGGCTACCCAGAGTCTCATTTGGCCAAATCATACAACTCTTCAAATAAGTGAGCCCCAAAGCAAAACCTCAGCTCAGAGTATATATACCCTTCTTCAAGATTAGAGAACATCACAGCCTTTGTGACCCACTGCCTAATTACAAAATAACAAAAGGTGTGGGCCTTCCTGAAAAACAAGCCTCCCCTAAGCAAGCTTCTCTTGTTGGGCTCCAAATGAGGCCCATTAAAGAGCAGGAAAGATCTTTAAATTCCTTTACCACTACAAGATGATGATTTCTAGAAATCCTTTCCTCCCCTTTGTAGGAGTTGTCATGAAGTTCCTCTTAGGTATTATGGAGATCTCTGCTAGGCTCCTTTTAGAGTCCTGAAGACCCCTTTTCTTGGTATATCTACTTTGTCCTCAAGTTCCTAATGCAGATGCTACTGGCAACCACAACTGTTCCAGGGACAGTTCTAAGTCACCTATAAGAAGTCCAAATTCTTCTGACCTTTTGAAGTTCACAAAGTCATCCTCTGGTCAAGGAAGTATGGGGGAGGAGGCAGAGGTTCTCCCCACTCCCTTCCATCCCCCCCTCCAATCTCTTCTCAAATGATTCTCTTTTAGGTGCTTTACTGAGATTGCTTTCTTCAGGCTGAGTGCCTTATTCCGAACCAATTTACTGTTTTTATCCAAACCTCACAAGCATGACTGACTTTTCAACCAATCCTAATTGATCTCTTCTATGGTATCATATCATTGCATCTGATGGCTGGAAGTATTTTGCTCCTTTCAGACTGATTGAGGAGTTTTCATACCCAATTTATTGCCTTTGATTGATCTAATGTTAGAATTCTCACTGGTATAATTACTTACTTTAAGTAGAGTGGAATGATTGATTATTTCAATCAACACCTATCCTTACATGCATAAAAAGGGATGAAAGTTTAAAAGATCATAATAAGATTATAATTCTGGAGCACGAAGATACTTCAGAGGGCTGCTAGTATAACTCTCACATTTTACAGATGAGGAAACTGAGGCTTGGAGAGGTTAAGTGACTTGGCCAAGGCCAGGCAGATAATAAATGCTAAACAGGGAGCTCAGGTCCTCTGATGGAAACTTATTGTGGTTTCTACTGTAACACAGTGGCCCCATTATTACAGAGAGATGAGTGCAAAATGGGTATTTGGCACAACTACATCATGAGAAAGTCAGAAAAACTATAGGCCCAGAGCTCATGACAACCCCACCACATAAGTACAAAAATAAATACATTATGAGGGTCAGACTAATGCTGCCTTGTTGGACAATTCACATATTACCAATGAGTAAGCCAGCTCCTGACCTGTTTAACTTAGACTGATCAACAGACCATGCTTCTGGAATCATAGCTAAGAAACTTCACTCAACTCCAGCATTCTGCTCTCTTTGCCATTTTAGAAAGCTTGCTGGATTTTTCAGATTATGTCTTTATACCTTCTGAAGATGGCATTGTTCATTTCTCTCCCACAAACCTTAGCTTCCCCTTCTGATCTCATCCATGACCGGGCCATCTCCAGTTGTGCTGATCTATATCTGGCCACTGGACCCAAATGGTTCTGGAGGAGAAAGTGAGACTGGTGACTTTGCACAGCCTTGCCTCACTTAAATCCAATTCACTTGCAAGTCATGGCATCAGAATGAAGGACAAACAACAGGATAAGCTGAGCACCCGAATCTCATTACCGTTTTGATTGATTCAAATTTTGACACTTCAGTGTTTTCTCAACTTACCATCAGTTGCCTCCCTTTTCTGACTAGGGGACTGGAAGGTAGAGAATTAAACTCCTCCCAAGACCTTTCTTTATAGAGGACTCACAAAATTCCAGGTAATTCTATTTTCCATCAGTATCTCTGCTTAGCACACTGCCCAGTACATGGTAGGTGCTTAAAAATGTTTATTGAATTGAATTCCACACTCTGCACAATTGCTGATACTTCTAGGTGGTATTCCAAAATATCCCCAATTGGTGTACTTTACAGCACATTCAACTGCACTAAAGATTGAATAACTATGATGAAAGATGGTGAGCCACCACCACTATTGGTAACTATGTCACCGTTCTGGAATTAAAATGTGAATTTAGATCTAATTTGATTCAATGTGAGATAAAATTAATTAACTAATTCAACCAGCAACTGTACTTCAACAGAGTAATTACTATATCTTGAAATATGTAAAACATTTCCTTTTAAAAACCAATCAGTTTGATCACATCCAAGGAGGAAGCAGCTAAAGAATGATTTTAAGAATTGCTATTTCTCAGTTCTGTCAGCTGTGTAGAAAGTAAATCTGATGCCCAGTGACTGGGGGAAAAATGCATATAAGAAAATAGTATGGTACCCTAGAAAGAATCTGGAATCAGGAGAAATGAGTTTGACTGCCCAACTCCAAACTAAAAAGCGAGGTGAATTTGGACAAGTCACTTAATCTGCTTTAAGCCTTAGTTTTCTCATTTATAAAATGGGGACAGTAATGTTTGTCCTACCTATTTCACAAAGTTGTGAGGAAAGCACTTTGCAACACTTAACCTATTATATAAATCTGAGCTATCTCTATTATTACAAGGATGATGCTGTCATCTACCTTGGGTCATCAATGGTCAGGTCTTCCCTGGAGTACTGGTTTTGGACTCAGGAAGACCTGGGTTCAAGTCCATCCTTTATCACAAACTGACTTTCTGAAGCTGGACAAATCACTTATTCTCTCAATGCCCAAGGCAGCTCCCTAAGACTGAGAAAGTGCATGCTTTCATTAGGAGAGGACATTCCTTCCTGGAAACTTCCTGTTTAGATGAAATCACAGATCCAAAGAATGAAATATGATAAAATAATAATAATCATTTACATATAAATTGAGAACACTTTTTGAGGCAATCAAAGTTAAGTGACTTGTCTAGGGTCACACAGCTAATAAGTATCTAAAGCCAGATGTGAACTCAGGTCTTCTTGACACCAGGGCTGGTGCCATCTAGTTTCCCTAAGAACATTCTTAATTGGGGTATTAGGAGGGAATGGATGGGTTTTGACAAGCAATATTCCACAGTAGACAATATACTTCCTTACTATTAACATTTGACTGAAAGACTTAGAGAATACAAGATTTCAGTGTGCTTATTGTTTTGATGATATTTAAAAAAAAAAAAGCATCAGACAAATCAACAAAGTAAAGTGCTGCCTGAAAGGCTCTCTTCCAATAAGATGTCTCCCATCCAAACATCAAAATTACTTGATTCCTAGAAAATGATAACCATAGCTATAACTTTGTTTGACAACCCACTGAATGTGAAAATAAGGCAACGCACACAACAGTGAGATACACTCGCCAAAAGAATTCATCCCTATGATAGAAGAGACTGGGTGCAGAATCCAAGTGGGAGAGTGATTCATGATGCTCATGTTTGAAGATGACTCTTGTGCTGATCTGATCAAGTCCTATGTCATGGCAGGTCTTCCTAAAAACAGATCTGTGACTACTCAAAAGAGTGTGGGCTAACCATCCACAGAGGAAAAACCAAATGGATGAAAAATGTCTCTGTAGGGCGGCTAGGTGGCACAGTCAATAGAGCAACCGGCTTTAGAGTCAGAAGGACCTGAGTTCAAATGCGGCCTCAGACGTTCTACCCAAAAACTAGCCGTGTCACCTTGGGCAAGTCACTTAACCCCAATTGCCCTCCAAAAAAAAAAAGTCTCTGTATTACCCAGGTTATGATATGTGGTTTGATAGAGAGCTTGTTTAAAGTATGGAAGTATCTGAGACAGGTAGTATGTATAGATAACAAGTTAGGCTCAGAATTAGACAAGAGAAGGAGACCAAGTTGGGTTACCTTCAATAACAACAGCTAGCATTAACGTGGCACCTACAATATGCCAGATCTTTACAAATACTGTCTCATTTTGTTCCTTGGAATACACCTGTGAGCATTATTATCTCAATAATACTATTATGGAGAGGAGGTGCTAAATTACCTCAATCTTACAGTTGAAGAAACTGAGGCAAACAAATGTTTAGTGCTTTGCCCATAATCACACAGCTAGTAAGTATCTAAGGCAGGATTTGAACTCAGGTTTTTCTAACTTCAAGCTCAGCACTTTATCCACTGTACTGGCTAGTTGTCTTCAGCCAATGGTAAAGGTACTTTAAAGATCCCAAGGTCACCCAGAGACAAAGGCTTATCTTTTTGACTTGAATGTTCTACTGGTGTTAATTTTTTTTTGTCTTTTTTGGCAGGGGGGGGGGCGGGGGAAAGGCAGGGCAATTGAGATTAAGTGACTTGCCCAAAGTCACGCAGTTAGTAAGTGTTAAGTGTCTGAGGTCAGATTTGAACTCAGGTCCTCCTGACTCCAAGGCTGGTGCTCTATTTGCTGCACCACCTAGCTGTCTGGTGTTATTTTATGCCTACTTGTTATGGAACACTGTAGTGTCTAAGGAATTCAAATGCATATCACACAATAGGCAATGGAGAGGGACATGGTACCTTTACTTCAATTCCATTTTGAAGCTTTTTTTAAATTATATGTCATATGCAATGACATATATAATGTATATGTCATTGCATATGACATATTATATATAATAATATATTGCATATACATTAAAATAAGAAACTTCAAAGTGGACTTGAAGTAAAGGATGCCATCAGGGAAATGCATGATAAAATGAAGCTGCTAAATGGAATAGAGTATAGAACATTGGCCCTGGAGTCAGGAAAACCTGAGTTCAAATCCAGCTTTAGATATTAGTTATCTGACCCTTGGAAAGTCATTTATCCAGTATTTTCTTATTTGTAAAATATGGATAATAATAAAACCTACCTCCCAGGGCTGTTGTGAGAATAAAATGAGGTAATATTTATAAAGTGCTTTGCAAACCTTAAAGTGCTACACAAATGTTAGCTATTATTAGTAGCATTATTATAATCATCAAAAAGCCAAGATGGGCTCTTTACATGGTGAGATCCCTGTGGTCAAAGTTAATATGAAGACAGACAAGAGCCCAAGATTGGCAGGCATGGATGAGTCTTAATCTGAAACGCTGGAGGCAATGCCCAAATCAATGAGATAATGGATCCATTTGAGTATCTGAGTTGGGAAGGTGAGGTAATGATTGGCGTAGTGATAATGCATCCATGAAAGTGCTCATCACCAGGATTGTGGAGTTTGGGGGTATTGTTACAAACTTCTGTTTGCTTCAGTTTCTTCAACTGTAAAATTGAAATAATAATAGCATCTACTGCACAGGGTTCATTGTAAGGAACAAAATTTGTATAAAGGTTTGACACAGAGTAGGTGCTATATAAAAATGCTAGTTATTATTATTGAAGGTGACCCAACTTGGTCTCCTTCTCTCATTTAATTCTGAGCCTAACCTGTTATTCCAAGCCTAGCACAGTGCTTTACACCTACTAAGTCCTCCATAAATGTTTGTTCAATTGGGAGGAAGGAGAAAGGAATGAGCATTTATAAAGCACCTACTATGCACCAGGCATTGTGATAAATGCTTTGCAAATATTGCCATAACTAATTTTCACAAGAACCCTGGGAAGTAGCTATCCAGATTTTACAGCTGAAGAAATGAAGCAGAGGTTAAGAGACTTACTCAGGGTACACAGCTAGTCAAGTGTTTGAGGTAGGATTTGAACTCAGATCTTCCTGACTCCAGACCTAGTACATATCCGTTGAACCCCCTAGCTAAATTAAATTGCCTAAGACATAGGCCTTCAATAGGCAAGAGATACAGTTCTCAGAAAGCCAGAACTTGGCCAACGTGTGTTGGCTCTAAATCAGGGGTGAAGAACCTGCGGCCTTGAGGCCACATGTGGCCCTCTAGATCCTCAAACGCCTCCCTTTGACTGAATCCAAGCTTCACAGAACAAATCCCTCAATGAAAGGATTTGTTCTGTAAAACTGGGACTCAGTCAAAAGGTTGAACCTGTACCAAATCCATCCAGAAATGATTGATTTCACTTTGAAATAATTCCTTGAATTTTGCATCCAAATGCATCATAATTTATCCCCCTTTTGGTCAGATCATTCAGATTGTGAATAAAACATTCCAATCTTTCATAATTGGGGTTGATTCTGAATCAGCGTGCCAGCCCTTCATGAACAGGGGAAATTATTAACAACAAATATGACTTGAGACTCTCTGCTGAGAGCCTTCCAGCTGACTTCAACTTGCTATTACCCTGATAAGTGTCAAGTGTTTGAATATTTCAACTATCTCCATCATCTTTTCTCTCTTTTGTGGCCCAGGTTTTGGGAGATTGTTTAGGGAATGAGATGTGGATCATGACAGTTGGTACTATGTTTATTCATCATCACTTACCTTTTTGTAAAAATAACTTGTATTAAACCATTCTAAGTTTTCCCCTTTTTCAAAATATACCTGAAGAAAGAAAAAAACTGTTGTGACCCCCAGTCTTTCCTTTCACCTTTCACCATTTCCCCTCCCTTCTTCCCAGGCTCCATCCTACTCACAGTACCCCAAATACACTCTTTCTTCCTCACTTCCTTTCCTTTTCTCCCTTCCCTAGCTGTCAGGGATATGATGAATGATAAAAAGAATTTACCCAACCTAAATTTTTTTTTTTTCTTTTTGGAGGGCAGTTGGGGTTAAGTGATTTGCCCAAGGTCACACGTCTAGTTTTTTGTGTTAAGTGTTGGAGGCCGGATTTGAACTCAGGTACTCCTGACTCCAGGGCCAGTGCTCTATTCACTGCGCCACCTAGCCGCCCTGACCCAATCTAAATATTAAAAGGGCCTGGGGAAGTTCTTACTGAGAGGGGGAAAGATGGTCACAAAGTAAAAAAAAAAATCAAACCGACCTTGAAGATCCATTGCTCCATCGTTGTGTTGGTCAGGCCTGGTGAAATAAAAAAAGCTGAAAGTATGTTGATTAAGCTAAGGCATGTTTTGGTTAACTTCATCCAAGGAATAGATGAGCCGGTGAAAAACCAGTTTGGCTGGCATATCCCTGGCCTCCAGGACGCATGTATGGTATGGCCCCGGCCCTTGGTATGACGCATATATGATACAGCTCTAGCCTCAAGGGTGTTGCCCATATTGTATGGCCCCATTCTCCAAGATGATGAATGTACACTAAGCTCAAATTGGAAATTGGCCAATGCCCTTCCTCCCCAACCATTTGATTGCTGTGGCATAGTTAGAATGAAGTTTCCTGAGTCCTTATCTCTCACTCCTCATTCCCTAATATCCAATGCAGAAGATTTCAGTGACCCACACTACCTGTACCACCTTGTCCCATGGATGCTTGAGGACTCCCTTCAGCTCTTTGTCCAAACTCTCTGTAAGTTTGAGCCCTGTGTGACTAGAAGCCTATAATCTGAGTACATTTTGTTCTATCTCTGAGTTAGTAGTTTTTCTTTGGAGATGGGACTGGCATGTGTTATAGCTGATACTGGCACCTCTTTTCCTACCATAGTTGCCCATCCCTATGTGGTCATGCTGCTCCTCCTGAATAGTCCCTTCCCTTTTGTCCTTCAGCACAGTAATGCTTCCTTGCAAGAGGAGAAAGCTCCAACAGCCAAAGAAAATTCCTAAACACACTGATTTCATGTGATCTTGGCCTTTTAACCACTTTGAAACTCAGCTTCCTATTCTGTAAAACGATCATAGTAAGGCCTACCTCATAGGGGTAATTTTAAAAATCCAATGGGATTATGTGTATAATAGTCTTCACGATCTCTGAAATGTTAGATGAATGTCAGCTATTTCTAGGAGATTTCCTTAAGGAAAACTGAGAGACTGTTATTCACCTTTGCCTTTGTATCCAAAGCAACCAGAGCAATGCTTTGAACATAGAAGACATTTGAGATACTTTTGTCGAATTAAGTTAAAGGAAGAGAGGAATCGCTTTCCCGAGGCACTATGGGGAAGGAATCCTTCTCCTGCAACACATGTTTCCAACAACACCAAATATTATTGGAACACATACCCCTCATTGACTTCTGGAGGCTTCATTCCAGCTTAGTTTTAGCAGGAAACTCTTTGTGACTCAATAGGAAATCTGTCTCCTGTGAGGGATAATTTATAGTGAAGTTTCCCCATTCTGAAAAATCAAATCTAGAATGGCTTCAGGATTCGCTAGGCCTAGGTTTAGAGATCACCTGACCTTACAGCAGTCTGGGGCTTAGAGCAATGGAGACCCTCCCCAGTGCCACCTCAGCACAAGATATGCCAAATAATGTTAAGACTGCTTTCATTGGACACCCTCATGTTTCCGGGTCCTTTGTCTCAAAGATAGATTCCTACTCTTAGCCTCCCTACCAATAAGTGTGAAGGCCAGTTGGGGGGTTAGGTTTCTGCATTAGAAGATTATATAATCAGGGACCAGCTTCTACCTGTTGTTCTCTCCCTGCAGATGCCACATGGGCAACAGGGGCAGAGTCCTTTCTTATGAGAAAGAATGAAGACCTTTTCTGACCTCAGATTCAGACTCTGAACTCCTTCATCACACACTCCCCACCGACATCATTTTATTTATTTATTTATTTACCTACTTATTTATTTATTTGTTTGTTTTATTTATTGCTTTTTGGAGGGCAATTGGAGTTAAGTGACTTGCCCAAGGTCACACGGCTAGTTTTTTGTGTGAAGTGTCTGAGGCTGAATTTGAACTCAGGTCCTCCTAACTCCAGGGCCAGTGCTCTATTCACTGCGCTACCTAGCCGTCCCTTGACATCATCTTAATTTGCAAGTTACCATTCTGTAGCCTTCCACATACTGGAGACTTCACGTGGGTTGATTCATCAAAGAGCTTCCATAGCTTTGTGCCAGGTCAAGTTTCCTTATTTGGAAAAACAAAATTATATTTTCTTGCAAACTAAACCTTTAGGCATTGTCATTTACTATGCTTATTTGTGCATCAAATACTTGCTTAGAATAAAATTATTCAGATACAAGGCCTCAAAGCACTAGATCCTATTTATGGGTAAAAGTAGAAAATGAAATTAAAAGGAATATTTATTCAGTTTCAAAGGAACTATTTTACTTGATGCTAGGAAAAATCCCCTCTTTTCCAGACTACTTCCTACCAAATTGCCAACTGACATTTTTCAAAGTAAAAAACCCCCAAACCCAAACCTCTTTAATATTAATCCTTATAGGAGTAGCAGCATGGTGTAGTGGAGAAAGGATTAGATTTGGAGTCAGAGAACCTGAGTTGGAATTCCAGTTCTGCTGCTGATTATCTCTGTGACTTTGGGCAAATCACATAACCTCTCTGGGCTTTAGCTTCCTCATTTTGACTTGACAAAGATTGATTGATTTAAGAACATAACTTTTGTTCATTCATGTCAGTAACCATAGGAACCATATTAAAAAACCTTGAGATCCAGGGAGACCACCATGCCTCTTTGCCTTGGATAATGGGTTTTTACCTTGGGTATTTAGGCTAGAAAAGAGATCTCCAATGGTTGAATTGATCATTCCATCTCTCCTTTTTTGGGGGAGGCAATTGGGGTTAAGTGACTTGTCCAGGGTCACATACCTAGTCAGTGTCTGAGGCTGGATTTGAGCTCATGAAGATGAGTCTTACTGATGCTAAGGCCAGTGATCTATTCCCTGTGGAATCTAGCTGCCCCTTACTTCTGGGGGAGAACACATATGAGCACAATATCTTTGCTGGAAGTGTTGCTCAGCTGGGTTCTCAGGGTCTCCTTCTCTCTATTTCAGGAGTTAACTATCTTTTGAGTCAAAAGTCTGCTTTTCTCTGCTTCCTTTTTTGAGTGACTGCCTCTCTGTGCCTCTGGTGTACACCAAAAACTCTCCAGCCCCCTCTCCAGCTGAACCATGGATTGCTTCTTCTTAGATAAGTACCTTTGTGGCTGGGCAGCTAGGTGGTGCTGTTGTGCACAGAGTGCCAGGTCTGAAATCAGAAAGACTCATCTTTCCTAAATTTGAATGTGGACTCAAACTTATCGGCTGTGTGGCCCTGGATAAGTCATTTAACCCTGTTTGCCTCGATTTCCTCATCTGAAAAACAAAGTTGGAGACGAACATGGTGCACCACCCCAGTGTCTTTGCTGAGATCCCCAGATGGAATCAAGAAGAGTCCAACATAACTAAACAACAACAAAACCTTCGGGGTTTTGACCTATGGAGGATCATGACTTATGGGGGGGGGGGGAGGGAAGGGTTTCACCCCTACCACAAAGAGTGATTCTCTCTTATGGGGGTACTGCCTTGTCATCTTTTGGTTAGATCTTAGACCTTCTATGACTACCTCAAATATGGATGAATGGGGAACCAAATCTGCTCCCCTGTCCCCTTACAATTGCCTTTGATTAGGACATTCTGTTGTTCAGTTGTTTTTCAGTCTTATCCAACTTTTCATGGCCCCATTTGAGGTTTTCTTGGCAAAGATATTGGAGTGGTTTACCATTTCCTTCTCCAGTTCAGTTTACAGATGAGGAAACTGAGGCAAACAGGGTTAAGTGACTTGTCCAGGGTCACACAGCTAGAAAGGGGTCTGAGGTCAGATTTGAACTCAGGAAGATGAGTCTTTTTGACTTCAGGCCCTGTTCTCAATTCACTGTGCCACCTAGATTCCCTTAGGACATTCTATAATGCTTTTCTTTTCTTTTAAATAGTAAAAATAATTCATCTTGTCTGAGCTCCCCTCATGATTCTCTGGACTTTCTCTCCTAGACCATAACAGCCTTCTTACCCTGGAAGTTCATGCCACACCTATAGCCTTGTCCTTTTATTGGTTGGTTCTTCCAAGAACTTCAATTTTAAGAAAAATGTCCAACTTGGCCGTGTCTTCATTCCTCTCTGGGCTCAGCCTCTGCCTCTCCAGACTCTCTCCCATGCTCCCAAGGCAGCATCTTCTCTTCCCTCCCTTTCTCCTGCTTTTCATCTCCCTATTATGTGCTATTTTCCCCCATTAGAAAGAATGTAGGCACCTTGAGGACAGGAACTCTCTTTCTTCTTGGATTTGTTTGTATTCCCAGGACTTCACATCACTACACATGCTTATTCCATACACCCCTTCTCTGTGGTGTTCCTGAGAACATTTGCTGTCATCATTGGCATAAGTCTATTTAAAACCTTTATCCGATCTTTTTCATCCAGTTAGTGATAGCCCTAACTGAAGCAATTGGTCACAGAAGCAGACTAGGGCAAGTGGATCGTTCTCTCCCAGCACAATCTAATTATCACTGCCTGTCTCTAAGAATGGTTCTGAAGGAGAGGTGCAAATTTAAATTATAGCCTTGTTGCCAACCTCATCCTTAAAGCAGGTGCACTGGGGAGCTATACAGTCAATTACCCACTGAGTCAGCGGATTTGCTGAGCATGCTCCTGCAGCTTACCCTCCCTTCATATGAACTGATCTTCCTTAACAGCCTACTCCCCTGCAAGGGCAGGGCTTTCCCTTTTCCAGAAAGTAAATTTAAAATGCCTAAATTTTCCTACCCTTGCAGCTTGGGATGCTTGCTCACCATCTCCTGATTAAATATAGAGGTATCCAGGTTTCAGGTTCTATACCAGTACAAAACCAATCCTCTCATTTTGCTCAAACAATTTCAAGCCCCAAGACAGAGTTAGGGAGAATTTATCCTCTCTCCCTTCTTTTCATCTAGATCAGGGGTGGGGAACCTCAGGCCTTGAGGCCACATGTGGCTTTCTAGATCCTTAAATGTGGTCTTTTGACTGAAAAGTCAAAATATAAACTGAGGCCACACATGGGCCTCAAGGCCGCAGGTTCCCCACAGATGATCTACATAATTAAGCACTAAATAAAACACAACAAAAGCTCAGGTATGTTAGTCAACAATTCTGTTATGTTCTAAGACTCCACTGTCTCCATTCTAGACCAGCCTCTCCTGCTTTGCTCTGTCCTACCTCCCTTAGGAAAGGCCCTTCCCTCAAAGAACCCCAAACTGTTTTATTGTGATATTTGTGCACTTATCTCTCTCCATTCTTATCAGGAGATCATTATGCTCTGACCCCTGGATATTTCTCTCCTTTAATCTATCCTTTCTTTCCTACCAGCTGTATCTTTATAGTTAGTTTGCTTAAGAGCCGATTCTAAGTGACTCCTGTACTCAATCAGTTCTTGTTGTTCAGTTGTTTAAGTGAGGTCAGACTGTTTAAGACCTTATTTGGAGTTTTCTTGGTAAAGATACTGTAGTGATTTGCCATTACCTTCTCTAGTTCATTTTACAGATGAGGAAACTGAGGCAAGCAGGGTTAAGTGACTTTCCCAGAGTCACGAAGCTAGAAGTATCTGAGCCCAGATTTGAACTCAAGAAGGTGAGTCTTCTTGATTCCAAGCCCAGTGCTCTGTCTACTGCACCACTGTTTATATTTTTGTGAATTCACTTTCTCTTTTTATATGTACTTATTGTCTTCTCCATTAGACTAAAAGCCTCTTGTGAATGGGAACTGTCTCATTCTTTGTACTTGCATTCCTAACACCAGGTGTAACACTGACTACTCTGGGGCCCTCACTGCCTGTAAGGCCAGGGAAGTTATATTTCAGCTCTCGCCCAGGGTTCTCTAGTAAAGGGATTTGGGGAGGGTGTCTCTTCTCTCTACCATTGGCTCCAGCCCAGTGATGGTGTTTCCCCAGGAATAGGGCTAGTTCCCCATGCCCCAGTTCCATTTAACCACTGACAGTGGGATTAGATTTTTACAAAGAATTATCTACTTCAGAAGGCATAGTCACAAATATTCAAACTGACTCCACAAGGCATTGGAGGCATCACACCCCTGCTCTTTCCTCTCAATAAACCTCACACTCCGGGGAGGGGAAAGGTGTTAGGTTCATTGCTTAGCTCTCTTCCTCTAGAGCACAGTCCCAGTTTTCAAGTCCAGAACTCCTTTCATGCTTAAGACCCAGGGACTCCAGCTCCTTAGGTCTTCCCTGCCAGGCTGGCTGGTTGGATTCAAGGTCCCCATTGAAACCAAGAACAATGAAACTGAACAAAAACAAACACCCCTGAGCCTGTTTTTTAGAGCCTAAAGTTGATTCCCATACTTGCTAGGGATACTTGGGATAGCCTGGGATACTTGCTTACAAGCTCCTGATTAAATATGGAGACATCTGAGTTCCATACAAGACAAGACCAGAGGGAGAGTCTCCACACACCCTTCAGTTCATGGCATCTATATTATAGATGAATTGTAACCTTCACCCCTTCATCTTCACCCTTACTTGATCAGGAAAGACTGAACAGCAAAGAAGCAACTGTCTCAGTCTGCCCAGTTTTAAGACATGGCCTGTTCTGGCTAAGCAGCCAAGCAAAGAGGCTATTCACACCCATGTGGCAAGGTGCCTCCATGTTAGGCAGTTGGGACATACTGGAAGGGCAAGCCCCTTTACTCTAGCTGAGTGCCTGGAACATAACATATTAATAAATACTTGCTGATTGAATGATTAGTAATGAAATATTTTCCTCTGATTCCTTATCCGTGTCTAGGGTTCCATTTTCTGGACTCTACAGAGTCTCCTTAGGCTTTAGACTTCATAAAGCTCATAGCGTGGCCTCTAATCCAACAATAATTTGTTCTCTCATCCTGAATTTATGTGCCCTTTTGGTCCCATCTTCATTACCAGTTATTGACTGAACTGAATTCAGTCAGATAGACCCAATGGCCAATCGGAACTGGAAACCTTTCCTTGTTTTCGTCAAGAGTTCTAGTCACTTCTCTGCCACATGATAATAAATTCTCTTCCTGTGGCTAAACTCCTTTGCCAAGGGATGATAACAAAGACTACATACTTTTACAATGCTCTACCCCTCTCCTCCTTGTAACCCTAACCCTATCCCCAAATAATCAGGTACAATCAATTTTCCACACTCTGCCTAACACCTGGTACCCACTACCTTTCAAAATACAGTTTTATGTTAACTATCTGGGCACTGCTGTTTGGGGAGAAATTCTGAGAACATACCACAGATTCATGAGCTCAGGGTAGTGGGGGCGACAAAGATTTCCTCAAAACTGGCTTTCTGTTTCATCATTTAATTATGACTCCAATCTTTGCTGTAAATCCCATGCTTTCATTCCCCAGTGCCATGTACACAGTGGGTGCCCAGTATGATTAATTGACTGACTGATTCATGTACTACACTTGAGTCATGCCCAACATCTCCTGCAGATGCTTGATAAGTTTTTAGGTTTTATAGCTCCTCACCATCTGACCAAAATCTTCCACTGCCCTCACCTTCTATAGCAACTACATAAATTGGCTTTTTATTATCTCCTGTCTTGCTGAGCCAAAAACCAAAAGTGTTTGCAACCCCTAAGGGAGGAAAATGATGCTTCCCTACATTCGACAATCATATCCCTCTGTACCCTCCTCCACTTTTACTACTGCCCACCGGAGGCTTTTAACCTCAGACTTTGTCACCTGACACATGGCTTATCACCAAATAAGTGACCATGTGTCATGAAGAGTAGACTTTTCTGGCATTAAAAATACATTAATTGGTAAAAAGAAATATTTAGGAAGGAAATAAGCATTTTTTTTAAAAACACCTACTATGTACTAGACATCATGCTAAGTGCTTTCCAAATACTCTCTCGTTTGATTCTGAAAACACCCTGCTTTTAATCTCCCCATTTTATAGTTGAGGAAAGTGAAATGGACAGAAATCAAGTGACCTACCCAGGGTCACAAAGCTAGGAAGTATCTGAGGTCACATTTGAACTCAGAGATTTCCGACTCTAAGCCCAGAATTCCCTCTACTGCACCCACAGTGAGCTGCTGCCTATTTAAAAGCATCCTTCTTTGCACCCACTACACACTGGATCCAAAGCAGCAGCCTACTTCACCTCCTCTTAGTCCCAGCTCTACTATTCCTTAATTGCTTAATATGTATTAGTCTTATTTTCTCAACAAGACTGCGAGCAGGCAGCTAAGTAGCACAGTGAATAGAGCACCAGCCCTGGAGTCAGGATGACTTGAGTTCAAATTTGGCCTCAGACACTTAACACTTACTAGCTGTGTGACATTGGGCAAGTCACTTAACCCCAATAGCCCTGCCTTCTCCCCTCCCCCTTGAAAAAAAAAACCAACAAGACCGCAAGCTCTCTGACATTTCCCCCATAGAACCCAATATAGTTCTCTGCACATTGGATACTTTGGGTGCCCAACGGCTGATTGATGACTCTTTAGCAAATATAATTCTCAGCAATGCTATTACCTCTGGAAATCAGTGTTCATTCACTGCTCCTTCCTTCTTGCTCTCCTCCCCATCCAACTCTTCCCTCTCATTCTAATAGCTCCTGGCACTAGGCTGTTCCCTCAATCCTTGCCCTATGGAAAGCCCTGACCATGAACTACATGATAGGATTATGGGCTTAGAAATAAAAAATACCTCAGAGGCAACCTGGTCCAATTTTGTTTGACCAATGTGGAGCCCAGCTCTATACCATGCAGACAGAGTGCTGGAGAGAATCAGCACAATCTCATCTCCAATCTTGCTTCTGACGCTCAACATTCTCTATGTGTGACCTTTGGCAAATCTCTTACCTATTTCTGAGTCTCAGTTTCCTCATCTATAAAATGGACATATCGAGACTATGTCACAGGGTTGTTCATAGGATCAAATAAGAAAACATATAAAGCAATTTGAAAATATTAAAGCATTAAATAAATGTGTTGTTATTGAAGGGCAGAAAGGCAGAGTGCTGTGTCTAGAGTCAGGAAGACACATCTTTTTTTGCGGGGAAAGGCAAGGCAATTGGGGTTAAGTGACTTAATCAAGGTCACACATCTAGTTAAATGTCCTGTGTAAGCCTGGATTTGAACTGAGGTCCTCCTGACTCCAGGGCCAGTGCTCTATTCACTGTGCCACGTAGCTGCCCCAAGACTTCTCTTTCTAAGTTCAAATCTAGCCTCAGACAGTTTCTAGCTATATGGTCCTGGGCAAGTCATGTCACCCTGTTTGCCTCAGTTTCCTCATGTGTAAAATGATCTGAAGAAGCAAATGGCAAACCACGCTAGTGTCTTGGCCAAGAAAACCCCAAATGGGGACATGGTTAAAACAATTGAACCACAACATAGCACAGGAGGAAGAGCATCAGCCAGACTTGGAGCCAGGAGGAACTGAGTGCAAATTCTGTCAAATTCTAGCCTTAAAGTAAAGAAGTAAATATAATAATGACGATTAAACTTAAAAGGGAGTCAAGTGTAGGTTTTTTCCCTTAGAGAGTCAGTTGTTAAATATTAATCAGAAAGATTACAGCTCCGGTCCCTATACCTATTATTATTCATGAACATGGACTGTCTTTAGGGCTCTCACATATCGCAGCTTCAAGGACATGGCTTAAGCCTAAAAAAAGTGATATCAAGGTTCCCTTTTACGTCTTCCATTTAAGGCCTCATTAGTGGAAAATGAATTGAGTTCCAAAGGACTCATGATGAAAAATGCTATCCATCTGCAGAGAGAAACTTAAGAACTCTTGAGTACAAATTGAAATATAATTTTTTCACTTTATTTTTTTGCCTTTTTTTTTTTTTTTTTGCTACATGGCTACATGGGAATATATATGTACTTTTTGCGGGAGGGAAGGCAGGGCAGTTGGGGTTAAGTGACTTGCCCAAGGTCACACGGCTAGTGTTGAGTGTCTGAGGCCAAATTTGAATTCAGGTCCTCCTGACTTCAGGGCTAGTGCTCTTCACTGTGCTACCTAGCTACCCCACATGGGAATATTTTACATGATTTCATGTGTGTAATTGATACCACATTGTTTGCCTTCTCTGCAAGTAGGGGAGAGGTTGGAAGAAGAAAGAGAATTTGTAACTCAAAAAAAAAATTTTTTTAATGGATGCAAAAAAAACAAAATTAGTTTTGGCTCTATAGCCTGGAAAGTTTTACTCTCAGTTCCTGATGCATGCCTACTAGTGGTAGGCATGTCTTCCTTACTATGAATTATTTAAATACACATTTGTCAGGTTTCCTGCAGTGCAACTAGACTGTGTTGAATGTGAATAGGTAGGTTTTTGTTATAAGAGATTCCACTGGGAAGAAAGCTTTATTTGAAAATGTACTGGGCTAGAGGTGGATAAAAGCTGCAAAAGACTAATTAAAAATGTTT
Source organism: Pseudocheirus occidentalis (assembly GCA_028646575.1). Taxonomy (NCBI): domain Eukaryota; kingdom Metazoa; phylum Chordata; class Mammalia; order Diprotodontia; family Pseudocheiridae; genus Pseudocheirus; species Pseudocheirus occidentalis. Next base: position 124,892,404 of record CM053599.1, read on the forward strand.
GACTTGTAGCAAACAGCCCAAGCCCTATACTGAGCACACACTGAACCCTCACTTCTGCAAGCTACATTTGGTATTAATATTTCTCCAAAAACCCTTTTTTTGTTTACAATAAAATTGCTCCATTTTGTAATAAGGCCAAATCACTTTGCCTATTATGACAAGATGGTAGGAGATAAAATCTAGTTTCTTATGTGCTTATATTGTTCATGGGTATGGAATTTAATTAAATCTCAGGCTAGTGGCAAGACAAACCCCATGAGATTTCTTTTTCCTTTTTCATCTTTCCTTCCTTTTTATCTGATTATCTGATAGTTTGAAATGTTAGCAATGGGAATATAGATTTCTATTACAGGATTTTTTTTTTATGTTATCTCTCCCTGTTGCCATATATCAAAAACCTGATAGTCTACATGTGACTGAGCCTCAGATTAACTATTGAGATGCATCATTACCCTGGAAGGCTTTTTCGCTCTATGTATATTTCTGGCAACCTACTTTGTGACAATTACAGCCGGTGCCTTCAAGACATTCCCTGGTAGAGCTGGGAGAAACCCCGATGCTGATGGTCTGGAAGATATCCTGAGATACAAGCATGTAATTTAAAGTTTATCAGTAAAGTAAGATGAGCACAGGCAGTCCCTAATTTACCATATCTGGCTTGCCGACATTTCTTAAATCCAAATCATCTTCCAGGAATGGTTTCACTACTGGTACACTATAGGAATTCAGCCCTTTTCCTTCTCCTCCCATCTACAGACCTCACTGTTCCCTCAAGATTTCCCCTAATAGGCAGTGTATCTACTAATTCCTTGCAAGACCACTGGTATATGTTTGGTGTTAACAGAGAGAGTTGGTGTTTTCTGATTTATGTCTATTCTTTAAACTAAGATTTTATAAATACCCAAATTAACAATAAAGGACATTTGAAGAAAGACATTATCTGCATCCAGAGAAGGAACTGATAAATAGAAGTACTTACAGAATAATTTTATATATGGATGTGTATGTGTATATGTTATATATATACATATATATATATATATATACACCTATTTGTGTTTAATGGTAGCAATCTCTAGGGTGCAGGAGAGGGAAGAATATAAAGGAAAAGATTTACATCATAATTTTATTATATATTTAAAAGGAATAGCAAGTTGTACATAATAGATTTCATGTTTCATGTGCAATCATCTTTTTTTATTATTATAGTATTTTATAGAAATGTTTGTTTTATCTCATAAATTAAAAGTAAGATAAAAATTTTTAAATGTTTTATTTTCCTTCAATTTCAATTTCACGTAAAAACAATTTTTAACATACTTTTTTAAAGTTTTGAATTTCAAATTCTATCCCTCCTTCCTTCCCAGATGGTGAGTAATCTAATATAGATTATACATGTTATGTCTATTGTTTAAAGGATAAATAACATAGGAAATGGTGTGATAGGTAATGAACTTGGAGCGCTGACCCTGCAATCTGAGACCCTGAGTTTGAATGCTACCTCTGCCATTAACTATCCATATTTACTACCTACATATGCTTGCCATATACTACTACCTAGTATCTTTGAGCAAGTCATTTAATTTCTCTGGGCTTATTTCAGTCAATAAATGAGCATTTATTAAACATCTACTATGTGACAGTTTGGGCAGTTAGGTAGCATAAAATGCTGGGTCTGGAGTCAGGAAGACTCATTTTCCTGAATTCAAATCTGAAGTCAGAGTCTTACTAACTGTGTGACCCTGGGCAAGTCACTTAACTCTTCCTCAGTTCCTCATCTGTACAATGAGCTGGAGAAGGAAATGACAAACCACTCCAGTATCTTTGCCAAGAAAACCCCAAATGGGGTCATGAAGAGTCAGACGTGACTGAAAAAAGAATTGAACAAAACCCAGTACCTATATGAACACAACTACAAAATACTTTTCACACAAATAAAATCAGATCTAACTAACTGGAAGTACATCAGTTGCATGTGGCTGGGGCAAACTAATATAAAAAAAAAATGACAATTTTTACCTAAATTAAATTATATATTTAGTGCTGTACCAATCACTCTACCAAAAAATTACTGTATAGAACTAGAAAAAATAGTAACAAAATTCATTTGGAAGAACAAAAGGTCCAGAATATCAAGGAAATTAATGAAAAGAAATGCTAGAAAAGATGGCCTAGCCGTACCAGATTTTAATATGCATTATAAAGCAGCAGTCGTCAAAACTGCTTGGTACTGGCTGAAGAAAAGAGTAGTGGATCAATGGAATAGATTGGGTACAAAAGGTTCAGTAGTCAACAATTATAGTAATATACTGTTTGATAAACCTAAAGACCTTGGTTTTTGGGATAAGGACTCACTATTTGACAAAAACTGCTGGGAAAATTGGAATATAGTATGGCAGAAATTGGACATAGACCATCATCTAATGCCACACACCAAAATCAAGTCTAAATAGGTGCACAATTGAGGTATAAAGGCTGATACTGTGAGTAATCTGGGGAAGCAAGGAATAGTTTACCTGTCTGATTTATGGAGTAGGGAAGACTTTATGACCAAAGAAGAGTTGGAGAGCCTTATAAAATGCAAAATGGATCATCTTGATCACATTAAATTGAAAAGTTTCTGTACAAACAAAGCCAATGTAACCAAGATTAAGAGGGAAGTGGGAAACTGGGAAAGAATATTTACAACCAGTGTCTCTGATAAAGGCCTCATTTCTAAAATACACAGAGGATTAAGTAAAATTTATAAGAATACAAGTCATTCCCCAACTGATAAATGGGCAAAGGATATGAACAGGCAATTTTCAGAGGTAGAAATTAAAAATATCTATAAGCATA
>CM053599.1:124895741-124921696 GCA_028646575.1 Pseudocheirus occidentalis
GGATAATTAGCCCCATTTTGTCTCTCCCTGTCTCCTCTCATTCTAGTCCTCTCCTACCTCAGAATTTGCCTTTTAACGTATCATCCCTTCGTATTCAATTGATCCTATGCCCTCTATAAACCCATATATACACATGCTCAGATATGTATTCATATGCATATATAGCCTCCTATATAGACATATGTGTGAGTATATATATATATATCCATTTGTATTCCCTTCACCTATCCTCATACTAAGACAAGTTTCATAAGTTACTATTATCATTTTTCCATATTGGTATGTAAATAATTCAAATTTGATTAGCTCCTTATGACTTCTTTCCCATATTTACCTTCTCATGCTTCTTGTGCTTGATTGTCAAATTTTCTGTTCAGTTCTGTTGGCAGTGATTTGTATATTTCTTTTTTTCTTTGACATTAGATTCCAGATTCCTTTTGGACAAGGACCGTGTCTTCTTCATCCTTCTATCCCATGAAGTACCCAACGTGTTGTTTTACATGCAGCATGGGCTCAATAACTACTCTTTGAAATAAATTTATTTTGATGAGAACAGATTGGAAGGGGATAATGAAATATTTCTAAATTCTCAAAAATTCTTCAAGTCAGATTTCAAATTTGGAGGGATTTATATCATTGGTAAAGAAAACAAAAATAACCCAGTGTCAACAAATTCATCATCCAATGCTTTACAAGTTCCTTAGCTAGCACATCATTGCATAGAGAGGTGTAGTAAATAGAGAGCCAGCCTGAGAGCCAGAAGATCTGGATTCAAGTCCTACCTCTAACAATGCTAGCTGGATAGCTAGTTAACTTCTCAGCATCCCCAGACAACTCTCTAAGATCACAAGTTGCAAACCAGTTGTTTCCACACTGCATGTTACCATCATAGGACTGGATGGGGCGGGGGACAAGATTTAGTCCTCTGTAATATTTACATTAAATATTTCTATTTTATAGAATCATGAATTGAGAGCTGGAAGGGGACTTAAAAGTAATCTAATCCAACCTGCCCATTTTACAGATTTAAAAAAACAAACAAAAAGAAATACTCAGCGTCAGAAGCAAGATTTGAACTAATATTCTTTGGTTCTAAAATACAGAAATTTCCAAATTGCCTCCCTTTCTACCTTTAATTGATGACCATTTTAAAAGATTTAATTAAACTGTCATCACAAAGTTCTGGTTCAGTAGCACTGTCCCTTTAATGACATAATAAATACATATCAGATCCAGAACCCAACTTTTAATTTGAGTCTCTAAATTGACTGTAATTAGATTATTTGTTTTTTCCTTGGGCTAGTCATTGACATTAATAGTTTCTTTTTAATTGCCAATTTTCCTCTAACTTGTATCTTCCTAAGAAACAACTCTAATTCAGAGTTAATGTGCCACCTTTCATCATGAGACTGCATCAATCCAAGCATGCTTTTTCTCCTAGGGTAATTTTTTAGATTATGACTTTTTAATTATCTCAGAGGGTAATTTTGGTTTTTTTGTTTTGGCTCCTATTTGAGGACAAGTTTGCATTAGGTTTGATTTTATAAGATTTTCTTTTCCAAATTTCCATTTGTGTCCTTAATCCCTAATCTTTCTCTTATTATGTGATTAAGTTTTAATTTTTAATAAAGCTTTTCAGAGACAGATACAAAATTCAAGAAAATTTGAATCAAAATTGGCACATTGATAACTTTTAAAATGTCCAGGTGTTTTTAATGCAATTGAGTGTAATTTCACTCTAGTGAAATGACCTTGAGTAGCAATGACAACACTCATGGAGAGGAGAATGAAAAGGCCCCATTTCCTTCTGCAACCCAGTCTAACATAACCTAACCAGTCAGCAAGCGTTTATCAGATGCTCACTATGTTCCAGGCACCACCGGGAAAGGAAATACAAGCAAAAAGACAGGGGGAAGATAACACGTTAAAAAAAAAAAAGAGCTGAAAAGGAGGTGAAGTTGGAGAGAGAAAAGGGAATGAAGAAGTCTGAAGAATTATGAATGGAACCAGAAAGAGGAGGGAAGGAATAAGCACAGGGTCTGATCTAAGCCCCTCTGGGAAATGATGTTTTTGCAGGGGCAGAGGGATCTCCCAAGGGAAGGAGGCTGCTAGAAAAGGGAGACGTTCCAAGTGGAGTTAGGATGAGAACCACTGCTCGGAGTCTGAGCTCTAAGTCACTTTCATGTACTGAGTTTATGTGGACCCCATTTTTTGGGTTTGTTTTTTAAAAGCTTAATAGTATTTTCTTTTTTCCCCAGTTACATGTCAAGAAAATGTGTAGTATTCATTTTTATAAGATTAAGTTCCAAATTTTCTCCCTAACCATTCCATCTTCTGAAAATAAGCGGTTTGATATAGTTTACATTTGTGCTATCATGTAAAAAAATCCATATTAGTCACAGTTGTGAAAGGAGAAATAAATTTTTGAAAAACATAAGAATAAAGCAAATGGAAAAAAACCTGCCTCCATCTGTATTCAGAGTTCTTCAGTTCTTTATTTTTATGTAGATGGCATTTTCCTTCCTGAGTCCTTTGTATTTGTCTTGGATTATTGTGTTGCTGATAAGAGCTGAGTAAATTCATAGTTGATCATCACACAATGTTGCTGACACGGTGTACATTTTCGTGGTTCTGCTCATTTCACTTTGCATCAGTTTAGTACAGATCTTACCAGGAATTTTCTGAATTCTGTTTGTTCATAATTTCTTATTGTACAGAAGCATTCTATTACATTCATATTCCACAGCTTATTCAGCTATGACCTAACTGATGGGCATCCCCTCAATTTCCAGTATTTTGTGTGGACCCCTTTTTCAAAAAGTAAGATAAATTTTGCTAAAAATGTAATCACACTTAATGGAAAAAATTTTTACCTTTTTTTTTTTTTTTTTGCTTTTTGGAGTGGGGAAGGTAGGGCAGTTGGGGTTAAGTGACTTGCCCAAGGTCACAGGGCTAGTAAGTGTTAAGTGTCTGAGGCTGGATTTGAACTCAGGTCCTCCTGACTGCAGAGCCAGTGCTCTATTCACTGTGTCACCCAGTTGCCCCAATGGAAATTTTTGTCAAAAGATATTGCATATTTCTTTTCTTCTTAAACTATGAGTATGTCATAATTGAATCTGTTCTGAAGGCATAGATGACATGGTTTTTTAATTTTTCATTGATATGAGACTGGAAGTTATAAGACGTATATTGGAAATATAGGACTCTGATTGATTCCACAGTCCTAATTATGAAGTAGAATATAAGCTCCTCTAGGGCAGTGATTAGTTTTATCTTTGTCTTTATATCTCCATTGCCTAGCACACACATAAAAAAACACTTAATGCATGTTTTGTTGTTGATATTGGATCAAGTCAACTCTTTGTGACCTCATTTGAGGTTTTCTTAGCAGATACTAGAGTGATTTGCCATTTCCTTCTCCAGCTCATATTACAGATGAAGACAGTGAGGCAAATAGGGTTAAATGATAAATGCCCAGGGTCACACAGTTGGTAAGTGCCTAAGACAGGATTTGAAATGATGTTCTCCTGACTCCAGGGCCAGCATTCTATCCATTGTGCCACGTAACTATCCAAAGGATTAGACTTACTCAGTTTGGTTGGGGAGGATAAAATTAAGAACAGGGCAGAAGATCTCTACTTTATGTAGGGAAGAATTACCTAAAATAATTTCCTCGGAGCAGCTAAGTGGTACAATGAATAGGGCACCAGCCCTGGAGTCAGGAGAACCTAAGTCCAAATTTGGCTTCAGACACTTGATACTTACTAGCTGTGTGACCTTGGGCAAGTCACTTAGCTCCAAATGCCCTGCCTCCCCCCCTCTACCAAAAAAAAAAATCCTAGAGCTATCAGAAATGGAACAAACTATTTTGAGAGCTAATGAGCTCCCTGTCAGTCAGTTAAGTAGTTTTCTCACACCTTAGGTTGGCCTCATTGATGTACCTAGAAACAAGAGGCTCCCCCGGACTCTGCATTTTCACTGGCTATTCCTTATGCCTGGATTTCTCTCATGCCTGGATTTCCCTCCCTTCTCGTCTTTGCTTCCTAGCTTCCCTGGCTTCCTTCAGCTCCCCACTAAAATCCTACCTTCTGGAAGAAACCTTTACCAGTCTCCTTTAATACTAGTTCTTTCTTTCTCTCTGTTGATTATCTTCAATTTTGCCCTTGATTTCTTATTTGTACATAGTTATTTGTGTGTGGAATCCCCCACTACATTGTGAGCCCCTTGAGGGCAGACATGGTCCTTTGCCTTTTTTTGTATCTCCAGTACTTAGCACAGTGCCTGGCACATAAGAGGGACTTAATCAGTTCTTCTTGACTTGACTTTCTACCTCCACCACATCACCTTTCTAATCCATACTTTACACAAGTACAAACTCAAATAGAAATGGGGCAACCAACCAAACAGAAGGATTCTTGCAGGCCTCGTACTTACTTAGAAAGACCACAAATTCACATTATTTATGTTTTGCTGTATTTTTATTTCATTAAATATTTTCTAAATACATTTTAATCTGGTTTAGGCTTCACTAGGGAGCTTCTGGGATGAGGTCAGGACTGGGTTTGACACCTCTGCTTTACTTACTCCACTGCCTAAGTAACCTTCCCATTACTCTGATTGTGTCACTTTCTATTATAAAACCTCTAGTGGCACCCCACTGCCTACTGAATAAAGAACTCAGCACTTAACAAATGTTTGGTGACTTGACTTGACTTGTCTAGAGGCAGGCAACCAGAACAGAGAAGGGCCTTGAGCCCACATCACATAAGGGTTGTTTGAATGAACTGGAGATGTTTAGCCTGGAGAAAAGAAGACTGAGGGAGGAGGGACATGATAGCTGTCTCCAAGTATCTGAAGGGCTGTCATGCAGAGGACAGATTTGATATGCTCCATTTGGCTCTACAAAACAGAACCAAAAGTCATGGTGGAAGATGTAAATTTTTCTTCATATACATATACATATACACACACAAACACATATATTTTATTTCTGTGTATGTATGCATATAAATATATGTGTATATACAGAGAACTAGAAATAAATATATCATGTATGTATTCACATATTTATATATTATATTAATATTTAATTATATGTTATATAACATAATTTATGCCAATAATGATATATCTGTTTCTATGTGTATATATGCACTTACACATATGTACATGTGCACATATGCATACACATGTATGTATATATATAAAATGTTTATTCCTGACAATTAGTGATGCCTCAAAAAATGGTGTTTTCCCCCTCAGAGGTTTTCCAGCAGAGCCTAGATGATGATTTGTGGGGTGTGTTGTAGCAGAGATTCCTTTTAGATATGTGTTACACTAAATAGTCACTGAATTGCCTTCCAACTCTTAAATACTGTGATTCTGCAAAGTCTGGATTAGAGAACTTTCCTGGAAGTTATATATCCAAACTTAAAATCTCATTTTCTACACTAGTCTATTTGCTTACCAGTAAATTACTGGGCACAAAGATTGCTAATAAAGTACTAGCATATTGGGGCAGCTAGGTGGCGCAGTGAATGGAGCACCAGCCCTGGAGTCAGGAGGACCTGAGTTCAAATCCAGCCTCAGACACTTAACACAAAAACTAGCTGTGTGACCTCGGGCAAGTCATTTAACCTAACCCCAACTGCCCTCCAAAAAGCAAAAAAATAAAATAAAATAAATAAAGTACTAGTATATATAAAAAGATCAAACTTAACATGGATGAGAATCAGAACTCATATGAAATTATATTGTGTTCAATTCTTTGCGACCCCATTTGGGGTTTCCTCTGGAAAGAGACTGGAGTGACTTGCCATTTCATTCTCTGGTTCATTCTGGAGATAAAGAAGCTGAGGTAAACAGGATTAAGTGACTTGCCCAGAGTGACACAGCTAGTAAGTATCTGAGATTGGATTTGACCTCAGGTCTTCCTGACTCCAAATCTGGCATTCTATCCACCAAGCTGCCCCAAATTATGTAGATCCAGTGACTAATATTTGAATTTCTTTTGCTTCATTATACTTATGTGACATCTCCTTAGGGCTTCCCGTTAAGGCAGCAATTCTCAACCTTCCTAATGCCACAATCCTTTAATACTCTTATGTGGGTGTATCTGTATGTGAGCAGACCTGCCTGGAGACAGATAGGAGGAGCAGTGTCTTGGTTCCTAAGACCATTGGAAATATATGTTTTCTGATGGTCTTAGGTGACCTCTGTGAAAGGGTCGATATCCACAGGTTGAGAACCTCTGTGTTAAGATATGGTGATGCCTCCCTACTTCCTAACCTTAGAGCAGGCACAGATATCCTCCAATTGTTCTGTCAGTCATGTTGACTCAGGGCTTTCTGCTATATGGTGAATAAATCTTTTTAATGAGTCAGAACCCAGTGGAAATATTAAAGGGGTGATCTCTGCCCCTCAGCTAGTCTGCAGGCTCTGAAGCGCAAGAATGAGGGTTGGGTGGGTAGGGGTACATTCTCCCTCCACTCCACCTGACCATGAGCTCATCGACTCCTAGTTAAGCCTGTGCCTGGAATGGGATTACTTCCCATTTATAAAAGTCTCCTTTCCTTTGATAGTCTTGTAAGATTTTGAAAGGCAGCTGGCATCTTCTCACAAACACCTGAGCTGAGGATAGTAGCTAGTGGAGCAGTTTCAGTGCCAACAGCCATAAAAACAAACCAACCAAAAGGAGGTCACTGGAAGAAAGACACTGCTGGAAAGAAAGAGCTTACTTGGTCTTGATCAAACTACAGTGTAGAATGGCAAATTAGGAACCATAGCAAAGAAACTATTCGCAAATGTTCCACCTAGGTTTGATTATTAGCCTATTGTTTGTCCTAGTAGCGATGAGATGGATTTTGTTCTAACCTTTTTTATGATTCATCATTATTTAGCAAACCTTTTTCTTTAGCATTTTGTCATGTAATCCATATGTGAGGAATCTTAGACTAGAACCAAAAGTAGTATTGTCCCTAGAGCAGCCGAGGAGAGAATATGAACTGTGAGACTGGAATCCTACTTACCCTACTGAGAGGTCCGGCTCTTTGAGCTAAACCTGAGCAAACCTGGAAGACAGATAAAGGAATAGACTCAGGTCATCAGTCCCAGACACTTCAGCCAAATGGTGCCCGGAGAGCTATGGTGCTAGATGTGTCGGGTGTTTTGTTTTGTTTTAATTTTTATAAGGGAGAGCTTTTATTTGGGGATGGGAGAAAGATGTGGAGGAGTGTGGGTGTAAGTGATAGCAATGCAAAAAAAGAACAAAAATCAATGTCAACAAAGCACAGAAGAGAGCAAAAATTCAGGAAATACTGACAGAATAGGTTTGGTTGAATTGTGTTAAATTTTTTTTTTTTTTGCTTTTTGGAGGGCAGTTGGGGTTAAGTGACTTGCCCAAGGTCACACGGCTAGCTTTTTTTGTGTGTGTCAAGTGTCTGAGGCCGGATTTGAACTCAGGTACTCCTGACTCCAGGGCCGGTGCTCTATTCACTGTGCCATCTAGCCGCCCCGAATTGTGTTAAATTTAATATAATTTTATATATAAAAAGTATGTAATAGAAGTTCAAAGTTTCATCGCAATCCTATTTTTCTTTTCTTTATATATTTAAATACTCGGTTGTTGATGTGTATTAATTTAATAATTTTTCTACAAAAGCAACAAAAGAAATTACGTGTCTGAGTGTGAGTTGGAGATGAATTTCCTAAGATGTTAAATGACAATTTTTGTCACCCTTATTTGAACCCAATCACAAGCGTTAGACTATAAATAGCTTTCAAGGGAGTCAGGAGGATAAGGACCTCAATCTGGCAGCTTTAGAAATGAATTTCTGTCACCTTGAAGTTAAAGAAGAATAAGCAGAATTACCCTTAACTCTAAAAACAAACAACTTAATTTCTCTCTGGTTTAGCAGACATGTAAAACTAGCTAAGCTTTTGGTTTACATCTATACTTGTTATAAATTTGGGAGTCTCTAGTCAGTAAAATCTTACTAATGAATGAACAATATTGTTTTGAAACCTCTCTCTCTTTTTCTTTCTTTCTCTCTCTCCTCTCCCCCCTCTCCATCTCTCTGAGTCTCTCTTTGTCTCTCTCTCCCCATCTCCCATCTGTCTATCTTTCTAAGTCTCTTTCTCTGTCTCCCTTTCCCCATCTCTCTTTCTCTGTCTCCCTTTCCCCATCTCTCTTTCTCTGTCTCTTTGTCCCTCTTCCAGTCATTCCTCACCCACCTTCACCTTTTCTCTGCTGCATTTTGAGTAATGAAATTAATAGATGAAGAGTATAATAGTAATGTCATTTATCTTAGAAAAAAATGACTTTGAAACACAAATGAAGCAGAAATCAAAGAAACTCTTAAGAAATGAATGTTCAGGAAATAGACCCATCTCTCCCATGAAGGATAAGAAAGGAATAGAGGAAGAAGATGAATTACTAGCCATCATCTGTGTAGTCTGAACAGCAGCCCAAGATTTGCTCCATGTCTCTGGTGCATGGCTCACTCATAAAGTCTCCATGCTGTAGAAAGCATTCCAGGGGTTGCCTATGCCAGCCCAGCTGACAGTGGTGATGTCTCTTCTGTGTACATTCTCTGCGCCTTCTGCCCTTCCTCCTATCAACTTTAGGATAGTGTAAGTGTAAACAAGGTGGGATTTTTGTTTTTTTTCTCTTTGGAGTTCAGTTTCTCAGGCTCAGGCTAAATTGTAAACATCTGAAGAATTAATCACCTTTGAACCCTGAAATTCACAGCTGTGCTGAGTCAAGTAGGTTTCATGCCTTCTGGCTCTGAGTCAATCAGGGACCCAGTCTTTGTTATATATTCTGGGAGGTTGGCATTTTGCTTTGGGGGTTTGCTCATGAGAAGGATCTTCTGATTTCCCAGTGGAGACCTGAGTAGTCATATGTTCAGAGCCCCACCCCCCAACTGCTTAGATGTCTGTGCTCCCTCACTCCAGTGATATACATAAAGTGTTTAGCAATATTGTTATGTTCAGACAGCTGGAGCCCTGTCTGTTGAAAGTTGTGCTCATTTCTTTGTTTGTATTTTCTCCCAGTGCAGGGTGCTGACCTTTTCCCTGAACTAGTGAATGTCATTAAAAGTAGGATTGTTAACCCTTTTAACAGTTTAAGGCTTTAAAGCTAACTTTCCTTTCTAAAGCAGCTAGCAGGCCATCCTGAGTGTGGTAGGGCACTTGCTAATACAGATAGGAGATTCAGCTTGTCAGCAAAAGTCTGACCAAGTAGGGGGCAAGGCTGACTCCCTGAGGGTTGAGGGAAAGGATGCTGGGGCATTCCCATTCTTTTTTATATGTCTCCATCTCCACGGTCCATATCTCCTCATCAGCCTCGAAGACACTAGACACATAAGGCAAGTGTTTCCAAATTGTGTAGTGTGATTTCTCCTTTGTGGTAGCATAGTTAAGCCTTCCTGTCCATTTCTTAGATTACACAGTACTGTTTAACCTGAAGTGATTTATGTTTGTCATACCCACATAACATGGCTGTTTGTTCTGACGTGATCTGTGGTGATGAAGGTATTGTAACAAAAAGTTTTGCGAGACTGACGACCAATGGGTTTCCCTGATTTTGTGACCTTGTGTGAAGGTTGTGTATTATGGGATATAAGATGGAAAAGTCATCTTGGCCAAGTGGATCACTCCAGAGCACACACCACCCTCCATTCCTGACACACCTATGCTCCCCCTCAAACATGGTGGCTTCCCTGTACATTCCTGGTACTTGCTTGGGACCTAGAAAGGTAACTTTACTAAGGAAGAACTTCACTTAAGTCTCTGGGACCTATAGCCACCACAGGAATCTTGTGACTTGCTTGAACACTGGTTAATCATTCAATCAGTTATTAAAGGGCTGTTGTGTGATAGGTTCTGTACTAAATAAAGACTAGGGAAAAAAGAGCTGTAACAGTCTTTGCTCTTAAGAAGCTTACATTTCTAGTGGAGTTGAAGGGGAGTGGCATTGCTGAGGGAGAAAAAAACTGGTACCTACATGCTAGGTAGCTAAATGATATGGTAAACAGAATGCTGGACTTGGACTCAAGAAGACCCGAATTCAAATCTGTCCACAGACGCTTACTAGCTGTTTGACCCGGGGTAAGTCACTTCACGTCTGCCTGCCTCAGTTTCCTCAACTGTAAAATGGAGGTCATATTAGTACCTACCTCTTAGGGTTATTGTGAGGATGAAATGAGATATTTGAAAGCACTTTACAAACTTTAAAGTACTATATGAATGCTTGCTAGTTATTATTATTATTATACAAGATATATATTAGATATACATATATTATTACATATAAATATTATGTAATATTAATAATATTCTATAATATTAAATTTTATATAATTTTATATAATATATAATATTAATTATATATATATATATATATACATACACATAAAGAAGATACAATGTGAATTTAGAAGGAAAGAAGGGTGCAAGAGAAAACCTCTTGTGTAGGGTAGCTCTTGGGCCAAGTCTTCAAGTCTAGAAATTCCAACAGGCAGAGGTGAGGGGGGAGAGTTATATACAGCTGATTCAGTCCCAGAGACCAGAGGCGGATCTTAGTGCGGGAGCAGCAGCAGCAAATGGACCCCTACTGCTTGATAGTGCATGGAGAGGAATGAGAAGACTGGAAAGATGGGAAGAGGCCAGACTGTGAAGAGCTTTACATACCAAATAGAAGCTCATATTTGATGCTAGAAGTAATAGAGCCCTTCTGGAGTTTACTATTGAATGGAAGGGATATGATGTGTGTAAGGAGACATGTGAGCTGGGGAGACCAGTTATGAGACTGGGATAGAGGGATCACTAGGCTTCAGAAGGTCTTTGCCGCACAGGCTAGTTTTTCCTTAAAACACTTGAAACCATCTTTGAGACTCAACTGATTCAGGCAAACAAGGTTACCACCGATGAGAACTTTCAATCAGCTAAAGGTACAAAAGCCTAGTGTGTATGTAAATCGTCAAGACTCCTCAGGTTGGCAGATGGTGCACGGCTGTGTAAGTCAACATGCCCTCCTACAGCAAATGTTCAAATCCAGACTGAGAAATTTATTGGCTTGTGATCTTGTCAAGCCACTTAAATGCTATTTGCCTCAGTTTCTTTGACTATATAATGGGAATAGTAATAGCACCTCCCTCCCGGGGTTGTTGTGAGGATCCTATGAGATAATATTTGTAAAATGCTTTACATGGTCACTGGTACATGATAGGTACTATGTAAATGCTAACTATGATTCTTATTTGAACTCAGTAATTTTTTTTGCCTTTTTTTTGGAGGACAATTGGGGTTAAGTGACTTGCCCAAGGTCACATGGCTAGTTTTTGGGTTAAGGTCTGAGGCTGCATTTGAACTCAGGTCCTTCTGACTCCAGGGCAGGTGCTATATTTACCCTGCCACCTAGCTGCCCCATTATTTGCTAATATCATTAATATAACAACTATAAATGACAATGTAATTAATATACAACCATATAATTAACATAACCACATATGATTAATATGTAACTATTTAATTGATTAATATAATAACTGTAGCTATAGTAATAAATAATAAATGTGGAGGGCAGCGGAATTGCTCCCAACTGAATCAATAGTTCAGTAATTATTGAATATCCTTTCCATTTTATCATTAACTAAACTTCTTTTGCAAGGTGTCGTACGGTATATAAGTATCTCATTCTGTTCTAGTCCCAAGCTAGAATCAGTGGCTTAGTCTGAGTTAGGCTTGGCCCAAAAGAGAGGCTATTGTCCAGGCAACAGGTGATGAGATCCTGACTTAATAAGTAGATTTTGGGTTAGACAATACGCTTCATGGTTCTCCTTTCTCAGAGAGGAACTGGAGACCCCACAACAATGATAACATTTATTGATTATTGATTGATTGGAGTTAAAAAGGTGTTAACGAAAAGGCAAAGGAATAGAGAGGATCACAGGAGATAAAATGAACCATTTTGATTATATAAAATGGAGAAAGTTTTGCACAAATAAAATTAATGCAGTTAGAGAAATAGTTACCTTGAAAAAAGTCTTTGCAACAGATTTCTCCAATAAAGGTCTGATACACAAGATAAATAGACAATTTATTCAAATACATAAGTACAAAAGCTATTCTACAATAAATGAATGGTAAAAGCACGTGAACAAACAATTCTCAGAAAAAGCAAAGAAAGTTTTCACCAACCATATGAAAAAAACGCTCCAAATCACTAATAATAAGAGAAATGTAAATTAAAGCAACCCCAAATTCATATCTCACGGGCATCATACTGGCAAAGATGATAAGGAAAGTGATGATTGTTACACCCTATAATTTCCTCAAATGGATTTAGGTGACTCAATTTATCCCAAGTCCCTTGATCACTCCCCATTCCCTACTACACTCTGTCTCATACATTTTAAGCTCTCTTGCATAGATTTTAGGGTCTTTTGTCTAAACTCTCACAAGTACCTATCCCCAGGTCAGTCTCATTCTTCTCATTCTTCTAACACATGCCACTATTATTTTTTCCTCCATGTATTTGCTCCCCTTCATGCGATGCCCTTCCCTTCCTCTCTCCCTATTTAATTCTATCAGTCCTTCAAGACCCAACTTGATTCAATCCAATCGTTAAATGCTTTCATTTTTCAAGGCCTCTTGCTAGTGTAACAATGTTTTGATGCGTGACCAGACTAAGGATAGCCAGAATAAACCCACGTGCTAGATCCTGAAAAAATATAAAGACATTGAATTTGATGGTAAGTGCAAAGGAGCTCAGGAAATATGTAATGAGAAATTTGAGGTTGGAGAAATCACTCGCCCCTGAAAGGATCAAGGAAAACTTTTTGGAGGACTTGACATTTACGATGGGACTATGAGAAAGAAGACATTATCAGACAGAAGGAAACAGAGCATAGGAAAGACCTGCACAACTTGGCAGTAGGTAGGGGCCAAAATTAAAATAGACTAAACTTCTTAGGGCCACAGATAGGTTTTTAGTGACTCACTTTCCAAGTAAAGGTATAATTAATGATTAAACTATTTTGCAAATAAACCTTATTTAAAAAGGGAAATTTCAATTAATATCAATGAACCACACTTATTAAGATTATTAATACTTGACTTACTAGCTTGAGATGGCTTGAAATCATGTTGTTTAAAAAATTACTTTGCTACACTCACTTTGTCCCTGTTGAACGCCATTAATGACTGGAAACACAGCAAAAAGATACAAACTCTCATTCCTCTCAGACCAGAGACAGACAAATAGGAGAGAGTATGCGGTGGCAACACACCTGCCAAGTGACATGAGGGGCACGACAGCGGGCCATGGACAAAGCACTTGTTAACATCTTTATTTTCTTGTACATCCTCTATGTTTTTCTTTTTCTTTTTTGTCTTTTTGTAGGGGAGAAGGCAGGGCAATTGGGTTAAGTGACTTGCCCAAGGTCACACAGCTAGTATGTTAAGTGTCTGAGGCTGGATTTGAACTCAGCTCCTCCTGACTCTACAGCTGATGCTCTAATCACTGCGCCACCTAGCTGCCCCACATGAAGTAAATCTGTCCTGACTTGTCTTTAATGCTCTTTTTTTTTTTTTTTGGAGAGGGCAAGGTTGGGCAATTGGGGTTAAGTGACTTGTCCAAGGTCACACAGGTAGTTTTGTGTTAAGTCTGAGGTCAAATTTGAACTCAGGTTCTTCTGACTCCAGGGCCTATTCACTCTATTCACTGTACCACCTACCTGCCCCGCCCCCATCCTCTTTAATAAGCAGCCTGTGGGCCCTACGTTGTACAGGCCTGGCAGAGGGCAACAGTATGAGGAAGACAAAGAAAAACAGACCAAAAACAGGAAAAGCAGATCAAGCCTCTGTAGCCAGAACACGTTTTACACAAAAGAGGAATTACATGAAATAAGTAGATGAGCCAGAGTCCCTCGTGGAAGGCCTTCCATGCCAGAATTAGGAGCTTATACTTCATTCAGTAGGCAATGAGTAACCACTAAAGGTTTTATAACTTAGAGTGAAATAAAAGAAAAAAGGAAAGGGAAATGGCGAGAGCGGAGCATCGGGCAGATTTCTGGGGTGACAGCCATCCCTTCCAGATCCAGACTTTCCCCGCTACAAGTTTGTTATCTTGTTTGCCGCTATGATCAATTACATGGGAATTTTGGGGGGAGTTTTGTGGAAGCCTCAAACAACAAATGAAGGCCCGTCCACAAAACGGAGGCTATGACCGAATGCTTTAACCCAAATTGTACAGCAAGGTACTGCATAAACACCTGATAAAAGAAAAAAAAATTCAGATTTCTCTGGTACAAAGGGAGGGCCAAAAAGTTGTATGTGAATGTTCCAGATTAAGGACAAAGGGGGAGCCGCTGTACCCCTAACCTCACTGTGTGGAATGGATAACTGTAGTGTGAAGGATGGATGTGAAAGGAGGTCAGAGAGTGAAGAAAGGCAGAAAGAGCAGCTAACTCGGCTTTAACAATAATTTAGACAAGAAGAGGAATTGAATTGTGGTGGATAAGGAATTTGTTCATATTGAATGCTACATATACAACTCCAGGGATGTGGGGGAAAGTACTTAGATGACCAGCTTCAGAACCTTCCCTGTTGTTGGCAATTATAATATAATTCTTTTCTACAAGGGTGAAAGCCGATGCTGTCACAAGTACAAATTTCGTTCAACCTGCCCACCATCCAGGATAATTTTTGTTTTGTTGTTGAGGCATTTTCAATTGTATCTTACTCTTCATGACTCTGTTTGGGCTTTTTATACTAGAATGGTTTGTCATTTTCTTCTCTGGCTCATTTTACAGATGAGAAAACTGAGGCAAACAGGGTTAAGTGACTTGACCAAGGTCACACAGCTAGTAAGTGTCTGAGTTCATATTGGAACTCAGGTCCTCCTGATTCTGGGACCATCTACAGTACCACTTAGTATTGCCACAGAAATAAGCACTTAGAAGACAGGAAAAAAATGTTAGCCTCATGGAGCTAACAAAAACCACACTTATCCCATGATCAGAGATTTTAAGGGGAGCTCTTAACACTTTTATTATCCATTAGATTGTGATTTTTTTGTTTTTTTGATTGGGGGGCAGGGCAATTGAGGTTAAGTGACTTGCTCAAGATCACATGGCTAGTAAATGTTAAGTGTCTGAGGCCAGATTTGAATTTAGGTCTTCTTGACTCCAGGGCCAGTGTTCTATTCACTGACCCACCTAGCCACCCCTATCTATTAGACTGTGAGCTCCTTGAGGGCAGAACGGTCTTTTTCCTGTAGTATATTCCCAGCACTTAGCACAGTGACTAGCACACAGTAGGTGTTTAATGTTTGTTGATTGATTGGCACTAGGGAGAAGATAAAGGCTGAGTTGGATGATGCATTAGATTATAAACACCACCTATAGGATGGTGTCACTTACAATCTCTTATGTAACCAATTATTAGTCGGGGCACAAAAACTAGTGGGAAAGGAAATTCTCCACTGTAAATGAGTCAAGGCAAAGCACTGAAATGTGTATGTGTATGTGTGTGTGTATATGAAGTTAATAATAAAAGCTAATATGTGTATATGTGTATATTTATATCTATCTATCGTACCTACTCCATGCCAGACACTCCTAAAAATAAATATTATCCCATGTGATCCTCACAACACCCCTGGGAGACAGGCGCTATCATGATCTGTATTTTATAGCTGAGGAAACTCGGGCAAATAGGGTTAAGTGACTCATCCAGGGTCACATAGTAAGTGTCTGAGGCCAGATTGCAACTTGGGTCTTCCTGACTCCAGCCCCAGAGTTCTCTCCAGGATGTCACCTAGCCATCTCTAGGTGTAGCTGAAGAAGACAGTCCAGGGTCTGATCAAAGCATGGAATGTCAAGGAAAGTCAGCCTCCTTCCTCTGTCCATTTGTTCATGTGTCAGGGCTTCATTTATGAGGCGCACAAACCCCAGATCTCTCCTCTCTACTCTAGGAAGTATACATTGGAGAAAGTGAGTAATTCTTTCACACTACCTGCCTCTACTTGAAGAATGTGAGTGCCTGATACTTCTTTGTGTATTTCCCTCAGAGCTTAGAATTGTTGGGAATAATAAATACAGAGAGAGCTCAACAAATACTTGATTAATTGATTGATATCCTGAACTTAGATTCAGGGAAGAATCTGGTAAAGAGGATGAAAGAGGAACTGTTCTCACTTCAGAGATTATGTGTTTCCTAAGGCATAGAGAAAGGTTTGCTTCATTACCTATTTAACTCAAAATCATAATCATAGATGCACAGGGTTTTATTTAATGGAAGGTTCTACTTAATACAACAACCCATTCTTTATGTTCCACTAAAATTAGTACTTTTGACAAGCTTAAAAAACGATGGGATTATAATCAAGTGAGATCATTTCTGGTATGTATGCCTTTTCAATAACAAGAGGTATTTCTTTTAACGTAGTCTGAGGTTTTCGTTTCCACTTCAAAATGCCCTTATAATATTTCCGCTGGAGGTCTTTCATATCCATGAATTGTTTTTCTGAAAGTAATCAGAGTGTGGGAGAATTTTATTTGTTGATCCCAAAATGGCAGCTAGCAATAACCTCAAGATGCACATTTCACAAATAAATCTCTGTAGTACTTGATTCTCACTCTTAGGCAGCGGTTCTCAACCTGTGTTATGTTCAATTTGTAACAATGAAAATACATCCTATATATCAGATATTTACACTACAATTCATAACAGTAGTAAAATTACAGTTATGAAGTAGCAACTGTGTGGGACACTAAATTAGTGAAAAGCTTCTCAGTCTGGAATGTACCCCCCCCCAGTGTTGTACCCTCCCCCTTTCTCCTGTCAATCACTTTTATCTTCCTTTGTCTGTCTTTTCCCGCCCTGGTGAGGGGCCTCCCATCTCCTTCCCCTTTCAGTCTCAGTAGCAAAGAGATTGGTAAAGTAAACTTTTCCACTAATGAAAGAAGGCAGTTGGCCAGGAGAGGGGATGTCCTAATTAGGTCTTTAAAATCCTAGACCTGGTCTTTGGAGCTCTCTCTCTCTCTCTCTCTCCTGGCCCAGCCTCATGCATCAACATCGGTAAGAAATCTGAGATGGGGCACCCCTTTCTTCCCGGGGGAAAGGGAATAAATTCCTCTTCTTATCTAAGGCATCTCTGTGTTTACTTTTCTAATTAAATTAAGAATACTGGGTATTTTTTTTTTTACCCCAAATACAATGAAAATCATTTTATGGTTGGGGGGACACCACAACATGAGGAACTGCATTAAAGGGTTGTGGCATTAGGAAGGTTGAGAACCACTGATCTTAGGATAAAGAGTTCCACTTTTCTCCCCCTTCCTCTTCTTTCTATGCTCAGATAATTTGTGTTTATATCCAATTTTGTTAGGAATCTCTTGGGAATCTTTTCAGTCGTCTTGGAAACATCTCACCAGCTTTTGCAGAAGAGGGATCCTGGCTTTTTTTTTCTATTTGAATTCAGCTGGCTAGGATATTTTAAGTTGGACTGGATTTGGCAGCAAGTAGGAACCTTATTGTGGGATTTCCTTGAACTGCAAAGTTAGAGGAATGAGTGATTGACACCCTGGTCATTATGGTAACCAAGATAAACTATTAACCTTAATGGAGGTTAAAACAAACCATAGGAGGCTGCCCCTAGGTATATGACCACAATGCTATTGTGTTTAAGGATTTCCTCTCAGTTCTGAACCACTAGTAAAAAAAAAAAAAAAAGAAAGTAGAGAGGATATTGATATATACTACCTGGGAATGCATAACCTAAATCTCTCCCCCTCACCAAAAAGCAAAGGCAGATCTAGACAGAAGGAAATAGTATTCCAATGAAGGTGATTAGGGAAAGCACCAATTAAGACTTAGTTCACCAATTATAACTTAGAATAATAGCAAGTTTTAAGCTGAAGCTATTCAGAAGATCTAAAGCACATTGTAAATGAAAGGCAAAAGGAGATGGATTTAGAAAATAGTGTTGAAAAGATAATATAATAAATAGTCTTGAAACTCTGTAAATGGGAGAAAATAAGTTGAATTCCTATACTTAGTCAAATAACAATTCATAATTAGATTAGTGAGAGATAGGTTATTCTGGTATAACTGGAAAGTCATGTTTCTTTAATCCTTGCTCCTATAGTATTTCTTTGTTTTTTTTAAAATAAAGATCAGTTTTTATCTATATTTTTTTAACTTTAGGTGATGTGTTTTTCAATTATCAACACTTAATTCCAGTCTCCTTAACCTGTCCTTATTTTGGTCCTTATTTTGTTTGGGGAAAAAAACCCAGCTACCTTGAACTGCAGGGAAGAATTCTATCAACTCTAGAAGGCATGTTTATACAATTCAACCCTATTTTAGTGGTGGCAAATGCACTCAAATAATTTTTTTTATCCATCATATTGTAGTACTAGCTAACAGGTGAAGGTGACCTTGTGCTAAAGAAGATGTAAAAGAAATTAGATAACCAAGCAAAAGGAAATCCAGTGAAAGCCTCAGTGTTCACTTAACACATTTTGGCTCTTGTTTTTATTCTCCTTTTGCTGTTTTACAAATATATGTATTTGCAGAAGAACTTTTAATTAGCCTAGTAGGGGAGAGAATGAGAAGATTAAATAGGAAACATTTAAAAATACATGGAGGTATAGAGGCAGTACCAAGGTAGAACTTGTGAATGTAATAGATTTGATGCACAGGACTTTGAATATTGTACCTTTTTGATCAGGCAGAAACAGAGAGACTAGAAAATGCCTTCCTAACTAGTATGGTTAAAGTGTGAGATTTGATATCTTTACAACAGGGTGTCCCAAAAGTCTCAGGACAGTAAATAGTTGCACTAAGACTATTGGGACACGCTGGCTTATTAAAGTCTACTTGATGCCAAATAATAAAGTCTTATGCAGAATGACCATCAACAAAAACTAGTTAACCAACCCTACCCTTTTGTCTTGGTTAATATTTTTCAAACACCATTTTAAAAAAATCTTGCATTTTATATGTCAGGAAATTGAGGCATAGAAAGGTCAAGTGACTTGACTATGGTCACACAGCTAGTTAGTGAATGAGTCAGGATTCAAACCCAAGGATTCTTGACTCCCAGTTTAGCACTATTCATTACACTGTGTTGATGATCATGATGATAGTGATTTACCTACCTGGATGGAGCAATTTTTTAGAAAGCTTTCGTCTCTCTGCTTGGGGTCTGAAGACTTTCCCTTTGGGAGGGACAATGTTGAAAAGGACTATTCTACAGAAAATCTTCTCATTCAGAATCTCATCTCTTATTATGAAAGGTAACAAGAAAGGAAGACAATGGTGGATGAGCATCTCATAAGGAAAAGTGTGCATTGGCAGGAGAATTTTGTTCATGAGGGTAATTGCTCTGGAAGGCATCTGTAGCTTTTCGGTTATTGCTTGTGATGTGCTAACTTCTAATAAGGTGCGGTGGAGGATTTCAATCATTCCTTTTGGGTCATAAATATTACTCCTGTTTTTCAAGACAGCAGGCTGAGCAAACCCTATTGGTACTTCATGATCCAGTGTTTCTAGTGATATGATGTTTAAGATTTGAAGAAGATAGTTCTTTGCTTCTGTAATGGAAATATTATGTTTTCGTAAGTTATGGAATTTTTCACTTTCCTTTATGAAAGCGTTAGCAGATAAAAACAATTTTGAGAGCTGTAAAAAAAAAGAGAGACAACATTTACATTATTAGAGTAGTATACAAAGAAGAAATCCAGCAGGCAAAATGAAATGATTTAATGAGAAGACATGAGATTCTTGGGAAAACTACTGGAAATGAAATAGAGAAGCAAGCACATAGTACCTAAGGCAAATGACCATGAAAACAGAGGTGTTACTCTTTGAGTGGGGTGGGGGAGGGAAGGGCAATGTATTTACAAAACTAAAGCCATTCTAAGCAAAATAGGATGGTGGAGTGAAAGAAATCTTGAACAAAGATTTAATCAAACTGGATTCTAATACTTGCTTTACTACCAACCAGTTCTATAACCTTGGGATTCATAGGACCCATTGTAGACTGCAGTAATTGCTTATTGGTTTGCCTCATAGATATAACTTCTCATTATGTGAAAAACTGAACAAAAACATAAGAGAATGTTAGCCTATTTAAGGTACCTATGCTTTGGGATTTGAAAGTTGCCTTTAGAGTCAGAAATTTAGGCCATTAATAATCTGATAACACTTTGTTCTTTATTTTGCCATGTTGTCCCTTAGAAGCTAATGGTCATTTGTGCAGAGGGATGAGCCTTTAAGGTTCTGGGAAATTTATTGATTAATGTTTCTCAGAGTCCAGCTAAAACCACAAACAGCACCCCTCTCATATTTCTTTGTGAACAGGTCCAGTAAATCTGCAACATCAGCTGGGGGGAAAGTTAGATGCTCTCTCTCCTATCTCTCTCCCCTCTTTGCCCCTTTAGCCAGTCACAGTGTTCAAAGACCTTGAAGTATGGGATCCAGGAAGGAAGGTGGCAAGTAACACCTTGCTTTCTCACCCATCACTGCCCTAGAACTATGGTAAACCATAGCTTACCCTCACATTGGAGATTGGACCTTTCCTGCATAAAAAGAAAAAATAAAGAATTCACCTTTGTTGCTGCATGCCCATTAGCTGATCCAACACTACTGGTGGTTTTCAAAATAGATTGAAGAAAGCCATTTCAGGGCAAAAATTTGATCCTCTCAGGTCTTCAGCCCTTCCAAGGTCTCAATCAGTTAAATGTAAAATATATCCTTTAATAAATCTCATTAGGATACTTAAATTTCATACTTGAGCTGTTTCTTTCCTATGGTGGATGCTGATTTAATATAAAAATTGCTCATTAATGGGGCAGTTAGGTGGTGCAGTGAATAGAGCACTGGCCCTGGAGTCAGGAGGACCTGTCAAGAGTCAGACTCTAGACACACGTACTTGACCTTGGGCAAGTTACTTAATCCTAATTGCCTTGTCTTCCCCCCTCCAAAAAAAATTTACTCATTAAGATAAGTACTTCATTTCTAACCAGTAAGAATAAAATGAGGAGCTGTGTGACCTTGGGTGAGTCACTTAACCCCAACTGCCTTGCCTTCCCCCCTCCAAAAAAAAAAAGAATAAAATGAGGAGAAAGATTGAGTATCTCTTCATTTGTCCTTCTGAACCCAAAATAGTACCAATCCACTTGGACAAGTCATTTCATTGTTCTGGGCATAATTTTCCTCCCATGTAAACTTAAAAGGCTGAATTAGATGAAACCCAGGATGCTGTAAAGGGTTTCAGTTGGACTAGATATAGACAACTCTAAAGTCCTTTTCCACTCTAAACATCCAGTGATTCTTTTATACTATCAGGAGTATGCAGATAAGGAAAATCTACATTCAGATCCAAATAGATGAGTTCCAAGAGAGACCTACTAACTCATAAATGATAAAGAATGGAGTCCTAGTACTACAGGCAAAGGATTCCCTTGGCCACATGCCCCCAAAACATGCCAACTACAAAATCCAGTAGGTTTCACACAATCATAACTTGCCTTGCCTCAACTGGGGTCTTTTTTTTTTTTGGAACCCCAGCGCTTAGTATAATGCTTACATATAGTTGGCATTTCATAAATGCTACTTAACTGACTGCATTTACATCAAGAGGCATCTCTTTGTCTAGGGTTTATCACTGACACATATGGAGGAAATTATCACCTTTTGTGTTTTACCCCAAGGCTTCAAAGATGGGTAAAGAAAAAAATGGCAGGGACTAAATAGGGACTGGATCTTTTATTTTACTGGGCAATCTAAGATAAGGAAGTTTCCTCTACCAGAACATGCTGGTTCCTTCTCTGCAATTGAGAGTCTTAGAGAGTTTCCTGAGGTACTTAGAAAGTAAGTGACTTACCAGGTACTCAAGAATTAGAATGTGCCAAAGGGCAGTCTGGTTAGTATTAAAGGTAGGGCAGGAACCCATGACTCCCTGCAAAGCTCTGTTTATGGGGCAGCTTGAATGCAGGCCTAGTGGAAATCAAGGAGAGGGCCTAAGTGACCTCTCAACATCCCTGCCTTTCCAAAATATTATATTGATGGGAAAATTAACTGTGAAAAGCAAACACATTTTTTCAGCAAATACCAGCTAGTTCAACTCATTCATTCATGTGTTCATTCAGCAATAAACATTTATGAAACATCTAATTTATGAAACATCTAGCTCTAGCTAGACAGAGTGCTACAGGTAGGGGAAAGGATGAGAAAAATATAAAGGTGAGTAATACCTTGTTCCTGCCTTGAAGGTTTACAATCAAGTGGTATATGCAAGATATATGAACAGAATATATAATATAATGCTAATTAGAATTTGACAAGGATGTAAGAGGAAGAGAAAATGATTTAAACAATAATGGTAAATCCGACCAAAGTCTCAGGCTTAATTGCTACTTTAGGACCCTTTGTTTCATATCATCATAGTAGTTCACAGAAATTACATGTTTAATTCCAGTCAGTTGCTTTGCAAATGCATACTTTCCTACTCCATGCCACATACACTATGGACAAACCATCCTTGCCCGTGTAATAATTGTTCCTCATATTTCCTCCATTTCCTATCTTTGTGCCTTTGCATTGACTCTATCTCATCCCTGGTATTCCCTCTCCGTCAGTTCCACTTAGTTTTGTTCAAGACTCCTCATTAGTGTCACCCTTTATGTGAAGCTTTTCCTGATCCCCCCAGCTCTTGATGCCTGCCCTCCACCACCCATTCCACCAATTAGCTTGTATTGGTTTTAAATATTTTTCTTCTTCTTTTTTTTTTTTTTTGGCTTTTTAGAGGGGGGAGGGCAGGGCAATTGGGATTAAGTGACTTGCCCAAGGTCACATGACTAGCAAGTATTTTATATATTTTTAATATACTTATGTATATATGTGTTATTTCCCCAGACCAGATTATAAGTTCCTAGAGAGATACTGATTCATTTTGCCTTTATATCTTCACTATGTAGTAAAATGCCTGGCACATAGTACTTACTTAATGCTTGTTAGTTGATTGAATATGGTAGGAATCCTCGACTATGGGAGTTCTCTAAAGGCTAGTCTGTCAGCTTTTTTATAGACATTATCATGGTAACTGGGAACCCTCGAGAGTAGGATGACCTTTAGACACCACATGATAAGAATTTTAAATGCGTACCGGGCAAAAAAATGAATCCTTCTTGGCATTCACTACTTTCTGTGTGTCATTAGCAATATCCTCTAACTTTACTGATTCTGTTATCTCTTCTGTATCATCTTTTTCTGTAAGATCAGATGAGTTTTCTTTATCAATGGTATCCATTGTATTGTGAGATGACTTTCTACTTCCTAGGGGGAGAGAAATAAATCAAAGTTACTCTTACGGACTAATTCATAAGGAAAAACAAAATGAGAAAAGATCAAAGATTCAAAAGACTTCTGCGTGATTGATTCAGTCTTCTAAACTTTGGGATTAGGACATTCTTTTGGATTTTGTACCAGATTTTCCTTTCATTTTTATCTCATGACTCCTGGTCAAATCCAACCCACTTTGTAATATCTCAACCAATAGTTTTCTAACACTCCAAATTCTTGTAGATGGTTATTCTGTAGACCTTGACCACAGTTTCAAAGAGCTTTCTAGAACCATATCTTGTCTTTTTATCCTACCTAAGTAATCAGTCTTAAATCAGCCTTAAAATGATTATGTGTCTCTTTGCTCAAGAGAAAGTGTTGATTTCCCGTAAGAGAATAAGATGTTGACTTAGGTGGAGCCAAGATGGTGGAGAAAAGGAAGTGACTCTCCTGAGCTCTCCCTACAACCCCTCAAAACACCTTTAAATAATGCCATGAAACAATTCTCAAAACAGCAGAACCCACAAAAGGATGGGGTGAGAGTGCAGCACAGTCCAGCACAGGCTGTGCCAGCACAGACCCAACCCCAGCAAACCAGAAGCAGGCCTTGGGAGTCACTGAATGAGCAGTGGCAGTGGATGCTTCTAGAGCTCTCAGCACACAAATGATAAGATGGTTGAACAAACTGATCAGAAGGAGACTGCAAGGGTCTCTGCTGGCATCGGGGGCAGGACACTGTTGCTTTGCCCATACTCACATATGGGTCACAGTCCTAAGTGGCAATCCCCAGGTGAGAAGGAACACTAGCACACCAGTTGAACTGGGACCCTCCTCACAGTTCCAGGGCAGAAAAGAGTGCTTATGGTCACTAACAGACCAGGAGAAAAGTAAACACAGCTCTCCTTACATCATACCACCTTGGAAGAACTTAAAAATTACATCTCTGAAAACAGCTGTACAAAACCCCCGAACTTTGGGACAGTGCACCCTCCACCATGGAAGCAGAACCCGACTTTAACAAAGACTTAAAAGTCGAGAAATAGACTGAAAAAACTGAGCAAACTACAAAAGAAAATTCTGACCATAGAAAGTTACTATGGTGACAAGGAAGATCAAAATACACACTCAGAAGAAGATAACAAAGTCCAAGATCCAACATCCAAAGCCTCCAAGAAAAATATGAATTGGTCTTGGGTCATAGAAGAGCTCAAAAAGGATTTTGATAATCAAGTAAGAGAGGTAGAAGAAAAACTGGAAAGAGAAATGAGAGTGATGCAAGAAAATAATGAAAAAACTCAGCAGCTTGGTAAAAGAGACACACCCACACAGAAAACAGCACTAAAGCAAATAATAGCTTAAAAAATAGATGAGGCCAAATGGTAAAAGAGGTACAAAAGCTCATTGAAGAAAATAATTGATTAAAAATTAGAACGGAGCAAGTAGAAGCTAATGACTATGAGAAATCAAGAAACAAACAAAACCAAAGGAATGAAAAAAATAGGAGAGTGTGAAATATCTCATTGGAAGAACAACTGAACTGGAAAACAGATCTAGGAGAGATAATTTTTAAATTATTGGACTACCTGAAAGCCATGATAAAAAAAAGAGCCTAGACATCATCTTTCAAGAAAATCAAGGAAACTGCTCTGATATTCTAGAACCAGAGGGTAAAATAGAAATTGAAAGAATCTATCAGTCACCTCCTGAAAGAGAACCCAAAATGAAAACTCCCAAGAATATTATAGTCAAATTTTAGAGCTCCTAGGTCAAGGAGGAATATTGCAAGCAGCCAGAAAGAAACAATTCAAGTATTGTGGAACCATAGTCAAGATAACACAAGATTTAGAAGCTTCTACATTAAGGAATCAGAGGGCTTGGAATATGATATTCCAGAGGGAGTGGAAACCTGTAGCCTCAAGACCACAGGTTCCCCACCTCTGAAGCTAGGATTACATCCGAGAATCACCTACCCTGCAAAATTGAGTATAATGCTTCAGAGGGAAAAATGGACATTCAATGAAATAGAGGACTTTCAAGCATTCTTGATGAAAAGACCAGAGCTGAATAGAAAATTTGGCTTCCAAATATGAAACCCAAGAGAAACATAAAAAGGTAAATAGGAAAGTGAAAGCATAAGGGACTTAATAAGGTTAAACTTTACATTCCTGCATGGGAAGCTGATACTCATAAGACATTTTTTCATAATTACGGCAGTTAGAAGGAGAATATGTAGACAGAGGGTGAAGATGTAAGTTGAATATGAAGGGATGATATCTAAAAATAAATTTAAGGTCTGAAAAAGTATTGTACTGAGAGAAAGGGAAAAGGAGAGGCAGAATGGGGTAAATTACCTCACATCAAAGAGGTAAGAAAAAGCTTTTACAGTGGAGGGGAAAATGGGGGAAGTGAAGGGGGAAGTAAACTTTACTCTTATCAGAATTGGCTCAAAGAGGGAAACAACATATTGTAAGGTAATCAATTTATTTGATCAGAAACTGAGGGCTAAGTATGGAAGGTGTGAGCTCTGTCTGGAAGGTGTGAGCCTTGTCTGGAAGGTGTGAATTCCCCTGTTGATGTGGAAGAATGCTATTGGCTGAGAC
>CM053599.1:124922196-124945164 GCA_028646575.1 Pseudocheirus occidentalis
GTGCTCTGAAGCAGTCCAGTGGGGGCCGCCGCGGCTCTCAGCAGTTCGTGCTGCAACAGCCGCCTCCCGCTGCCTCCTTGCCCTGGGAGCAGTTTGGCCTGACCGCTCTTCTCCTCCCCAGTTAGCAAAATCCACTGACCTTTCTCTTAGCCTTTTTTTCTTCTGGCCTGATAAATGTGGTAACTGTGGCTCCAGTGCAGCCGATCTGCTCTGCTATCGCCCGCGGTTCCCGCCCGATGCCCCAGGGCCTGAGCCGGCTGGGGTTTTAGCCGCGGGTCCCAGACTGCTGGGAAGAGCCCTGCCTGCTGCGCTGCCTGTAGCAACAGATGTGCTTTCTGTCTTGTGGAGAGTTTTGGAGCTTGAAAATCTGTTTAGCGTCCCATTTTATGAGTTTTTTAGCGTGTTTGTGTGGGAGCTGTGGTGCTTTGCTGCTTCTACGCCGCCATCTTGGCTCCGCCCCATACTCGGGCACAGGTAATATTAATGAAATTTGTCCAGTAATTAAATAACCACTGGATAATCCAAGTCTTTTGCGAGGAAAACAAATCATATACTTACTGATGCTTTTAAATTTTGTTTTCCATCTTGACATAACATCATAATGATTCTAAGAACTGGGCTGAGTATGGTAGTACATGCCTATAATCTTTGCTGCTGGAGAAGCTGAGGTTGGTGGATCACCTGAGCTGGGGAGTTCTAAGCAGCAACAGGACTAAAGCTGATCAGATATCTGCAATAAGTCTAGTACCAATATGGTGCTCCCTACGAGCAAGGAGCCACCAGGTGGCATTAGAAGGGGCAAACTGAAGTGGATTGGAAACAAGGAAGTCAAGCCTTCTTTGCTGATCAGAATTAGAATTCCAGCCTAAGAAAGATAGAAAGACCCAGAAATTTGATGCAAAGATGTTTTTTCTCATTTGATCTTTTCTTATCTTAGATGCATTTATTTTGTCTGTGCTGAAGTTATTCATGTAATTAGTTCTCTCTCTCTCTCTCTCTCTCTCACACACACACACACACACACACACACACACTTGCCTCTATCTCTTGTTTTCTTGTTTAAGACTGCACCTCCTATTCATAGCTGTGAAAAGCATATGATCTTTATTATTGAGCTAGCATACCCATTTAGAATGTATTATGAAATATTGCTCAAGGTGTTGGTCTAAGCCTAATATCTGCCAGAATTCTTTCCAGTTTTCCTAGCAGTTTTTATCAAATAGTTTTCCTGAGTAATTTGTGTTTTCTAATTTATAGAGCCCTGGATTATTGAGTTTCATGCTTTATGCTTCTCCTTTGCCTAGTCTCTGAACATCTTTAATCTATAATAGAGATATTTTTAGAAAATTTCTGTAAATGTAATGAGTGGCTGTGATTCCAGAAGATTGATGGTGAAGAATCCTACCTGCTTCCTGGTACACATTTTTGAATGTGGCCAGCAATGGGAATTTGTTTTGCTTGACTATGCACATTTGTTAAAAATAAGTAAGTACACAAATACATACATAAATACTTGATAAAAATAAATGTTTGATCATTGAAAAAATTAATTATAAAAAGAAAATCACTTTAATTCCCAAGTGAGTCTTTCCATTCTTTAGGGAAGATTTATATGAAAGAAGCAGAGAAAGAATTAGTTGTTAGCAATGATGACAGTTTTTGTTTGCTTTTTGAACATATGCAGTAGCTGCATGACATTGAGAAGCTGTAGGAGCTCAGGTGTGTAATTAGAGGCATGATGACTCCCACCCAGCTACTTCTGGCTTTCAAAGATCATGATTGTTCTACATACGGAAGAGTAAAGCCAGCCTATTCCTCATTACCTAAGCCGCACTTTTAACGACTTATATGGCTGACACCTAGACTTACCAGAATAGTAGGTCACTGAGCAGTGAGTGGTTATTTTAGAAACAGAATTGCACAGTTGCTTTTTACTTTTCCCTACTTTACGTTCAGCTTTGCCACCTACAGAATGAGAATGTCTTAATTAGTGTTGTGATGTTTTTATTTACTTTTTATTTATCTATTACAAATTTAACAACCAACAACCACAAACTTGTATTGTTTACTGGGTTTTTTTAAAGCGCATATTAACTTTAATGAGGTTTAAAAGATAACTGTCCAGGAGATAACTATCCTTTCATGCTGGCTGAATCACATCTACAATATTGTGTTTAGCTCTTAGTACATTCTAGAAAGGACATTCTTAGCTGGAGAATAGTAGCTAGAGGAGGATGAAATATCCAAGACCTTAAAAGGCCTTGAGGTCATGCTATATAGACCTGTTAGAGTTGCTGATGATAGTGTAGCAAGAGAAGATTGAAGGCTGGGGAGAAGATGGGGTTGATGTGATAGATATGTTTAAGTATTCCCTTTGAAACAAGGAGTAAGTTGTTCTACTTGGCCCCTGGAGTCAGTCCTAGGAGTGTTGGATAGAAGTTATAGAGAAACAGATTTAGTCTTGGTATAAGGAAAAACTTTCCAAAAATTGGAGTTATTCAGAAGTAAGAGTTGCCTTTGGAAGTACTGGTTCCCCCAGATTAAAATGTTCAAGCAAAGTTCACCACTTGTAGGGTATGTTGTAGAGGATATTCTTGTGCAGATATGGTTGGACCAAATGGCCTCTCAGATCCCTTCAAACATTGAGGTTCTATGATTCTATGAAAATAGCCCACTTGGTTTCCATGTCTCCTTCGGAATGTCTTTTTATTTTATGTTTATTTGTCTGGATTTGATTGCTATTATTAATCTTATTACTTACATAGTTATGTAATGAGTATTATCTTTTGGTTCCTTATTTACTCTGCATTATTTCATATAACTCATCCCATATTTATTTCTAGTTTTCATATTGATCATTTCTTACAGAGTAGTAATATTTACTATGCCTCACTTAAGCCACTCCCTATTTGTTGGACATCTAAGATGATTATAGCTTTTGCTTTTGGTGCAGTGCTTTTGTTCAAAATCATCGAATGATTACTGAGAGCCTGTTATTTTGCTCTTCCTCTAAAGTCTTTCTCTAATACCTCACCAGCTGCAAAGGCAAGCCTGGGTTCTTGAAGATCATGTCAGTAGAGCACAAATTCTGGCCTACTCTACCAGAATGAAAAGACTTTGAACATGTGAGTCTGGACCTTGCAGTGGCTTCTGTGTCTGTTTGAGAATCAGCTTTGCTGGGTTGAAAGAGGTTTATCACCAGATAGTTGACCACCAGGTGATGGTGGGAGGTGGTGGAGCGCACAGTGACAGGTTTAGAAGTTCTACTAAGGTATATAAGGCTTGTGATCTGCATGGTTATAGGGAGTCCCCACAATGACTGATGAAATTACAGATCCTTTGACATACTAAGGAAGCACCAGGCACTGATGCTTAGCTGATTAGTATTAGTTAAGAGATTCTAGCTCCATGGATGAAAGATATGGTTGGTAATAGAATTATAGTTTTTTAATAGTGGAAGTTAACTTAGAAGTTATCTACTTCAGTGCCTTCTTGACCCCTCCACATATACAGAATCCCATTTACAACATCCACAAAAGTATTTAAGTGAATTTTAAAATTCACTTGTTTTCTACTATTTAATTCTGTTCTCTGTTGTAAAAGGGTACTTATCCCTTTGTTCATTAATCAGGGGAAACAGTTGGACCACATGCCTTGACATTCAGTTGAATGTCTAAAATTAGGCATGTTACATCCAGTTGCTGAGGGGACAGTTTCAATCCTTCATGGCATTCATTGGATAGAATTTGCAAGTGCAAGTGTTCAGAAACAAGTAAGTGACTTCTGGCTATGTACATAAATCTGTGTGTGTGTATCCACATGCATGTCTAACTGAAGGTTGCAAACTATCAAATTGTATCTTTTTCATAAATTCTATTTGATAGACAAATCATCTCTCTGCAGTGTACAAATTAACAGACCATTTCACAGAAGAGTCTTTGAAATCTTGGGAAGGTACAATACCCTTTTTTATGAGTATGCCTTTCTTTTGTTGTTGTTAAACATTGTGTACTGTGCTATGTCTAATGGAGATGGTTTCCTTTTTTCTCTCCACAGTTAAAGTCTATCAGCCTACAGTAATGGCATCATGCTTGTATGATTGTCTTTGTGAGGCAGAACTTGGAAAATATTACCCTCATTTTGCTGCCTTTGGCCTTCAGAAAGTAGATGAATTAGCTCAAGTTAAAATGAAAGACTACTCCAGATTGGGAGTCCACAATATGAATGACCGTAAGCGCCTCTTCCAACTCATTAAAATCATTCAGATCATGCAGGAAGAAGGTAAAACCACTAACAGCACCCAGCAAAATCTTCCAACCAGTAATCTCCACGTCCGTCCTCAAGGAGCCAGATCAGGACCCCGAAGGCAACTGTGCTTTGATGATTTTGTTGATGAAAAAAACCAAACAGCTGAGGATTTTGCATTTGACACATGTAGTCTATCAGACTTCTCTTCAGCTGAACATAAACCCAATTTAGTAGATATGTTGGCACATATTCTGCCAGGTGATACCCTGTACAGTAAAAAGCCAACAACTCCTAATGCTGCAGTTGCTGATATGAATGTGCAAACAGAAACAAATAGTGCGGCATTGTTTTCATCAAATGACCTCTCTCCACTTTTGGGGGATATTGAGGTCCCTACCATACAAAGAGTCACTCACATTTCTGGATATAATTATGGAGTCCCTCATTCTTATGTCAGGTAATCATTCATTTTGATTTATTTTTCTTTGGGCTAGCTGAAGACAAGGACAGTACTTTCCTTTAGGAGTTTAAGAAAGATACCATTCTCTAAGCAAAGTCTAGTATTTTGCAAATTATGAAGTGCTATGGCAATGTAAAGGACTGTTTTTTATTATTAATTTTCTGTTAATTGTGTAGTATAGAAATGGTACAACAAATAGGTGTATTGATAAAATAAAAATCCCTGTGGGAAGAAAACATTCATAAAATATTGAGGATTTTTCAGGTCAGTGAAAATTATATTGGGTAGCTGCTAGCTAGAATCTATAAAGTATAGGCTGTAGTCAGTGGTGTGCTGGTAAATATTTAAAAACTGACTCTCCAGATACAGAGGACATAACCCTTTTTAGTATAATCAGCATTGTTAACATTTTCTCTGTTGCTTTCTTACGTCTAAAAAACAATAAATCAAACCCTGATTGATTTATCTGCATTGGCTGATTTCCAAGATGTGAGCACTCATACTGGAAATTTAACAATTGACCCTGGGCAACAGCACACCCTTGGCTGCATTTTTGTCAAGCTTCTCTCATTCTTGACTTGGTGCCCCTTCTCTTGTTCAGTGAAACACAACCCAGGTATGATTGTTCACAAAGGGCAAAACTGTGAGATGAACATAAAGACCTCACTGGTGACCTTCTGCAGGGGAAGAATTGAGCCACTCACAGAACAGTTTTTCTTAGGTTATCAGTTTATCACTTTTTAAAGTGTTGTATGGCATTTAGCACTTATAAAATTAAATAACTAATAGCACTCATTTAAAATAGTCCTTTGTACAGCTTGCTTGCAGCATAGTCCTGATTGAAGGCACCCAGTGCTATTCCAGCCCTGGGTGAACAGCCATTGTTAATAAAAGCAAAGAGTATAGTAATTTCTATCAGCTGTCTGATTTGAATGTCTCCTTTCATGTGTGCTTTAAAGTTAGAACTTAAAAATAAGGTCCCTAGAGATGTAACATGAAGCAGTAGCAAACATTTTCCCCTTCTTAACAGTATCATGGAAAATACATTCTAAAAATTGCTTTTTTTCTTTAAATAATATTTAAATTTTTCTCCCAGTTACATGTAAAGGCAATTTTTAACATTCATTTAAAAAAATTTTTGAGTTCCACATTTTCCTTCTCCCTCACCTCACTTGTCCCTGAGACAGTAAGCAGTTTGACATAGGTTATACATGTTTAGTCATGTAAAACATATTGCCATATTAGTCATATTGTAAAAGAAAACCCAAACCCAAAGGAAAAAAAAAATTAATGGAAAAAAGATACAGAAGTGAAAAATAGTATGCTCTGATCTGCATTAAGATTCCATCATTTCTTTTTTTTTTTTTTTTTGGAGGGCAGTTGGGGTTAAGTGACTTGCCCAAGGTCACACAGCTAGCTTTTGTGTTGAATGTCTGAGGCCGGATTTGAACTCAGGTACTCCTGACTCCAGAGCCGGTGCTCTACTCACTGCGCCACTTAGCCACCCCTTGGATTCCATCATTTCTTTCTCTGGATATAGATAGCATTTTTCATCATGAGTCCTTTGGAATTATCTTGAATCATTGTATTGCTGAGAAGAGCTAAGTCATTTACAGTTGATTATCATACAGTTTGCTGTTACTGTGTACGATGCTCTCCTGGTTCTGCTCACTTCACTTTGCTTCTGTTCATCTAAGTCTTTCCAGGTTTTTCTGAAATCATCCTGCTCATCATTTCTTAAAAGCACAGTAATATTCATCACACTCATATAACACAATTTGTTAAGCTGTTCCCCAATTGATAGGTATCCCCTCAATATCCAATTCTTTTCCACTAAAAAAAGAGCTGCTATAAATATTTTTGTACATATAGATCCTTTCCCCTTTTTTCAATCTCTTTGGGATGCAGACCTAGTAGTGGTACTGCTAGCTCAAAGAGTATGTATGGTTTTAGAGCCCTTTGAACACAATTCCAAATGACTCCCTAGAATGGTTGGATCAGTTCACAACTCCACTAATAGTTTGTTAGTGCCCCAATTTTCCCACTCCCTATCCAACATTTATTATTTTCCTTTTCTGTCATATTATCCAATCTGATAAGTGTGAGATGTGGTACCCCAACTTATTTCTATTTGCATAAAAATCCCTTTTAAAATTAGCTCCTGTGCAAAAGTAAATTGGCCCATAGTTTCAAACAGAATTCTGTATCTACTACCCTTGTTTTGTTTTATGTTTGTTATTCGCTTTTTATGCTTATTGTTAAAGCTAGGAGTATTAAATTGGTGTGTTGAGTCAAACTGCTGGTAGATAGTACCAGAAAGATGTGTTTGATTATAATGTGGAACCAAGTAATGGAGGAATCTAAAACCAATTATGAAATCTCCTTAGAAACCTAAAATTGGGGCTGTTGGTTTAGCAAATAAGTATGGCAAATACTGTGTAGAAAAAGAAAGAGAGAAGGATGGAAGAAGCAGGATCTAGTAAAGAGCAAAATGTATCAACAAAAACACTTAAGGTGACATAAAGAGGGACAGAAAATTGACCTAATTCAACAAGTTTGGTCACTTTACATGGAAAAGAATTTTTAAAATGATCAGGAAAAGAGTGAGTTCATGGGAATAATTGGATAGTGAGGAAGATAAAATATGAATTGGTAATTTTAAAAGTTGGGATGCAGACTTTTCACCAGGTTCAAAAGATTAGTCAGAATGAATTGTATTAAACCTAAAGAATATCCACAATCAAAAGCTTTTCAGAAAGAACTCTACCTCTAATTCCCTAAATTCAAAGTCTTTTATCTTAAGATCTTAATTGCCAAGAGACTTAGTCCTGAATGAAATAATAAAAGTTTTATTCAATAGTGTCTGTACTTCTCCAAGAATTACACCAAAATCAGCAATTAACTCTAAATTAAGAATGGGTGATAGATGGCATTTAAACACATATACAGACAAATTTAGTTGTTAAAGTTTTTGAAACCGAAATAAAAGCAGTTTTCATTTTTATGATAATTTCTCAATTTTTGGACTTCTACAAATACAGAGTAGTCAGAAGTCTTAATGCAGTTTTAAGCTTTAAAGTATTAAAGCTTGTTAATTATTAGTTAATAAGATTTAATGCTTATTAAAGCTTAAAACAAAAATTATTACTTAATAAGCTTTAATGTGTATTAAAGCTTAAAACTTCACTAAGGCCTCTGTACTTAGAAACTGCACCATCATCTTCATCAGAACTACTAATCAATCATTCTTAAACATGTGCAAGGTGATAAAAACCTAATGGGACCATTTAATAATAGTAATACCAAATTTACAGTTAAGCATACTTTTGTATTAACTTCAACATTTTCTTCTCTTTTTAATTAAATCATTTTAAAAACTTGTTTCAGAGAGAATATCTCAGAGAAGGATAATGTTTGGACAGAAACTGACAAAATTAGAGTATGTGTACGGAAACGCCCTCTGGGCATTAGGGAAGAAAGGCGTGGAGAAATTAACATTATTACTGTAGAAGACAAAGAAACTTTACTTGTCTATGAAAAGAAAGAGGCGGTTGACCTTACCCAATATATTCTACAGGTATGATACTAGTTTTTACATTTTTAACTAATTTACATTTGTTTTGTAAAGAATGTTAACTTTGATCTTTTTATTAGAATATCTTAGAATCTTATTGAAAGAGACTTGAGAGATTGTACCTTCTACCCAGTGGAAGAATATCCTTCACACCCTCCCTGAAATATAGTTCTCCTTAAATATGTCCATTAATGATTATCACAAATCTTTTTTTTTTTTTGGAGGGCAGTTGGGGTTAAGTGACTTGCTCAAGGTCACACAGCTAGTTTTTTGTGTGTGTATTAAGTGTCTGAGGTCAGATTTGAACTCAGGTACTCCTGACTCCAGGGCCGGTGCTCTATTCACTGTGCCACCTAGCCGCCCCTATCACAAATCTTAATATCACAAAATATCAGGTTCAATTTCTAGATTTTAGTTTCTGCTATTCAGAAAGTACTCTCTTGCTACTTTCACATATTTGAAAGTTCCACTTGTTTTCCACACTTTACCCCATAAGACTTCCCTTTTCAGGCTAAAAGTAGCAGCCCATGAGTTCTATTGCAAGTTCAGCATTTTCCTGACCTTGGGCAAGTCAGTCTCTCTGTGCCTTAATTCTTTTTTAGAAGCAAAATGAAGGTATTAATACAATAAATCACATGAATACCATATGGGTCAAGTCAGCAAGCATTTATTAAACACCATGTTAAGCATTGTGCTCAGCTCTGGGAATACAAAGAGAAGCAAGAAACAGTCCCTGCTCTCAAGGACTTCACAGTCTAATGGGGGAAGTGACATGAAAACAACTCTGAGCAAATGAGATCTATATAGGGTAAATTGGGGATAATCAACAGAGGAAAGGTACTAGAATTAAGGAGCACAGGGCAAGGCTTCCTTTAGAAGGTAGGATTTTAAGTGGAATTTGAAATCAGGGAATCCAGGAGGAGAAAATGAGGAGGGAGAGAATGCCAGGCATGGTAGGCAGACAGTAAGAATGAAGAGTTGAAGATGGAGTATCTTTGCAAGGAACAGCAAGGAGGGCGGTGTCATTGGATTGTAGAATATTTGGGGATGTGTAAGCTAAAAAAAGACTGGAAACGTAGGAGGAGGCCAGGCTATGAAAGGTTTTGAATGCCAAACATGGTTTTCAAATTTGTTCCTGGAGGTGATAAGGAGCCATTGGAGTTGATTGTTGTGGGATGACATGATCGATAGTATGCTTTAGGAAGCTCAGTTTGACAGTTTAGTAGAGATAGAGTGGGGAGAGACTTGAGGCAGGGAGATCAGCCAGCAAGCCATGCATTAGTCCAGTCTTGAGGTGATGAGGACCTATACCAGGGTGGTGGCAGTGTCATAGGAGAAAAGGGATGCACTGTGAGAGGTGTCAGAAAAGTAAAATCAACAGACCTTCACAACAGATTGGATATAGGGGATGGGGAACAGTAGAAAGGGAGGAGCTAATGACACCAAAGTTAGGAGCCTGTGTAATTGAGGAAAATGATAGTGTCCTCCTCTGTAGTAGGAAAGATAGAAAATGAGAGGCCTTAGGGAGGAAAGATAATAAGTTTAGTTTTGGGCATGTTGAGTTAAAGATGCCTGTGAAATAACCAGTTTGAGATGTCCAGTGGAGACATGGAGATGTGAAACTAGAGGTCAGAAGAGAGGTTAGAGCTAGATAAATATATCTGAGAATCATAGGCAGAGAGATAATAATTAAATCCATGATCACTGATGAGATCACATGAAGGATTTCATATTCAACACAGACTATTTAAAAGTTCCTCCTTGCTGACCTAAGAATCAGGTGGGTGGTAGATGAGAAAAAGAAATAAATGTATCCTCTGTTATTTGAAAATTGACTACATTTTATTTCCATAGCTTCCTTTACACTTAAGCCAAATTTTTTTTATCATATTTTTCCTCATCTTGTTTACAAAAATTGGACATTTCTGTTTTGCTCAAAGAAGTTGGCTGGTTCTGTGTGCACAAAATTATTAGCTGATCTCTGCACACCCATTTATGCTTCAGCAGTCAATATTTATTTTGAAGATGGCTGGAATGATTAAACCAGTTTTGCCACTTTCTATAACCTTGGCATAAATACTGTGTGACCAATCATCCTTCTGTAGTTCTGAGTGACTTCAGATGATGCTGTTCTTTATTTGCAGTAATTCTCTCAATAAGGCAACACTTTTCTTTTGTATTTTTCTGTCATTCCCTGAGCTTAATAGCATTATTCCTTCATCTTCACTATCATCAGTCAGTATTTATTGATACCTGAAGTTGTTCGGTATTATTATACTTTATACCACTAGCGTTTAAAATTCTCAACTGTCAGGAAATACTAAGTGAGTTTTCTTTGCTTTTTGTTTCTTAAAAAGGAAGGCAAAAAGGAAAGAGACAAGGAGAATTTTAATTGTGAACAGGTGTTTCTTGAATAAATAAACGATGTATTTAAAATCCATACTTTTTCATGTTTTATTTTCATTCTTGTTTAAAAAGGTAAATGCAGCTATTTAGAGGGGATTAGTTTAAATTTCTTAACGATTGTAAATACTGTTCATTTCAGTCTACATTAGATTGTACACATGTACTATTTTGCTTATTCCTAAATTTTACAGTACTCTGACATCATTATCAGCTATCAGTGGCAAAAGTACAGTTAAAAGTCTGCCTTAACCTGACTTCTGAATCTACATTTCATCAAAGAAAATAATTATGAAAATTTTGTTACTATTTATTCTTCTAATTAATGGGTTTTTTTCCTAATATGTTAGCATCGTAACTTCCAAGTAATTCATATATAATGGTAGAAAGAGGGAGAAAAAAATTGCCACATGCTTAGAAAAAGGAGAGAACAGAAGTTATTTTTGTCTCCATGCCTGTTATTGCTCAGTATTTTCTTTTGATTTTCCTGAGTTTTCAAATTTTATTTTTGTTTTTTATCTCAAAAAGAAATTTATTGATATTATATAATATTATTTTATTATTTAATCTTAATAAATAAATTTACATAAAACAGGTTCCATAAATAGTTATCATCCTTGCTTAGGTATCAAGTGCATTAAAAATATTTTTAAAATATTTCTTAAAACAATGAAAAATTCACAGCTTTTCCTTGTCATTCTATCTAGAGTTCTTATCTTCTAACCTTTTTACAAATGTGACATATTTCTTTAAAATTGCAAAATGCACTTTTTCACCCCAGACTTTTCCCTCTATTTTCATTTAGCAAATTTCAGTTCCAATGTAACACTCTCCTAAAGAACTGTATATAGAAAAGAGAATAAAATCTTGGGCAAAAATTTATCACGTGGTAGCTGGCCTTCTCTTGATGAGCCTTTCTGTACTTAATTAGTCTGGTCCTTAGATGGCAGACATATATTCTCTAGCTAGACACAATCTTGCACACAATCTTTCCAGCTTGACAGAACTTGCATCCTCCAGAATAGATAGCCTTTGAGAACACAGGATGTCCTTACCACTACGAGGCCCTGGAATAAGACTTTGAGGCTTACTGTAATATAAAATTGTATCCCCTACTCCTAAGCTCTACATAACCATTGTAGACTTTCAGAGTTGGAAGGGATTTCAGAAACCATCTCATCCAACTACTAATTGTCATTATAATAATAATAATTTACATTTATATAACACTTTAAGGTTTGAAAAGCACTTTACGAATATGTTCTCATTTGATCCTCCCAATAATCCTGGGAGGTAGGTGCTATTATTATGATGTCCATTTTGCAGATAAGGAAACTGAAGCAAATAGGTTAAGTGATTTGCCCCAGGTAGTAAATATCTGAGAAAGGATTTGAACACAGGACTTACTGCTTCTAAGTTCAGGGCTCTATCTGCTGTATCACCTAGCTGCACCTCTATCACATACCCGACAGATGGACTTCAGGCTTTTCTTCAAAACCTCAAGTTACAGGAAACTACTTCCTGAGGTGGCATATTCAGTTTTGGGATAGCTCTGATTGTCAGGGTGTGTTTCCTTATGTCGAGCTTAAATTTACTTCTTATATTTCCATCCCAAGCCCACTCCCATTGTATATCCATTGACATACTTGTAATTGTCAGCTTTCTGAAATCTGAAGACCTATAAAGTACCTGTCCCTGGAAGCAGCTGGGAATGTCCATTTCTTCCAGTGCTCAATGAAAATACAAAAAAAAAAAAAATTATTGGAAAAAATGCTGTTGGCTGAGCAATGGGTAGCAATAAAAATGAGAATTTTTTCAGCCCTTTTTGGAGTGTTCTTCTCTTTCTCATCGCTTAAGCTACATATCCATTGTGCCCTTTAAAATCTGTGTGAAGATTCATCCCCTTCCTGGAAGTCTTCTTCCTCACCCACCTTTAATCTCTCTGGCATCAGATCATTTGGAATTTCTTGACCTTATTTTGGGGGGAATGGAAGGGCTGCCAACGTTGTTGGGCACACCATTTTGGCTGATAATCACATAATTTTTACTGCTAACTTAACCTGTTAATTGACAACATGTTCTAGATTGTTAAGATATCTAGGGTTTGAAGCCTAAGTAATATAAACTGGGATCTTCACCAGGAACCACAGTTGTTTGGAATGTTTATCACAGTTGATTCATGGAGATATAACCCAAAAGAATTAAGATTCTCTGTCTAGGACCCTGTGGGAAATTTTAGTTACTCTTGTGCTCCAGCAGTTCTATCAGGAACAAAAATTACCACCCTTTTTTGTCCTCTTTGTTAAAAATACTTACACACATTAATTGCTATTGTATATAAGCAGTGAAACTGAGAAAAAGAAGATGTTGTCATCTGATAGCTTCTGAATGTTTATCCTGTCTGTGGGCTAATTATCATTATTGTGAGCCAAAATATGTATGTCATTTTATTGGTTTAGTTGAAGAAAATCTACTGTATTTTACATAAAAATAAAATGTTTTTTTCAGCATGTTTTTTATTTTGATGAAGTCTTTGGTGAAACGTGTACCAATCAAGATGTATATATGAAGACTACTCACCCACTCATTCAGCATATTTTTAAAGGGTAGGTTAGTCCTTTGTTTCTCTTTCCTTTTCACATATTGTTTTTCTGTGTGAATCCTCTTTGTATTTTTCATGCTGAATGAAACATGAATTAAGAATTTTCTATCTACTGTATTTTAATTTAATGATTATTTAAATTAAGCTATGTGGGAAAATGTAATATCAATATTTATAGGACATAGTACCTAGAAATTTGTATGACTCCTCATGCATGAGTGATTTTTATTCTCTGTGCAATAAGAAAATAGAGGTTGTTTTAAAGAACATAATTTCTCAGAGAACTGAGAATTTAAAGTTTTAACAACTGGTTGTATTTAATCTGATATTTTGATAGTTAGGATAATGTATCCTTGTTGTAGTCGAAATTAAGATTTCCATAATCAGGCATTGGGTATTCATGAGAGCACAAATTGAGACTATTCAGTAAGTACAATAATAATGTTTAAAAATTTATTAAAGTCACAAATAGACGAAAGTTTTATATATAGTCTTTCAGTTCTGCATTTCTTATCTAACAGTTCTCTAGAGGGAGAAGAGTTTGAGAACATGAATTAATAAAATGAGTTGGAATATATTTAAATTGCATTATACTCGATAGTATTGCATTAGGCATTGGTATATAGTGATGGGGTGGCGAGAACTACTGTAAGTCAGACTTATTAATGGAGAGTATAATAGGAACCTCTTTCATGACCATACATAAAAAAGATAAATAAGTCTGTACCCTTAAAACAATTCTGAATTTGTTGTGGACATTAAAAAACCTACTTTGTTCTCCCTTTGACACTATATTTCCTTCATAAATTGACTTTTATCTTCCATACACCTCTCTTCTATATCTTCCCCTGTATATTTTCAGCTCCTCCTGTAATTACATCTCTGTCCCCTTAGCAAAGTTTATTGAGTTCCTTCTATTTGCAGAACACCATACTAGATGCTATAGGGGGATAAAAGACATGATCCCTGTCCTTAATAAGGCAGCCTCATCTTAAGTACAGTGTAGTGAAAAGAGCATTGGACTTGGAGTTAAAAGACCAAGGATCTAATGTTGGTTTTGCTATTGATTGGGTGTATAGCTTTGGAAATCTCTTCTCTAGGCTTCAATTTCCCCGTCTGTAAATGGGGATGATAATACATGCCCCTTCCCATCTTACAAGGTGCTTGTGAAGAAAATGTTTTGTGCGGTGGCTGTTGCCATTTTACTTTTTCGTATCTCCATAATTGCTTAATTTAGCTTCCTTCCCTAGCTTCAAGTTGATTTTTATCTTCTTTCTTTTGCTGCAGGTAGGTGCTGTGTAATGTTATTTATGCAAAGGCTCATATTACCTATCAACTCTCAATTTTCCTGCTTGACATTTTAAACCTTTTGTAATTTTGCCCCATCTTAATTATCTAATCTTACTTTCCATTACTTCTGACATTAACACTAAAACCTATCTCCTTATTGTAAACTATGCTCATTCTTATCTCTGAGGCCCTGATTCTGGTTCCCATTTTACCTGAATTGACCTTTCTCTCTATCATTTCAAATCCTACCAATCCTTAAAGGCCTAGACTTAAGTTATTCCTCCATGAAGTCTTC
Organism: Pseudocheirus occidentalis; assembly: GCA_028646575.1. Lineage (NCBI taxonomy): Eukaryota > Metazoa > Chordata > Mammalia > Diprotodontia > Pseudocheiridae > Pseudocheirus > Pseudocheirus occidentalis. Next base: position 124,937,069 of record CM053599.1, read on the forward strand.
CCCGAATGTTCTAGTTCATATTACCCTATGATTATTAAAAGGCAATATCATAGAATTTGGCATTTTAATTATATTTCATTTTATTTATACTCATTTCCTGTGCATAAATTTTATGACCCTAGCCAGGGGTGGGGAACTTCTAGATCAGTGGTTCTCAACCTTCCTAATGCTGTGACCCTTTAATACTCATATGTGGGTGCATCTGCATGTGGGTGGACCTGCTTGGAGACAGATAGAGGAGCGGTGTCTTGGTTCCTAAGACCATCTGAAATGTGCTTTCTGTTGGTCTCAGGTGACCCCTGTGACCCCTGTGAAAGGGTCGTTCCACCCCCAAAGGGGTCGCAACCCACAGGTTGAGAACTGCTGCTCTAGATCCTCAGCTGTGGCCTTTTGACAAATCCAGACTTCACAGAACAAATTTGTCAGGTTCCTCACCCCTGCACCGCTAGACAGACTAATCTCTTTTAAGCAAAGACCGTGCCATCTCTTTTTTCTATATACACGATGCCTAGCTGGGCCCATGGTAGAAGCTCAGTAAGTGTGTGGTGCTTGGTTGGTTGAGTCAAATCCTCGTTCCTCTCTTCTTGTTATCTTTTAAAAAGCATCAGTTCTGTAAGTAAATCTGTTTGTGAGCTCTTTTCCCTCCTGGAGCATTTATGGTATAAGCTACTCTGTAAAGACATTTCGTGTACCTAGCTCATTTTTTGTTATTTATATGTAGGTTGGTAGTCTAATAATATGCCTGAATGCGTCAGATTCAAATACTAATTAGTGATTCTTTTCACAGAGGAAATGCCACTTGCTTTGCATATGGACAGACAGGGGCTGGAAAGACTTATACCATGATAGGGACTCATCAAAACCCAGGGCTATACGCTCTCGCCGCTGAAGACATCTTTCAGCAAATAGACCTAGCCCAGCCAAGGAGAGACCTCTCTGTGTGGATTAGTTTTTATGAGATCTACTGTGGACAACTTTATGATCTTCTAAATGGAAGGAAAAGGTACCTGATACAACCATGAAACTATAAAGCAGTTTGTTGTTACTACTTTGGGTAAGAATTCCACTGAGTCATATTTTTTGGGGGAAAAAAATGTGGCCTTGTGTAGGGGTACTATTCTTTGGTGGAGATATAAATACTCTTAAGTTTCTTTTTGCCTTGGGGACAATGGATATTTAATAAGTGTATGTCAAATAGAATAGAGTTAATAAAAACATCAAGTTTAAAGACAAAAGACATGGGTTAAAGATCCTGACTGTGCCATTGACCAACTTGTGAACTCAGTCAAGTCACTTACCCTCTGAGAGCCTTTGTTCCTTCATTTGTAAAATGAAGGATCAAAGTACTATAGAATCCACAGAACTGGAAGAGATCTTAAAAGGCATCTGCGCCAGGAGTTAAAATAGATCATCTTTTTAAAAAAAATTTATTCATTTTGAACTTAAATACAAAAAAAAAAACAAAACCCTTTCCATTTACACAGTGGGTTCATTATGAAACTATGAATCTCTATTTCACACTGCTTACTTTTAAAAAAACAACTATGTAATAAATATTATACATCTTTTTCAAAGTAACCCTGCTTTTCTGTGCTTACTTCTTAAAGTTTTCTTTTTTTCTCTGCTGTGCAATTTTTTTCCCTCCCTCTCCTACATTGTGCAGTAGAGAAGGCTGTCATTAAACACAGTATATTTATATGTAAAACCATACCATACATACTTATGTTTATTAGTTCTTTCTCAGAGGGTAGATAGTCCTTTGTAGTTGATTTTAGCATTTATCATACTCAAAATAACTCAGTCATTCACAGTTATTCTTCAAACAATTTTGTTGTTACTGCACACCACATTCTATTGACTCTGCCCATTTCACTCTTCATTATTTCCTGTGAGTCTTTCCATGTTTTTCTAAAATCAACCACCTCATCATTTTTTTATAGCACAGTACTATTCCATCACAATCATACACTACAGCTTGTTAAGCTCTCCCCAACTGATGGGCATCACCTCAATTTCCAGTTCTTTGCCACCACAAAGAGACCTGCTATAAATATTTTAAAGCATATGAGTTCTTGGGAAACAGACCTAATAGTAGTGTTGCTGAGTCAAAGGGCACAGGCAGTTTAATAACTCGGGCATAATTCCAGATTGCTCTCCAAAATGGTTGGATCGGTTCACAGTCCCAGCAATGGTGTATTAGTGTCCCAATTTTTCCATTTTGGAATAGATCATCTTTAATGTCTTTTTCAATTTGTAAAAAATCCTTTGATCCTAATCTATTTTATCCTATAAAATTGGATCAGCTACAGTTTCTAGCTTGATCTGATTGTTCTGACAGCTACTTAGGTTGGTCTTCTACGCCATGTTTCATTATTTATGTTTCATTACTTCATTATTTAAGAGGTGATTGGTAGCTTTTCAATTAAGGACTTTCTCCATTCTCCTGATCATCAAAGCAGTTTCAGGAAGTTAGAATTTTTATCTCTTCCTCTTTGACGCAAAAGCTTATTATATTATAAATACTGTAGTATATTTTCCCCTCTTTCCTTAATTTTCTCTCAGAAAGCTTCAAGTATATCTAACAAAATGTTCGTCTTAGTTATTTCAAAACATTCTGTCAAATCTCAAATTTTTTTAGCTAGGATGGGATTTATACATATATTTCAACCATTGCACTACCACCCAATCACTGTTACCACTCTTTGTGGAACAATAGAAAGGACATTTAGGATTTAAAGTCAAAAGACTCAAAAATCAGGATTTGAGTGCTTGCTTGATATTTAACTGTATGACTTAGAGTTAAATATTTCCTTCTGGACTCCAGCTCTCTCTAATGTAAACAACTAAAGGTCCTTTCTCACTTTAACATCTTCTGACTACAAAGACAAAATTATGTTCTCCTGACCATTTTTACATTGGTATAAGATTGAATCAGATACTGATTGAGTGCTTATTATGTGCATAGCATTGTGCTGGGTGCTAGAGGGATACAGAGAAATAGAACATACTTGTCCTCAAAGAGTTTACAGTTGTTCTGGGGGGAGTAGAGTTTTTTGTTTTTTATAAAAGAAAATGAGTCTGATAGAGCACCAGCCCTGGAGTCAGGAGGACCTGAGTTCAAATCTGGCCTAAGACACTTGACACAAAAACTAGCTGTGTGACTTTGGGCAAGTCACTTACCCGCAATTGCCCTCCAAAAAAAGCAAAAAAAAAAGGAAGAAAGAAAATTAGTCTGGTCAGTATCAATTTTTTTCCATTTTGAAAGTGAAATGTTTACTTATTTCCAGGTCTCTGACTATTCCAAACATCTTTAAGAATATTTACATTGCACTTGTCTTAAGTAGAAGTTCTAAATATTTCATCTATTCTGTGTTATTTCATGAAGAATGTTTTCTGTTTTCTTGTGGATTTACCTTCAGTTACTCTAGAATTTATATATAAATATATTATATATATTTATAATTTATATATAAATATATATATTTACTTTTGAGGGAGAATTTTAGGTTGTAGAAAATTGTGGAAAACAAATTGCCATCTGGTTGATTATGTGACCTGAGAGGAATTTTTACAGATCTTTCACATTTCTCATCTGTTTGTTATCCTCTTATTTTCATCCTTAAATACTCTCAAAATAATTTGCTTTAGTTAGCTCTCTCGTTAATCTTGTGTAAACCTGTTTTTCCTTCTGCTGCTGCTTTCTGTTTGATGAAACAGCATTCCTGGATTATTTTCCACCATCTTTCCACATAACCTTTTGGAAACAGGTTCCTGTTTTAATCAGTCTTGCTTTTTGGCTGCCACATCCTTCTGCTTGGTGAAGTGATCAGACATTTGCTGGCTGTCAGATTCACTCGGCTCTTTTGGACTTTTAGTAGTGGCAGTTGATTTATTAAACTTCCTTAGGAAATGGCGATGTGCTGTGCCAGTATCAGTTCTTTTGTGTATTTCCAATTTTCGCCATCAACAGTTGGTTTAAATAGGTCAAGTTGGCACCTCCTCAATTTTGTGTCATGTCTTTTCATTTTTATTCTTCAAATTTCTTTTTTAAAAGACTGAATCCCCCTGTCTCACCCAGGCTGAAAGTACAGGGGCTGTTTGTGGGAGCTTTAATCTGTTGCATTTCTGACCTAGACTGGTTTGTCCCTCTTTAGCTGAATTGGTGGTCTCTCACTGCTGGGGCCAGACTTAACACGGACGTCTGACTGACGTAGCTCATTGCAGCTCAGAACTCCCAAGCTCAAGATATGTTCAGGGTTCAGCCTCTAAAAGTAATTGGGATTACAGGCATGTACCGCCATAACTGACTTACTGATTTTAGTCTAGATGTCCACTGAAATCCTTTCAACTTTTAAATTTTGTGATTCTGTGCAAGTTTAATACTGTAGTAATAAAACTACCAAAGTGACGCTTTACAGAACCAGTGGGAAAAAGTAGCTTTGAATTGCAAAGTTTTTTGGATTGTTCAAAAATACTAAAGGACTTTGCCAACATAAGTATTCCGTTTATTTTAAAATTCTGTTCTTAGGTGTGTAAGACTCATTTCCTTTTAAAATTTCACTAGTTCTCCTCAAGCTTTCAAATGGTCCCTTAACTGATCAAAGTCTTCTACTACTGAAGTCTCCTTTTTTATTAAAAAGAATATTGAAGGGCCACTAGGTGGTGCAGTGAACAGAGCACCAGCCCTGGAGTCAGGAGGACCTGAGTTCAAATCCAGCCTCAGGCATTTAACACAAAAACTAGCCGTGTGACCTTAGGCAAGTCACTTAACCCCAATTACCCTCCCCCAAAAAAGGCAAAAAAAAAAAAAAAAGAATATTGAAGCTAGATGTGGGGAGGAGGGTTGGAATTGAGTATTCCAAGTGGTTTAGATGTTTGGAAATGTATTTTAAAATTTAATTTAAATTGTGTTATTGGTATTATTACTCGCCTTGGTCAATTTCCTTTTAATATTGCTTTCTACATCTACAAGGCCAGTAAGAGCCGGCATTTTCCTTTCTGGTTTAGCAGTACTGGCTTAGCTTTATGTTCTAGACACAGCTGATAATTTTCTGGTTTTCACTTTTCTGTGACTTTGAAACATAGAGCCTGGTAGGTGTTCCTTGCTGTCTTTAGTTAGATCCTCATTAACATTATTCTTGCTCCTGCAGACTTTTTGCAAGAGAAGATAGTAAGCATGTTGTACAGATTGTGGGACTGCAGGAACTTCCAGTCAATAGTGTGGATCTCCTTTTAGAGGTAAGCCGTACTATAAAATTGTATATACCCTTTGACCCAGCAATTCCACTTCTAGGTCTGTATCGCAAAGAGATCATAAAAATGGGAAAAGGAACCACATGTACAAAAATATGTGTGACAGCTCTTTTTGTGGTGGCCAAGAATTGGAATTTGACGGGATGCCCATTGATTGGGGAATGGGTGAATAAGTTGTAGTATTTGTATGTTATGGAATACTGTTGTTCCTTAAAAAATGATGAATAGGCAGACTTTAGAGGTTAGCCTTATTGGTAGTCTCAACACTGCTTTTAACTGTAAGTATTTAAAGAAATGGAAATATTTATTTAACCCAAGGGCCTCTGACTTAAGCAAAGTAAAAAAAAAAAATTTAAAGTGGAATTTTTTATTTGCAAAGGGGAAAGCCTACAAGGTTCCCCATTTCTTTGTATTGCTTATGTTTTATAATATTTTGGAAGCTGAGGAGATTTAGAATATACCATCACTGAAGAAGTTGAAAGAGGCTATTCCCTAAAGCCTATAAAGATTAATTTTAAAGGATGTCTCAACATACTTTCCTGTCAGAGTAATTTTATCCAGAGCCACACTTATTAAACTTACTTCTTATGAACTTTCCACACCTCAAGAAGATTGATTCCCCTCAGAAGCTTTTTCTAGCAAGTGCTGCTAGAGGGCTGAAAAGTCATGATGTCGTATCTGTAAGGACTTCTCTTTAATTTAACTCATCAGAAAGGTTTTTGAACTTCAGCCATAACTTCCACAAGGATTTTGGAAAGACTGGTCAGAATAGGAAAGTACCATTATATGGGTTCACCTTTATAGACCTGTTCTAAAAAGAAAGATCTTCCACAAGTTGGACCCCGCCCCCCCAGTATGTTGACCTTTCCAGTCTTTTCTCTCTCTGTTCCTACTCCAGAAAAGCTATTCTAATCCTTTCTCCCAACATGGCCTGTGCATTCCTGTTCCAACACTATACCACTTTGTTATTGTTAATTATTTGTATGTATGTCTTTAATTTTTGGTTTTTTATTAATATCCTTCATTTTTATGTTTCCTTCACTTCAGAATTTGTCCCTTCCCCATCAAGCCATCCCATGTAATAAAAGTAGAGGAGGAAAAATTAAAGAAAGCAGTTCAGCAAAACCAACACAATCAATTGAATCTTAACTGTATATGTAATATTTCATATCCATAGTTCTCCCCCACCTCCTGTGAAAGGGAGGGTGTTATATTTTTTTCATCTCTTCTTCAAGACATACTTAGTCACTACAGTTTAATTTCTGTATCTGTCTTGCCCTCTTCCCCCCCCCCCCCCACCAATAGATTAGAAGCTACTAGATGGCAGGGGACCATGCCGCTTCCCCTGGTCCTCTAGCTCGAGATATCTTTTAGTGGGAGTTTGCCTAAAAGAAATTTTTCAAAATTAACTTTTTTTGTTTTGAGACTATTATCTGCATATCTCATCCAGGCAGGAAGTATAATGGTCATTCATGGACCTGTTCCCACTGCTCATTGGCAGAGAAGTTTATCTATTCCATTTTCAATCCGGGTGGTATTCCCCTCCTTACACAGCCCCTTATTCTTTGGGGCTCCCCAGATTGGTGTAGACTCAGTAAAAATACTCAATTAGCTTAGCCCACTGCAGCTATAGATTTCCAAGCACAAGAGATCCACTGGCCTGTGCATATCCCAGCAGCTAGTATTGTAGGTATTACATCATTATATCTGGCCAAAGTTACTTTTTTTTTCCCAAGGATTAGATTTAAGCTATTAGGTGTGAGAATTTATAAGGGAAGGGGAACATTTTTAATTTTTTTATAAGGACTTCTCTTTAACTAATCAGGAAGGTTTTTTTAAAAAAAACTACCAAATTGGGAATCAGGCCTGCAAATTGACCAGGCAGATTAATTTTGATGCAGGTACCATATCTCTTAAGTTGAGTACAAGAAAAGGAGCTTTTCAAATTCAACATGGGTACTCAGATTCTCCTGTGGTATAACTATTTGACTCTTGTCTTGGAAGCTGAAACCTGAGGAAGGTATTTAAATTTGGTCAGTTTGCAAAATCCTAGCTATTGACTGAAAACCAGTGATCTCCTGGCAATTGCAAAGGCATGTATAGTATTATAATCACATCAATCTTTCAGTGATCCCTCTGAGAACTGAGTTGCTACTGAACTTCCCAACTGGAAAATTCATATGCCTTTGGAGAATTAATATGGCTTTGGGGGGAAAACAAAACATGTCAAGTAGGTGCAAGAGTTTCAACATAATCTCTAGAACAGCAGTTCTCAACCTGTGGGTCGCAACCCCTTTGGGGGACTCACCTAAGACCATCAGGAAACAACATATTTCTGATGGTCTTAGGAACCAAGACACTGCTCCTCTGTCTCCAGGCAGGTCCACCCACATGAGTATTAAAGAGTCGTGGCATTAGGAAGGTTGAAAACCACTGCTCTAGAGAAATAGTCTTCAGAAAGTTTGAAGTCAGGTGGCTAGGTGGCGCAGTCAATAGAGCACCGGCCTTGGAGTCAGAAGGACCTGAGTTCAAATGTGGCCTCAGACACTTAACCCAAAAACTAGCTGTGTCACCTTGGGCAAGTCACTTAACCCCAACTGCCCTCCCAAAAAAAAAGCAAAAAAAAATTTTTTTTTTAAATAAAATTTGAAGTCATTGAGGAGAAACCAGAAGACGGATCAATTGTCTCATATTATTATTCCCAATACACTCTCTCCATACCCTCATTCTTTCCTATTTATTGGGAACTTTCATGGAGTAGTGCCTTCTCTGTAGTTTTGGTAGAAGACTTCAGGTGAGAAGAATAGGAGAAATCTCTTTTCCTTGACTAAAAGGTATAAATA
>CM053599.1:124945664-125008523 GCA_028646575.1 Pseudocheirus occidentalis
ACCCTCATTCTTTCCTATTTATTGGGAACTTTCATGGAGTAGTGCCTTCTCTGTAGTTTTGGTAGAAGACTTCAGGTGAGAAGAATAGGAGAAATCTCTTTTCCTTGACTAAAAGGTATAAATAGTGAGAACAAATCTGAAAATTTATTCAAGATTTATTGTATCAGCAAGCACCCTAGCATACCCAGGGCATCTGCTAGCACAGGTTCTTAGATCTGCTTTTCTAAAGGAAACAACTCAAAGTGGGTTAACAATCTTACTTTAATCAAACATATATTATTTACCTAGTTCAGGGGGAAAAGTCAGCACCCTGAACTTCAGAGAATACAAACAAGTTACAAGCAGACAAAAAAATACAGAGAAACACATCAGCAGAAAGGGGTTCTAGCTGTCTGACCATTACATCCATACCTAGTTAGTTATCAGGTAGGAAAGCACCAACATCTGGGTTTTCAAAGCCGGAGGTAGGGGGGTGCTCAATGGCTGCCCACAGTCTCATCTGGCCAAATCACACAACTCTTCCCAAAGTGAGCCCCAAAGCAAAGCCTCACATCAGGGTTATATAGAGCCTTCTCCTGGGTCAGAGAATGTCACAACCCTCTTGACCCACTGCCCAATCACAGAGTAACAAGGTGTGGCCATTCCTGAAAAACAAGCCTCCCCCCACAGGCTCCATGACCACATTCAGCCTATTAGGGGGCAGAGTATATTTTCAAATCAGGGAAGGTTCTCAGATTCACTTAAGCCTATCAAGGGAAAAGGAAGATCTTCAAATTCCCATTACCATTATATTTATTCAAGAGGATTTTCTATAATCTACTTTCCTTGGTATATAAGCATGGCCTTTATTATCCCAGAACATCTTTCCTAACAGGAGGCATAAGGATATCTTTTATAATTTATATTGAAGTAGTACTTTGGGGAGGTTATTTACTATTGACTAATAACCATTCCCCAATAGATGAATGGTTAAAGAATATGAACAAACAGCTCTCGAAAGAACTTCCACATATTCGCAACCATGTGAAAAAATACATCAGATAACTTATAATAGGAGAAATACAAATCAAAACACACTGCAAATTGGCAAAAATGAAAAAAAAATGGCAACAGTCCTTGTTGGAGGCATTATAGAAAGAAAGGTACAATGATACATTGTTGGTGGAGCTGTGAAATGGTAAACCATCTTCAAAGCAGTTTAGAATTGTGCAGCTAAAGTGACTGAAATGTCCATAACCTCTGAACAAGAGACTCTGTTGCTGGGGTTATACCCCAAGGAAGCCATCAATAAGAAAAAAGTCTCCATATACTCCAAAATACTTATAGGAGCTTTTTTTGTGATACCTGAGAAGTAGAAGCAGAGTAACTGCCCATCAGTTGGAGAATGGCTAAACAAATTGTGGTACATGAATGTAAAGAAATATCACTGTGCTATAAGAAATGATGCATGTGTTTAATACAGAGAAGCATGGAAAGATTTATATAAACTGATGCAGAGTGAAGTAAGCAGAGCTAAGAAAACAATATGCATGGCAAATACAACAATGTAAACCAAAAAATCAAAAGTAAGTGTGTCAAAATTATAAAGATCAAGTAGGACTAGAATGAAGAGAGATGAGAAGACACCTCTGACCTCCTCCTTCATGGAAATCCACAGGTATTACACATTGCACGTGTTATTGGACTTTTTCAGCATATTGATCAGTTGTACTGGCTTTTCTTTTCCTCTCCAAAAAATACTATTTGTCATTTGAGATGACTTTCTGGGGGGAAGGGGAAGATACATGGGATACTGTGGTGATGTAAGAAATAGAAAGTATTATTAAAAACTTATTTTAAAAAAAGAATTTATGAGATACAAACTACATTACAGATTTGCAATCCTTTATGTTTTTTCCATTTAGGCTTTTCTTATTTTATTTCTTTATATAGATTTTTGTTGAGGTCTTCTTTTTAACATCACTTAGATTTTTCTCCATATCTCTAGAAAACTATCCCCTAAAATAAAGTTTTGTTGGGTTTAGTCTTTTTTTTTTTTGTTAGGAAAAAGAGAACAAAATTAAACAAAATCAGGCAATATATTCAAAATACCTAACATTATATGCAATGTTCCTTAAATATAGACTTTCCACTTCTACAAAGGAGTGGGGAGGAAGTGCTTTCTCACATCTTTGGGGCCAAACTTTTCTTTATAATTTTGAAACATTGGTTTCTTTTTTTCTTTTAAATTTTTATTGATATGTTTTGTTTTTACATTTCTAAAATTTCTCCCAATATTCCTTCCCTTTTCCTATTATAACAACAATATTTTTAAAGGAAAAAATAAAAACAAGAAATCAGCTAAACCAATCCATCTATCAGAAAAATCTGAAATCATCGTCAGTGTTGCACATCTGCAGATCCCCTGCCTCTGCAGTGGAGCGATGCAGCACCTTCCGTCTCTTTTCTTTTGGGCCGTACTTGATCTGTGTCATTTTGTGGCATTCATTGTCTATTTTTATTGCTCTTATTTCTTTTTACATTAGCGTTCTAGTTATTATGTATATTGTTTTCTTAATTCTGCTTGCTTCACTTTGTATCAATTCATGTAAGTCCTTTCCTGCTTTTCATTATTCATTAGAGTTATCATTTCATATAGCCCAATAAGTCTATTATACTCATGTATCAAAAATTATTTAGTCATTCCCTAGCTGATAGGCATCTACTTTCTTTCCAGTTTTTTGCTACTCAAAAAGTACTCAAAGTACTGCTCAAAAGGTACTACTACAAATATTTTGGAGTCTGTGTGTGTGTGTGTGTGTGTGTGCATGCGTGTGTGTCCATCCCTTCCTTTTATTAGTGACTACCTTGGAGGATATATGCTTAATAGTAGAATCTCTGGGACAAAATGTCCGTGGATATTTTAGGTACTTTATTTGCATAATTCTGAATTACCTTTCAGAATGGTTGTACTCATTCACAGCTTCACCTACCACCTGATTTTGATAAGAGTTCCTCATCTGAGGGCTTTATGGCTTGTGAGCTAAATTATTCTGCTTGATTCACTATGTTTTAAAAGAGGGTTTCTAGTAATGCAAATGTCAAATAGCCCATTTTGCCCTAAGACAGATTTTTTAAAACGGCAAACTCAGAAGCAGCCTGTGGGACAGTCTTCCCTCTCCTTTCTGCCCTCCTCTACTATGCACAGGTGGGGCCTAAGAACAGCCGTTAAAAATGACATAGCCCATGAACCCAGTCTCATCCTCACCAGAAATCACTGCTCTGCCAGTTTCTTTTTTTTTTTTTAATTTTAATTTATTTTCTTGGTTACATCATTCATTTCCACAAGGTTTTGAGTTACAGATTTTCTCCCCTTTTTGCCCCTACCCCCCAGCCCAGAACATTGATCCCACTGTAAGGCCCCTCCCACAATCTGTTCCCTTTTATGCCCTCCTCCAACACCCCTCTAGCTTTCTAGCAGGGTCTGCCAGTTTCTTAATACGCTGGATTTTCCTTCATCCTTCCAAAGCCCAAGAAGACAAGTAAACCCTCCCTTGGTAGGGATCTCATTCTGTAGGCCCACAGGGGATAAGACAGAGCCACGCAGACCCAAGCCCAAGGTGCCCCCCTGGTCAGAGTGCTTTTGTTAATTGTCATAACAACTGACATTTCTAGAGTACTTGAAGGTTTTTTAAGTCCTTTATAGAAGTTACCTAATTAGACTTTCTCCACATCCTCATGTGGTGAGGTTGTATCATCCCCTCCTATAGATGTGGAAACAGGCTTAGATTTAGAGATCCTAACACATGGACACAAATGTGATATCCTAGATATGACTGAAGCTTTGAGAAGAGTAAATCTTTGAGTGGAATATGCCTCTGATGGATATACTTTTTTCATAATAAACGGGATAGGTAACATCAATGGAAGGAAAAATATAATTGCTTTTTATCATCAGAGTATACTGTAAACCATTTAGACAGAAAGAAGATATGGATGAGTTTGGCAAACAGATCCTGACACAGAAGCATGTAGTGAAAGGGCTTTGTGTTTATCTTGGTATCTCTGGGAGCTCTCATTGCCAGTGGTGGAATAGCGAAGTCAGTAACTTCTTGACTTGCCCTAATGATAATTTCATCCTTCAGGATATGGAAGAGCCAACAAGGGGGATTCTATTATGGAACAAAATCTCACTACTAAGGAAGAACTGGTTGTTGGAGTAGAAATTATTGGAATGTTAATAGGAAGAAACCACTCCCTCCTAGAGTTTGAAAACCAAACAGAAGCTGGGTATAGTCTGACATGTATCCTAGATTTTTGGTAGAGCAGAGTTCAGATATTTCAGAGGAAGGATAGGTAAGATATCATGGACTAAAATTCTTTGAGGGAAGTCAACACAGGAAAGATTAGAAATTCTCAAGAATGACAAGAAACCAAGAGAAATAATTTAATTGAGAAAATGAAAATTATGTGATAAAGTTGATGAGAATGCACAGGTAATTCAGTCAATTTAGATCTTTAAAAGATATACAGAAGATGGAAAGTCAGAGAGGTGAGGGGGAGGACATAGGAGAGAACAGATTGGAGGAGGTATATACAGTGGGATGACTGTTTTGAGGTGTTGGATAGGGGAAAAATGGGGAGAAATTTTGTAACTCAAAATCTCGTGGAAATGAATGATGTAAACAAGGAAATAAATAAATTTATTTTAAAAAAGAATTGGAGATGTTCAATAAAACTCTAGGATATACAAAAAAAAAGAAGATGGAAGCAAGGACGGGCAACAGAGACTGAATACAGAAATGTTGTATGGTACAAAAGTCTGTCGTGAGTGCTAAAGCTTAGAATGAGCTGGTGGAGGCAGGGAGACCAAGGAGAAAAAAAAATGCTTCTTTTAAAAGCAGCATTGGGTATAAGAGAAGGATCAGAGAAAGGAAAGGATGGGTGGTTGGGGCAGATAACTGACAACAGAGATTAGGCAGCACTCTTCAGTGCTGCCAAGGACATTGACCTCTGGCCTGGAAAGGACAGAATCAAAATGTGTAAGAATAAGTAAGGAGATAGTAACAAAGCTTCCCTCAATGTATTCTACTCACCTGGTTCCTATAAACTTCAACTCCCCTCTCCCCCCTTTTTTTCCCCAGTTATTTCAATCATGTCCAGCTTTTTGTGAATCCATTTGAGGTTTTCTTGCCAAAGATACTAGAGTGGTTCCCATTTTCTTCTCCAGCTCGTTTCAGAAGAGGATCTGAGGCAAGCAGGGTCATACAGCTAGTAAGTGTGTGAAGCTGGATTTGAACTTAGGAAGAGGGCTCTTTCTAACTTCAGAGCTAGTACTCTGTCTACTAAGCCACTTAGCTGCCTTCATCTTTAGGTACTGCAAAAATGGATAGATATGCTTCCTGAGCCACTGTTGATGATATCTGAAAGATCTTTGAAATTAGGAGAGACACCAAAGCACTGTAAAAGGACAAATGTTTTTATTTCTCTACCCCCCCCCCCAAAAAAAAGGAAAAGGATAAGGCCTGTAAACCCTAAGCCAGCAAACTTTTATTCCTGGCATAATCCTAGAATGCATTATTTAAAAGGAACTGTTGACCACAAAGAAGCAGTTTGCCTTTAACAAGAACGAAGCAGGCCAGATTACCCTTATTTCTTTTTCTGATGAGGTACTAAACTGATAGGATCGAGAAAATGCTAAAGATTCTGTTTACATAGAATTTAGCAAAATAGTCAGCAGGCTATTCTTGTGCAGAAGATGGAGAGGTGTAGACTACTGTCATACGGTTATGTATGGATTCCAAACTGGTGGTTGTTTTTTTCCTGTACTCTGCAATCCAGCCAGACTAGCCTCTATTCTTCACTTGTGACTCTGCACTGCTTGTGTCCTAGACTTTTCATTGGTTGTCCCCCCATTTCTATAATGTACTCCCTTGTTACCTTTACCTCATAGAGTCCCTCTCTTCCTTTAAGATGTCTCTCAGTCACCATCTTCTGTATGAAGCCTTTCCTTATCCCTCAACTGCTAGTGCCCTCCCTCCTAAACTACTTCATATTCAGCTGCTCTGTGCATGCATTTATTTACTTATGTTTATACATTTGTATACATTTTTATATGTTCTTGTCTCCCTCATTTGAAGATAAGTTCATTGTGAGTAGGGATTGTTTCATTCTTTGTACTCAAATGCTCAGTATATAGCACAATGCTTACCACATAATAGGTGCTTAATAAACACTGTTTATTCATTGCTTGATTATTGTGTATGTGTGTGTGTCTGCGCGCATGCACCTGTGTAAGTGAGAGGGAATTGAATAATATATTATATTGTATGCTTATTCTTCATGTAAGATATTCTTTTTATCTTTCAGATAATTTTAAAGGGTGGCAAGGAACGTAGTACTGGCGCTACTGGAGTCAATTCAGATTCCTCCCGTTCCCATGCTATCATCCAAATTCAGATAAAAGATTCAGCCAAGAGAACCTTTGGAAGGTAAGGTGGAAAGCAGAACAGTCATATTGAATGTGATGGGTTAAATCACAAGTCTTCTATCACAATGTTTCGGAAACAACTGAGTAGTCCAATGATATGTCATTCTTTAGTTCAGAGATGAAAAGTGGGATTTGTCTGCCTGTATAAGTCCCAGGAAAAACTGCCTTTGGAAAGCATAAAATAAAATGATGACCTTTTCCTGGCAAGCCTTATACCAATAAAGGGACGACAGTTGCTGCTTACTATAAAAATATTAGTACAGGAAATGGAGAGACGGATTTAAGAGAAATTTAAAGTCTTCTCTCCATTGTGAAAAAAATATTTTTTCTTTTTTGCTTTTTTGGAAGAGGGAAGGCAGGGCAATTGGGGTTTAGTGACCTGCCCAAGGTCACACGGCCAGTTTTTTTTGTGTTAAGTGTCTGAGGCCGGATTTGAACTCAGGTACTCCTGACCCCAGGGCTGATGCTCTATTCACTGCACCACCTAGGCACCCCACAAAACACATATTTGAATGAAGAAAAAAATGGGAGTAAATTTTTTATTAATTTTCTGTAGTGGGTTTTTTTTTAGTCAACTCCTTAGCATATTAATTGATGAGTTCATCAAACATTTGAATAACATGTCTGCTTATCTTTATTTGAAAATAATAGATAAAATAAAAATTAGTCTATTTAAAATTTCTAGAATTGTCACTTCTGAAGTGTCAGAAATTATTTTATCTTATCTTTAAACGGTTCTTCCCCAACTTGAAGAGGGACAATTTGTCTATTCTCAGTTAGGTATGTCTCCCTGAAATTAAGTCTCTATTTTCATGGAAACCATTACAATTCAAGGTCTTGTTGAGTTTTGTTTTAGAGTGTGTGTGTGTGTGTGTGTGTGTGTGTGTGTGTGTGTGTGCGCGCGCGTGCGCATACATACTCCGGGAGTATCAGCAGTAAGTAATTGCCCTCACTACTGATACCTTATCATGGTGAGAACTCAGTTTGTTCTGTACTTCATTGCACAGGAGGGTTCTGGAAAGAAGTCTGACATCTAATCCCTTTCCTCAGAACTGATTTCAGAACCAAGTGCCTTACATTGTGATAATCCGGCATGAAGCATGGGTGTGATCAATTGCTATGGGAATTCAAGGCTAGAAGGCTGCTCCCTGTGCCGCTGGTTCTTGGTATAACATGTTGTTATGATACCTTAGGGAAGCCGTGAAACATTTTTCCTTTCTTGAGAAGGGAAAGTATTAAGGCTTATTGTGCTTTTAATATTACAGCATGTTGTCTGCTATCAAATTTAATAGGAAAACCCCAGGCTCAATAAATCCTTTTTTTTCCCCACTAGGATATCTTTCATTGACTTGGCTGGGAGTGAGAGAGCGGCCGATGCCCGAGATTCAGATAAACAAACCAAAATTGAAGGTGCCGAAATAAACCAGAGCCTTCTAGCTGTAAGTTGTTGTTTTTAAAGTGAAGAGAATTATTTTTCTGTTTGTGTGAATGCGCCCTTGCTTGTTCGTATGTAATGCTGATGTATTTCAGGTCAGCAGCGAAGAAGGACGTGCTCACTCTCCTGGGAGTGCCCCTGCCCCTGGGGGGCCAGGGCACGTCCTCACTGGCAGTATTTTTTTCAAAAGGGTCCTTGGAGGTAGCAATATTGTGGAGATTTCATACACTCTTCCTGGATGCCTCCATTTTCTAGTTTTAGTTCCTCCCAAGAGCCCTCAAGTCACAAGAGGATGAGTCAGGAAACTATTAAGATACAAAGTAGCATTTAACTAAAGGCTAAATAAGGTGATAAAACAACAAATGTCATAGAAATTCAGAGCTGGAGGGCTGGAGAGTTCAGGGAAACATTCATAAATAATGTGGAATTTCTATTAAATGGATATTATTAATACCATTTTATGGATCAAGAAAATGAGGCCTGTGATGGCCAAGTGACGTAGTAAGTGATGGAGCAGGCACCCGTTTTAAGTCTTCTCTCCCAGCTGTGTCACATTGTTACGTTTAAATCCATACCTACACACATTAAATATGATCGTCTTACATACATACATACATACATACATACATACATACATACACACACATACATACACATACACACATACATACGTCCCTTTTTTGGTGGATGGTGGGTAAGCCAGAACTCATTATTTCTTCCCCTAGTCCCCTCCTGAATTGTCATGGCACTTCCAACCTCCCCAGTCCCATGAGGGAGAATGCAGGCTCAGTGAGCTCTCACCCTTCCCCCGGCCACATCAGGTCAGCTGTGCAGTCTGAACAAGACTCTCACATCCCCTGCTCAGTGGGGAGAAAGTGCAGACTCAAAACTCCACAGGCGCGTCTCTGCATTTCGGTGCCTAATAGCGGTATTGCCTTTTTCTCTCCTGTTAGCTCAAAGAATGCATCCGTGCACTGGACCAGGAGCACGCCCACACTCCCTTCAGACAGAGCAAACTAACTCAGGTACATTTGGGTTTTCCTTTGTTTTTAGCAGACCTTCATTCGATAGCTAGGACATAGAGCACACCGTGCTAAGCACTATGGGAGCTGCAAAGAAGAATGAAGCACGTTCCCTGCCCTCTAAGGGCTTACAGTCTAATAGCTTAGAAAGATGAAGAAATAATTACGATAGAAGGATGGCGTCATCGCCCACCTTTGGTCACTGAGGGTCAGCATGGCATATCAGAATGAGTACCCTGGTTCTGATCTCGCCTCGGCAAGTCATTACTTTTCTCTTTCTTTCAGTCTCTTTATCTATAAAGTAGATATACTACCCGGCCCACAGGGCTGCTTCAGGAATGTGCTTCATAAATACTAAGGTGATAGAGAACGGACTGCCATTGTTTTATCTTGTGTTTTTGTAGCGTCTGCAATGTTGTACTCCCTGAGGGGGAGGGGCAAGGCAATTGGGGTTAAGTGACTTGCCCAAGGTCACATGACTAGTAAGTGTCTGAGGTTGGATTTGAACTTGGGTCCTACTGATTCCAGAGCTGGTACTCTATTCACTGAGCCACCTAGCCACCCCTAAGTTTCGATTTTGTAAGCCACATATAATTAGTCTGTAATTAACCAGAGTCACATGGACTGGAGCTGGAGTTGACCTTAGAGGTCATCCAGTCATAAGAACTTTGGTGGGAAGGACTTTAGACTTCATCTGGTCCTGGCGCTTGTTTTATAGCGGAGATAAGAAATCCTGAGAGAAGATGCAAGTAGATCAGAACTATCTTGCTAATTAGTACTAGACCAGGGACAAGAACCCAGAGGTTTCAGCTCCCAGTCCAAAGCTCTTTCTCCTATATCATCCTACTGTTTTGCTGGTCCTATTGCTAGATATCAGTGTTATGAAGCCGTATCTACACAGTGTCCGTACGTAGTAGACACTCGATGAATATGTGTTAACCGGCTAAAATGTGTTGACCTGAAATATTTACAAGCTTTTTTTTCTTGATAGGTACTGAAGGATTCTTTCATTGGTAATTCCAAAACCTGCATGATTGCCAATGTCTCACCCAGCCATGTGGCTACAGAGCATACCTTGAACACGTTACGTTATGCTGACAGGTGAGAAAAGAGACTTCTTACCTACAAATGGTTTCATAGAAATGTGCTCCTATAATTTTGGACAATAGTTCTGTGTTAGCAAATTGTTGCTTTTATAGCAGCTATCTTGCTAGCAGGAAAAAATGTAGTTGGTTATCTTTGGCACTTTGCAAATTTGGCCGGAATGAATACAGGCAATGCAGAAAGAGTCAAGAGACCTGGGCTCCAGTCCCTGCCCACTACTGACTACTTAGTCATATAACATTAATCAGGTCATTTTGCCCCTGGGCACCCTTATTTACAAAGGTGGGTTGGACCAGATAACCTTGAAGGTCCCTTTCACCTCTGACACAACTTGATGTGCATCAATAATATGAGTCAACAACATAATGAAAAGGACAAATACGTTCCTGGCACGTCTAAACAATTGCCTAGGATGAAAGGGCTTGGTCATTCAGCACCGTGTCCGGTTTTACTCAGATCTTTCTCAGATAGTTACTTAGATATTTTGAGACACAGAAAATATAGGGATCACTGAGGAGTGCGAAGCCAAGTCTATGAGAAGCCTTGAGAAAGAAAGCTCGTATTTCCTCAGGCACGTGAACGTTTTTTGCATAGTGCTGGGCGGGTGTCACAGCTGAGAGTACACTGAGAGAAAACTCCCATATCAGCAGGAAGAATGCCATTTAGACATGAACTTTCTGGCCTTAAGAAATCATGATATGCGCAGCTCTACAAGGAACAAGAGGGATGATTTAGGGATTTCTCTAGATCTCTCCTGTCCACAGAGTTAGGAATCATCATCTGTGCTGATGGGCAAGCATGCTCCATCAAGGGTCTGTTTTTTCCTTTTTTCTCTATTGGATGCTTCAGAGTCATGTCTCAATGACTGGGTAGCTGCTTTCACAGCCAACAGGAAGCATTTTTGTGAAACATATTGTTTTCTTAAAGTCTGTCATGTTTTCAAATACACAGACACGAGAAGCAAGTTCCTTTAAAGCAGTAATTCTCGACCTGTTGGTCACAACCCCTTTGGGGGTCGAATGACCCTTTCACAGGGGTCGCCTAAGACCTTCGGAAAGCACATATTTCCCATGGTCTTAGGAACCAAGACGCCTCCTCTATCTATCTCCAGGCAGGTCCGCCCACATGCAGAAACGCCCACATACCAGTATTAAAGGGTCATGGCATTAGGAAGGTTGAGAACCACTGCTCCGAAGGCTTTCCATTTCCTGCATTTTGCTTTGTATATATTAGGATACCAGCAATTCTGGGGTAAGAGCAGCAGCCACACCAGCCTTAGGAAAAAAGCTTTAAATCAGTGTAAAAATACTGTTTTCCATAAAAGGCAATATCACACAGAGGCAACATGGTTAGGACCTTAGGACAAGAAAATGAATGTTTCTGCTTCAGTGATTAACTAAGAAACCATCAGGCGTAACTTTGAAAATAAATAGTGCTCTCTAAAGGATTGCATTTTATATGATAAGATAGCTGTATGGTCAATTAAATAATCATGAGAATAATAGCTAACATTTATATAGTGCTTTAAAGGTTACAAAGTGCTCTACGTACGTGACTGTCCTCTGATCTTCACAACAGCCCCATGAGGGGCGTGGTGCTATTATCCCCATTTTACTGAGGATGCTGCTGAGGCCCAAAGAAGGACGGGGTTACTTGCCAGGGTCACGTGGCTCATAAGTGTCTAAGAAAGAATTCAGACTCAGGTCTCCCTGGCCTAACCTTCCATCTACTACAGCACACTATTTCCTTGATTATTATAAACTAATATATACTTGGTCATATATAATATCAAAGTCTTTACTCCTTTTATGTGTTCAGTTGGATCTGTTGAAAGTATTTTTATACTAGTTGAAAAGATTAGAGGAGATTTAGGAGCCTATTTTTTTTAGAGTTTCCCCAATGATTAAGTCTTTTATGGTTCCCTGCTATAATATTATTATTAAATAGACATAAAATAATACTTTTTTTCACTTTTTTTTGGAGGACAGTTGGGGTTAAGTGACTTCCCCAAGGTCATACGGCTAGTTTTTGTGTCAAGTGTCTGAGGCCAGATTTGAACTCAGGTCCTCCTGACTCCAGGGCTGGTGCTCTATTTACTGCGCCACCAAGCTGCCCCAGAATAACACTCTTTGCTGTGAAAAATGTATCAAAAGAGAATTCTTTGTTCAGCTAGGAAAACCGGATTAGTGGGGTTGGTCATAATTTTTGCTTGTTACCAGCCTTTAGCTGGCTTGTGCGCTGGTATTGGTAGAATGTAGTGGTATTTAATTAAGTTGTATAGTGATCCTTTAATGTAAATAGAGCATAGTGTCTCTGGATTTAGGATTCTATAGTTACATTCTCTGACTTTTACAAATAAGATTTTGTTATTTTTTTTAAATATTTTTTTAAATATAATCATTATAAGATCATTATAAGAAGAAATTTGAAGCAGCCCAGACTCATAGTAGACACTTCCCTGATTTACTCCTCTTCAGTCTGATGCCAACATTGTAGCACCAAAGCATAGCTTAGGAGAGAATTTTATTATCTTACTGCTCTGGTGTCTTGACAAACTTTAATCTCTTGTCTTTTAGGTAGAAAGGGAAGAATCTCAACTAAGTATAAAAGTAGAACACTATTTCCTTTTTCAGTAATGACTAAAGTGGTCGTTTGGTCATAGAGGAATCACTTCCAATGAGATAAAAGAATTGGTGGCTATTTTTAGGACCCATACATTCCAAAAACATTTATTAAACATCTCCCTGTGCTTGACTTTGGGGATAGAGAGTCAAAAACAAAACTGCCTCTCTCATCCAGAAGCTTACATTCTACTGGGCCCACATTGCACAACACTGGTCTTTGCAGGTATTTTAATTTAAAATCTCTCTAAAATGAGGATCACAATGGTATTTTCATTGGTGGCCTTTCTATGTTTCTAATTTCCCTACCAAATTTTATAGTGTATACTTATGTTCTCTGAATTTTAGAAAAAGGATTTTTTTTTCTTGTGTGAAATCCCACAATTCATATTATTGTTAGAAGCGGACATTTAAAATAGAGTCCAGACTGATTATTGTTGTCCCTACCTCACTGCTTTTCAGTCTCCCCATTTTGTAGCACCAAAAAATAGCCTAGCACCAAATTTTGCTATTTCATCATTTATATTATCTTGCCACTCAGAGGCCTTGTTAGATTTGTATCTCTTGTCTTTTAGATGGGAAGAAAGGGAAGAATCTCAATTAAGTATAAAAAATAGCATACTCCTTCCTTTTAGAATTCTAAATAAATATTTGAAATAACATTGAAAATAGGAAGCTTTGCCCATCACAGTGTTTTACAACAGGAAAGGCTTTTAGCCATTACATCCTGCTTAAGTTATAAGTTCAGGTTAATCCTGCTGTATCAAATTCCCTTGAGAGCAGAAAAATTATTCTTCCCTTTCTGGAACAAGTACAGCTAGGTCCTGATTAATCTGAACAATAAATCCCCTGAAGTGGCCACATTATTCAAATGTGCATTACATATTTCCATTGTGCTGAAACCAATTATGATGTTTTATATAATGAGAATTTTAAATAGTGCAAATTCCAATACATGCAGCTACTTCAGCAAATTCTTTGTTCACACTAATTCGGACCTATGTATTCCACTAATAAAAGAACAAGTAAGTATTATTTAAGAGTTTTTTCTCTGTCTCTAATATACTGAATAAATCCTAAGAATGGCTGCATCTAATCGGCTGTATACCTCTAGGTATTGTTCCTAAACTCTTCCACTCAAGAGAATATTTGTCCTATTCTAAAATATTTTCTGAGGGATTTCAAAACTTTTTTTGCTCTAGTAAAAGCATTTTTCCCTTGCTTAACTTAATTCTGTTTTTTTCTTATTTAGCTCTTATGTAAGTGAGGAATAGGAACTTCCAATATTTACAATAGTGTTGACTTTTTTTAAATTGCAAATTGCTGAAGAAAAATAAAGATCATAAAAATAATGCATTCTTAACATAAAATGCTCACTTGCAGGGTGAAAGAACTAAAAAAAGGGATTAAATGCTATACCCCAGTTACCAGTCGAAATCGGTCATCCAGACATATGTCTCCAAAACGGATTCAGTGCTCACCTTCAGTATTGCAAGCAGACAAGTGCTCTCCCAAAAAAGTGAAGTTGGGATTTCAGCAGTCTCTCACATCGGTCTTCAGCACTGCACGAGGAAAGTGCTGTCCTTTAGCCTTTCATTCAGCCAGTGTCCCTTTTTCTTCCACTCCCAAAGTCCCGGGCAAAGGGAGCATCTCCAAAGGAAATCTTAGCCATGTATGCATCACTCCCACTATTCCTCTTAAAGAACCTGCAAAGGCAGGGTCTCCCACAAAGAAGAAGACAGAAGATTCGACATTAGGTTTCGAGAAGCTCTGTCCTAGCAAGGACCTTACTGGCAATCCAACCACAGTGACAGTGCTAGGAAACAGAGGCGCGGGCGTCGGGGGGACCTGTGTACCGGGCCAATGCAAAAAAGTATCAGCAGTGCAGAAGCAACTTGTGTCCCGAGGTGAGTTCTCTTTTGATGAGCCCCGTCATGGAGGGCTATATAGTGAGACCTGTGAGAAGGTGCTGACCCAGCGCTGCTCTGAAGCTTGGACCACTATCCCTCCTCATCAGAAAGACAGGGAAGCACATTTGCGCTTTTACCACCAGCAGTTTCAGCAACCACCTCTTCTCCAGCAGAAGCTAAACCACCAGCCGCTAGAACGGTTTTTATGCCAGTACAACCCCCAAGATGTTAGAGTCCAACAAGATATGCCTCCCTTGCTTCCTTCTTGCCCTCCAAACCAAGATGTCAACCAACTGGAAGACCTAGATGACAGTGATTTCAGTGAAGATTCTTTTTCACCTATTTCTAACCAAAGGACAGCCAAGAAAAGAAATACCCAGGAATGTAGTGAACATTCATTCTTCCTTCATAAGAAAGAAGAACAAGGAACTGAGGCTCAGAAAGCTGAAAGTGAGCAGAGTTTGTTTTTTAACTACAGGATAAATACTCGAGAGAATGATGTGAATGAACATTGGGTTTATGCCCAGAATCCAGCCTGTCTAGACACAGCAGAGCTGAACAGAGAGCACGACAACAGCAAGCCCCTTTCTGCTTGGAGCATCGAGGGAGACTCGCCTTCCTCGGATTCCTCTCCAGGTGACAACATCGCAGAGCGACCTCGCTGCCCACAGGTGAGCTTTGTCTATGACAGGAGGAGGAGTAACCGAGCATCTGACCACAAACATGCCCTTTTCAAAGATGAACCTCGTCTCCAGGCTGACGGCACCTCCTCACCCCCAGAAAGGGACACATCCACATTCTCAGTGCTAAACCTTGCCGATGGCGTGTCTTCACATCAAAGAGATGCGGTCATCTTACCGCAGGAAGAAAGCAGCAATAGCAGCCAAACTCAGCCGATGAAACCAATGAAGAAAACTCACCTTCATGCTGAAGGAGACTTTTGTGAAGCATCAAGGACATCAACAGAGTCTGCTTCCTGGCCAGTGAGCCCTCTCACAATGTCTCTTCTTGAGGGCACAGACAAAGAAACTTCTAATGAACCCTCTCTTAAGCAGATGCCAAGATCTCCTCAGAGAAGGAAATGGCTACTGGATATGAGCACACCAAATTCTGGAAAGTGTGATGAGGCCAGAATACTCAACACAACCAAAGACCTCCCAGCAGAAAATACTAGTATGCTCCCGGGTCTGGACGAACCAACACTGGCTTCTGACAGCAAGTCAGCTCTGC
Organism: Pseudocheirus occidentalis; assembly: GCA_028646575.1. Classification (NCBI taxonomy): domain Eukaryota; kingdom Metazoa; phylum Chordata; class Mammalia; order Diprotodontia; family Pseudocheiridae; genus Pseudocheirus; species Pseudocheirus occidentalis. The sequence goes on from CM053599.1 coordinate 124,961,456, forward strand.
TGCTACAATCGGAGGACCAGTGGTTTTTGTCAGCCTGTGCTGCTGCTGCTCCTCCTGGTGGTCTCCCAAGCCTGTCTTTCTCAGCAGTCCATCAGAACTCAGTTAATGATCTTTTAGTAAATGAAGCCAATGCAGAAGAGCCCTTGGAGAGCCAAGTGGGAACAATGGCCTTCAGAAACATAAAATGTCAAGACTATGTAAGTAGCAAGCATTATGAGGCAGATACAGAAGAGACTGTGCTGAGCTGGGATTTGCGCTCCCCAGAAAAGCCCGACCCTAACAAGGAAAGTCTAGGAGCGAGCCACAGGCTGGCTTCTTCCATGGTTCCCTCAGAGGTGCCTGAAAAGGGGTTTTCAAGCAGCGCAGAGGCTCTTGCAAAAACCAGTAGTGTTTATTCCCCTGTCCAGCCCCTAGACCAAGAGAACAAGCCCCAGAAATCTGGAAGCCCCTTCAAGTTGTCCTTCAGTAGTGAGGAAATTGGGCAGCTAAAACAAAGACTGATGCAGAGCATCTTTACACAGACTGCTGAGCCCATGAATTCTCTGGCAAATCAGACTTCAGAAAGCCAGTCTACCCCCGGCAGTCAGAGGGGCCTGTCCCAGCCTGTGAAAGAGGGGCATCAGGAATCCCTGAAGCAAGCACAGTAAGTTCAGACTCCCTTCTCGCTGCTTGTACTTTCTAGACTGCTCTCATTCTACATCCTGACACTGTCATTGGCCAGGTATTAATTACAGCTGGGAAGTAAATTAGAGAAGAGCAGGTCCAAAGTGACCTGCCACAGAGAAGCTCAGCTCCCTGGTGCGCGGTCCTCCTCCCCAATGTGTCTCTCCAACCTCTGTCTCCTTTGTGAGCTCCAGTCCTGCGCCAGCTGCTTCTCGGGCATCCCCAGTCCAACATTTCTAAAATGGAATCCACTATCCTCTCCTCAAAAGCCTCTTCTCTTCCCACTTTTACTACATTACTCCCAGCCTTGGTGTCCTCCTCTGCTCACTCGCACCCACCTTTCATGTCATACCTGTTGTTAGACCTTGTCATTTCTACCTTCACAACGTCTCTCACAGGGGTCCCCTTCTGTCCACGCACATCCACCTCCTTTACGTAGGCCCTCGTCACCTGTGACCTGCACTGCTACGAGAACCTTTAAACATAAGTTTCTTCCAGTCCAGCCTGTTCTCCCCTAAGCTGCCAAAGTGATTTTCCTAAAAGTGCAGATCTGACTGTGTCATCTCCCTAATTCAGTCTACTGGAATGGCTCCCTCTTTCTTCTAGGATGCTATAGAAAGTCCTTTGGCATTTAAAGCCTTTCACAGCCTGACCCTTTCCATCTTGTTCATACTTTCCCTCAGTGCACCCTCCCATCCATCCCCACCCGCCTCTCACACAATTTCCTGTCTCTGTGCTTTTGCATTGACTGATTCTAGAAGGCTCTCTCCTCACCTTTCCCTCCTTGACAGGGCTGCCTTTAAGATTCAGCTAAAGTTTCACCCCCTGTAGGAGCCTTTCCCAGCCCCCATTGCTGGTAGTATCCGACCTCTAAGATTACCTTCAGTTTCCTCTCTATGTGTTTTTTATGTGCGTAGTTATTTTCATATTGTCTCCTCCGTTAGAATGTGAGCTCTTGGAGGGCAGGAACTAGTTTGCCTTTCTTTGTATCACCAACACTTTTCACAGTGCCTGTCACATAAGTGAAGTGCTTAATAAATGCCTGTTGACAGAAGAATATACTGTATAAGAAGGGCCTACATTGAGGTGTGGAGCTGTAGCCTTAGGGAGACTGAGATGAACTGAGAGGGAAAGCAGATGTCGTGTTCCTGTAGTCGTGTATGTGGCTTGAGAAATATTAGATATGGTGAAAGAGGCTGGTTCCTTCACACAAACCCATATTGCAGAACGTGTGTTGTGTTACTCAGGAACACAGGATGTCGTCAGAGACGCTGACAAAAGTGAAGCTAGAGACGTTTGTCAGTCACTGGGATTTTTATGGTAGTCTATATTGAGCCCTTGGCTGTCACAAGAGAAGCGAGAGCCCAAGCAAAGCCCACCAGGACAGTAGCCTCATCTGACAATTCCCACGTGCACAATCCTCAGATCTCTTGTCAGTTCTGTAAGACTGAGATTGTTCATTTTTTAATTATTTTATTTTTTTTAATTAACAAGCATTCATTTTGTCTCTTTTTTTTTATCAGTCCCTCTCAATGTGAGAAGGAAACTTAAACCCTTGTAACAAATATGCTCAGTTAAGCAAAAGAAATTCCCATATCGTCCGTGTCTAAGAATGCAGACTTCGAGGGGCAGCTAGGTGGCGCAGTGAATAGAGCACTGGCCCTGGAGTCAGGAGGACCTGAGTTCAAAGCCGGCCTCAGACACTTAGCACAAAAACTAGCCGTGTGACCTTGGGCAAGTCACTTAACCCCCAACTGCCCTCCAAAAAGCAAAAAAAAAAGAATGTAGGCTTCGTTCAACATGTTGGGTGAATCACCTTTCTTGTAGGAGACAGGCAGCATGCTTCATCAAGGATCTCACAGTCTTATGGGAGACACAACATACGACCACCATGTACATGCATGAAAGGCACTGGCAGCCTGTCACGGCTAGGAAAGGGAAGAGAGAGAACAGCACACTTCATGCACATCCTCCCATGTTCCTCTGACTTCCTCATTGGACATTCCTTTTGTGTCTAGCCGTACTGTAGCATCCTATTATATCCGTGGGTTAGCTTGTCCAGCCATTCCTTAAGCAATGGGTTTACCACAGGAATCTGCAGTAAGAGGTCATTGCAAGCCTGATGCAGCAGCACGAAGGAAATTGGTCCTTCCCACTGGAGGTAGGGGCAGGGAAGGAGATAAGGAAGTTTGGGGGGTTAGCACCAGGGTTATGTTTCTCTGAGGAATGAGATCAGTCAATAGGGGAAAATGAAAAGCAGAAAATGTGGCTTGGAAAAGTAAAAAGAAAGGAAAAACATTGGGTAAGAGACTGTTTGTGTGTCCTGTCGCAGCAATAGCATCTACTGTCCACAGACCAGAAGGCTGAGTAGCCCTTGGCACCTAGAACAGGAGGGTCACTTTTCCTGGAACCAGTCGAGTCCAAGCCCGTTGGCTCCATAGGAATGGATGAGTCATTAGAGGTTCTGTCAGGCCCCCTCCCTGATGCAAATGGGAAGACCCAAGAGCAACAGGAAATGTATGAGCTGATGGTTTAGGGCAGAAGAATGAGATGATAAATGTAAGATACTGTACATTGCCTTAAAGTTCTGTGTATAAATTCGAGCTATAAATACTTAAGAAAACCAGTTAAATGTCATATCAAATGGTGAGTTTGGGATGGTAGGCAGCCCAGAGAGATCTGACAACTGGTCTGTAGACTTGTTTTTTCTTGCTCCTGTTTACTTTCTTTGTAAGAGTCGTCTCCAGAAGAAGGCTGGCACTGCTAGGTAGCCAAGATTGTGATATATATGGCAGTATTCCCCGTCAGCTTTGACAGTGGGATAAAAGCACTAGGTTTGGGAGCCAATTTATATTTCTCCTCTGGTAAAAGTTAGAGCAAAATATTGGTTTCCAGGCTGACGGCTACTCCTGCAGCCCCAGTCAGCAGGTTTGACTGTAAGTTGCACCGATGTTCATTGGGCTCATTGAGTGAAAAATTCTCATCCTCATGGGAAAATTTATTGCACCTAACTCTAATGGAAGAACTATCGAGGCTGATTTTAGGGGCCCTGCCCTCAGGGAGCTTATGGTCTAGCTGGGAAAACAAACATTTAAACTAGCACTGAAATACACATTATGTGATTCAAGTACAAAATGAGGGGTCCAGATACTATTTTTCTGCCTTCCTACACCCAGGCCCTCCAGAACTAGTGTGGCTCAAGAGATGCTACCTAAGAAAACTGCCAGAGAAACCTGGAGTGGGGGATTTGGGATGAAAACTAAGCTTCCTTCTCCTGAAAGGATTAAGGCAGGAGTCCTTGTGTTTCCCCAGGCAGGCTGTCATTCAAGCCCACCAGGAACAGCTGGACAAAATGGCAGAACTGGATTTCAAGGAGGAGAGTTTGATCGATCAAATGTCAGCAGCTGTAAGTACACTGTGGGAGGACCTCTGAAATGTGGGCCCATTAACTTCAATATGAAATTACCATGAATCGGTCTCCCAATTATGCCTTAATTCTACACAGGAGAATAATGATTGGCTGTCGGCTGACTTAAGAAAGTCTCAGTACTGTACTGGCCTTAAGACTTTGAAGGTTGTAGGCCTGGCCTGAAGCTGAGACTTCTGACACTCTCTTAGCTGCTTCAGTCTCTAACCGTTTATCAAGGACAAGTGCTCTGGTCATTAGACAGCCCTGGTATCAGGAGGGAGTTGGCGTCTTGCCAGCCCCGGGCTCAGTCCTTGCTAGGCTTAGTCTCTGTACAAGCTCAGAGCCTCAGGTCTCCTACCCCAGGCCAGAGGATGATTAATGGCAGCTTGGTGACACCAGGAATGATGTCAGGAAGACCTGAGTTCAAATCCAACCTCAGTATTTACTAGCTGTGTGACCCTGAGCAGGTCACTAGGGCAAACTCTGCCTTATGATGGCACTTCTCTGCAGGGTGGCTGCGAGGACTAAATGATAAATGATAGAACGCTCAGCACAGTCCCTGGCACGCAGGCTCTCTGTCAGTGCTGCCTGCCATTGCTGTTCCTTATTGTTATGGTAGATCTGGCTAGTTCCAGGACTCACCCAAGCTTATGTATTTTAAGTGGAACAGCTAGCTCCCTGGGATGGCTTTACTCCATGAGGACTCTCTGATCTCTCTTTTTTTCCCTTTGCAACCAAACTGGGGTTGGGGAGAAAAGGGCAAGATGTCCTAAGGATTGTGGAGGGGCCAGAACTGGCTTCACCTGCTTAAGCCAGCTCAGTCAGCTCCTTCAGTAGCGCCCCCTGAGAGTTCTCATGATGTGTCGTGAGCTGCACACAGCAGATGATATCTGGCCATCTGACTGCCCTGTCCTGCTCCCTCTCCGTTCCCTGTAAGAATGCTCTAATGGGAGAAGCATGGAATGGAGAATCAAGAGAATTTCAGCTCTGTCCCTTCCTTGCTAAGTCATTTGGGCAGGTCACCTCACCTGTGTCAGCCTTTTTTTTCATCTATAAAATGGGATTAATAATACTTAAATGACCTACCCAATTGGGTTATTGTGAAAAAGGTGTTTTATAAGCCTGAAAGCACGTGTGTGTGTGTGTGTGTGTGTGTGTGTGTGTGTGTGTCTGTTATTAGTGTTGTGAGTTCTTTGGCATAGACATATAAGGTGAACTCATCCTCTGTGTTTTAGTTTACTCATGTCCCAGAGACAAATTCCTGTTACGCCCATAAAGAAAAGATCACACCTGTCCAGCTGTTTGTTTACCTCTGGAGATGACTGAGAAGAGGCAAGAAGGCTTAGACTATTCCTGCGCTGATGCCAACCCCCGCCCTCACTAGCTGCTGCCGTCCCTGCTAGTCTCATAGCATCCCATAGGGGGCCCAGCAGTTGTGTGGACGCTGGCCTTCCTTACCAGCGCCTGCAGGAGCTAAGCAAGCACTGTAAGAGGCTTGCTGCTGGAGGAGGAGGGGGAGGAATGAAAATAGCTAAAAGGAGAAGAGAACCCATGTCTAATATCATGTTTTCCTTGTTGCTAAGGATAAAAGATCCATATATTTCAACTCCTATGGAACTGAATCTCAGCTGAGGCCACCAATCCACATTTAGATCAGTGCACTTCATTCTTATATTTATGAACTTCTTCTCTATGGCAAGAGTTAGACTGTAGAATGATATGGGAGAAAATCTGTTTTCCCTGTCTGGTTGGGAAACAAGACACATTTCATAAAAACAGCTAAATAACAATACAAGGCAGCATTTGATTAAACACCACTAACAGAGAATAATAGGGTGAGATGACTGAGGGCTGCAGCAATTGAGAAAACTATCATGATGGTTAGAGCCAGATCCTGAAGGATGAATAGAATTTGAATATAGTGGAAGAGGGAAAACTTGAGTAAAGGCCACATTGCAAATGAGCAAATGTTTTCATCACACTGAGGAGTCTAGAGGCAGAAGGTTGGGGGTTCAATGTAGGTGATAATGTAGAAGTGTCTATAGCACTGCTGAGAACTAAATGTGTGTGCATGTGTGGCGTGCACATGTATGTGCCTATGTTCACACGTTTGTGTGATGTGTAAAAACTCCTTTGATCTTCACAACAGCCCTTTGAGGTGGGTAATTCAAATGTTATCACCATTTTACAGAGAAGGAAACCAAGGCTCACAGAAAGTATCCCAGGACTAGAAGGGTTGTTCAGTTCAGATTTTCCAAATCCCAGGCTTTTTTCATGATATCCCAGTGTCTTTAAGAGATGAATTCAGGAACAGCTTTTTCCCACATTTTTCAATGGACACTTTTCAAAATTTCAACAATTTTCCTTGTTTCCTCCCATAGGATTTTGAAAACTTTGTCACCAAGCTAGATGAGATCATGGTCCTGAAATCCAAGTGTATCCAGAGTCTCCGAGGCCAACTGCAGCTCTACCTTGCCTGCTGCAAGCCTGAAGCTTCCCTAGAGAGAACGTCAGCCTTAGACTGAAGGGTCCTTTGGGGAGGTGGAGAGGGCTTTGGGAGTGGGGAAGAAATAGCCCTGCATGCCTGACTGTGCCAACAATTTATTTGTATTCTGGTTCCTTTATGACTAATACACAATTGAGTAAAGGGAAGACAGGATAGAAGATACCTGTGCGGCGGAGTTGTCAGCTACGTGCAATAGCACTATGCATCTCTGGCAAATGAATCCTCATGCCTAGTACTTCTAGCCATCATGCGGACCATGCCCAGTGGCAGTGATCCTTAAGATAATGCAGCAGCTTTTTTTGTAGGGCATAAAATGTTGGTTACTGAGTGAATGGTCCCACCAAAGATCAGGAAGATACTGGATGGAGATGCTGGAAGACTGCTGCCTACGAGCAAAGAGGATGGCCCTGAGGTTGGACACTGAGCATGTAGGGAATGGAACTTTGTTTGAAGTTCATTCTTGGGGTGAAACACTGATAGGAGGTGCTCGGCCAGCTGCACTGTTCTTTTAGGAGAACAGAGTTTGCTTCCAGTATCTCTGATAATTAGCACAGGTGTAAGTGATGGGCAGGAATGGCTTAGACTCTGTCTGGGAGTGGAGGAGGGGTCACGCAGTTAGCTGACAGCCTATTTCTTTACTCCTTGGATGTTTTGACAAAATTGAAGAGTTATCATTTCAGGTCCAGACCCCTTCCATATACCAAGGATTGGAAACTAAGATTGGTTTGAATTTTTAAGTTGACTATTTAAAAAATTAGTGAGATTATGTTAAATTTGATATGTATTTAATTAATAAAAGAGGCCTGATTTCCACACCCTGTAGGTCAGCACATCCTTTGTTCTTAAATGGAAGGCTGTGAGATGTTTTGTGCTATGACTTGCCCTGACCATCCTCACTTGGGGCTTATAGTTGATGAACAAAGTGTTGATATGTGGTGCTCATTTCTGGGTATGCAGTTTGCTCTTTCCAACTCAAAATGTTGATCACTGTATGTGCAAGTGGACTTGGGGACAGCACACCCCTTGTTGCCTAACATCATTACTGCATATTTACCTACCTCTTTTTGATCCTTCCAAAAGCTGCAAAGATTGCTGCCCCCATTTTGTAGGCTGGAAAACTGGTGGTTTAGGTGAAGAGACATGCCCACAGTCTCCATACAAAGAATTAGTGAGCTGAGATTGGAGACCAGATCTCTTGCCTTCCACAGCCCACATTCCCTGGCCATGTTAGTCCTGTTTGGGAACAAAATTAGCAGTGACAGTGCTACCCCTCACGACCATGATATTGTACTGTACTCATCCAAACTTGGAAACACTTCCTTAACTCATGTATATTAGGGCAAGCTCTAAGTAGTCCTAGTGTAAGGTGTAATGCAAAATTCCTTTGCTAACTATGCCACCAAGGCCTTATCTCTTTAAGACTCAGGAGGATCTGCGCAGGATCTGCATAGTTAAGACAGAAACACTGACTTGCGTAAGCACAGCTTTCTACTTTGTCAGATTCTTAGAAGATAGCAGCCTTCAAGTGAATAAGCCATTAGAGAATATGGACACCGGTATAGTTTTCTGTGTGACTGTTGGGGGGGGCCACTGTATAACTGATGTCCATGATGATGGTCTCTCCTTGTGGCTCCAGCAGCTCACATATCCTCTGCAAGGTACTCCTTGGGTTTGTGGCTAAAAATGCTGCTAAGGTAGCTATACAATTTTGCTGGAGACTGAGTTCACTCCAGTATCTTGCTTGGTCAAAGTAAGGTGAGTCAGATTTGGGTTCCTCTGTCACTGATAAACCCTGTAATAACCTTCCAGAGCCCAGAGAGACAGCATCTCACCTGCCCTTCCTGTGCCATTTCAATGCCCCCTCTCCATCCTCCCACAACTGTATTTTCTGGTCTATTTAGGGGGATGTAGCTTAGACTGTTGAAGGTGAAAAGGGTATTAGATACCATCTTGTCCAAATCTCTCATTTTACAGATTAGGGAAGTGCCCAAGGTAGTCACACAGCTAGTCAATGGCAGAATCCATGTTTGAACTCCAGTCTCCTGACTCCCAGCCTTACCTGTATTCACTGTCTCTGGGTAGCCAGAATAAGTCACTCATCAAACTGGAAGGGCTTCAGCTAAATTCAGCTCAGTAAACCTTTATTAAGTGCCTAATATGTACAGAACATTATGGATACAAAGACAAAACTGGAACCACCCCTGCCCTTGAGGAGCTTACAGTCTGCATAGGGATGAGGGGATAAATACATTCTGTACACAGATATGAATAACAAAGTTATAGAAAATAATTTCAAGAAGGAAAGAATGTTACCAACTTTGGGATATCAGGAAAGTCCTGATGCACGAAGTGATACCTGAGCTGTGCTTTGAAGAAAGCCAGGGATGGGGTTCTAGGAGGCAGACAGGGAGAGAGATGCTTTCTGGAGTATGACACCATTTCCACAAGGGTGTGGAGGCTGTCCAGGGGAAATTGAGAAAGCAAGCCACTTTGGAACAGAGGGTGTAAAAATATGATTGTGGAGGCCTCTAAATGCCATGCTGGACTAGAGGACCAGAGGCGGAATGGACTTTATAAAGTTCTACTCCAGCTCTCTCATTTTGCATGTAAGAAACCTGAGACTGGATATATTAATTTGCCCAACACTAGATGACAGACCTGGCAGTTAACCTCCAGCCCAGTGACTCCAAATCCAGTGTGCCTGACCCACAGCCTCCCCGAACTTGTATTTTTTCTTTTTCTTTTTCTTTTTATGCTGGTACTCCCAATCTCACCCAGGCTGGAAATGCAGAGGCCACTTACAGACCTTGATCTCACTGCTTGTTGGCCTAGGAGCTTCGACATGCTCCTTTTTCCTGGCCTGATTCACCCCTACTTAGGCGCCCATTCTGGTGGTCTCCTTGCTCCCAAGGTCTCACCATATTGATGTCAGATTTAGTGTGAGCAACCAGTTGGCTTGGCCCACGGCAGTTTAGTTCAGACCTCTCAAGCTCAAAGCCCCCACCAAGAGGGGGCTTCCTTTCCTTCCTCAGATGGTTTTGAGGAATCAAGAGTCATAAGCTCAGGCCCAGACCCCTTGTGATCCTGAGCAGCTGAGATGAAAAGTGTGGGCCACCAAGGAGGGAATCTACTCTTGATTTTTGATTAGACAAGTTACACAGTCAGATGTTTTAGGGATGTTAATTTGGTAGGATAGACTGCAGACTGGAAATGAAGAGACTGAAAGGAAGAACAATTAAGAAACATTGTAATAGCTCAGGAAGGAAACAGTGATGCCCAATAAAGGCCAGAGATGGGTGTGAGATGCTGTGATGGGAGAATTGACAAGTTCTGGCAACTAGATGGAGATATCTAGCCCTCCTATCTCTCCCGTCTCCCTGTACCCAATTATCCACTATCAGGTTGCTAAATATCTCCCCTTGGATGGCCCACCAGTATCCAACCCAAATGCAATTCATCCCCGCCCCGCCAAAACTCATGCCTCCTCCAACTTACCTCTCCTACTGAAGACCAACATCTTTCCATTAAACTCAACCTTGACCCTGCCCTCTCACTGAACCCCCCCATCCAATCAGCTGTCAAGTCTCACTGATCGTATCTCCACAGCATCCCTCATGTTGTCTCTTTCTCAACACACACTCTGTGGTGGATCTTCACCTGTTGTCTTGAGACAGTTTCTAGAGAAAGAAGGGTACAGCCTTGGGGAATGCCCACTCAGTAACTGGGGGGGGAAATGATGTAGGCAAGGGACCTTGAAAGGTCAAAAAGTGAAGAAAAGCAGAGAAAAAGTAGTGTCAAGGAAACTTGAAGCAAGAGCAGCAGTTCTCAACCTGTGGGTTATGTTCGATTTGTAACAATAAAAATACATCCTGCATATCAGATAGATTCATAAGAGTAGCAAAATTACATTTATGAAGTAGCAACGAAAATAATGTTATGGTTGGCTGTCACCACAACATGAGGAACTGTATTAAAGGGTCACAGCATTAGGAAGGTTGAGAACCACTGGGCAAGAGAGTGTCCCAGGAGATGAAGATGTGATCAACAGAGTCAAAAGCTGCAGAGGTCAAGTAGAAGGAGAGCTGAGGGGGGCCAGAAAACATTGATTTTAGCAGGTATCATATAACCTTGGGCATATAGCTTCACAGGGAGGCCAAGAAATGACTAAGAGGTGAACAAATTGAGGCAACTACTGTAAATGGCTTTTCCTAGGAGTCTGGCTTTGAAAGGGAGAATTACAGAATGACAGCCTGAGGGGTTAACAGTGACCATTTTCTGAAAGGATCGGGGAGACCTGAGCATTTCTATGTGAAGCAGAAAAGAAGTCTGTGGATAAGCAAATTAAAGATGAGGAAAAGAGACAATCACAGGAGAGGACAAGCCCCTGTGGGGAAATGAGGCAGTGGGGTCCAAAAGCTCAAGGAGAAGTTAGCCTTGGCAAGGCTACCTCTTCATCAGAGACTGGAGAAAAGGAGAATGGGGGACGAGTCTGGATTTTGAGTTGTGTGATGGACAAGAGGGAACTTGGGACAGCCTCTGTTCTCAGGAAAGCAGATGATGTCTTTTGATGAAGGAAGGAAGGAGGCAATTCTGAAGTCTACAGACAGGTTTTGAATAGCCCTTATAGAAAATGTAGTGAATGAAAAAGTATGCACAAAAGTTTAAACATGTATAAAATATAAATGCAAGTGAGCATCTGAAATGTTAAAATAAGTCAGCACGGCCACATTATGTGTAGGCCCATTCAGCAGGACAAATGGGGGGGGGGGTAAGAAAAGCTGATGATAGAGGAGTAACTCTCGGTTGGGGTTTAGCACGGCATGGCTGGTGATGGGAAAGGACCAGATGCAAGGCAGCTGTTAAAGTATAGCTGAACTGATCAGCAATAGAGAAGGGGGGAAGTGAGACTGAGAGAGATGGACCAGAACAACGCTACAGCTTTCTTCTAAACACAAAAACATGAGCTCCTTGAGAGTAAGGTTTGTCTTTTCTATTTGGATTCCCAATACTTAGCACAGTGTTTTATACATAGTAGGCACTTTAAAGATGTTTCATTCATTCATAGTAATCTAATTAAATATTCAGGTGCCTACTATTTGTAAGGCACTGTTTTAGAGTCTGGAGAATACAGTCTTTGCCTTCAAGGAGTTCACTGGGAGCATATAATACATACACAGTTAAATACAGTACAAAGAAAATTGAAAGAGCATGAATAACCAGGGGAGGGAAGAGGAGCCTGCCCCGAACCCCCCCTTCCTGCCAAAGGTAATTAGGGACAGACAGCTTTGAGCTGAAATTTGAAGGACAAGATTTCTGAGAGGTAGAGACAAGGAGGAAGAAACTGCGCAAAAAACTGCTTTTGTTCCTGCATTAAGACAAGAGTGAGACTATGGAGTTTTCACAGAACAGCTAGTGATCCTATTTGGTTGGACCAGAGTTCATGGAGAGTGGTATGAACATTAATGGTCATAACTGAATATGAATGGGATAAACTCACCCATAAAACATGACAGCAGAATGGATTAGACACCTGAATCCAACAATAGGTTGTTAACAGGAAACTTAATTGAAATATATACAGGTGAAATAAAGGGATGCGACGGAATCTATTATTATACTTTAATCACAATCTCAAAAAAGCAACCGCAAAAATATGACCTAATTAAAGATTTAAAATGGAAATTATATTTTGCTGAAAGATACCAAAGACAATGAAAGTAGTATAAAATGAAGCTGGGAAAGTACAAGTCAGATTACAGGGAACACGAAGTGCAATGCTAACAAGTTTGCATTTTATCCTGCCACCGACAGGTTTTTGGTGTGCGGCATTTTGTTGTGGGGAGGGCAGAGTAATGAGCCTAAAGAATGGAAGCAGGACCGCCAATTAAGAGGTTATTGTATTAGTCCACATCAATATTCTCTTAAATGCCAAATCTAAACGGTTTTTCCGTCCTAATCCTTTCTCTTGTCCACCTCATATGTGTATGATTGCTCCTTCTCAGTCTGATAGTTCCACCATGTACTTCGATCCTTCTAGCAATGGGTATTCCCTAACTTCTGTCCTAGGACCTCTCTTCTCCCTTTCTCTGGATGACCTCATCAACTCTCAACCGAAACGGCTCTATGCAGAGGACTCCCAATTCAACATATCCTGCCCATCTCCCAAGTTTCAGTCCTAGATCAACAATTGTCTATTGGATATTTCAAACTCTAAATGTTCTTAAAACCCTAAAATTTAAACTCATCTGTTGAAAGCATCACCATCCTTCCTATGTCCCATGCTTGTAATTTGCATTTGTTCTCTCTCACCTCACACATCCAATCAATTGCTGTCTCTCCCTTATCCCTGCTGCAACTTGGTTTAGGCCCTCATCACCTACCTCTCACTGAAATTGCAACAACTTCCTAACTGATCTCCCTGATTTCTCTCTCCCAACTCTGGCCCATCCTGCACGCTGCTTCCAATTTTTCTTAAATAGGTCCAAATCTGACCATGTGATTGTGGCCCCTATTCCACCAATTCCAGTGACTTCCTATTGCTCTTCTAGGAGAAAATAAATATTGATTTGTTTAGCGCTTAAAGCCTTTTACAATCTTTATTGTAGTTCAGTCATTTCAGTGATGTCTGACTCAATGTGATCCTGTTTGGGGTTTTCTTGGTAAAGATACTAAAGATTTTTGCCATTTCCTTCTCCGCCTAATTTCACAGAGAAAGACGCTGAAGCAAACAAGGCTAAGTGACTTGCTCAGGGTTCACAGCTAGCAAGTGTCTATGGCTAGATTTGAACCCAGGTCTTTCTGACACCAGCCCAGCACTCTATCCACTGAACCACCTAACTGACCTTCGCAGCCTGGCCCCGACCTCTCTCTTTATTCTACTTGGACATTACTCCTTCCTCACTCTGTGATGCAGCTAACCTGGCTTTCTTTCTTTTCCTTACAACACGTATCTTTGCACTGACTGTCCCTCATTCCTGGAATGTACTCTCTCCTTAACCTCTGCCTAAGAATCCTTTTCCTCTTAGATGAAATTTAGGCACAATCTTCTGCATGAAACCTTTCCTTGACTTCCCCAACTGCTAGTGATCTACCCTTCAAACCATTTTGTATTCTTCTACTTTGTAGATATAGTAGCTTTAAAATTATGATTTATTTGATGTGTACTTGTCTCCTTCATTAATAAGTTCACTGTGAGTAGGATTGTTTCATCCTTTGCCTGATGCAGTGCCTGAGACATAGCAGGCACTTAGTATTTATTAAGGTAAGAATTAGTGGTGGGTTATAGGAATAGGTGGATTTGTGAAGTTAAAAGTAGAAGCAACAAGATTTTCTAACTGACTGGATGTAGATGGGTCAGTCCTAGAGAAGAAGAGTAGAGGATGACTAGGAAGTTTGTGGAAAAATGACTGGATGTATTTCATTTGAGATGTCCAAAGGAAATTCAGGAAAGAATATATGGTAGGCAGATAAGGAGTGACGTTAGAATGAAATATGTTTTGTGGAGTCATCTGCATAGATTATGCTGAATCCCTGGAACCTCTAAAGAAAAGGAACCCAAACTCCAAGTCAGATTCATAGAATGTTATAGCTGGAAAGATTCTCAGAGTCTTTGGACACATCTTAGAAACAACCACTTGATGTTTGTCATTTTCGCTGCCCTAATGCCTACCTTCCCCTCCCTCAAAAGTAGTTCAAATCACCTTCTAGATGTTCTGAGAGCTTATGAAGATAGAGGAAAGGAACCAGGAGGCCTGTGTCAGAGAAACCAAGGAAAAAGTATCAAAGGTAAGAGGATCAGTCAACATCATCAAAGCTGCAGGGAGGTTAAGGACTGAGGAAAATAAATTGTTTTGTTGTGAAAAGTCATTGGTAATGTTGGAGAGATCATAACAGAAGGCAAGTGGCTGAGCAGTTGTGCTGTGTGGCATCTAGCTTATTACTCCATATGGGGGGCGGGGTAATGAGTGTGTGCATGTGTGGGAGAGAGAGCCACTGGGATCTTCCTATCTGCCCTTCTTGCCCACAGTACCTGAGGGCTCCTTCTGTTAAAAGATTAAATTATGAGCTTTCTGTTCCCTTTCTCCCTAAAGCAAGGGTTCTTAATCTAAGGTCCATGGACTATTTTTTTTTAATAACTGCATTCAGGATAATTGGTTTCCTTTTTAAGTTGTGTATTTTATGCATTTAAAAACAGTTATTGCTAAAGGGCTCATGACACAAGAAAGGTTAACTCCTTTCCTAAAGACTAGGTAAAGGACAAAATCCTTTCATTAGTACTTCACTTTTAGAACACCAGCTGAAATTCTGCCTAGCTTCCTAGCCATGAAAATTTAGCTGACAGTGCCTACCTCCATTCACTGGCAAAGAGATGGGGAGGGGTGTGTGGCAGCTAGGGGGCACAGTGAATAGTGTAACAGCCGTGGAGTCAGGAGAACCTGAGTTCAAATCTGGCCTCAGGCACTTAACACTTATTAGCCACGTGACCTTGGGCAAGTCACTTAACCCCAATTGCCCTGCCTCCCCCCCTCCAAAAAGCAAAAAAAAAAAAAAAAAAAAAAAAAAAAGTAAACAGCAACAAAGAGACAGGAGGAAAAAGCCACCCTTTCCTATACCAGACTGAGGTAAAGCTTAGAGCTCTTTTTGGGAGAAGGGGGAGGAGGAGGGGTTTAGGGGATGTTTTCCTTTATGCAGAGTTCTCAGGTCACTTGTCATAAAATAGAGATTACTCCCAATGTGATGCAGACTCCAGAGGACAGCACCAGCTAGGCAGGCAGTCTGCTGCTTCATCCTCTTCAAGGCTGCCAAAATTACCCAAGAAAATGACGGTGAACTGGGCAGGACTGGAAGCTGCCAAGGAAAAGACATCACACCTCCCCTACAGGCAGTCAAGAATGAACAACTAGAGGGATACCAAACCCTAGCTCATTAAAATAGAAGAACACAGGGGCAGCTAGGTGGCGCAGTCAATAGAGCCTTGGAGTCAGAAGGATCTGAGTTCAAATCTGGACTCAGACACTCTACCCCCTCCCTCCCCCCCCCCAAAAAAACTATCCATGTGACCTTGGGCAAAGTCACTTAACCCCAATTGCCCTCCAAAAAAAAATTTTTTTTAATTAAAAAAAATTGAAGAACCCGCGTAAATATTGGGGGGGGGGGGGTGCCGCACAGCAGAGAGTGAACAGAATCAAAGAATACAGTTCTTCCCATCAGACCTACAGGCAAAAAAGCCCTCCCACCAGCCTAAGGAAATTCAATTCAACAGAAAAAAACCTTTTAAACTTTTATTAGTAGTTGTTTCTGAAGAATCAAAATAGTTAGCAAATTACTTTAGATTCATCAAGACTGTATTTTTGTGTATTTAGAGCTTTAACAATGTACAACATAATACAAAACAAACCAAAGAGAAGGGTTTCTATTACTAGATATTACCAAATGTATCATTCTAAAGTAGTGAATCTATTCCCCAAGAATGATGCGGAAAGTAAAACTGAAACAAAATGTGAGTTAGGGCTGGGCTAACGAATTGTAGATTCATTCCCCTCAACCCCATTTGAAAGTGCTTGCAAAGAAATTCCTGTTGAACAGTTTCTTAGAACTGGGGACTTAAAAGCCTGGGGAAGGTTGTCAAGGGCTAGAGTTAGATGCCCTGCTCCAACAAGATCCAGGATTTAGCCAAGACTTGAGGGTAAGCACAATGGCTGCCTGGCAGAAGGGGGAGAAAAGAGCCCAAACTCAATGGCATTTCTTCTTCATGCCTTTAAAAGTTTAGGAACCAGTGTTACACTAAGTTAGGATCTAACATGGAGTTCATTTTAAGAGGGGAAAAAAAAAGTAAAATCAAATAAAACACCCTAAAAACCCTTTCCATTGCACTAGATATGGATTTCAGTTCAGCCAGTCTAACAGTGAGGGATGTTTTGGTCAAACACGTGACATTCAAAGCAGCACTGACTACCTCAGAGTCTCTCTCAGAGGGAACTCCAGAACACCCCTGTATCTCCTGCTCATGGCAAGGGTGAGAACACACCAACAAAGTTTGGTCTTGAATATATGTACAGTCCCCCAGAAAAACCAGGGCCTAGCTGGAAGGGCACTTCTCAAAATACAAATAAAATTAATTAATGGGTGGCATGGGGGCAGGGCTTAGAGGTCCCAACATTCCTCGTGCTTTACCTTCCTCCTCCCCATTCCCACAGGGATCAGACTCTCACACAGATCAATGTGTGGTGGTAAGTCTCCAGAAGGTACAGAATTACTCTTTCTATCTCTTCCCCTCCCTCCCCCAGTAACAACAACAAACCCAAAACATTCTCTCTTCTTCCTAAGGTGAGTGTGAAGCCACCGGAGGGGGAGGGGGCCTCCCAGGACTGGTGGGAATACTTGGGGCCTCCCAAAGGGAGAGATGCTCCGTGGCAGGGTGGAGGTGGGCTGGGGGGGCCTGTTCTCAGCTGGCTCCTGCCCGAGTCATGAGGTCTTCCAATGCATTGTCCTGGTCGTTGTTGTGTAATAATAAAACTTCCTTAATGTCTTTCAGTTCAAAGCCCATTTCCTTAAATTTGCTCATTAATTTAAGAAATTCTGTTGTCTGAAAGAGAAACAGGGAGGCAGGGGAGAAAAAGGTTAAAAGAGCCCAACAATACAGATCCCAAAGAGAACATCAAAATAAATTCTGGAAGCACCTGTTTGGCTTATGGGCCAAGGTCAAAAAAGGTCACCTAATAGTTCCAGCATATTTCCCCCGCTTCAGTTAAGTACAGGCAGGAGAGATGAGGGAAGGAGTTTCAAATCTGAGTAGTCAAAGTCATTTGGGGAGGCGGCCAACGATAAGAGTTTGTCTCCCTCACCCACTTAGTCCTTCAACATTCTTCTGCGGCCTTCCTATGACTTCTAGGCCCAAGTCATGAGGACTCATACAGAGAAGACTCATGCCTATGAATGAATACCCATAAATTGCTCCTAGGACATCTCTCAAAATACCTGGCATGGAGCAGTCTAAGATAAAGGCAATTTTCCACAGTCAAAGGCTCTAATGCACCACTCTCTAAAATCAACTGCAACTCTCTCTTTCCATCTCAGCTCTGGCTAAAAGTCCATTGGCCAAGATTATTCCTCATTTTTATACCTTAGGAATATTAACTCCACCCCCCCTTGGGAAGCCCTATAACATACTCAGTTCTGTCATGACAAAAACAAACATACTTCTTGCTAGCAGGAAGCTACAGGGAGGGATTGAGGTCTCTTTTACTTATACCCCTGGACCTAACCATACCATCATTCTATTGGCAAACCACAGACTCAGTCTCCAACTGCCACAAACTGGTTTAGAAAGAGAAGCTATGGGAAGGTCAAGACTTCAAAGAATTGTATAGTGGCTACGACTGTATGAAATGAATTCCAGGAATTCCTAGTACCTGGGCAGACATATCTAACATCTCTATTGGACTTTTATCCCTGCCCCAAATCCCATACACAAACCATCAGTCTCACCTTTTCTTCTGAACACTGGTACATTTCCAAAGCTTCTTCTACCAGAATGGGATCAAAACCTTTTTCACAGAGTTGTCCATGTGCAAACAAATAGTCAAGAACCTAAGAAAAGCAATAAAAAGTCAATTCTCTGGCCTGAGTAGGTCCTGAAGTTCTGCAGTCATTTCAGTATATATGGTCCTCATAGGAACAACTAAATTCAGTCTTGTGAGTTACCCCACTCTCTTATTTCCCAAAAGAAGTACAGGGATGAAGTAGAGAGAATGACAACTCAGTGAATCCATACATCTAAATCAACATGAATCCAAAGACTAGTCTTCCTGTGGGAAGCAGTTGTAATCAGACAGAAAAATAACAATCCAACCCTGCTCAACCTCAACTAAAAACCTGAACCAGCCTATCACTGTCATCTTAACAGCTCCCTATAGAAATGTTTCCCCCCAGTCCAATATATCTTGTTGGTGCAGCTGGAAGTGGAGAGGAGCTACTGGTACCTATATTCTGTCTTAAACAGTTTCCTTTCTACTAACCCTATTGTATCTGTATTTTTCCCAAGTACTGAATTCTGGAGTCAGGCCTCTTATGAACTTCTGAGGATAAAGACCTAGTTCCCACAACCAAGCAAAGCCTCCTACCAGGAACTAGCCTGCAGAAGACACTACTACTAAACTAAAGTCTTTTCCCAGTAATTCTACTGCCAGTTAAAGGCGGAAGTGAAGCAATGGCCCGAACAAAAATCTTAACTCGCAGGAAAAGTTGCTTGGCTTCAGGTACTCTTCCCCATATCCTACCATAGATATTCTCAGAATCTCACCTGGAAATGATGGTGGGTGTTTTAAAAAAGAGAGAGAACACTTTCAAATAACTAGTGAGACTGTGGAACTGAGAGTGGGGTGATGAATCTGCCTATTTCAGTTTGTGGTTCCTAAACTCAGAGCAATAACTGAAGGGGAAGGTGTTGGTTCAGTTTAAAAGGACCCTGCACTCCAAATGCATGTGGAGCTTAAAATACAATCTGTAAGTCTAGTCCCTACCTACTTTCTTTCTCTAGCCTCTCACCTGCTCTATATTTCCTCCTTTCTTCTTCATGGCTTTCAAGACACAATCGTATGAGTAGCCCATGTTGACCACTGTCTCCACACATTGTCGCTCACTGGGGGACAGTGCTTGCAGGTCCGAATAGCTTGGTGTACTTGAACCCTGGGGACAGCTGGGGGTGTTGGGCACTTGCGATGTCCTGACATTGTGAGGCGTGACCTGGTGGTGGAGAAACATGCAGGGTTATGCTAAAGTGGGATCCTAGGCCATATAAACAACATTCTATGCAAGAGAAAGACATAAGAGAGGAGACTGTGCCTAGGCAGACTTCCTCCTTACCCTTACTCTAACAGTCCATAACCAAGTATATAGTTACTGAAGTGCCTGCTCAGGGGAAAGGGCCAATCTGCACAGCGGAATCCAAACAAGAGAAGGAAGTTGAGATAAAGACCTGAGGCTGAAGTGGAAAAATTCTGTTTCAGACTGAGCTATCTTGTCCTTTCCTCCTGAAGACTCTAAATGAGACAAACAAGGAAGAAATCACAGGATCACAGTATTTATACCTAAAAGGGACCCTAGGGTAGCCTTTCCCAAGATGTAGATTTTTTTTTTTTTTAATTCTGTTTGAGTGAACTGGTTCCTATGTTCAAGCTAGCTAACACTGTTTTCAATTGGCTTTGATTTTCTGACCAGCACTACTATCAAAATGACTAAGTGTTTGCTTTCTGGCATTCAAACTTCAGTCTGCTAAAGGATCTACATGGAGGTTTCAGGGGAAAAGCATGAGGCCCCAAAATGACTCAGAACACACAAAGTTAACTGGAACAGGGACTACTGAGAATTGAAAGCAATTGAGCAACCTCAGTGGCCATCTAGTCCAACTCATACAAGGAAGGAACCCCCACTATGACATACTGTTGAGTGTCTACTTAAAGACCTCTAAGGAAAGGGGACACTTACTTCTCTATACCACACAGTCCACTTTTATACACCAACTCTGCTAACAAGTTTTTATCATGATTTTTCCTGACACTGAGCCTAAATTTACCTCTTTGAAGCTTCCTCCCACTGCTTCTGATTCTGCTCTCTGAGGCCAAATAAAACAAATCTAGTCCCTTTGTTGTCCTTAAATATACATGCTCCTCTAGAAGAGTTTAAGAGAGTCCTTTAAGAGGATTATTCTTACATTAACCTATTTCTTATCTAAATGTCACTTTTTTTGGCCAAACTACCAAAAACAAAAAGAGACATTTCATTCACTTCTTCAGGCTAACTGAGTAAATGCCTTCAAGGAATCAAAATATTTTCCTTTCACCAACAAAACCACAGGAGTACCTCAAAATACTATCAAGTTGTTTTAACCTTATTGCCTAGTAGGAAAAAAATTCTAGTATCACCACCAGAGGAATTCCTGTAAAGGGGATCACAGATTACAGACAGCAGTTCCTACCTGAGCCACTACTATAAAGAAAAAACAATTTCTCAAAAGATGTTGGAAAAGGAGAAGAGAAGGCTCTTCATAAACTGTTGCTTTTTTTCCTGAGTCATAAAGACTCAGTGCTAACTAAGTGAGTTAATAAAACTACTTTTGAGGTCAACCTAAATTTACTCTTTGGCAGCTGAACCTATCTATGACTACTGACTGACTGCATGTCTCACAGGCATCCTAAACTCATGTCTAAAATATAAATCATTATCCTTTTCCTCATACTCACCCTTTACTTTCTCTGCTTCTCTCTCGGGCACCACCGTCTTCTAAGCACTCAGTGTCACACTGCTGGTGTTGGTGCAACCCTCATGTCATGTCTAATCAGCTACCAAATCTTGTCATTTCAATATCCCTAATATGTTTCTCATCCATTCCCTTCTCAAACTCAGAGCTACTATCTCTAGTTCAAATCCTCTTGACTGGAATACTTAAGTTTCCCTGGTTCAAGTCTCTCACTGTTCTAATTCATCTTCCTCACAGGCCAAGAACAATCGACAGGCAGCTTGTGAAGCACCTACTTCTTGCCAGGCGTTGTGCTAAGTACTAGGGATACCTTTACAAAAGTGAAAGTCCCTACAGGCAAAGTGCTTATCTTCATTCTATCAAGAGAAAGACCATGTAAATACAGTATGCAAAATGTATACAAAATGAGCATAATTGTGGAAGAGAGTGAACTAGAAGCTGAATGCTTCAAAAAAGCCATCTTGGAGAAGATGGCACATGAATTTTGAAGAAAAACAGGGATTCCAAGAGACAAACGTGACAAGGGAGGGTATTCTAGGCATGAGACATATGCAGTGCAAAGGTGCAGACACAAGAATTGGAATATTATAGCTGAGACACAAGTGGAAAGGATAAAGGTTAAAGAAGCCTAAAAAGACAGAAAAGAACCAGGCTGTTAAGAGCTTTAAATACCAAATAGACAAGTTTATTTTGATCCTAAAGGAGATCACAAGTAAATGGGGTTTATTGATGGGGTTAACATGGTCAAACTAGAACTTCAGGAAAATCACTCTGGTGGCTGTATGAAAAGATTGAAGAAACACTTGAAAAAGGAAAACCAAATAGGTGGCCAATGAAATACCCCGAGTGAGAAGCGATGAGGATCTGAAATTACAGTGCTTGTGTAAACAGAGAAAAGGGAATGTAAAATGAGAGTCTATGCAGACAGAAATGATAAGCTTTGGCAAGTGAATGCATCTATGAGGTGAAATTGAGGAAGTGAGAATGACACTAAGATTGTCAACCTAGGTGATTTAAAGAATGGTGGTGTCCTGACAGGATGGGTTTGGAGGAAGTCTATTCAGTTCTGTTATAAAGATATGGAGTTTAGGATGTGTCCAGGACATCTAATTTGAAAAGTCCAATAGACAACTTGCAGGATACAAGAATAGAGATTGAAAATACTGGGGTTTCATATGTTGTGGTAGTGGTGGCTCATTCCTATCAGTCATGGCCAGCTATTCATGATCCCATTTGGGGTTTTCTTGGCCAAGATACTGCCAAGAAAGTAGTTTGCCATTTCCTTCTCCAGATCATTTTAAAATTGAGGGAAAATGAGAGGTAAAGAGGATTAAGTGACTTGCCCAGAGTCACAAGGCTAGTAAGTGTCTGAGGCCAGATTTGAACTCAGGAGGCCCCAGCACTCTGTCCACTACACAACCTAGCTGCCCCTTGGGTTTGATACATAGATCTGAAAATCAGAGGCAAATAATATCAACAAGTGAGAGAGTATAGAGAAAAGAGATGAGGGCCTGGGACACAGGCTTAGAGTACACCCAAAGTTAGGCAGCATGACCTGGATGAAGATCCAACAAGAGAGACTGAGAAGGGGCAGTCAGGTAAGTAGGAGGAAAATCAAGACGTGTAAAAAGGAGAGTTTCCAGGTGGTGGTCAATAGTGTCAAATGTGGCAGAGAGGTCAAGAAGATTGAGAGAATATTAGACTAGAAAGTAGAGAGAGAGCATTTCAACTGACTGATGCCATCATAAGTCAGACTACAGGGGAAGCCAGAAAAGAGAGCAAAGGAAGTGAAGGCACTGAGTGTAGATAGCTTTTTCAAGGGCTCTGGCTAAGAAAGGGGAGAAAAGATATAAGCTAGCAAGTGGAGGCCGTAGATCTACTAAAGTGGCTTAAGGATAGATTAAACAACTACAGCGTGTTTCTAGGCAGCAGAAAGGGAAAGAATGAAGATCAGAGAAATGAAAAATGATGGCAAGGAGAATCTGCTAAAGAAGATAGGATGGGATGAGGGATCAGCTTCGGCAATAAGATCCACCTCTTCATCAGAAACTGAACTGAAGGGCATAGAGAAAGGTTGTGGAAGAATCAAAAAGAAAGAACTTGGCAAATGACCAGTTCTTTTCTCCTCAAGAAATTCCACTGGCTCCTTATTATCTCTAGAATCAAATATAAACTCCTGTGTGTGTCCTTTAAAAACCTTTACACACATTTCTAGTTCAAAATTGAGAATATCCACTTTTATTAAATGTTAAGATTTCTGAATGTTGATATTTTCCCTCTTGATAGCCCATGGAAAAGGTAACAGCACACAAAGATGGTTCTCAGAACATACCCAAACTCAACCTACCCAAAGATCCACAACTGAAAAAATCATGCCTTGGAACACTAAGACAGGAAAACGAGCTGAAGAAATGTTGAAAGGAGATAGAAAAGTTGGAAAGGAAATGTATGAAAAAGGGGAAAAAATGTAAAAATAATACATTAAAAAGCAAATTCTTTTCTTCACCAGAGCCATACAAAGGAATATACTGGGCATCAGAGAGGCAAGCACTTGGAAATAGCTCCGATCTAGGAAAGAAGCCTAGATTAGGTTTAGTGGTCATGGCTAGAACAAAGCTGAGAATGCAAATAACCCCAAATGCTTTCATTCTCACAATCAATCTCAATAAAACCATGCCTCATCTTGATGTCACCCCAACATGCTCAAAACTAATTCCTACCACCCCTTACTTTTTACAGGAGATGTGAGGGTGGGTGACCTTTTTGGAGCCCGACTTAAAAACAATCAAAATATCTTACTGTCAGCACTGCATTTGGAGGTGATGACTCTTCTGTACACACTGACAAAACAGACAAGGAAGGCAGCTGGGATGAGGGAGATAGTGCTGGTGTTTCCTTGCCACTGTCCAAATTTAAAGCTGAAAGTCCCACCCCAAGATATCCATTGAGTTCACTAGCATTGTTCTGGGAGCAGGGTTTTAAGGAATTCAAGAAAGTGCCATTTCGGAGGCAGGTGGTGCTGTGAAAAGTGCTTGCGAGTTTTGTTGTCTTCTGCTCACTGTCATCCGAGTCAAGTTTGGGGAAGGAAAGAGACTTGATATTGCTCACAGCAGTGATAGGGGGGAGGGATACTTTGGAAGACAGTGACATCTTTTCACAGTTACCTAACTGTGGTAAAGTGATAAAGCCATTCGGTTTGTGAAGGGGCTTGAAATCCAGTGCAGCCCTTTCCAGGGATGCCAAGACTTCCTGGTCCTGCAACACAGACCCAGACCCTCCTTTGGGTAAGTTATTGTCTAAGATCTGGGCCACAATAGGCCCAGTTGTACCAACAAGAATGTTTCTCAGTTCTTCTTTCTCATCAATAGTTTTTAATTCCATGTTATCAAATGGATCCTCTTCACATTCAAAGTCAGCAGGGTTGAAGTCTGCCTTTGTATGGGGTGGGCTGAGAACCTTCTGTTTTGTGGCACTGCTGCTGACACGGGTTGGGGTGAGAATATTGTTGTGCTGTAAGCTGGCAAGGATTGGGTTAATGGGAGGTGGCATTGTGGTCGGGCAGTGTGTCTTTGAGAAACCCATTTTGCTGTCACCCTCTGGGCCACTCTTGGAATTCACTTTGGATTCTGTTTCTTCAGCCTTTCGATCAGCTTCCCATTGAGCTTCCTGGATTTTCTTAATGTCTTCTGCCCACTCAATTGTTTTTTTTTCCAAGGAAAAGTCATACTGCAAAATATGTAACAAAAAAGAAAAAAGACATTAAGCATGTGAATATTATTCTTTTATACTTCAGGCAGTTTGTTTTTTAGAGAGTTAAAATGCTTTTTTTTGAAAACAGATCACTTAAGTGAGAGCTTTGATACCAACACTTCCCTTGTCCAGTCATTCCTTTCATACAATGTGATACCTGGACTGGTGATGTAAAAACAAGGTTAGTTTATTTTCTATATATAAGCAGATTATGACATCAAATCCTATTATATTATTTGACCAAACAAATTTTGCTTTTGCATTGCGTCCAGAAAATTTTACTATAAAGAAATCCTAAGAACCCACGACCATTATTATTATATACCACTAAACTGGTCATCTCACCGTCACCCAAAACACTATGCCTGCTCACAATATTTTCCCTGAATGCAATGTACTTCACATTCCTTTATCTGTCCTATGGCCTGGATCAGGTGTAATACCTCTTCCATAAGGCCTTCCAAACCACTCAAACTCTTAATTATAATCACCTCCTCTGAACTTACTGTCTATATTATTTATCTGACACTTACTTGACAATGCAGCTTTATACTGTTATTTACTTTTCTGTATATATAAACCAGAGAGGGGCAGTGGAAAGAGTGCTGAGTACCAGTGTTTGAATCCTTACTCTGCTACTTCCTACATGTTTATCTTTGGGCAAGTCACTTAATCTCCTGGAAAATGAAGGACCTCTTACGTCTTTTAGTTCTAAGTTCACAATTTATAAGTATTATCCCTCTTAACTGCTAGATTTTTAGATCAACAAGAGCACAGACCATAATTTGTTTCTTTGTATCCCTAACATCTTGTAAATAATACGTGTTCAACAAAATATTGTCTAATGATGATGCTCATTAGCCCACCTTTCAAAAATATGGATCTACCTTCACTTAAAAAAATTCATGCATACAGATCAGAATTTACCAAACAAACTTGAGAGTAATTATTCACATCGTAAATGGATTCATTTCAGAGTTCTTTTAAACATAAAGGCCCGCTATTACACTTCAATGATTTGGGTCACAAAGATTTGATTTACATATGATTTTTCAGGAAAACATCTATTATGTAAGAGGTTTCTCCTGAATAATATATAATAAAAGTCAGTAATCTCCTTGGTAAATCCCCAAGATTATGCAAATGATTGTGTATGCTGATTTGTCCAAGGTTAGAAGTAAAAAGGAAAACAGAAAAAGGATGATATGGCCTAAGGAAAAGAAAAGAAATTAAGAACGGTCTACTGGAAGATTAGAACAAAGGACTAAAACAACAGATAACTCAACTACTTCCTATGCCTAGCATACAAAACATCACCTTGACTTTCCCAGATATAAAGAAAACCTGTACACAGAAGACATATTTCTAACAAAAGCAATGTTTTTTTGTCTCTTTGAGAGGACCCCTAAAACTGGAGAGCTGAAGAAATATGCTTGACTTTATGTGTATAACATAAACCAAGGTTCTGGTAGAATTAAAATTAGAACTTAGATCTCTACTCACTGAAATGTGGCAATCAAGTTGAATGTTTTAAACATAATGACCTATTAATTCCAAAAACTACAGGCTAGCCAGGAAAACAAAGTAAATATTAAAGCTGACCCTTCTTGGAAGCAATTTCAAATTATGCAAGTGTCTAAAATGTCCACACCCACTTACCCAGAAATTCCAGTAATAAGCTTATACCCCCCAAGGAGGACACTGATAGAAGACATCAAAATGGGGCAGCTAGGTGATACAGTGCACAGGGTGCCAGGCCTGTAAGCAGGAAGACTCATCTTCCTGAGTTCAAATCTGGCCTCACACACTCCTTAAGTGGGTAAGACACTTAACCCTATTTGCCTCAGTTTCCTTATCTGTAAAATGATCTGGAGAAGAAAACAGCAAATCACTCCAGTATCTATCTCTGCCAAGAAAACTCCACATTGAACTGATACAACCATTTTGGAGAGCAATCTGGAACTATGCCCAAAGGACTATAAATAACTGCATACCCTTTGACCAGTAATATCACTTCTGTGGTTGTGTCCCAAAGAGATCATAGAAGTGTGAGGAGGACCCATATGTACACAAATATGTATTGCAGCTCTCTTTGTGGTGGCAAAAAACTGGAAATTAAGGGGATGCCCATCAACTGGGGAATGGCTAAACAAGTTGTGGTATGTGAATGTAATGGAATACTACTGTGCTATAAGAAATGGGGAGTAGCCAGTCTTCATATTCACCTGGAAAGGCCTATACAAACTGATGCTAAGTGAGAAGAACAGAACCAGAAAAAAAACTTGTACACAATCACAGACACACTGCATGTGTGACGACCAACTTCAATAAACTGGACTCTGCAACACATGGTTATAAGACAACTCTACAAGTCTCAGGATGGAAGGAGATGTCAACATCAAGAGAAAGATCTAGAAAGAACAGTTTAAATGGAGACTGAAGAAATGCATGCTATCCTTCTTTTCCTTTTTGGTTTTCTTTCTTTTTTCCCATTGGTCACTCCATTGGTTACAACCTGACTATTGTACAACATGAAAGCATTTGCAGATCCTATACTTGATTGCACACTGCCATGGGGAGGGGGGGAGGGAAGGAAGGGAAGAAAAATTGAAACTCAAGAGATTGTGGAACCAATCTTGTAAACTAAAAGTAAATAAACAAGTCAATTTAAAAAAAACTCCACATTGAGCCATGAAGGTTCTGATACAACTGAACAAGAAATACACCAGGATATTTACAGCAGCACTTTATGAGGAAGCAAAGAATTAGAAACAAAGTATATGCCCATCAAGTGGGGAATGGCTAAAGGAATTGTAGTACATGAATATAAGAAATAAGTGATGAACATAGAAATCATGGAAAAAGTGATCGGATACAGAGTGAAGTAAAACAAAGTCAAGAAAACAATAAAATCCCCAAAATGTTTTGCTATGCATCAGAAGCACAATAATCTTTTCCTTTTCGTGAAGGGAACTAAAAATAAAAATAGTCTATCATACTACTACAACTCAGTTGAGGAGGAAATCAAAGATGGTCATCTGATTTCTACTTTTCCATCTTCCACAAAGCTCAAACAGTAACAAAACTATTTATGTACACAAGATAGCAAACACTACTTTCCTCCTGAAAACAACTAAATACTAACACTAAGTCAAAGACAAAATTAAGAGCGGAAAACTAGGTAACTTTCAAGTTTCAAGCTACAGCCCCCCGACAGCAGGTTCTGTGTCTATTTTAATGGTTTGTTCTGTCTTTTCACATAGAAAGATAACATTACTGACCCACAAGCATCAAGGGACATGGTTCTGAGGTGCTTTCCTTTAGTGAGGACAGGCCGCACTGTTATTTCCCTCTTGTTCCAGCAGGGTAAGCTTACTGTCTGTAGCCAAAAAACAGAGTAAAGCTAACTAGTATATACATGAATTGAATAGTTCATGTCCTCACTAGCACCATGGTTTAATGGCAAATGTAAACCAACCTTTTTTTTTTTTTCCGTAAAATGAAGAAAGCACTGCATCATGTACCTCAGTACTTAACTAAGTACCTCACCTACTCCATAACGACTGGAAAACCACTGGATCAGGCTTGTAATTTTCTTAAGTCAAATTAGTTAACAAAAATAACTGATTTCATAGCTGTGCCTAGCATAAACAGTTGTGGCTACTGCTGCTAATAAAGTGGCTATACAACTCTAAGGACAATTTACCTTGTATATACACAATATTTATTTATGTATACATTGTCTTCTCCAATAGAACACAATTTCCTTGAGGGCAGGGACTGTTTCTGATTGTAACCTCAATTCCTAGCACAGTACCTGGTACATGTAGTAGGTAACAAAAGAGATGTTTGCCCATCACTTAGGAAATTTTACAAGGTAAATCTACTTTCCTTTCTGATGCATAAAACTTGTGTCTCAAAGAAGAGGAACCAAAGGGAAATGAGAACTGCTATCTGAGAGTCACAGTTCAACTCTCCCAATAAAAACATTTACTATTTAGACTTTATTTGGGAATAATGAAATGAATAAAATGAAATGAAATATTTTACATAAAGTATCATGGTACCCAGATTAACAAATGAGGCTCCTTTATAATCAAGTTGCTGCTTCCAAAAACAAAGATTGCACACCCACAATCAGACACTCAGATTAAGTCACAGACACAGAAACACACACACACACACACACACACACACACACACACACACACACACACACACACACATCCTCTTTTCATAATGAGAGGGGAAAGCATTTAAGATGGGTCAACACTAGCAGTTTATAAAATGGCCAAAAGACTACTAGAACAGTTAATAGGAACATAGATTTGGGACTGGAAGGGACCTTAGAGGGCACCTATTTAATCTCCCCCTCTGTCTCATTTTTCATATTAGGAAATTTTGATCCAGAGATGAGGAAGTGACTTGCTTAAGATGACAAAAACGATTTGCACCAAAGCCAGGATTTGATCCAGATAACAGGATTGTAGACTGGAGAGCTAGAAGGGATCTCAGAGACCACCTAGTCCAATTCCCTCATTTTACAGGAAACAAAGACCTATGAAGATCAAGCTGACTTACCTAAAGTTACCCAGGAAGTAAACATCAGATTTGAGAATCAAATGCAAGAACTTGGACTCAAGAGCCAATACTCTTTTCTACTATGCTATGCTGTTCAGACTTGATATCCAACACTCTTTCTTATTATTTAAAATGAACATTTTTATATTTTTATGACATGCTGGGCTTCAATGACCAGGAGACTAAGAACTTTATCACCTTCAACCAATGAAGTACAGCTAAATCTATCTTTGGCACCCTGTTTATATCACATCTTGACCATGTAATACAAAAAAGTAGGTCTGAAGTAAATACCCTAGAATGGCATTACTGTTTTATCTTACTTAACAGAAAAATAGCTGTGTGTTGTTTTTTTTTAAACTTAACTGCCAAATTGTGTATTAAGCCATGGTTAATTTGAGCCCTTGTTCAAATACCTAGAATTGAGCCCAATTGCTTTCCACATCAACTTCCCCCAAGTGGCACTGTCTGCTCCACCAGTCTATCACCTCACCTCTGGCCTAGCCACAATACTGATTCTCACCTCCGTGCCTTTTTTAATACTGCTCTTTCCCTCCTTCCCTCTATGGAAATTCTCACCATCCTTAAAGATTGAGACCTGAGCCTTGATCTCTGATTACAGATTCAATTATCTATCCATTATATAATGGTGACCTCTAGAGTACTATATGCACATAAACAATGATAATGGCACAAACATCAAAGCTTAAAAAAAATTAAATAGGAAAAGCACCACCCCACAAAGTATAAGATTTGAGTTCCAATCCTAATTCTGTTACTGATTACCTATATGACCTTAGGCAAATAACTTAATGTACCAATGAATTTTTTCATAATTATCTTCCCATTGAATTTGAAACCTGAGACTAATCATAAACAAATATTTCTCAATGGAATGACTAGCTCAGAATTTTGAATCTAGGCTTTACAGAATAATAAAAAATAAGTTATATTTATAAAAAACAAAGATTACAAACACATTTTCATTTGTGTGAGCTCCATAACTGGCTCAGGAGAAAAGCTGCAGTATTGCTATCAAAAAAACTTGGGAGTAAGAAATTAAATTATTTGCCTGAGGTCACATATTTGTGTCTATTATATTATTATGCAGACTTGGATAAAGACAGGGAAAACTGAAGCTGAAAGAGGTGAGACGTGTATAATCTACCACATCAACTGTAGGATCTAGTATATACTTTTTAAAACTTGGAGCAATTAGAGAGTTTAAGTGACTTTAGGGCTGTATCCTAGATCATACAAGTGAGAGGAAGACCCATTTGCACAAAAACATTTATGACTGCTCTTTTTGTGGTGGCAAAGAACTGGAAATCAAGGGGATGCTCACCAAATGCAGAATGGCTAAACAAGTCGTGGCGTATGAATGTAATGGAATACTATTGTATTCCATTATAAGAAATAAGGAGCAGAAGGTCTTCATATTTACCTGGAGAGACTTATATGATCTGATGCTGAGTGAGGAGACCAGACCCAGGAGAACTTTGTACACAATTACAGACATATCGTATCTGTGACTACTAACTTGGATAAACTCTGCTCCTCTCAGCAACGCATATTAAGACAACTCCAAAAGACTCATGATGGAAAGGATATCCACATCCAGAGAAAAGAACTATGGAGTTTAAATGCAGACTGAAGCAAACTACTTGTTCTCTCTCTTGTGTTTAGTTTTGTCATTCCTTCTTTCTCGTTGATCACTTCATTGGTTATAATTCTTTACAACCTGACTAATGCTTAATTCGAAGGAATCTGTAGAGCCTAAATTGAATTGCATGCCACCATGGGGGGGGGGGGGAGAGGGAGGAGAGATAAAATTTGGAAATCAAGGAATTGTGGAACTGAATGTTGTAAACTAAAAGCAGATAAACAAATTTAATAAAATACAATTTCTGAAAGCTAGAAAGCCCTTAAATAAGATAATGTGAGAATGGCTGAGGTAGATCAAATTTTCCCACTTTGTCATATGTTAAAAAAAAAAAATACTTACTTGTATTTCCCTGACAGCTTGTAAACAATCAGGCAAGGAGAATCCAATAGGTAGACCAACTTTAGCTGGTGTTTTGAATTTGTCTCCTATCTTAAATGGGACATCATCAAGGTAACTGAAAGTTCCTAAAATGAAGAACAAAAATTAATTCATTTCTTCTGTCATGGTCCCATATCTGTTCATTAAAAGCAAATTTAACTCATGTTATTTGAAGACTATTTGTTAGAAGAAGCGATGGTTTAAAGGATCTACCATTAATCTTAATATCTCTCCTTGACTATCTGCTCATTCAGTTCCTAAAGTCTTAAGAAAAGCAAGAGCCAAAGCTGTTCTCAAAATCCCAAAGTATATCCATATCTAAGCAGTGGAGGGGTAGAGGATGAATCTCATCTTTAACTGGGGCTGGACTCAAAAAAGAAAATCCCCTTAAGGGTTACACCATTCTAGTAGACATTAAGTTTGTATCAAGAAAAACTAAATAAGAAAAGGCACCACATTTTATTTCTGGTACAAATGTAGGCTTCATGGGGCGGCTAGGTGGCACAGTGAATAGAGCACCGGCCCTGGAGTCAGGAGTACCTGAGTTCAAATCCGGCCTCAGACACTTAACACAAAAAACTAGCCGTGTGACCTTGGGCAAGTCACTTAACACCAACTGCCCTCCAAAAAAAAAAAATGTAGGCTTCTTAAAAGGCAAAGTTAAAAGAAGGGAATGGTAGAGCAAAAACATGGGAATAAGTGCAAAATATTAGAAGATAACTAGGTATCATGGTACAAACCATGGTAGGGAACCTGTGGCCCTCTGGGTCCTCAAGTGCAGCCCTTTGACTAAATCCAAACTTCACAGAACAAACTCTTAAAAAGGATTTGTTCTGTAAAACTGGGGCTCCGTCAAAAGCTGCACCCAAGGACCTAGAAGGTTACATGTGGCCGTGAGGTGGCAGGTTCCTCACCCCTGGTACAGATACTTGGACTCATTAAAGATTATTCCTCAGGGTTTTGTTTTTGTTCTTGGGATCTGTAAGTTATTTTAGAATATTTTAAGTCTTTGTGCCTCTTGTATACAGTTTTACCTGATCTGCTACTTTCAAGGTCTAAATTTTGCTAAAAAATATTTTCATTAGTAAGAAGTGAGCTGCTGAACAGAACTGAATAGAAGGAATAATGTAATCCCATCTCTCCTACTTTCAAGGTCTAAACTATATCACAGTCAATTTTTATGGTCAAGCCATTGAAAAGTTTGCCTACTAATAAAAAAAAAAGTTAATACAATAGCTGAAAAACATTTTCATTACCTGCAGCAACTAAGAAATTATTCCAGTCAGTCATAGAGACAGGAAGATCTACACATCTTAAGTTACTGTGTCTCTTGTGGACTATTTTATCTGACAGGCTACTTTGAAAGTCTAACTAAATCATGGTAGTTTTTTGCTGAAAAATATTTTAGTTACAGGCTGCTAGTGAGAAGCAAGCTGTTCCCTTTGGCTGTTGGGGGAGAGGGTGTCAAGAGAGAGAAGAAAGATGATATAAAAGGTACTGAACAAGGAATAATGTAATCCTTCTCCTCCAAGTATTTCTTGAGGTATATCCAAGGCCACAATAATCCTATCCTTCTCTGAATTCCTACTTGAGAATCTGTGCCAGTGAAGAGAGCGCCAGCCCTGGAGTCAGGAGGACCCGAGTTCAAATCCAACCTCAGACACTTACCACAAACACTAGCCATGTGACCTTGGACAAGTCACTTAACCCCAACTGCCCTGCCTTCCCCCCTTCAAAACAAAAGCAAAAAAAAAAGAATCTGTGCCATACAACCTAACATTTTCTTGCACTGATTTTACTTTTCTATTAACTGTATGCAAGTTGTTTCCCTGATAAAATTATAAGCTTCTTTAAGACAGTCTGTGTTCTATTTTGCATCTCCTCCAGAGCCTAGCATAGTACTACTAATATAAAAAGTAATTTTTTAAAAATTTGTTGGGCTGAATTATTTGTCATAATTCAGTTGCCAAGGTTTTTGCATCATTTAGCACTAAGCATTGGTATTGTGGGCCAATGTCTCTCCAAAATGCAATAATTTAGGCTATAGTCTAAATCATCAATACATGTTACATACAAAAGGCTACAGAACACGAATTTCTCCACGGTAAGACCAAAATGGGATTAACACCCGGAAAAAGAAGCAACCTGGTATCTCCTTCCCTAACGAACTTTTTTACCCTAACTACCACATAACTGGCAGAAATATAAAAGTAAATCTTTCCATCATTCTTCAATCACAGCAGAACAGTTTTAACTTGAAGATGAAGTTAAGATTCACCTGAAGTTCTGAGGATTTTTTCCCTTGTCCCAGATATAGAATGACAATGTCTTTAGTGCTCTGATCTTGCCAGATGCAGGGAAATTAATTGATAAATTTCAGAAAAACAATAAATCAACCAATCAAAAAGCCACAAATATGTGCTAATTACCATCACAGGGTGACAAGGTCACATTAAGTGTACAACTTTATCTGGCTCGCTCTTCCAGATAAATCAATCTTATACACCTTGTTTTCCAAAAGCTAACAGTACAGTAAATAATATGTGGTCCTTTAGAATTTTTAAGGGAGCATTGGGAATATATGATGACAAGTTAATTAGCATAAACTATGCTGGTATTTTTGAAATGCAACACAATCACAGAGATTTACCTGACTAGTTTTGCCATATCCCAGAGTATCTATTTGAAAATGTCAAAAAACTGCCAATATCCTTTTGAAAACGTCATAAAATTGCCAATATTCTCTAAATGAAATTTTAATTTTTTAAAATAAAAATCATAAAATTTCCATTAGCCAAAATGTTGGCCAGATGGACTTTTGTTACTTCAAAACTTACTGAAAGTGTTTCTAAAATTTGTAAATTTTTTTTTCTCCTTTTTGGAGAGGGGAAGGCAGGGCAATTGGGATTAAGTGACTTGCCCAAAGTCACACAGCTAGTAAGTGTTAAGTGTGTGAGGCTGGATTTGAACTCAGGTCCTCCTGACTCCAGGATTGGTGCTCTATTCACTGAGCCACCTGGCCACCCCTATTTTTAAAATTTAATATACAAAGTGCTGAAGATCTTATAGTGCCTTGTGTGAATATTCACTCTGTTAAATAGAGTGATATAAACTGAGTATAAAATGACTAAGCTACAAGTTTTCCTTTCTTGCCTAAATCACATCTAGAAAGTTTTCGTTTTTTCTCTTTCCTGATAAAAGCAGAAAGGGCAGAGGAAATACTGTGGTTTAGATTTACATTTAGGTAGGTTATGCTTAAGTCAGATCTTCTCTGTTTCCTATAATATTTAGACAGGCTAGAGATGAATCAGACTTATTTGAAATGAAACTACGTGCCACAAGGCAATATGAGATAATGGAAAGACACTAGACTTATGGAACCAAAGGACCTAGATTAAATGCTAAATCTGCTACCTACTTATGACCTAGTTGAATCTTGAGCAAAAGAAGTTATTTCCAGTCTTCCCTTCCTGCAGTTTACTTTTTAGGGAAAATCCAAAGTTAAGTAGTTATATTCTGAAGCAAATACAGAAAGATTATTTGTATGACTGTGAATACTTAGTCTCTCAGATACAATTTTCCTCATATGAAAAATGATGGGGTTGAACTAGAGAATCTAAATCTGTAAGGTCTTTTCCAGCTCTGTCTCTAACTTTTATAAGATTAGGACTCACCAATCAATATAGTTAGCCCTCAAACCTAGAAACCAGATGCCACCTGCAAGTATGCATAGGCAAATTAATGATCAATTTGGGGGAAGTCTTATGTACCACTTCAACAGAACAGGTGCCTTCTCCTTGTGTTCTTAATACAGACTAAAATTAAGGACTTGATTTTATTGATATATCTCAATTTAATTGATATAAAAAAGCAGCTACCAGCAAAAGCATGGTACAAGTGGGTCAACAGAAAGTAAGGTTTTATTACATAGAAGGATTTTTAAAGCTGTTTATTTAGATTCAGAACACAATCCTCTCAAGGCATAAACATGAATTTTAAGTCAAATGCTAGGTATGAGACAGTACCACAAAAGGCCTAGTTATTTCTTCTAATCAGAGACCAGCATTTCTGACATTTATGCCCCACTATAAATCCTCACTCTATTAATCTGAACATGTCACTGAAAGCCAATTTTATTAGGTCTAAATAGAGGCCTAATGAAACTATGCAAAGCCAAGGCTGCATCTCATGATATTAGATAAAAGGTTTTCCCCTCAAAATTTCACAAAACTGCTTCTACTAAGCAGAAAGCTTCAGAAGCCCATGACAAAATGTGGTTCTAAAAAGCAACGGCATTTTTTTTAAAAGGACTTGCGACCTCCCATCTCCATGCCTTTGCTCTGGCTATACCCTATATGTAGTAGGGAAAGAATCTACTTCCTTCTTATTCCTACCTTATAAACGTCCTTTCTTCCTTTAAAATGAAGTATCACTTTCTAAATGAAGCCTTTCTCCATCCACTTCCTCCCCTTCCACCTGTTAAGAGTCTTACTCTCCCTAATTACCTCATATTTAATTATCTTGCAATTATTCAGTATATTTTATATATGTACAATTTATCTCCTCTGATAGAAGGCAAGATCCTTGAGAATAGATTGGGGTTCTTTTTTGTCTGTATCCCCAGTGGCTATGATACATATGATGTGCTTAAGAAATGCTTGCTGATTAACTGATGCTTATTCAAAGCTTGGAAAGGTTGCACAGAAAATCCTAAGTTGCCTCTTGTTTATGTGACAAAATAAAACCAGAATATGAATTATTTTCTCTTAGATCAACACTACAGTTTCTACTAGATAAAAGCACCAAGTGGTAAAACTCT
Organism: Pseudocheirus occidentalis; assembly: GCA_028646575.1. NCBI lineage: Eukaryota > Metazoa > Chordata > Mammalia > Diprotodontia > Pseudocheiridae > Pseudocheirus > Pseudocheirus occidentalis. Next base: position 124,997,485 of record CM053599.1, read on the forward strand.
GTTTCTGTTGTTCTTGAGAGGTGTGAATTCAAAGTTTTAACATTTGCTAGGTTATCCTCCCCAGCTCTATACTCCCTTTCCTTCCTTTGTTCTATGATCCATCATTACTTCTGTTCTGAGTTGTTGGGCTGAACTAGTCCTAGCTAAGAGATCCAAAGGCAATTTCAAACATACCTATTTATCATTATCAATCTAGGCTTAACATTTACTTTCCAACCTCACTACAGTAATTCATGGAAGAAAATGTTTTTTAGAATAGTAGGGATTTAGAACTACACCAACCTATTCATTTTACAAATGATATAAATGACTTGACCCAAATGACACAATAACAAGGTCCTCTTAATTCCAAGTCCACTGCTCTTTCCAGTATTAAACATTGTCTTCCTTTTATAAGAGTAACTTCCTAGGCAATTTTATTCTCCCACAACACGAGACAACAAAATTTTCATTCTACTGTTTTCCAAGTCCCAAGTTTTCCCTTTAATAGTTGTGTGACTCTTTAAGCAAATACTTTACATTTCTCTGAACCCCAGGGCCCATTATAAAAGGGGCTTAATAATGTTTACATTACCTACCTTACAGGTTTGTTATGAGGATCAAATAGATGCTTACATTACAAACTAATGTCCCTAATATATTTAGCATTCATCAGATTTAATACTTTCTTAATAATTTATTAATTTAATCATTAATTATTAAATCTGGTTTAATTATTTTATTAATTTATTTTTAATTTATTGATTTTATATATTAAAGAGAGCACTGGCCCTGAGATACCCATCATTATTAATCCAGCCTCAGATATTTATTAACTATATGACCCTGAGCAAGTCACTTTGTTTGCCTCAGTTTCCTCACATGTAAAATGGGAATAAGAACAGCACCTACCTCAAAGGGTTTTTGTGAAGATCAAATATTATAATAATTGTGAAGTATTTAGCACAGTGCCTGGCACACAGTAAGTATTATATTAATGTTAGCTAGTAGGTTATTATATTACTTATTTTACTTCCTTTATCAGAGGTAGTATGAAATTTAATTAAGTTGAAAATTCACAATAAGTACAAAGAATTATAGATGTACAGTATTTCTTAGGAAGTAAGGAATATCTTACAGAATTTACAATATTTAAGAAGGAAAGCAGGGGAGCTAGTTGCAAATAAAACCAGCTCAATTAAAAAAAAAAAAAGACTGCTGAGCCTTAACCAAAGGCATTTACTTCTAGCTCTATGCCTAAGTTTCATATATCAAATGTCCAAAATTAAATAGATATAATTTGAGGCACAAGAACAAAGACTATGCGGCTAGGTGGCACAGTGAATAGAGCACCGGCCCTGGAGTCAGGAGTCCCTGAGTTCAAATCTGGCTTCAGACACTTAACACACACACACACACACACACACACACACACCTAGCTGTGTGACCTTGGGCAAGTCACTTAACCCCAATTGCCCTCCAAAAAAAAAAAAAAGGCAAAAGAACAAAGACTATGGGGTGAGGGAAAATAGGACTATCTGCCCAATCTGTCTTATGCTACTATATAACTTCCAATTTTCCAAACTATCTGACTTAAACAGAAAACTAAACTGAGTTGTACTGAACGATTAACACTTCTAACCAACTCAAGATAGAAATATTCCACTTACCATGAAAATCTGAACCCGACTTCTTAGAAGCCATTTAGAATCTGAAAAACAATAATTAAGTATATTTTACACATAGACTTATACACACATATATATGGACATATAGTCTGCAAGAGAACTTAAGACATCAAAAAGAAAGCAAAAAGGAAAGCATAACTTCCAATCAATAACAATTCCCATTGTCAAGGGAGATAAGATGGCATAACCTGTCCAACCCAAAAAAAAAAAAAAATCTTAGTAAATACCATGGAAAGAAGGAGGTGGGGGAAGGGGTTAGAGATAACAATCAAAGATTTGGGAATAGGCTGGAAGGATAAAAATCTGCATTTTTTAAATTCCCAGATGCTTTGATATAAAAATTTTGCATATACTTTAAGATTTGGAAAATACTTTGCATATTATCTCATTTGATACTGTAAGGTAGATGCAAATATGATCCCCATTTTAACAGATAAGGAAACGGAGGTTGAAAGAAGTTAAATGACTTACTCATTTAAAACAGCTAGTAAGTATCCATGTCTGGATTTTAATTCAGGCCATTCTGACTCCAAATCAACCCTATAAACCCCACCATCTAGCTACCTGTTAATTGAGAATTTGCAGAGCAGATGTTATGGACACACAGACAAATGTCTATGGCCCTGAATTTCTAAAAGAAAGATCTCATTTAGTATGACTTTTTTTTTTGGTGTAAGTTGCAATTATCCACTTGGAACTTAAAAACCTAATTGTATGGAGGGGAGGAGGGAAAGGAGTATAAACTGAAGATCCTTAATCCTTATTTATTAACTTTATTTATTAAGAATGAAATTTCTATAGCAGAAAATTAACAGGAATGTAACATTATCAAAATACTGAATTCAATAAGGATTCAAATCCAGAAAGTAAGTAGATACAAAGTCCTTTCCTACACAAATCAGTTGAGACTCACTAAAGATTTTTCACCCCACCATGCACAAGGTAGCATAGCTTTAACTTATCCCTGTTGAATTCTCTCAGCTCTAAATTCTCTCAGCCTGAAACACTTCCATTTTCTTCAAGAAACATCATTTCCATTACTGTGTTAACTAACTGGAGACACCCCACCCCCAAACCACTATTACCTCACTCAACGTCTTTCAGCAATATAGTAAGGTGCTCTAATTATACATAAATTACAAACTGTCTTTGCCAGCTTTTTACTGTTAGCCTCAGGTTCCGAACAGGCCTATGCCACTTCTCTTCAGAGCTTTAGCTACATGATTTAGAGATGGATTAGATCTTAAACATCATACAATCCATTTCTACCATTTTAGAGAAGTGAGAACAAAGGAGTTAATCCAAAGTGAAACAGAGGTAAAAGGAGCAGACTTGGAATATAAATCCAGGTTCTCTGACTACAAATCCGTTATTCTTAGCCAGAGTTGTTCAACAAATACTGTAGATTGAACTGAAGATTAACAAAGAGAGGTTGTATACAATTTCTCCTGTGTGCAAAGCAACAGAATTATGGAGACAAAAATCACAGTTCTTGCCCTTGAGCATACATTCTCCTAAAAAGCTACAGCATATTTACAGATCAGGAAGTCAATTTTTTTTTAATCTAGGTCTGTGATTTCATCAGTGTAGCAAGTTCCTGGTGAAGAAACTATCTTGACCAACATGGATATACAACTTTTTTGTAACAGTCTTAGAAAACTGCCTATATCACTGACAAGTAGTAACTAACTTGCCAAGGGGTCAAAAAGCTGGTATGAAGCAGAGCCCATATTTGAACCCAGGTTGTTGTGACTCTAAGGCTAACTATCCACTATGCCATGCTGCCTCTCATCTAACAAATGCAGAGGCAATGCAAGATAGTGGAGAGAGTCCTGGGCTTGGAGGCAGGATAACAGAGGTGCAAATTCTGGCTCTGACTAGTTGTGTGGCGCTCCATATGCCTCATGCAACCCCCTAGAACTTCCCTGAGTCATAGGTGAGTTCTGATATGCTTAGGTGGTAGGAGAACATAAACTCTTTGAGGGCATGTATCATCTTTATCTCTGCATCCCCTGAATCTAGCACAGTAGTTGACAAAGTATAGATACTTCATTAATCTTTATTGATAACATCTGGATATTGCCATACTAGGAATCCCTTATTTTGATCTAGAATGTTTCAAATATTTCCTATCTTATGTACACTACCAATTTGGGGGTTAAGAAAAGGACACTTGAGATTAGCCTTGAAAAGAGCCAAATTCAAGTGTCTCGGGTGAAGAGTATGGGAATTCCAGAAAGGGAAATAATCTGTACAACAAAAATCAAACTTGAGCTTGAAGGGACCTTAAAGGTTATCTTGCCCAATCCTCTAACTTTACAAAGGAGGACAATGAGAACCAAAGGAAGACCTGCCCAATGTCAGAGAGAATAAGTATCAGAGGCATAGAAAAACTTAGAAGAAATAAAATAAGTAAACCAGAAAAACCAGCATACACAATGACTACAATGTAAATGGAAATAATAGTAACAACAAAATCTCTTTAATTACAGTGACACTAAGCTTAGCATCAAAGAAGAGATGTGAGAATGCCTCTCCCTCCCTTCTTTGAAGAAGTGGTGGGTTAATCATGGAGATGGAACACAATATATACTATTGGACCTGATTGATGCTGGTTGTTTAAGTAACTGTCTTTGACTCACATCCTTTCTTTTTTATTCCTAGAAGGGAAGAGCATCTATTGGGAAAGGAAGGTGATATAAAACAAAATGATATCAAGTTTTAAAAATGTTTTTTAAGAGCAAAAATGACTGAAGTGGTAAGCATCTGTAGGAGACAAAAAGAAGGATGAGATTAAGAAAAAAAGTAGTGGGGCTAGGAAAACCTTAACTGTCAATCAGCCAATAACTATTTATTAAGCACTATTTATGCCAGGAACTTGTATTAAGTGATGGGGATACAAAGAAAAGCAAAAGATAATTTCTGATCAAAGACTATCAGTAATTTCTAATGTTCAAACAACTTGCGTATGAACAAGCTATATATAGGATAATTTGAACTAACAGAGAAAGCTAAGGCACTAGAATTAAGGGGAATTAGGAAGGCTTTCTGTAGAAGGTTAGGGATTTTAGTTGAAACTTTTAGAAAATTAGGGAAGCTAGTAGGCTGAGGAAGAGTATTCCTGGTATGGGGGAGGAGGGGAAGTCAGTCAAAATGCCTGTAGAGAGGAAAGCAATTTGGAGTGTCTTGTTCAAAAAAGAGCTAGGAGCCAGTGTCACCGGACTGAAGACAACTTCAGGGTGGAGACTGGTGTTAAAATGTAAGAAAATTTAAAAAGTAGAGGGGACAAGTTATAAAAGGGCTTTGAACTACAGAAGAGTTTACATATGATCCTGAAGGTTATAGGAAGTCATTACAGTTTACTGAGGCTGGAGGGTGATATGGTTAGACTCACACTTCAGTAAGGTAACTTTGGATAACTGAGTGGAGTTAATGGACTGAAATGGGGAGAGTCTTCTGACAGTGAGTTCAAGGTGCTAATTTCTTAAAAGCTAGAAACAAACAACAATTTTATTATTGATCTTTTATTTTAACATGACTTTCATCTCCAAATATGTCCTCCTCCTCATCAATTGTAACAAAGAATAAAATAGGACAAAAAAATATGTAACCAATGTATCAAGCAAGTCTGCCATTATAGACCTCCATAATCACTGACTCCCATCTCTGCAAGGACATTCATGTAACCTTAGATGAGCCTTTGATGTTCCTTCCTTTGCTGATTCATCATTCATAACCCCTTACAACTTAGGTGCTCCGTAAAGTTCTATTCTAGGCTCATTTTCATCTTCTCCCCAAATTATCTTGGCAACCTCATCAATTCCAAAAGGTTTATCATCTCTATGTCAATAGTTCAAAGATCTGTATTTCCAGCCCTGGTCTGTTCCCCAATCTTCAGTGTGAGATCAACAACTGCCTAATTGGTCATTTGAAAGCAGATGTTCCAGTAATATCTTAAACTCAACACATCTAAAATTTAACTTATTATCTTTCCCCTTTTGTAAAGATAAAAATTGAGAAAAGCATCAGATTTGTCCATTAAGAATTACGGCCAACTTGAGAGAAAGCAATTTCAATTCAGTAATGAGGTCAAATGATATCAGAAACCAAACTTCAAAAGAGTTCATGAGTAAATGAGAGGAGGAAGTTGAGAAGGCACTGAGAGTAGATATCTTTTATCTATAATTTTACTTATAAACAAGTTTGAAGGGATAACAAGTTCTAACATAGGTTATATTCGGCTGGTGAAGATTTAAGAATATATAGAATAAGGTCAATAAAGAGGAAGGGAATAAATAAATCAAAAAGCATGTACTAAGCTTACTATGTGGCAGGCACTATACTAAGTACAATGTGAAGCATGCAATGGAATAACCAAGGAAGGAATCACATGTTAAAGGGAAGCCTACAGAGTTCTGTCACTGAGCAAGCAGAGCTTCTCAACTGGCTGATATTAGGCTGAGTCCAGCAGCAATCAACTATTGCTCAAACCCAAACCCAAGTTAGAAACTTGGCACAGCTCAGAGCAAGGGAGTGATCAGATTTTGCTGTAGATGAAACCAATTTGGGAGCATTGAATGTTTAAGAGTCCCTGTCCCTGAAAGCCTGGAATAACAAAATATTCAATAACTTCCAAAAGGAGCAAGACCAGTCCTGGCTTTAAAAATCTCCAGAAGTATGCACAGCTCAGCCCTAACATAAAATCCAAAATCAGAAAGCAGACTGAAGAATGAGCAATAACAATAATAACACTAATAATCACCATATACTACATCACACCTATTAGAATGGCTAACATGACAAAATAGGAAAAAGATATATGCTGGAGAAAATGTCGGAAAATTGGAACACTAATGCATTGCTAGGGGAGGTGTGAACTGAATCAACCAGAGGGCAATTTGGAACTATGCCCAAAGGGTTATAATAAAACTGTGCATACCCTTTGACTCAGCAATAGCACTTCTAGGGCTATATCCCAAAGAGATCATAAAAATGGGAAAAGGACCTACATGTACAAAAATATTCATAGCAGCTCTTTTGTGTGTGGTGGCCAAGAACTGGAAATTGAGAAAATGCCCATCAGCTGGGGAATGGCTGAACAAGCTGCGTCGTATATGAATGTAAAGGAATACTATTGTGCTATAAGAAATGATGAGCAGGCAGAAATTTAAAAAAAAAAAAAAACTGGAAAGACTTACATGAACTGATGGCTGAGTAAAGTGTACAGAACCAAAACACTGTACACAGTAACAGCCACACTGTGTGATGACTAACTTTGATAGACTTAACCTCTTCTTAGCAATGCATGGATCTAAAAGAACTCCAAAAGACTCATGATGGAAAATGCAGTCTACATCCATAAAAAGAACTATGGAGTCTGAATGCAGATTGAAGCATATTATTTGCTTTCTCTTTTTTTTGTTTCTTCTTTCTTGTAGTTTCTCCCATTGGTTCTAATTCTTCTTTAAAACACGACTAATGTAAAAATAGATTTAATATGAATGTATATGCTTAGTCTATGTCAAATTACACACCATCTTGGAGAGGAGGGAGGCAAGAATGGGGGAGAAAATTTGGAACTCAAAATCTTATGGAAGTGAATGCTGAAAACTAAAAATAAATAAATAAATTGGGGGGGGGGCCCCACCATAAAAAACTATGGCAGTGACAAGGAGGCTCAAAACATAAACCCATAAGATGAGAAAGACTCCATACATCCACAAGCAAAGCCTCAAAGAAAACCCAAGTTTGAGCATAAATTCAACTAAAAATCCTGGGAGAGATGAGATAGTTCTTTTTAAAAAGGGGTTTTTTAAAATAGAAGAAAAAAATGGACAAGAAATAAGAGCTATGGAAGAAAATTTGGAAAGGTAATTAACAGCCTGGAACAAAAAGTATAAAACCTTGTCCAAGCAACAAATTCCCTTAAAATAAAAACCGACCAGATAGATATTAAAACAAAGTCAAGAGTAGGAAAAAATAGAAAATTCTATACTACAGAAGAAATCGACCTGAAAAACACGTAAAAGGAAAAAAAAATGAAGAATAATAGACTACCTAAAAGTCATGACTAAAAAAGAGACTAGACATTTCAAGAAATCTGTCCAACTCTCTTAGAACCAAAGAGCAAAGAAAAATAAACCTTCCAGTCACCTCCTGAAAGAAACCTCAAAATGAAAATGCCTAGGAATGTTATAGCCAAAATTCAGAGCTTCCAAGTCAAACAAAAAGTAGTACAAACAGAAAGAAATAATTCAAGTACTGAAGAGCAGTGAGAATCAGACAAAATTTAGCAGCTGCCACTAAAAAAGGAACAGAAAGCTTAGAATATTCCAGAAAACAAAGAATATAGGCTTACAAACAAGAATAACTTGGCTCAGCAAAACTGCACACAATCATACAGAAGGGAAAACAGACCTTTAATGAAACACTTTCCAAGAATTCCTGATGAAAAAACCAGAGCTATGTAGAAATTCTAAAGCACAAAAACAGGAGTGCAGAGAAACATAAAAGGGTGAACAACAATAAGGGATTAAACAAGGACAAACTGTATATAATCTACTACACGGAGATGATTGATGTGTCCCAAAAATCACCAGGAAAATGAAAAAACAAAGCCTGGGAGTGTTTCTGTTATGTGCTAATCTTAAAAAAGAATGGAAAAGGAAGGGGATAATGGGGGAAGAATCTCACATAATACACAAGTAGAAATTTATACAAATAATGAAGAAGGGGGAGGAGGAATGGCTGACACTTCAACTTCACTCATCAAAACTGGTCAAGGAAGAGAATATTTAAACAAAGCTAGACAGAGAAATATATTACTTAACAGGGAAATAGAATGGAAAAGGGGTAATGGGGAATTAGAGGGAGAATAGATTAAGGGAAGGATTAGTCCTAAATAAAACAACTCTAAGAATGTACAAAAATATTTATAGCTTTTTTGAGGCGGCAAAGAATGGAAATGAGGGGTGCTCATTAAATGCAGAATAGCCAAAGTTATGGTATAAATGAGACGACTTATCTGAACTGCTGCAAATTAAAGTGAGCAGAACCAGGAAAACAATTTATATACTTATAGCAATATTGTAGGATTAATAACTCTGATCAAAGGACTCATCAAACATGCTACCCTGGCTCCTGACAAAAAGATGAAAGCATCAGTGAGCAAAATGAGACAGGCATATTATGTATGCATTTATGTGTATATTTTTATATATAAACATATGATATAGAATTATATTTATATATTGTTTTTTTTTTGGACACGGCCAGTTTAAAATTTGTTTTGCTTCACTGTGTATTTCAACATAGTTGAAATACATTTCATTCTCAATGGAAGAGGTGGAGGGAGAGAGGACAGATTTCTTTCTACTGATTGAAAAAATAAAATTTAATTAAAAAAAAAAAGAACATGAAGTCATTTCTAATGATAGCCTGATATTGATATATTATCTTTGTAAAATTTTCTGATATAAGACTAAGAGTCATTACCCAACAAATAAGTGATGACAGGATAAAAATATACAACCTCTAAAAGAAATGCAAATTATCAAAAATCCTACAAATCTAGTAAGAGAAATCCAACTTAAAACTCTGAGGTTTTACCTCATGTCCAAACTGGCAAAGATGACAGAAGTTAGGATATAAGGCAGAAGCAGTCAATGTTAGAAAAGGATATGCATAGGTACACAAATGAAACCTCATAAAATTGTGAATTGGTCAGCTGTTCTGAAAAATAACTTGGAACCATGCAAAGTTACTCAACTGTTCATACCCTCTGATTCAGTGATTTAACTACTCCTATTCCTCCCAAGGAAGTTCCTATCAAAGACAGCTACCCAGACAAATATATTCACAGTAGCACTCTTTAAAATTTATACCTTCTAGGTTTACAAAATAGGGTAGCTATTTAAAGGGAATCTGAAAAGGCTTCTCACAGTACTTGGGACTTTAGTTGGGGCTGTCACTTAACCCTCCACTGCCTCCAAAAAAAAAAAAAAGTGAATCCTACATGATCTGAAATCCTTATGTAAAGGAACCACAGGAAATTTTGACTTCAGCAGATTAAGGAAAATGTACTTTCAGAAAAGTCAAGCAGTCCTAAGCACTGTCCAAAAAGTTTTTCCACATAGACAGAAATCTTAGGTGGTTGGAGCCCAACCAATCTTATATGTCAGGTCCAATTGTCCAGGAGGGCTACATCCTAAGGTCAAATGAGTCACATTTGGCCTAAAGACCACATGATGAAAACATAAAACACAGGCACTGAAATTTGTCCACAAAAGATAGATAAGATATACATGCATACATGCATTTAATAGAATAAATGCTGCAATGACAATAACATGTTAACATAAATATATCATCAAATGAGGTTAACTGAGACTCAAAGAAATTAAGACATAAAGCCAGGTTCCCTGAAACCTAAGACCATGTTCTTTTTTTTTTTAAGCTTACATCATTTGTTCCCACGAGATTTTGAGTTACAAATTTTCTCCCATGCTTCCCCTACACACAACCCCAAAACTGCGATCCTACTGTATACCCCCTCCCCCATCACCTAACTGACTTTCCAGTAGGGCAAGATGGATCTCCTTACCCCAGTGCCTATATATATTAATTCACAGTTACAGGTAAATAATATATATATATATATGTTAACATCTGATTTTAGAACCTTAAATTCTAAATTCTTTCCCTACCTCCATCACCCACTCCATTCTGTGTCTCCCTGTCTCCTCTCATTCTATTCCTCTCCCACCTCTTAATTTCACCTTTTAAAATATCATTCCCTCCTATTCAATTGATCCTGTGCCCTATGTACACATACATACACACTCACATATGTATTCATGCACATATATACCCTCCTATATAATCATGTATGTGTATACATATATAAATACATTTACATTCCCTTCACCTATCCTCATACTGAGAAAAGTTTCTAAGTTACTATTATTGTTTTTCCATGTTGGCATGTAAATAGTTCAACTTTGATAAGTTTTCTTATGATTTATTTTCCATGTTTACCTTCTCACACTTCTTGTATTTGAATGTCAAATTTTCTATTCAGTTCTGGTTTTTTCAGCAAGAATGCTCGAAAGTCTTCCACCTCACTAAATGACCATATTTTACCCTGAAACATTACACTCAATTCTGCTGGGTAGGTGATTCTTGGTTTTAATCCTAGCTCCTTTGATCTCTGGAATATCATATTCCAGACCCTTTAATCCCTTAATGTAGAAGCTGTTAGATCCTGTGTTATCCTGATCGTGTTTCCACAGTATTCAAATTGTTTCTTCTTGGCAGCTTGTAGTATTTTCTCCTTGATCTGGGAACTCCAGAACCTGGCTATAACATTCCTAG
>CM053599.1:125009023-125029417 GCA_028646575.1 Pseudocheirus occidentalis
ATTACAATGTAAACAGTTTATTCTTGCTTATCTCTTTAAAGAGAGAAAAATTAAGAATCATCGGACTACCTAAAAGACATAACCAAAGTTATGACTGATTGTGTTGTCTTCCTCCTGTTCCATACTTTGATCCTTTTTGTCCCCAAAAAAGGATTCTAGAGTTCGGTTACTGTTCTTACTTTGCTTCCTTTTCCTACTCATGATGTCAGTAAATTATTTGTGTTTTTGTCTCTGTGGAACTCTGCTTCCAGAGGGGAAAGCTCTGTTCCAAATCGCTGGGGTTTTCACAGCTGCCGGAGCTATTAGAGAGCTGTTGCCACCCCCACCAGCTTTGGCTGTCTGAAAACTCACCCCAGGACCACTACCCAAGACCACAATAATCAGGATCAAGGCCACTCAATGCAAGAGTACAAGGCCTCTGAACAATGGCTCAATGGCTTGACCCCCCTGCAGTCTGCAGGCTGGGAGCTCTGAAGCAACTGGGTGGAGGTGGCTGCCTCCTTGTTGCTTCCTTGCCCTGGGGGCAGAGTAAGTGTATTCTAGGTCATTCATTCTATGGTGCTCTCTCACCACGGAGGGAAGATGGGGTCTTACATACAGAAGAATCTAGGGGTGGTCTAGAGGAAGAGTGTGGGGAGGGTCTTCAGGAGGAGTCAAGAGGTGAGACTCCAGTAATGAGTTTGGGGAGGGTCTTCAGGAGGAGTCAAGAGGTGAGACTCCAGTAATGAGTTTGGGGAGGGTCTTCAGGAGGAGTTAATGAAGTCAATGCAAGGGTGGATTGATATTTTGATAGGCTCCAGGGTGGGAAGTTATACATATATAACCTATATCAAATTGCTTACCATCTCAGGCAGGGGGAAAGGTTGGGATAGAGGGATAGAATTTGTAACTCAAAACTTTTTTAAAAAATGTTTTAAATTGTTTTAACACATAATTGGGGGGGATCTTATTAAAAATAAATATTTGATCATTTTATTAAATTGTTAAATGTTTTTGTTAAAATTTTTCGTTAAATTTTGTTAAAATTAATATCCAGAAAGATCATAGTGGCCTAGAACAATGGGACAAATCTATTACGATAACATGTAATAGGGATAAATGAAAAAATCCTAAATAGCATGACCTGGCAGTTCAAAAACGCCAATGTGAGATCACATTTTAAGTGTTTTGTTTAATTTTGGGTTGCCTTAGTAGGTAGTGATTTTACTACCACTTGTGGTGCTCAAGGAAAAGTTGAACAATTACTTATTGAGATAGTATAGAGGGGATTCACGCTCGTTTGCTGGTTGGACTAGGTGCCCTGTAGGGTTGTAATGAAAGGGAGTGTTTGGGATTTTGAAGGGAAGGATTATTCTCTTCTGGGTAATGGCAGCATTTGCCTATATTTAAAGGACACAACACTGGGCCTGGAGTCAGGAAAACCTGAGTTCAAATTTGACCTTAGACACTTGCTAGTTGTATGGCTCTGGACAAGTCACTTTAACCTCTGTTTGCCTCAGTTTCCTCATCTGTAAAATAAAGATAGAACAACCTCACAGGGTTGGTGTAAATGAGATATTTATAAAACTCACTTAGCACAGAGCCTGGCACATAATAGGCTCTATATAAATGTTAACTATCATTATTATTAGTTATTGTTTTAAGTATTTAATTATTAGTAGTAATATTAGCTAGCTTTTATACAGTGATTTAGAATTTGTGAAGCACTTAACCCATCAAGTACATTGATGGTTAGTCCCTAATCTGCCTAATTTCATAAATTGTTGTGTTTTACAAACTTTAAAGCACATGCAAAATGGAATGTAAATGGCAATTAGAGTTACAGTTGCCGGTAAGAACCAAAACAAGAAGTAGCCATTTCTAGCTTTTCATTTTTTTTGATTTTGCTCCAAGACTGATTTACATATTTGTAGATTTTCCAGAATAAACTCTAGTTAAGAACATAATGAATTAAAAGAGAGATACTGTCAAGTTTGGGGCAACTCCCAAGATCAGAGTCAGTCTATGTGAGCATGGGAGGCAATGGGTTGCTGTTTACATGTTAGGTGCTCCTCAAGGCTGCTTGAATTTTCCCTAGAGAGTGAGAGGCTGACTTCCAATTGGTCCCAAGTGCCAAATCCCTTTGGAAGAGCCCTACATGTGTTGGAAACTCATCCAGAGTTTTTTTCCTTTAGTTTTGTTTATTTTATTTTGGTTATGTTTATTTTGGGGCAGCTAGGGGTGAAGTAGATAGAGCACCAGCCCGAGCGTCATTTAGGAGGACCTGAGTTCAAATATGACCTCAAACACTTACTAGCTATGTCTAGGCCCTGGACAAGTCTCTTAACCTCATTTGCCTTTAGTTTCCTTACCTATCAAAGGAGCTGGGAAGGAAATGGTAAAACATGCCAGTATCTTTGCCAAGAAAACTCCAAATGGGGTCCTGGAGAGTCAGATACAACTGAAAAAAGATGACAATAATAACAAACATTTACTTTAAGTGACGCGGTTCAGCGGCTTATTACCCAGTATAGTTAGCAGAAATTCTGTATCAGAGTGGAGCAGAATCAGTGTTTCTACAGGGATAAAAAAAAAATCGTGAATATGAGAAGTGAAAGAAACTTTAGTGACATTTAGTTCAATACCCTGTTTCTACAGATGAGATCGCTATTTCTAACATACCACACTGCCTCAGAAGGCTAATAATGACAACTAAACCCAGGACTGAAGATGAGAAGTTGGATAGATTGGTCAGAAGATTATCCAGAGTTAGCCACTAACTAATTAAGAATGGTGAAAGCACTTTGGTCTAACTGGGAATGACTAGCTCATCAGGAATAAAGATCTGTTTAGTATTTTAAAATCTATGTAATAGGGGCAGCTAGGTGGAAAAGTAGATAGAGAACATCAGGAGAATTGGACTGCAGATCAGGCCTTAGAAACTTATGTGACCCTGGGCAAGTCACTTAATCCTGACTGCCTCAAAAACAACATTCATGTAACAACAGAGGTGAGAACAATTCAACCTTACACCTCTGTTAAGATATCTGAATAGCATTCATATATGTGTAACCCTTGTGTCAAAGACTCTTAGAATATGAAGAGTTCCACTGTAATGTGGCTCCTAGCCTTTATGGCCTGATGCTCTGAAAATCACTTCCCCATACTACTTGCTAAATAATTCTAATTTCCCTTTTGAGAATGAAGTGTACAATTGTAGACAACAAAATAGAATCCGTGTAAGCCTAACAGAACCCTCCCCAAATGAACAATTCTATGCCAAAGTTCTATGTAAATTTCAGTCATTTTCAATCCCCAGAGAGGCAGGTGTCACAGTTCCCCTGTAGAGACTTTTTAGAAGGCTGCTCTCTGTGGATTACTCGCTGCCCTTTGCCCTTCGTGTTATGGCTCAGAAGTTGTAGCTCCCACCAAAGTCTCCGAGTGCTGTTACCCTACTTGGCTCTCCCTTGCGGCTTTTCTGCCTTTGCCCCCAACAAGAAAACCCAGGTTTGTCTCTTTCCTGCTTAATTCACAGTTGTTTTTTGGCCACTGAAGGTCAAAAGTTACTCTCTGTTAGAACAATTTTATTTGTCATTGGACACAGTGTATTTAAAGCATTGGCTACTGAAATGACTATTTTGAAAAGGACTGCCCAATCATTACTGCTTTTTCAAAAGTCTAGATAGCTTCCATTAATTTAATACTTTAGTATTTAGGAACTTTATATATAGTTTCTTACCAGAATCTCACAACCACCAGGTGAAGACATGCTGTTTACTAATATAAAAACAGGAATTTGGGAATGTAGGACAGAAATCTCCAGCTAACCCCTGTCCCTCCAGTATGGCAAAATAACTTTTCATGATCTTGGCACTAGCTTCCAGGGACATGATTGGAGTTGAAAGGAATTTACTCATCCCAAACCAAATGTAAAGATGACCTGGGGAGTTCCTTTTAAGGAAGAATCAAGGTAACAACAACAGCAACAATGACAAAAACAACAAAGAGAGACTTAACTTGAAGGACTCTTACTATGCTGATGGAATACAGGTGTTATTCTGGCTCAGAAAAGAGCCAAAATAACTGTGGGGCTATGGGATGGCTTGATAGAGCTCCAGATAAATACTCCCTGGAGTAAAGAAGTTGCCTATGAGGTATAATTCAGTGGAAAAGAAACAGATAGTGATAGCAACCCAGCAGAGAAATAGTCAAACAGCAGCAATTCATTAGAGAAGGAGCAGATTGAATTAGCAGCGCAGTGGAGATGCAAGCTAATAGCAATTCATCAGAGAAGCAGCAAAGGGCTCTAGCAGTCCAGTGCAAAGGCAGCAGGTAACAGTGTTGGAGGCAGAGAGGTGTTCCAGCTGCATTACAACATTAGTAGCATGAGTTGACCAGGCTGCAAGTATTTCCTCTACCACTAGCATTATGGGATATGAGGGAGGGTGTGTCAATGTGCATAGGGGAGAGATAAGGCTGGGTGGGGATGGATTCAACTTTGCTTGTTATTTTCCATGCCATTCTTTTTTATTAAATGCCTTTAACTCATGATTCTATGTGTCAGATCTGGTTAGGTATGAAAGAAAATACACTGGAGGGAGGGCTCAATATAGGGGTTTTTTAAATAGCTGTTGATCCAGCTAATACCTTGAAACTTAGTGTAACTTTCAGGGTCTTGTTGAAGCTGACCTACCCCCACCCCCACAACAAGAAAATCCCAGTCAAATGTTCAAGGCAGGATTCATGCCCAGGTCTGTCCTACGTGTCCCATGATACACTTTATTTTTTTTAACCCAGAAAGGTCAGATTTCTTTATTATGCCACTTCATTACTTGGCAAAAGGCCTTTTAGATTTGGCTACTTTGGATCTCGATTTTATTGAAAAATTACTTTCTTTCCACTGAAAAGATTGGACATAGCTCTTTCACACCTTCTCATTTTTTTCTTCTTTTTGTTTTTTTTCTATTTTAATATCTTACTTATTTATTTTTTTAAACATTTTTATTTAAAGTTTTGAATTCCAAATTCTTTCCCTCCTTCCTTGTTTCCCTCCCCACCCCTTTCCTTGAGAAAGTAAGCAGATATAGGTTATACATGTGCAATTATGTATAACATTTCCATATTAGTTATTTTGTACAAAAAGACTCAAAAGAAAAAATTAAAGTGAAAAATAACATGTTTCAGTCTATATTCAAACAATATCAGTTCTTTCTCTGTAGGCAGATACTATGCTTCATCATTAGTCCTTTGGAATTGTCTTGGATCATTGTGTTACTGAGAACAGTTAAATCATTCACAGTTCTTCATCTTACAATATTGCTGTTACTGTGTACAATGTTCTCCTGGCTCTGTTCACTATGTATCAGTTCATGTAAGTCTCTTCAGGTTTTTTCTGAAATCATCCAGTTTGTCATTTCTTATAGCATAATAATATTCCATTATAACCATATACCAGAGCTTGTGTAGCTATTCCCCAATTGATGGGCATCTCTTTCATTTCCAATTATAAGCCACCACACAAAGAGTTGCCATAAATATTTCTGTATGAATAGGTCTTTTTACCTTTTTTTTTTTTTGATATCTTTGGGATATAGCTCTAGCAGTGGTATTGCTGGGTCAAAGGGTATGCAAACAAAACCAATGCAACCAAAATTTTAAGGAAAGCAGAACACTGGGGAAATAATTTTGCAACAAGTATTTCTGATACAAGCCTCATTTCTCAAATATATAGAGAACTGAGTCACATTTTTAATAATACAAGTCATACCTCAATTGACAAATGGTCAAAGGATATGAACAGGCAGTTTTCAGAAAAAGAAATCAAAGTTATCTATGGTCATATGAAAAAAATGCTCTAAATTACTATTGATTAGAGAAATTAAGATTAAAACAATTCTGAGGTTCCACTTCAAACCTATCAGTTCGCTAATGTGACAAAAAAATGTTGGATATTGGAGGGGATGTGGGAAAACTGGTACATTAATGCATTGTTGGTGGAGTTGTGAAGTGATTTAACCATTCAATTTGGAACTATGCCCAAAGGGCTATAAAATTCTGCATGCCCTTTGACCAGCAATATCACTGCTAGGCTTGTATCCTAAAGAGATATTTTTTTAAAGGGAAATGAAGAGCTGTGAATGACTTAGCTACTCTCAGCAATACAGTGATTCAACACAATCCCAAAAGACTCGTGATGACAACTTCTCTCTCCAGAAAAAGAACTGATGGTGTCTGAATACAGACTGAAGCATACAATTTTTTGCTTTCTTTCCTTCTTGCATTTTTTTTGGTTCAAATTTTCTACCACAAAATGACAAATATGGAAATATGCATTACATGATAGCATATGTATAACCTATATCAGATTGCTTACCATCTCAGGGATAAAGGCAGGGAAGGAAGGATAGAATTTGGTACTCGAAATTTATTTTTTTCCCCAAAGCTGAAAAATATAAGCTTTATTTTTTATTTTTAATAAATTTCATTTTCCCACTTATATGTCAAAAGATTGTTAAATATTTTTTAAAGTTTTGAGGAACTAAAAAAGACTAAACAACAAATGTTAAAAATTGTTTTTATATGTAATTGGAGAAAACATTTTTTTTTTAAAGAACAGAGAATACAAAAGAGGAACTTTGGAAAACAAATAGAAACCTTTCAATAAGTATCTCTCAAAGATACAGACTTTCACCAAAATAATAATTCTCTCCTAGCCATCATTGTCAAAGGTACCTTGTTAAGAGGAATGGGGACTTTTTCTTGGCTTGATTATTTATCATCTGATTCACGTCATTAAAGAACTGATGATGATTTGCTTGGCCCAAACTGGTGTGGACTAGAGCCAATCCTTTATATTGGGAGCTGGGAATTTTGAGATTTCTTGGACAATGCTGAGCTCTTGGACTTAGCCTCCTCTATAAAAGACAGGATATTCTGTATGATGCCGAGCTCATGGACTAGTAGTTTCTTTGGTGCAAGAGAGATTTCCTGGACAATACAATTCTTAGACCTATTCTTTTGAATAGAGGAGAGGGGAATTCCTGTGTAATTCTAAGTTCCTGGAGAGTTTAAGGATCATTTGGGGTGAGGGGATTTCTGAACAGCTCCAGTCTCTTTGAGAAAAGATGATTAAGAAATTCCAAGATTATTTTCTTTTGAAGGGAAATTCAGACTCCTTAGGGTAGTCCTGTATGATACAATTAGAGACCTCTATGGACCCCGAAATGAAGAAGAAACTCACTACAAACAGAAAAAGGAGTATATTGATTGTTTATCATTGCTTCATAGAGCAAGAGCTGAAAGAGACTTCAGAGGACATTTCTTCCAATCCCCTCATTTTACCCATGAGGAAACTGAGGTCCAGAGAGGTAAAGTGACTTTCCCAAGGTTACATAGGAAATTAAGTATCAGAGATGGAATCAAATCCAGGCCCTCTGACTCTTTCATCAGTGCACACTAATCTTCTGTGAGTCTTTTGTGTTGTTTTTCATTTTCTGTGGGGTGAAATAAAAGCTCTTCCATACGCAATACTCATTATTACCATTAGTGCTTACATGGGAACTAAGGATTGTTCTGCTGGAAAATGATGCATGTGCCATATAGTGCAGTAGAAAGAACCCTGGATTTGGAGTCAGAGGACCTGGATACAGACTCCACTACCGTAACTTTTTACTTATGAGATGTTGGTCGAGTGGCTTGACATCTTGAGGCTTCAGTTTTCCCCATTTTTAAAATGAGGGTGCTAGACAAGATGGATGATTTCTAAAATTCCTTCTAGTTCTAAATTTAGCTGTAGTCTTGAGGTTGCTAGAGAAAACTCTGGATGCGGGCAAAGATGAGCCAACGAGATAGTTTTTAGGGATAGCTCTAAGGATTGTACTTAGCCCGTGTAAATTCAATGCAACTATGAACATGTTACTCCTCTATTCAATAAACCAGTGGCTCCCCATCACCTCTGTGATCAAATACAAAATCCTTTATTTGGCATTTAATACCTTTTATAACTTGTTCACCTTCTATCCTTCCAGTCTTCTTATACTTTAGAAAAAATTCTATGATACAGCATCACTGGGCTCCTTGCTGCTGTTCCTTACATGAGAGGCTCTATCTCCAGAACTTTTTTCATTGCTTGTTCACCGTGCCTGGAATCCTCTCCCTCTTGGATTTCCTGATTTCCTCAAGTCCCAACTAAGACCCCACCTTCTACCAGAAGCCTTTCCTGATCCCCTCTAAATGTGGATGTCTTCTCTATGATGATTATCTTCATCTTATCCTGTATATATCTTGTTTGCCCACAGTTGTTTTCATGTTGTCTTCCCCCATTAGAGTGTGAACTCCTTGTTGTTGTTCAGTTCTTCAGTCACATCCAACTCTTCTTAACTCCATGGACCACACTGTTCAAGAATTTTAATTGGTAAAGATACTGGAGTGGTTAGCCCTTTCCTTCTCCAGTGTATTAAGGTGAACAGAGATTAAGTGATTTGCCCAGGGTCACACAGCTAGTAAGTATGTGATGCGGTATTTGAACTCAGGTCTTCTTAACTCTAGGCACAGTGCTCTAGCTCTATCCACTGAACCACCTAGATGCCTCAATGAGCTCTTTAAGAAAAGTGAATATTTTGGGGGGACTGTGGGGGGTCACCTTATAACCTTAGCACTTAGCATAGTGTCTGGCACATAGTAGGCTCTAAAAAAATGCCTGTTGATTAAGAGACTGATTGAAGTTTTAGGTCATTGATTACAGACAGAATCCACAAGTCTTGGCAATTGATTAGATTTGACAGATAAGGGAAGAAGAAGAGTCAAAAATTACTCTAAGATTGTAAACCTGTTTGGAGGGATGATGCCCTCAACAAAAATGGGGAAATTTGGAAGAAAAAGAAATATGGAGAGCAAGATAATCAGTTCTGTTTTGGATATATTGGAATTTTATATGCCCACAGGTCATGCAAGTAGACATGATCATTTATTGGACAATGACATTTAAATTTGCACCTATTCCTTATTGATTCTGGGTGTCAGAATTTTAACAAAAATGTTTATTATGAAGTTTTAAAAAAATTTATATTGCTTATACCCTCAATATCCTCATGTAGCAGTAGTTTAGATGGACACCAAAATAGTCTGTGCTAGAAAGGAAAAGACAAGGTGGGAGAAAGGGGATATCACAATAGAAATCAGAAATAATAGGTGAAAGGCTGGGTGCCACAAGATGTAACTTTTGCTGGGAGAAATCTCACTTCCTTTTTATACTTAGGTGGTGTCAGAGAAGGAAAAAAAAACTAAGATTTTCTATTGGCCTCAAAGGGTATTAGATGGTCACCATTTGCCACAGCACAAGCAGTTTGGGGGGGAAAGGGCTGCCACAAAGGAGGCCCTGGCTTTGTGTCCAAATATATAAAAAGGTTGGGTAGGGGCTTTTTCTCACACCCTTTTGTTCATTGATTCCATTCCAGAATGGAACTTGAAGAAAAAAATCTCTTATACAAAAATCAGATATGTTTCCTGTCTAGCGTCTCTACAAAAGTGATGAGTAGGGTTTCATCTTTAAAAAGTACTTAATGTGGGGGTGGCTAGGTGGCTAGGTGGTGCAATGAACAGAGCACCAGCCCTGGAGTCAGGAGGACTTGAGTTAAAATTCGACCTCAGAACCAGCACAAGAACTAGCCATGTGACCTTGGGCAAGTCACTTAACCCCAATTGCCCTCCAAAAGAAAAAGTACTTAATGTAAAAAATAGCAGATATTAAGTATAAGACAGCAATGTATTTCTTTTGCCACAAAAGAAATGCTTAAAACACAAGCATTATAGACATACATTAACAAATACTAAAAACATGAGACAATAACCCAATGCCTCTAACCCATTTTCCTGGAAGGTGAAGATTTTCAGAGGCTAAGTTGGACTGTTCAAGAGATATTTCAGATTCACCTTGGCTCTATACTATCCAAGGAGCTCCCAAAGCCTTAGTATTCTCCCCAGCCAGAAAATGACCCTTTTAGTTGTAGCATTCTGGTGGTGACCATTTTCTTTTCTAAGAAGGCTGTAGTTGTAGGCTACTAGCCCCAAACCAGGGACTCTGGACCTCTCAAATTTGTGAGGTAGCCAGAGTCTGGAAAAGCCATATCTTATCATTGAGATTACTCTTCAGTGATATGTACTTGAGGAAAAAAAACATAAGTCAGGAGAAGCAGTCACGGACTTTAAATCCTATCTCAGATAAGACAGCACATGTTGATCACCAAATCCATGTGTGCTTGTCACAGACCACCATGGTCCTTTGGTAGAAAAAAGGAAAGAAATCCTCCCCTCACCTCCCAACCTCTTGCTGAAAGTCTATGGGAGAGTTCACAGATAGCTGCCCCCAAAGCAATGATCCTACCAAAAGATCCCTTAGAGCTTTTCCACAGCCCTTATGTTGTTTCCCCCTATTAAACTGTGAACTCTTTAAAGACTAAGGGACTGTCTTTTGCCTCTTTTTGTATCTCCCAGCATTTAATACCATATTCAATATGTAATAGGTACTTAATAATTGTTTATTGACTAGACTTATACCCTACTGAGGGAACAACTCCTCTTAGTCCTGATGCCAATCAACTTTGACATAACCTCAGGATGTTAGGGGGATGGACAAGGATCCATCAGGAACTGACAGATCACATGTGCCATATAACAAGGGGCCAGAGTACAGACCTATCCCTGTGTGTGTGTGTGTGTGTGTGTGTGTGTGTGTGTGTGTGTAGGGCCATGCGATGATTCCCTCAGTAGAAGCATTGGAGTATGAGGAGGAAGATTTGAAATACCTTTGTGAGAAAACTCAGAAGAGAATTGACATGGACAAATGTGAAAACCCCTAGGTTAGAGAAAAATTCTTCTGAGGAAGCAGAGTAGTACAGTAGAAAGAAAATTAGTTCTGGAGTCAGATGACCTGGGTTCCAATCCCTCCTCTGACCCTAACAACCTATATGAACTCAAACAAATCATTCAGCTCACTTGGGCTCCAGTTATCTCCTCTGTAAAAATAAGGAATTTTGCCTGGATAGCCTTTGATGACCTATTATGATACTGTGTACTTATGGAAGAGCTATAATCTCATTAAACAAATTTACGTGCGGGCATACATGCACATTGGTTTACCACTGTAAAAGAGATCTCAAATTTGCCAGAGCCAGTTTCAGTTCCCTTTTGCGATAACACATTTAACACAGAGTAGAGCCTGGTGCTTTCCAGCAAAACCACAACTATTTTAAATAGCATAAACAATCTCTATTGAAATTAGAATAGAAAAATGTAGCTTGTGGCACTGACAATAGGGGTAACCATTCTCATGGCTCCAACTACATAGTTGAGGGAAATGAAAAGGCAGAGTGACTTCTATGCTTCTGCTCTGCTAGCTGAAGATAAAAGCTTCTGGCTTGCACAATCTCACTCAGAATTTCAGAGATCATCTAATCCAACTCCCTCATACCTGAACAGGAATCTTCTTTACAACTTTACTCAAAGACCTTCAGTGAGAGGGAATTCACTACCCCGTTAAACAGTCCATTCCACCTAGAGATAGTTCAAATTGTTAGGAAGTTTTTCCTGACATCAAGATTAAATTTACTTCTTTGCAATCATATCATCAGCGATCCTCTGATTTACTGGACTAGGGTACTTCCCATGGAACTGAGCCTGTGCTCTGGCCTCTGCAAGTGGGTTACATGCTCTGAGCCTCCTTTTCTTTCTGTTTAGTTTGTATTTTTTAAAATAACAATTTATTTTTTCCCACCTATGTGTAAAAACTATTTCTAAAATTCATTTTGTAAAATTTTGAGTTCCAAATTCTCTCCACTCCCCTCCCTGAGACAGTAAGCAGTTAGGTTATTCATGTGCAATCATGCAAAACATATTTTCATATTAGACAGGTTGTGAAAGAAGACATAGACTAAAAGAAAAGAAACACATAAAAAAGTGGAAAATGGTAAAATGGTATGCCTTGATCAGCATTCAGACTCCATCAGTTCTTTCTCTGGAGGTGGATAGCATTTTTCACCATGAGTCCTTTGGAATTATCTTGGATCATTGTATTGCTGAGAAGTGCTAAGTCATTCACAGTTGATCATAGTACAATATTGCGATTACTGTGTACAGTGTTCTCCTGGTTCTACTCATTTCACTTTGCATAAATTCATGTAACTCTTTCTAGGTTTTCCTGAAATCATATTGCTTACCATTTTTTATAGCACAATAGTATGCCATCACAATCATATACCACAACTTGTTCAGCTCTTCCCCAGTCATTGGAAATCCCCTCAATTTCCAATTCTTTGCCACAACAAAAAGAGCTGCTATAAATGTTTTTGTATAAATAGGTTCTGCCCTCCCCCCTTTAAAAAAATCTCTTTGGGATATAGACATAGCAGTGGTATTGCTGGATCAAAGGGTATGTATGATTTTATAGCACTTTGGGCATAATACTCTAAGCCTCTTCTAAAGGCTATAGTTGAGCAGTGGTTCCTGCTTGATCCCTGTGACTATTATACATTAAAGAGGATTATTAAGGAAGAACCAGGAAGTCTACTGCTGAATAGATTATAGAAGGAGAAAAGATGAATTCCACTTATTTCTTCCTCTCCTTCAAGTGCATCATGTGGGACTTTGCTAGCTCTCCCTTGAATTACCAGCAAGAATTGAGAAGGCTTCTTTGCCTTCTCCCTCATCCCCTAAGGCCATGTTGTCTGTGAGTGAGAATATGAACTTATTTAGATGAGTTCAAGACTGGGCCTCAAGGCCTTGGCTATCTTTTCTGCTTTGTATTACCTTTCCTGAGTCAGGTCACAAGTGATGATTCTGAAAAATGGACATTTCCAGGTGTCTTCAGCCAAATGCTAATTGTCCTCAAATACAGCCCAAGATCTGAAGAGATTGAAAGAATGGGGCAGATAATTTTTTTAAATCACTATTTAACTAAATGCCAATGCTCAGAATATACAAGTTCAGCATTCCAGGTCCCCTTTCATGAGGATGTACTCAGATTAATAACAATAGTCATATGAATAAATAGTTTCTCAATATAAAGAACTATCCTCTTTTTTTTTTGGTGCCAGTTTATATAAACTTTCCCTCAAAATAGAGCTTAGTGAATTTAGTTTGTCCCCTTTTGGGATCTCTATGACTAGTGGCTACACTTAGGCTTTAAATCATAAAGGCCACATAGCTTAATCATTCCCTAGTCAGGCCCAAGGTATGTCCTCTAACTACCTGTTTCTTAGAGGAGAAGCTATAAATCACCAGCTGAAATTGCCAGGAGTATGCTTCAGCTGACAGGACTAGGAGAGTCAAAGCCACATTCTAGCTCGCCGGAAGATGCTCCAGCTATGAAAACAGTGAAGAGAGGTCAGGCTGGTAGGTGTGAGGATGCTAACGAGGAACACAAGTGCCAGATTCTATTAATCGGCGGCTAAATTCACATAGGATCATCTAGGAAAAATGAAAGAAGTGCTAAGCTATGAAGCCAGATGGTGCCAGTCATCATAGGGCACACAATGGGTATATTTGCAATATGTGTTATCATGTGTTGCATTTGACTTATGTTTGCTATGTATTTCTGTGTTAAGCATCATTGCTATATATGCAATATTATACAGTGTAATACATGTCTCTGTTTTCATATAATCTGTGTAATTGGTTAACAAGTGTAACCCCGTCATGGGATGCTGGAGAGTTTATACTACATTGAGATTTGCATCTTTGCTATTGATTGTATACTACGTATTATATCCATCACATGCCCTAACGCCAGAATCACTCAGTTCTAATACGTTCTAATGTCATGCCTATTTGACATTTAACCTTCCCCACTGTCCTGACATTTTTCTAGTCTTCCTACATTTTACGTCTCTGCCTCCTACTCTTTGATCCAGCGACACTGGCCTCCTTGCCATTTTTCAAATAAGACACTCCACCTTCCAACTTTGAACATTTTCACTGTCTATTTGTCTTGCACGGCTTCCCTGGCTGCCTTCCAGTTAAAATCCCACCTTCTACTAGAAGTCTTTCCCAATCCCTCTTAACTCTAGTGCCTTCCTTTTGTTGATTATTTCCAATTTAGCTTGTTTGTACAGTTATTTGCATATTTTACCCTCCATTAGATTGTGAGCACCTTGAAAGTAGAAACCGACTTTTATCTTTCTTTGAATTCCCAGGACTTAACAAAGTACACATAGTATGTGCTTATTAAATGTATATTGATTGATTGTGTAACTAATTGTACATTGTATGTGCATTGTATGCTATAGTTGAATGTTAACAATTTATGTTGAGGATATTTATTTACAGGGGTTCACATGTACCCAGGTAATTGCCAGGTTATTGGAAAAAGAATGTACGAAGACTGAGGCATTGGGTGGGTGGGGGAAGAGAAGGAAAGGAGGGAGTGAGAGAGAAGAGAGACAGACAGACAGACAGACAGAGACAAAGAGATACACAGAAATGCAGAGAGAGACAGAGTGTGCTTTGTATCTTTTCTTATATAGCCATAGCTATATCTGTATTTATCTATATCATCTATATCTCTAACTATAGTTATATCTAGCTAGTTGCTGAACAGGTATCTCTTCTGACTTCTTGGCTTCCTTGCTCAGTCACCAATCCTCTCTAATGTACTTTATTAGCCAAGTGGACCATAGAGCCTACATGCTAATCATGGAGCTTTATTTATTTTATATTAATTCACTTATTTACTTGTTTAAGCTGGAAAGTTTTATTGTCTTACAGTTATTTTACATATGTTTGTATGAAATAGAATTACAAATACACATATAACTTTTGTGAGGTACCTGATAATCTTACCCACTTAGACTTCTGGTTATTCATAGAATTTCATAGCTGGAAAGAAACTTAGAGATCATCTAGTCTGTCTTGTTTGACCAGTGAGAAAATTTGAGGTCCAGAGGTAAAGTGTCTTTCCTAAAATCACACAACTAGTTAGTGGCAAAATCAACCTAGAATCCCAATATACAATATCCTAGAACCCCAAAATCCTAGAATCCCAGGTTCAGTATGTGCCTTCAATGCACTGTTCTAACCACTGCAGAGGAAAAGAAAATTTTGTTGAGAGAGTAGCTCTTCTATGGATAATGGCTAGCTATTGTTTAACCACTGGAGATTAAAATAGGGAAGCAAGGATTGCCTACCCTACCCTATACTCTGACAGAGAGACCAAAAAGTTTAGTTTAAATAATAAATTTAAGCCTAAAGGCAATAGCTGTTTAGTTCTACTCTGAGCTCTAAAGATTTTGATGCCTAGGGCAAAGAATCTCCATGTTCTAGCTAAGACTCTGAAAGGAATAGGCGAGCCATTCATTCCTTTTAAAAATATATTTTTTTATTCTGAACTTAATGAACTCCAAACAAGATAAGCATTTTCATATACAAAACAGAACAGAAAAAAAAAGGATTGTACATGCAGCTGTGAATTTGCAGCTGGCAAAACTTGCTTCTGCTTTCCAGTATGTAACAAATTCAAGATGTTCTGTTTATCTGTGTTTCCTACTGATGATCCTTCTGTTCTCCTTTGTGTGTTTTCTTTTCTTTTCTTTTTTTGAGTACTAAAAGGAGTTTTTTATAAGTATGTCAAAGTAGTAACACATTGATGGGCTAATGGCAATGAATTTTTTTTTTAATGCTTCAATGGCCATCTTTTCTTAATTTTTTTCCCCTTTTCATATTGGCAATCTTATTGCTAACTCTTTCCTTCTCTCCCATTAAAAGAAAAGCAAAAGCCTTGTTAGAAACAAAACACATGCTTTTATGCATA
This sequence comes from Pseudocheirus occidentalis, assembly GCA_028646575.1. Classification (NCBI taxonomy): domain Eukaryota; kingdom Metazoa; phylum Chordata; class Mammalia; order Diprotodontia; family Pseudocheiridae; genus Pseudocheirus; species Pseudocheirus occidentalis. Next base: position 125,024,802 of record CM053599.1, read on the forward strand.
GTTAAGCAAAACAAATCCCAATATCATTCATGTATGAAAAACATGCCTCATTCTACATCTTGTGTTCATCACCTCTTTGTCAGGAAGTGGGTAGTACTGCTGATCATTGGTCCTCTGAAATCTTGATTGGTCATTGTGTTGATTAGAGGTTTCAAGGCTTTCAGAATTGCTTTTCTTTATACTATTTTTAAAATTAATTAATTACTTTTTAGTTTTCAGTTCACTGTTTTTTGTTACTTACACAGTATTAATAAATACATAAATTAATTAATTACACATTTATTTTACAGGTTCTTTTTTCTTTACTTTGTATCAGTTCACTCAAGTCTTCCCAGGTTTCTTTAACACCTTCTCTTTTGCCATTTCTTATAGAAAATAATATTCTATCATATTTTATATCATAATTTGTTCAATTGTCCCCTAATTAATGAGCTTCTCATTATTTTCAGCTCTTTGCTACTGCAAAAAGATATGCAATAAATATTTTTGTACCAGGTTACTCCTTAAAGGAAAAAAAAGCAGGGAGATTTTATTTTTAACCAAGTAATAACTTTCATTTTTCCATAATTAAGAACTGATACTATTTCCATAAGAGCTTTTAAAAAAATCTTGGGTTTTAAATAGAAAGAGTTCACTTTGTTTTAATATGGAAGAGATAATTTTGCATTATAGCCAAAAACTTTAGCTAAAGCCAGAAACTGGAAGCAAGAACCTCTACCACCAATATCCAGTGATTCCTTTCCTGACAGTGGCCCAGAAACACTGTGTTTCACTTGGAGTTGTGACTAGTAGAGAAAAAGTGTTGGGTGAAAACCAATTGAGAATAGGTCTGGCAGGGGTAATGTGATGACATGAGTGGCCCAAAAGTACTAGCGGTATGAATTGTGTCTTCACAAGTATGTCCCTCCATGCATGCTCCCTAACCAACTTGTATTCCCTATATGTATAACCATCATCCACATTTCCCGTGGGACTGTGCCCCTTCATGAATGCATCCTGGCTACATGGGTTTCATATGTGCATACCTTTCCATGGCGCGCTGTAGAGGTGTCTCACTTAAATTTCTGTACATCAGTCCTCTGTATTATGGTTCCCATTTATAGAACACTTTAAGATTTCAGAAGTGCTTTCTTTATAATAACCCTGTGAGATGAGTGGTCTAACAATTTTACTGAATTTTATAAGTGAAGGAACTGTATGTCACAGAAGTGAAGTTGCTTAATTATGTCCCTGCAGTGAGGGTTCAAATAGCAGCCATGTTGGAAAGGCATACATGTAGGGAATACATGTGACCAAAGTACATGCAAAGAGGGGCATATATGTCTACTTTTCCTACTGATGGTGTACATATTTAGGGGAGCACATAACCCAGATTTATAAGGAACATTTTTATTGCTATTTTTCTTACTATGGCATTTTATTAAATATCTTTCCTTTTTCACTAAATATGTTCTTTGTATGACTAATAAAGAAACACAATTTGGTGGGGGTTTGTAAGTTATAGGTTGTAGAGGATCCAGATGCACACAGTACTTTGAACCCAGAGTATCCTCATCTGGGGAACCCACTCTACTAACTGAAGGGTGAACACAGGTGCTATAGGAATTTTATCAATGCCTTTGATTTTTGTTGTTGTTCAGTCATTTTCAGCCATGTCTGACTCTTCATGACCCCATTTGGGGTTTTCTGGAGTGGCTTGCCATTTTCCTCTCTGGCTTATTTTATAGGTTAGGAAACTGAGGCAAACGGGGTTAAGTGGCTTACCTAGGGTCACACAATTAGTAAATGTCAGAAGTCAGATTTGTACTCAGGAAGATAAGTCTTCTTGACTTCAGGACCAGCATTCTATCCACTAAGTCACTTAAACTGCCCTACTGCACCATTTAGTTGCCCTTGGTTGGGGTTTTTTTTTTTTGAGGGGGGGGAGGGTTGTTTACAAAGGATGAAATATTTAAATATTTAAAACTGAGAAGGATTTTTGAAGTCATCTAGTCTAGATGAAGAAACTGAGACCCAGAGAGATTAAGTAACTTGTCCAAGTCCATTCAAGTAAAAACAGCAAAAAAAGACATTTTTAGATATATGCCTTCCCTTTCCTACCTCTCTTTTTTTTGAGCCTTTCCTTGGGACAAAGGAAAAGTTAAGCAAAATCAACTCAAAAAGTAATCATGTCTAATAGTGTATAATACATTCAATATCTATAGTCCCCAGTTCTGAAGTAGAGAGGGGTGGTTCATTGCTTACTCTTTCTTGGTGAGACAATTGGGTTTAAGTGACTTGCCTAGTCACTTAAGTCAAGTGTCAAGTTTCTGAGGTCGAATTTGAAATCAAATCCTCTTGACTCCCAGGCTGGTACTTTATAGCACCACCTAGCCATCCCTTTTCTCTTACTTTTTTTCAAGATTTAGGAGATTATTGACACATAGACAAAATCTGGATGACCAGCCAAATGAGACAACTCACCATTTACAGTCTTCCTTTACCATGCTTTTGCTCATACCTTTCCTGTTTCCAATCTATAAAGCTTTCCTCCTCTTTCCCCCTGCCATTCTATCTCCTCCTCTCCACCCTTATTCCTGTCCACTGAAATACTATTCATTGTTCGAAACTTAGGTCTAGTGACATCTTCTTCATGAAGACTTCCTTGATACCTATAGTCAGAACGGTCTTTTCTTTCTCTAAAGGTCCGTAGAGCTTTGTTTCTCCTCCCCTACATCACTCATCACATGTGGCCTTGTATTCTAATTGTGTGAATATATATTTTATCATCTCTGCTAGGCTGTGAGCTCCATCTTCTTTATCCTTGGGTGCCCCTACAAGACCTAGCGCAGTACCCTGAATATAATAATAATTATTATTAATTTTCATTTATCATATATCTCATATATCTCTGATATATCAATAGATAGAGTCTATCTATTATTAATTACTATTAAATGTAAAAATGAGTACCTGAAATCCCATTCAAAAGTATATACATTTTTTTCCTAAGGGGAAGCACTATTAATACATGTATAACCAATTTGTCTAATATTGTTCTTAGCTTATTTTTGCACAATAGAGAATTAATTCCCAAAGTGACTATCCTTGCAAATAGGCAATGTGGTATAATAGAAAGATCACAGAAAGGATGTAGCAGGGGTGTGGTGGCAAACATTTAATAACTGATTCTCAGGGGTAAAACCTACTGTACTCCTGATGCACTATTAAATTTAATCTGCGTCATTAACATTTGCTCCATCACTTAAGTCTAGTCCATCAACAAAACAGTCAAGCCCTGACTTGTAGCATCTGTTGATTTCTAAGTTATAAATGCTCACACTGAAAATTTAATGATCAGCTTTCTATTGAAAATTTAACAATCAGCTTTCTACAATGGGTTCGAGTTGGCACCAGCACACCCCTGAATTGAAACAAGAGGCGTGAATTAGAAATCCTCGCTGTGTGGACATGACCAAGTTATTTTTCATGTTTATGATCTGCAGTCTTGGCATCTATAAAAACTTGGATAAATTACTATTTCTCTAGTGGGGCTATTATGAAGAAAAGCACTTTGGAAATCTTAAAGTGCTTTCTAAATGTGTTCTGTTATTACACAAAGCACTGAGGTTCTGGGCTGTAAGTGGCTAGAATTCTTGCATCAAATAAAAATTCATTTGGGAGTGACAGCAATAGAGGAACAAGACAGGTGTAGCTGTACTGGAGAAGCGATGGCCTGTTCCCCAGAGTTTGGCTCATATTTCCACAAGGGATGAAGAAAGGAAGGTAGGGCCCAGGAGAGGAGGACCATTGCAATGGCACTCTGAGGGTGTTGACCTAGGGGTGATTGAAAGAACATGATCTACATATCAACGATAAAACTAGCAGAAACCATATGGTTATCTCAATAGATGCAGAAAAAGCTTTTGACAAAATACAACATCCATTCCTATTAAAAACACTAGAAAGTATAGGAATAAATGGAATTTTTCTTAGAATAATAGGTAGCATCTATTTAAAGCGATCAGCAAGTATTATATGTAATGGGGATAAACTAGAAGCATTTCCAATAAGATCAGGGGTGAAACAGTGATGTCCATTATCACCTCTCTTATTCCATCTGATTACTAGAAATTAGCGGTAACACTTAGAGAAGAAAAAAAAATCAAAGGAATCAAATCAGGCAAAGAAGAGACTAAGCTATCACTGTTTGCAGATGATATGATGATATACTTGGAGAATCCCAGAGAATCAAGCAAAAAACTTCTTGAGACAAGAAATAAACTTAGCAAAGTTGCAGGATATAAAATAAACTCACATAAATCCTTAGCATTCCTATATATTTCTTTTTTTAAAATTAAATTAAATTACATTTTTTATTGACTTGTTTGCTTACTTTTAGTTTACAAGATTCAGTTCCAGAGTCACTTGAGTTTCAGATTTTTCTCCCCTTCCTCCCCACTCCCCACCCCCACCATGGTGGCATACAATCATGTATAGGATCTGCAAACTCTTTCACATTGTACAATAGTCTGGTTGTATAGGTGTTGTAGCCAATGGAGTGAACAATGAGAAAAGAGAAACAAAAACCAAACATAGGAAAGAATGATAGCATGCATTGCTTCAGTTTCCATTTA
>CM053599.1:125047252-125065336 GCA_028646575.1 Pseudocheirus occidentalis
AGGCCTGGCCGGGGTCTCGGCTTCCGGCTGTTCCAGCCTCGGTTCAGGCTTCCGGGCTGAGCCCCTGCTGCCGAGCTGCCTTCAGCGAGAGCTGTGTTCTCTGGATTTGTGTGAGTCTGAGAGTCCTAGACTTTCCTAGACTTTGTCTGGGCTCGTATTTTATGGGTGTTTAGGGTGGTGGTGTGGGAGCTGCGGGACCTTGCTGCTTCTACGCTGCCATCTTGGCTCCGCCCCCGCAAATGTCTCCATATAGTCTTTATACAAGATCCAGTGGAGGTTTTCCTCTCTTTTTTTTTTTTTTGCTATCTTCAGGGTAACAGTGTTTCACTGCCGGTAATATATAAGTGCATTAGAGAAGTACAGAGAAAGTGCTTTGTGAGGTCTAAAGAAAGATTATTACCTAACGGGGGGATTAGCATATAAGATTTAGTATTTGAGTTGGATTTTAAGAGACAGGAATTCAGTAGATAGGAAGGAGATGATTTCAGGAATAGAGAAAAGTAGGAACTAAGTTCTACAAGCCACAGATGATAACAAGAAGTACAGTTTGGCTGGAATGTAGAAAATATCAAGGGGAATAGTAAGAGATAAAACTGGAAAGTTAAGGAGGTACCACAATGTTAAGAGCCTTGAAGGCCAGGCGACAGTTTGAAACCTACTAAGTGGTAGGAAACTTCTGAAGATTTTTGAATAGTGCAGTGACATGACCAAATTCTGTGCATAGGACCAAGATTACAAATATGAAAGATGGAATGAATAGTGGTGCCATATTTAAGGTGAAGAGAATAATAAGCTTCTTTTGAAATGTATTAAGTTTGAAGTCCTAGTGGAACATTCAAAGTAAAGGTGTTCTGAATTGGCAATTAGAGATGCAGGTCCAGAGGTCAGGCGGAAAAAAAAGCTAAAGCTAGAACTACACATTTGGCAGTCACCTGAGTAGAGGTAATAGTCAGAGGGTTGCGATTTTATGAGGTTGCTGAAGGAAAGAAAAGAGAGATTAACAGAAGAGCCTCCTGGAAACACTCAAGGACGAGGATGAAGGATTGTTAGAGAGGTAGGAAACGAAGCAAAATAGTATGGTATCACAGAGAAGCCAGAGATCAAAGGTGGAGAACAAATCTAGAAGTAGGGATTGGTCAGACAATCCAGAGAGGCCCAGGAGGTTGAGAAGAGGGGGGAAAAAATGGATTTCTTGATTAGAAAGTCATTGCTATCTGAGAAAATAATCAGTAGAATGGTAGAGATGGAAGTCAGATTGTGAAGGGTTGAAAAGAGAATGAATGGTGAGAAAGTAGAGGGAATAGCCTGGTATATTAAAAAGAGCACTGTTAAGCAAGGGTTCCTAACCTTTTTTGTGTTCACCTTTGGCAGTCTGGTGAAGCCTATGGATCCTTTCTCAGAATAATGTCTTGAAATGGCATAGAATAAAATGCACAGGATTATAAATTTATATATATATTATTACAAATAACAGGATTGTTATTTCAGTTATTGAAAATTAATAATAATAGCTGTCATAGCTTTAAGGTTTGCAAAGCACTTTACAAATATGATTTCATTTTACCCTCTTAATAGTCCTCTGAGGTAGGTACTGTTATTATTTTATTTTATTTTTTGCTTTTTGGAGGGCAGTTGGGGTGAAGCGACTTGCCCAAGGTCACACAGCTAGTAAGTGTTAAGTGTCTGAGGCTGGATTTGAACTCAGGTCCTCCTGAATTCAGGGCTGGTGCTCTATTTGCTGTGCCATCTAGCCACCCCAATGGATACTATTATTAAACCCATGGTACAAAGGAGAAAACTGAGGCAGAGGTTGACTGACCCAGGATCACCCAGCTAATAAATGAGGCCAAATTTGAACTCAGGTCTTCCTGACACTAGACCTTACACTCTATCCACTGTGCTAACTAGCTTCCATTCTGAAATAGTTTTCAAAATATAAAAAATGTATAATACATATACCTACATAACACACACACATATACATACACATATATACACTCTTATTTGAAGATCTTTGTGAAATTCAAGAAACCTAAGTTCTAATACAGTAGCCAAATGACCTAGACAAATCACTTCTCTAGACAGATCAATCGCTCCTCTTAACTGGGCCAATTTGTTTGTAAAATGACAGTTTTAATAGATAATCTGTAAGGTCCTTTCCATCTCTAACAATCTAATTCTATAACTCATTGATATTAGAAGAAGAAAAGGTATCACAAGAGTAATTAAATTAATTTTTATGTTAGGAAACATTTAGGACAGTACCCATATGGAGAGTAACACTAAGGGAACAAAAAAGAAACAAAACAGTAGATATGGAGAAAAAGAAAGCTCTGAAGAGAAGATCCAAGCATGGGAGACGAGGAAGGGTTTTGATCTCCCTTTAAGAGATTTTTATACACTGAACAGTTCCATCAACTTTGGGTTTGCTGCCTGTTAAATGATTCCTTCCAGTTGTATATTTTTTTTCTTAGGCAAAGGATTCTTAAAGCTTAGAGTATAAGGAAAAAAGAAGCCTGGAGCAGGAATTAGAAGGCTTGGATTCTAGTCCCAGCTCCCCGGTATAGTCCTTGGGCAAACCATTTAATCTTAGTTGGGAAGCCTCAGTTCCTCTTCTGTAGAACAAGTAGATTAGACCAGAGAGCTTCTTAGCCTAACTGAATTCTGCTATTCAATGACATACTTTTGGTTTCCAAAACGGCACGGTAGGTGGCACTCTTGTTACATAATTAGTGGACCTTGCTGGAAATGTTTCTGGCACAGCCTCAGTGCTGCAGTAGCATCTCAGCTGTTGGCCTATACTATATTTGCTTATTCAAATCTATCTATAGGTGATGCTTATTTTATGAGTCAGATAACAAAAAAAGGTTTACATGCTTGGTTTCTCTGAGAAGAGAGTTAGAAAGCTTTTCTCCTCCCCAGTTTTGTTTTTGTGCTGAAGATATTTACATATATCCATTCTCAAATAGCTTTTCCCCAACTTATGTCAGTAGGAATAGGAGTCAAGTAATTGGGTTACAAGTGTTAATGTGATTTTTTTCGTTGGTGTAAGTTTTCCAGCCAGTGAAGAATGGTGTCTTCTCTGCAGCCTGTAATCATAGAGATTTGCCTGGGGCTCTCTGAATTAATTTTCTAGGAGAGGGGTAGTTACTTTACCTCACCTGGCAATCCTTTTGGGCCTCGGAAGGTGAAGGAAGCTATCAGCTTTGGCAAGATCACTGCAGTATAAATTGTCAGAGGATTGGACTTTCTGTGAGGCAGCTATGCAAATTCCCATGGTAGGTCATTAAAGCAGTTTGTATCCAAGGACAGAAGGTACATGTGTAGCAACCAGCCAAGCCATTTGCATTGCTTGGTGGCCTCAGAGTATACCATCAGGAAGATTTTGACAAGAATGGACTTGGGGTTCCCGTAGGGAGTACCCTGAAATTCTGACTTGCAGTGTCAGAATTTGAACTTGTTCCACTGGGGCTGGCCACTGTTCTTGTTTTGTCCCTTTTTCCCAGAAAAGGGCAAGAAATACAGATTTCCCATATCATAATTTTGCCACTGATTCTCCAGTCAAGACCTCTTTTTCCCAATTAATCATAATCATTCCAGGCATTAGTGCAGTACCTAAGTACTTGTAAGAGTATAACACAGCTTTTAAAACTTTACTTCCTTGTGTCTTGGCGGGTAGTCCCACATGACCAAGCCTAGGGTCTCTATAGCTAGCTTCTAAGGACTTAGTGCTGGCTTCCCTGCCAGGTGATTCAGTCACTTTCTAGCTTTTGTTGCTTCTCTGACTTTTTTTTCTGGTAAATGGAGTAACAATTGAAATGAGGGGAGGTGAGGCTTTGGGTTCAGCTTCTCAGCTTCTTGGCTTAGAATACTGCTGTTGCTTTTAAGGGAATGGGCTTACTTGAAACCCTTTTCTGATTGAATTTTTTATTTCTCTGCATTGAAGGGTCAGATTAATTTGGAACAAAAAAGCACAAATGGGAATGAAACTCTTGAAAGTACCCTTTTATTTCTGAGGTCTTAAGCTCTAGTCTATCCCTTCCAGTATCACCCTGGTTATCTGAAACCTCTAATCTAGAAACTTTAAATTTTGTGGAGGAAAAATATGTATTCTGGGGCACAGAGCCACATTTTAAAAGTGCTGATCTCCTACTCAGTCCCTGCCTGGGCATTTTTGCATATTTGATTTGGGGCCTCTAAACTCAGGAGGTGTGAGCCTATATTGAGATAAAGTGTGAAAACAGGCTGTACTCAGGGTCTCTGCAGAAGATTCAACTCTAGGGTCCTCAGAAAAACACATTCTCAAATAAAAATAGCTTTGACTTTCATGTAAATGTAACTTCAGAAATTCACTGGGTTTCTCCCTGAAGGCCCCAAAATGTCCCCTGTGCATTTACATAAGTTTAGGAGGAGTACAGATCTCTAATGAATTAATACGCCCTTCCTTTGAAAAACTGCAATCCTTGAGTTGGGAAAAAAAAAAAAGAGTAATTAAAAAAACATTTTTGAGGAAATTAAAACCAAGAGATAATCTTACCATCATCAAATTGTCAAAAATAGGAAAATTCAAAGTTGGAGGGACTGTTCGTAACTGGAGGAGCTGTGAATTGTCCAACTCTTCTGGAAAATAATTTGAAATTATGCAAGAAAACTTATTAAATTGTTCATAGCCTTTGATCCAGAGATTCCACTCTTTGGATTTATGCCCCAGGAAAGTTAATAACATTAAGAAAAGATCCATATATGCCAAAATATTCATAGGAGCATTATTTGCTATAATGGAAAGCAGGGCACAAAATGCATTCCCTACAATCAGGAAATGGCTGAACAAATTATGATGCATAAGTAAAATGGAACTGATTGTTCCATAAGAAATTCTGAATAGCAATAATTCAGAGAAACAGAACTTCTGTGAAGTCATAAGGGAAAGAAAGCATATGCACACAATGACTGCAGTAGTGTAACTAAAGCTCAAATACAATGTACAGTACTGATACCAAGCAGTTAAAGTTAAAACATAGGGGCAGCTAGATGGTCCAGTGAATAGAGCACCTGCCCTGGAGTCAGGAGGACCTGAGTTCAAATTCAGCCTGGGACACTTAACACTTATTAGCTATGTGACCTTGGGCAAGTCACTTAATCCCAGTTGCCCCCTCTTGCCCTCTCCAAAAAGACAAAAAAAAAAGTTAAAGCACATATCGTTTTGTTAGCAGTAATTAAATTAGGTAAACTAAAAAATTGGAAAGTGATATATCTATCAATTGCAGTTATTCTATTATTATCTATGATTCAACTGTTTTCCTGAATGTACGGAGGGTGGAAAGAAAGAATTTTCTTTGGGTATTTGTAAGTATCTAGTGTACTAAAATCAAGTTTCAGTTTTGATTTTCTATAATGTGTCCAGACTCATTATTTCATGAGCCCAGGAAATTATTTATAGTAGAGAACAAGTCAACTTTGTAGTCAGGAAGACCTGAGTTCAAGTTCTCCCTGTATTCTTTACTCTCCATAGATGTCTCTTAACCTCTCAGTGCCCCAGGCAAACCTGTAAGAATATAAATTACATATTGCTATTCTCCATTGTCAGAAGGCATTTCTACACCAGGAACTCCCCAGTTTAAAAAATTTAAGTCACAATTCAATAAAGTAAAAACTTTTTTTTTCTTGCAAAGGGAAATTGAGTTATCCATTTTGAATATCCATGCTTTTTTCATAATTTTCAGTCTGTCAGAGGCTTTCCTTGTCTACTCTCTCAAAATTTAAATGTGCCTCTTTCCTCAAAGTTCCGGTTTATCATTTTTGCTAGTTTAGTGGACATAAAAGTAATATCTTACATTTGACCTGTTTTACATTTTCTATGATTATTAAAGATTTTAGGAGCCTTATAGTAGTTACTGATGATTTGCATTTATTTCCCCAAAACCTTTTAAAAATGTTTATTTTTACAAATATTTAACATCTCACTTTCCTACTGCCCTCATTGAACAATGAAATGAAAGGAATAGAAAGAAAGACAAATCCTTACAACAATTCCAGCAAAACAAATTCCCACTTTGGCCATGTCCACACTATCTCATTCTACATTTTAAGCCCTTTACTTCTCTGAGAGGAGGTTGCTCGAGGAATGTTTCATCTTCAGGCTTGTGGTCTATCATTGCATTCCTCAAAATTCTGACTTTTTTCAAAATTTTTTTCTTTATAATTTTGTCATTGTATAATTGTTCTCCTAGTTCTGCTCACATCAGTTCATAATGACCTTAATTTTCCCCAAAACTGCCCATTTCATAATTTCTTGTGGAATAAAAATATTCCATTATGTACATTTTATACCATGATTTGTTTAGCCATTCCCAAATAGGTGGATGTTCCCTTGGTTTCTAGTTTGAGGCTACTTCAAAAAGAGTTGTTGTAAAATTTTTTAATACATGAAAGTCCTTTTCCTCTTTCTTTGATCCTTTTGGATTGTAGGGCTAGTGGAAGTATTGTTGCGTCAAATGGCATATACCTAGTTTAGTAACTTTCGAGGCATCGTTGCAAATTGCGTTCTAGAATGGCTAGACCACTACCTGGGCTTTAGTGTGCCAGTTTTCACACAGTCTCTAACATTTCTTATTTCCTCTTGCCATCTTTGCCAATCTGAGTGTGATGTGGGGCCCCAGAGTTCCTTTAATCTGCATTTCTTTAATTATTAGTGACTTAGAACATTTTTTCATATGGTCATTGATTGCTTAGACTTCTCCCTCTAAAAATTACCTATTCATATCCTTTGACCAGTTGTTTATTGGGGGTATGACTCTTAGTCTTTTACATTTGAGTTCATTCCTTAAATATTTTAAATATGAGATCTTTATTAGAGAAACTTGGTACAAAGATTTCTTTCCTAGTCACCTGTTTCCCTTCTAATTTTAATGGCATTAGTTTTTTTGAGCAAAAACTTTAAAATTTTCTATGATCAAAATTACCCATTTTATCTTTTGTGATCCTGTCTATTACTTATGGGTCATGAACTCTTCCTCTATCCTTAGAAATGAAAGGTAGTTGGGTTTTTTTTTCTACTCTAATTTCCTCGTATCATCAGATGACAGAAGAGTCATGAGATGTTGATCTATACCTAATTTCTGTTAAACTGTTTTCCATTTTTTTTTTTAGCAGTTTTTACCAAATAGTGAATCCTCAAGGCCTTTTCTAATAGAGCTTGACCTTTCTGAATTTCTGAACCTGGAAATAAGGATTGTTTGTGCTGTGGAGTATCAAAGCATTCTTGGAAATTCAGGAAGGTCGTGCTCAATTCTTATTAAAAAGCCAGCATCAACAACAAAAGCCTGTTTCCTGGAGCAGGCAGCATGCTATACTAAAAAGAACATTGGATTGGAAATAAGGAGAAACCTAAATTCCCTTAAGTTTTTGTATTTAAGACCCTCTGTAAACGAATTTCCACCAACCTTTCCAGCCTTATTAATAACAGTCCCCTTCATGAATTCTATGTTGGTATTCCATTGCCTATCTCCTGTAAAGCCATAACTGGGATTGGGGACTGGTCCTTTGTTTCTGAGAAATTTAAAGGGCATTGATAGTACTTCAGTTGCTTTAGCAATATAGAAACAATGGACTTTAGCACCTATTTGTAATGAATAATTAGTTAAAATAGCTACCAAATAGCATTTTTCACTCTCCCTCAAAGACTCTTTCCTTGTTCTCTTGAGCCCTACTTCTTCATATAAACCTGAGTTTCTGGGGTGCAGAGGTGGATGTTGCTCCCCAACAAGTTGATTTTAAAGTATTTCCTGATGCTTATTCTAGCAGCAAATATTTTTAGTCAGTGTTCTAGAATTTTGTGCATCTTCTCTCATCTCCTCTGTCGACATCCCGGGTTAGCAGTCCAGCTGATCTGTGTTGCCTGGGTCATTGTGAGCTCAGAATCTTTCCCCTTCTACAAATTGCTATCAACAGACATTTTCACTCTGCAGCTTCTAACTCAAAAAATCTGTCATTCCTCTCCCCCAGCAATCTTCTCATGGCCTACTTTGGATGGCTACTAAAGTTCCTTTTAACATTCTGTGAAAACTTTTCTTCTTTTTAAGTATCTCCCTATCTCATTATACCTCCTTTCACATATTAATTTTATTCTGATTCTCTGTTCAAATGTTTGGGGAGTACCATTTATGTCAAAGACTTAATTTGAGGACTGGCTTGGGAATCAGATTACCCAGATTCCAGTCCTAGCTCTACCTAACTTTGGGAAAATTTACTCTTAACGGTTCTTATACACTGGTTGTCTTCACATGTAGCATGTCCATTTATAAAGGACACATGTCGCTTTATGTGCCTCTGGATCTATGAGCAGAGAGGACCTGGGGTGATGTTAGATTTGCTGATAAGATATGTTAGAATGACTATAGTAGTTCATTCCCAGTGCCCCATTAGTCAGTTAAATCAAACTAACTTTGAACCTAAGTAACTATATCATGGTTTTAAGTAATTGTAACAGGACTGCTGTAGTTTGCTGAGTAAGCATGCTATATAACAGTGTACATCAGAAGAAACATCCGGAACCTTTTATCTTGTTCCAATAGATATTTCTCTGCTACAGTTAATTGTCTTTGCCCTGTATCACATATATCCTGTTTATGTAGATGTCTCATAAGCTCCAGTTAATTGTCTCTACCATACATCATTTATATCTTTTTAAAGCAGATGTTTCTTAACTGAGTTTGTTTTTCTGTACTCCTCTGTGTTCCTGTATCTCATTAGGGTAGACAATCTGAAGAGAGAAAGTATTTACTTTGATTTTGTTGCTTTTCTATATGAAAGAAGCCTTAAAGTAAAATCTAGTTGAGATTGTCCACAGATGCTCTGAGTGCATCTTCTTAGTTAATTAAAAAAAAAACTGGTTTACTTTAGCAACTGTTTTGTTGGGATTTTTCCTTTTGATTTCCACAACACCTTTCCCCCCATTTACCATTATGGTGCACAGTGGAACTTCTGGGTTACAGTCTTTACTATTCATTATCTGGGTGATTTTAGACAAGATGTCCTTATCCTTATCACCTAAAATGAGATGGTTGAACTAGATGACCTCCCAAGTCCTTTCTTTATAATCCTGTGATCCCAGCATCTGTGAAAGATGTGATCCCTTAGGCTAATGGGAGGAATTCATAGAAGGTTTGTCTTTGAGAGTATCCTCAGTCATAGTCTAGAGCAGTGGTGAGGAAACAGTGGAGGCTACATGTGGCCCTCTAGGTTCTCAAGGGGCAGCCCTTTGACTGAATCCAAATTTAACAGAAGAATTTCACAGATTCAGTCAAAGGGCTGCCCCTTGAGGACCTAGAGGGCCACATGTGACCTCAAGGCTATCCCCGGTGTATACCTTCTATTCTCTCTAATTTATACTTGCTGGGCTGCATCCCCCTGCCCATTCCAGAGAAATCAGAGACCTGTTTACTGCTATCATTAGTGATCTAAATTCTTTCTAATTAGAGGTTTTACTTTCACTGTCCTTTTGCTGACCCTCCTGCATTCATCACCCATATTTTAAATATTTAGCCTGTTTCAACCTGAGCTCTTCAGCCCTGAAATCTAAGAAATGAGTAACTTATGTTGAAGCTAGGGTCCCTTGGAAGAAAGGTCCATTCTTTCCAAGTCAGAGATAGAATCATGTTTGCATTGGAAGGGACACTAGAAGTCATGTGAGTATAACATTCTCATTTAATAGATGAAGAATTGAGGCCCAGAGCGGGGAGGGAGTGCCCCACGTTCTCACACTGATCGAAGGCAAGGCGAAGAAGCAGGACTTACAAAGATTGATTTTCATGGAGCTTTGCTCTTTCCTCACAACCACATATGAGACACTTAATGTGAGTATTTATCGCTATTTTGGAAATGAAGAAAAGCAAGGCTCAGAGACCTGCCCATAGTCAATGCAGCTAGTAAATAGATGAGCCATGGTTCAAATTCCAGTTTCCTGATTCTACCTCTTTCCACTACACCACTAGAACTGAGTCTCTCCTAATTCCCAGATTTGGGCTAATTTCACTTTTCTGTGTAGTTCCCCTCGTAAACGAAATGGAATAATATTGTATGTCTGCTTTTTCATCAGGATTCAAGGTTGCTGGCTGGGAGAAGCTGTAACTTTAGATGGGTGCACAATACTCTGTAAAGTATCTCACCAATTCACAGTCCCTAATCTGCCTCCTCAAAGGGCTGTTCAGCTAAGATTCTCAAGTCACTTGATGAATGAGTATCAGCTATTAGATATTATGATAAGAAAAGCTGAGATGAGGAATTAATTCTGGGGGACAACCAAGAGCAGAATTTTCCTGATGTCTAGTCTCATCATTTGTCTATATCCCCATATATTTGCCCTGTCCTCAAGTTACTTTGTGTCTCCCCTTTTTATATTTTGTATTTACTTATGGGTGTATATGCTGTTACTTTAGTGGAATGTAAGCTTTTGGGATTATTTTGATTTTTGTTTTTGTGTCTCTAGTGGTGAACGTAGTACCTGACCTGTACAGTAAGCATTTAATATTTATTGAATTGAATCCTGTACTGCATATTAAGAATTTTTTTCCAAGTTAAAAATGTTTACATTAGACCAAAATATAATTTGTATTTTTTTTTGCCAGTTACATGTTATAAAAATTTTTAACACTCATGTAAAAAATTTTAATTTCCAAATTCTCTCCCTCCTCCTTCCCCCTCCATAAGAAAGCAAGCAATTTGGGGCTGCTAGGTGGCACAGCAAATAGAGCACTGCCCCTGGAGTCAGGAGGACCTCAATTCAGACACTTAACACTTAGTAGCCATGTGACCTTGGGCAAGTCACTTAACCCCAATTGCCCTGCCTTCTCCCCTTCACAAAGGAAAAAAAAAAAGCAAGCAGTTTGATATAGATTATACATGTATGGTCTGTATATTAGGTATTTACCAAGTGATGTTGGCAGTGAATGCAGAGCACCCCTCTCCCCAAGTTTTGCTGCTTTTTCTGTGCCTTCCGCATACACTTCTTTTTCCATTAAATTTCTAGGTGGACCATGTCTCTGAGAGCATGTGGCTTCATCATTTTCCGAAGACCTCACGTCCCCAAAGTGGACAACAAAGCCATTGAGTTTCTCTTGCTGCAGACATCGTATGGAACAAATCACTGGACTCCCCCTAAAGGTGCATTGTGGGGCGGGTCAGTAAGGATTATCTGCCGTTATCTCTTCTACATCCCAACTTTCCCCATCATAGTTTCAGTATTTTGTGGGTCAGTGTAAGAAATTAAATAGGAATTTGGGGGAGTTTTGTGAAAACCACAGATAACACACAAGGTCCAGTAGATACAGAAAAAAATTTAGAAACTCAGAAATGCATAAAATATACATATAGTATTGTATAATATCAACAGATTTTATCTTTTAATACCATAATAATTCAGACTTCTTTTCTGGTATGAAGGGCCAGAAAATTTTACGTGGATTTTCCAGATAGTGCCCCTAACTCCCACAATGCAGAAGGGATAACTGCAGTTCCTTGGGAAACTTGACACATCAAGACCCTGTGACTCCTCTCTCAGCCTCTGAAAAGAGCAGAGGGTGAAGACAGAGGGGAGTTAGGTTTGCCTTCAGTACTTTTCAGATGGGCAGACAAATCAGAAGATGCCAAGGAAACTTGACATATCAAGACCCTGTGACTCCTCTCTCAGCCTCTGAAAAGAGCAGAGGGTGAAGACAGAGGGGAGTTAGGTTTGCCTTCAGTACTTTTCAGATGGGCAGACAAATCAGAAGATGCCAAGGAAATTTTCTAGAACTTTACTGCCAGCCAGTGGCAGAGATGAAAACAGAACCCAGCCATTATGCCCTCTGGGCCGGGACCTGCTGTGTTTCACATGTTTTGCGTGGCCCTCAGCAGACTGTTTTGTGTGGTTGTTGATTAGTGTGGCAGAGTGGGGGCAAAGCACTGGATGTGGGTTGGGGGTGGGTTAGGCTCAGGAGAGCTTTGTTCTTGTCTTAGACCCAGTATTTTCTGGCTGTGTGAACTTAGGCAAAAATGTTTCATTTCTCTGGGCCTCAGTTTCCTCATCTGATTAATGAAGGGATTGGACTAGGTCATCTCCAAGGTCCTTTCCAGCAATAACATTCTAGGGTTCTGTAAAAATTTTGATAATGTTCTCTTAACTTTGCCAGTTGAACTTCTTAGCAGACTATGCAAAAACACAGACACTGTGGCTTCTGTCCAGGGAGCTCTGAGCTAATTTATGTTAAGAGCAGAGTACAGAGATAAAGTATGATGGATTTGAAGGTAATTAGGCTCTCCGTCATATTTATTTAGAGCCTCTTGTTGGAAGCACTGATAGTAATGAGGGAATGTCAGGGGAGACTATTTGGGAACTTCCTATTTTCATATGAATATAAGTTATTTAACATTAAGCAAAAAATGCACAATTGAAAAACCAGTGAAGGACCTGGAGAAGAGAAAATGGAACATCCACCTTCCTTCGCAGGGGAGAGGCAGGGATACAAGGACAGAATATCGTATTCTTTCTCAGATGGTGGGGAATGCTTTTACTTAATTGTTCTTCTTTGTCACAAACAAGGTTCCATCTGAAGGAACGATTGAAGTAAATGCGATATAAAGACAACAGCATCCGTAACAAATTTTTTTTAATTTTGAGCAGAAACATCTGACCAAATCATACCAGCCCTAGGATTGAGTATTAACTGGCGAGTTGGTTCTGCTGCAGTTGGGCTTACTGATTCAGAAGGCTGAAAACTGGGTGTTCTATCAATATAAATTCCCATCATAACTGGTGTTTAGCCAGCCTGTTGCATTGTACAAAGCATCTTCCATTATATTATCTCATTTTGTCCTCTGAGACCCCTCCTTTACAGAGATGCCTGGCATATATAGTCAGGCCCCTACTTAAAGAGATGAATGGAGTGACTTACCTGTTACCCCCTAGATAGGAAGTAATGGAGCAGAGACTAGAAACCAGGTCAATTTGGTGATCTTTCCATTGGAATACATAGTGGGGGGTCAACCTAGCTCCTACGAAAGAGTGACCATTGCTCCTGAAAGCTTCATAAAAGAAAGGAGCGGTCAGGAGATATTTGAAAGAAGAATGGGTCTATTCTAGGACCATAGATTTAGAGGCGAAAGAAAACTTAAAGCAGCGGTTCTCATCCTGTGCGTTGCGACCTTTGGGGCTCAGATGACTCTTTCACAGGGGTCACAAGGGTTGCCTAAGACCATTGGAAAACACATATTTCCGTTGGTCTTAGGAACCAAGACACTGCTCCTCTGTTTCCAGGAGGGTCCACCCACATGCAGATGCACCCACATACGAGTATTAAAGGGTTGCGGCATTAGGTTGAGAACCACTGCCCTAGAGTCTTGTAGACTGAATTCCCCATTTTGCAGATGAGAGAATGGGCCAACTGAAGGTAAAATTAGTTATCCCAAGTTGCCTAGGTAGTATCAGAATCTAGATTTGAACCCAGGTCCTGTGAAACCAAAGCCTGTGCTCTTCATGATACTGTGCCACCCTATAGATTAGTGGTTCTCAACCTTCCTAATGCCACCACCCTTTAATACTCATATGTGGGTGTATCTGCCCACAAATGTTTTCCGATGTTCTTAGGTGACTCCCAAAGGGGTCGTGACCCACAGGTTGAGAACCACTGCTATAGATGGATGGAGAAATCAAAAGGAGAAACAGGATATTTTAAAAGTAGTCCAGGTATAAGGTGATAATAGAGTGGGGAAATGCCAAAAGAGTGGGTCCCCCTCCTCCCCTTTCCCCCTCAGCTGAAGTGCCCCCTTTTTTGCCATGCCTTTCCTGAGTCCTCCACTTGGGAGCATACTCTCATCACTCTGCACTTAGGTTGAATACAATCATTCTATCTCCTATTTTACTTCTCTGTGAGTATGTTGTATCTCTTCCTCTCCCCTTTCCACCACCTTAGGTAGAATATCCCTGCCTTAAAGTTGGGGGACATTCTCACTTTATATCCCTGGCACATGGCGGCCTCTTAATAATGCTTGCCAATTGATTAATCACAGTTCTGTCACTTACTAATTGTGTAACCTAGGGCAAGTCATTTAATCTTTTGGTTTCTTCTATAAAATGAAGGGTTTGCCAGAGAAATCAGAGACAGAAACAGAGGAGCAATGTAATCACATATTCATAGCATCACTCTTATAGTAGCAAAGAACTGGAAACAAAGTTAGTACCCATCACTTGAAGAATGACTAAAAATATGGCTGTATGACTATAATGGAATGATATCGTGCAGCAGGAGGATGAATGTGAAGAATTTAGAAAAACGTGGGAAGATTTGTATGAACTGACACAGAGCACGTTAGATGGCAACAGGAGAGCAGTATATACAGTGACCACTGCAATGTGAATGAAAAGAAAAAGCAAGTGACCTCTGTGTAATGGAAAAACCAGTGAAAGTCATGGAGTACAGATAATGAAACATATCCCTTCCTTTATGAACGATATGTGGAGCACTGTTAGGACATGGGCACAGTGCACATTTGTGAGATAAGGTTTCCCTGTTGGGGGGTTTTGCTTGTTTTTCTTTGTTACAAGGGAAGATTCATGGGAAGTGGAGGAGGAAGGTGTAAAATGACTTATATAAAGACAAAAGGCATTAATCATACGTTAAAAAAAATAAGATAAAAGTGTTGGAATTCATGACCCCTGAAATCCCTTCTGGTTTTAAATCTTTGATTTGGACAGGAAGGTTTAAAGGAAAGAGCCCCGAACTAGGGATAAGCAAACCTGGGTTCTAGACCTGCTTCTGTCACTAATTCATAACCTTGGTCCATTGCTTTCAACTCCCTGGACTCCTCTTGTTGAAAATGGAAGTGTTGGACTATGTGATCTTCAAGGGCCTTTACAGCTAGAAGAGTCAGTGATTCTGTGAAAGGTGAGATGTGATGCAGATGTCTGGGACCTAAAGACCAGCTTGGAAAGGCACAAAGGCCCTGGATACACAGCGGAAAGACATTGATGCAGGAGGACTAGAGGCAGTAAGAAAGGGGGAGCGCTTGTAAATCAAGCAAAAACAAAACCAAAAAACTAGTTTGAAGAAGAAAGAGGAATAAGATCAGTGAACAAATAAATTTGATTTAAGTAACAACCTCTAGAATACTTTGGAGGGGAACGAGCTATGAAAAAAGAGGTGGAAGGAAGTTACCCAAAGCCAGAATATCACAAAACCCAACTTACTGAGGCCATAGATATAAACGAGAATGGTCATAACTGCCTTGGGACCTCTTAAATAACACTATAGAGGGGCATTTCTATAAATGTCACAAAATGACCTACGGTCAAACTGATGAGAAGCTTAGTACTTAACTCATTCAGAACATGTTAACTAGTAATCACATCAGCCAGGAGACCAAGGGTCCCTAACACTGGGTTATCTAAAAAGAAAGGAAGTGCCTCATGGGTTAAACAGTCTGGTGCTGAGGGAAGACCTCTGGATCTGCAGCCAAAAGACCGAGGCTTGAGCACCAAGCCCTGGTGCCTGTTAGCTGTGTGACTGAGCAAG
The DNA here is from genome assembly GCA_028646575.1 of Pseudocheirus occidentalis. Lineage (NCBI taxonomy): Eukaryota > Metazoa > Chordata > Mammalia > Diprotodontia > Pseudocheiridae > Pseudocheirus > Pseudocheirus occidentalis. Next base: position 125,062,798 of record CM053599.1, read on the forward strand.
TCACTGAAGGCAGGTTTCTTTTATCTACAAAATGAGGGTGATAGTGATTACATGACGTGTCTCACAGGGATATTGGGAGGACCAGATGAGATGGTGCATGCAAAGTGCTTTTATAACCATAAAATGCAGTGTAAATGTAAGCCATTATCACTGGGCCCTACTGGGAAGGCTTATCACTGGATGACTTGGTTCGAAGGATGGGTGCAGGACCTGCATCTGTGATTTTATTGATAAGATGAGGAAACACCCCTTACCAATGCAGGTCTGCACCTTTTCTGCAACACTAATCCTACAGAGTTAGCTGTAGCAGTAGTGTCAAACTTCCATAGAAATGAGGACCGCTAATCCATACATAAGGATCCATGGGTGTTGATTTAGTTGGTTTTTTTTTTATTTAAACCTGACTTTATTTGCGTAAAAGGTGTTTTATGAATATGTAGTTCTTGGGTTTCTCTTGACAGGCATACTCCCAGGTATTTTATACTGTCTACAGTTATTTTTTTAAATTTGTTTTGAACTTAAATACATAAAGATAAAAAAAAGAACATTTCCATGTACATAGCACAACATAAAAAGAGAATCCAGTATAAAACCATGGATTTATGTTTCACACTTTACTTTTTTTTTTTTGCTTTTTTTTTTTTTTTGGAGGGCAGTTGGGGTTAAGTGACTTGCCCAAGGTCACACGGCTAGTTTTTGTGTTAAGTGTCTGAGGCCGGATTTGAACTCAGGTACTCCTGACTCCAGGGCCGGTGCTCTACTCACTGCGCCACCTAGCCGCCCCACTTTACTTTTTTTTTAAGTGACTTAGTTTTAAAATGTATTGTTATTTTGTTACATTTTTAAAATTTTATTTACTATTTCCTAATTACATTTTAGGGCAACTAGTTGGCACAGTGGCTAGAGCACCAGTCCTGGAGTTAAGAAGACCCAGGTTCAAACTCAACCTCAGACACTTCCTAGCAGTGTAACTCTGGGCGAGTCACTTAACCTTGTTTGCTTCAGTTTTCTCATTTGTAAAATGAACTGGAGAAAGCGGCAAAGCACTCCAGTATCTTTGCCAAGAGAACCCCAAATGGGGTCGTTCAACTGAAATGATTAAACTGAAATGACTGAACACTTAAATTTCAGTCTAGTTCAGATTTCACTAGGACGTACTGAGGGGCTGTGTGTTTGACACCTCTGACCTAGAGCTCTGAGAGCTTAAGTACTTTTCTAAGATTAAACAGCTAAGATGTGTCTGAGATGGAGCCTGAACCCAGGTCTTCCTAGTTCTGAGTACATGGTTCTTCAAAGAGAATTTGCTAGACCCAGCAGATCCAGGGGTGCTCTTTAGATGATGAATTCTTAGGTGAACTTCTCCACAAGGTGATCAGAAGAGAGTCCAGAGAACTAGGAAGCTAGATGTGCCCTATCAGATCTTCACCATCAGAAGACTGTGGAGTCAGCCAAAAGCTTGTGTCCATGCACAGTCTCCAGAAGTCCTGAAAAGCTTCTCTGGGCTATTGGACTTCCCATGATTGCTGACTGTGTATGAGTGAGTTGGGTGGCATGGTATAGAAATGGTAGTGGGAGACGTCATTATTTCACTCTTCCAAGGACTCTTTATTGGAGTCATTTTAAAAAAAACATCCCTTCTCCCAGTTGAGACATGAGTGAGTCAGGTTGGGAGGGGGGAATGATGTGAGGAAGCTTGGTCTGTGAAAGGCCCTTCATCTCCAAAAGTCCATTGTCATTGGCAGCCTCACTTGCTTCTTTGCTTGCTAGTGGTTTTTCTTAGGCCCAGCTGAGCTTGGCTGCAGTCTGTTCCCACAAGAACTTTCCCTGTGAAAACTAAATGGAGATTTTCCCAGGAGTAAAAGTAAGTTAGAAAATGCTTTGGGTACCTGCTTGAGAGCTGTCATCATTGTGGGCAAAGCCCTCGATGTTTGGGGCTTATCCCTTGGCCTCGGGACTACTGGTGTCTGTTGCCAGTACCCACAGCACTTCCCCACAGACCAAAGGTAAATTACTTCACTCTTCAGGGGCTTAGTTCCCTCTCTGCCAAGTAGAGACTGAAGATTGTTTGAAAAACACATCTAGCTCTCCAGAGGTAAAGTGATTCTTGTTTGTTGGGGACTTAAAGCAACATTGTTTCTGAAAAACGTTTTGGTTCAGTTTGATTCAACAGACTTTTCTTGGATGGCTGTAACATTCTAAGGCCATCTGCTAAGCTGTGCGGAGGGAATACAGAGATGGGGAAATCACAGTGCTTGCCCTCAAAGAGTTTGCAGAGTAGTTTTGAGATAGTGGGACACAACTGTAATACAGGCAGGATGTGATCAGTGCCGTGACAGAGGCACAGAGTTTGCAGTGGTTCAGAAGAGGTAACAGTCATGGAGTTGTCCTAAAGGACTATGGGAAATGTTTCTGTGCCTGTTGCTGGCAGACCTTGCCTGACCTTCATCTTTGACTCGATGTGGGAGTAAGTCTTAGATTTGTTTTAGCCAAGAAATACCCCATCCCTATTCATTTTTTTTCTTTCTTTTTTCTTTTTTTT
>CM053599.1:125065836-125128690 GCA_028646575.1 Pseudocheirus occidentalis
GTAGTCTCACCATTTTACAGATGAGGAACTGAGGCAAATAGGGGTTAGGTGATTTGCCCAGGATCACATGGGTATTAAATGTCACTCTGCATCATTTGGGATTATACCCATGTGATCCTGGGCAAATCACCTAACCCCTATTTGCCTCAGTTCCTCATCTGTAAAATGGTGAGACTACTCTACTACTCTAGTGTCTTTACCAAGAAAATCCCAGGAACAAAAGTCCATGGTGTCACATAGAGTTGGATATGACTAACCAACAACACCATATCTTAGCCTGAGAGCACTCTGCCTAGCTTTTGTTAGCTGTGATTTTTGTTTATGGTTCTGATGAAAGAGCTGCCTGCCTGACTTTATCAGGGAGAGGTGCCATACCCTAGCAAACTGAAGATAAGATGGCTTAGATGATCCTAAAGAAATAAACCCAGAAAATAATGGCAGGAAGGAAAGCTCAACAGATCAACAGAGCAAAAGAACCACTAGGGACTACACAAAACCAGCAGAGACCAGGAAAATAAGAACAATATATGGAGCCATCACTGACACTATTGTAATCCAGTTGGATAAGAGAGGAGCACGCCAAGCAAGTGTTCTATCACATATTTGGTAACTGTGCCATCATTGTGAATTAAATGTGTCTTTTGACTGACTAGAGAAAAATAAACACATTGGTGGGCATATTAGTTTGGGTACATAAGTAGAGTACCTTGAATCTAGGGGTGCTGTTTGGGTGTGGGTCACATTTTAGAGGGGTGTGCTCCAGATGTGAAATAATATATAGAGGTGAAATGATCTGTCCAAGGTACTGCACTGAAGAAATAGAAATTTAAACCCAAGTGACTGCAAATCTAGTTTTCTTTTAATAGCACCCTGTTCTTGAATCAAGGCCACATAATAGTTCTTCCATTTCCTTACTTAGATATCACTCCAGGCTTCATTCATTCTCCTCATGCATTCATATTCACCATTCTTTGCTGAACAATAATCTTCTATCAAACTTCTTTAATCACAGGGCATCTATTTTGGTTTTTTGTTTCATTTTTTTACATAATGCTGTTATAACTATTTTTGCACATGTGATATATTATTGTCAACCTCCTTAAAAATATAAACCCAATAATGGAATCTCTGGGTCAAAGATATGGAAATTTTAGAATTTTTGTTGCTGTTGCATAATTTCAAATTGTCTTCAAGAAGGGTTACCCAAATTCATAGTTCCAGCAGCAGCAAATTAGTATGCTTATTTTCCTGAGGGAAGGCCATAGCCACTTCAACAGCATATTTTTCTAATTTTCTCACCTTTGCTAATATTATGAATGTGAGATATGCTTCCTCAGGGTTGTTTTAATTTTCATTTCCCTGATTATTAGTGATGTTAGCTGACTGTTGAAAATTTGTATTTCTTTAGAAAATTATTCATATCTTTTGACCATGCAACTATTAAAGGAATGGTTATAAGTCTTATGGATAACTGTCAGTTTTGTATAGATTTCTAGTGTCAGACTTCATCAGAGATATTTAATGCAAAAAAATTTTTTTGGAATCCATATATTCTCTGCTAATTCCAACTATACTGATTCTATTTGTTTGGAAGCTTTATAACTTTATATAACTGAAATTCTTTACTTTGTTTTTTAAATCTCTGTGCCATACTTGGTTATTAATCCCTTTCCTATCTATAGTTGTGAAAGAGACGGCTTCTTGCCCTCTTCTAATTATTCACATGATAAAAAGCTTTTTAATATTTTGATCATTTATTCATTTGGAATCTATTGTGTTATGTGATCTAAGATTATTATCTATCAAGCTGCTTTATAATTTTCCAAGCAGTTCATATTAAATAAATAATAGTTTGTGTTCTTGCCATTATAAAATACTAGATTAGTGTAAGTATCTGCTTCAACAGAAGATATTTCACTGATCGTCTTTTCCATTTTGCAGTATAATTTGGCATCTAGTAATGCCAGAGCCACTTTGTTCCTAATTTTTTAAAACATTTCTCTTGATTTTTTTTTTGGCTTATTGGAGGGGAGAAGGTAGGGCAGTTGGGGTTATGTGATTTGCCCAAGGTCACACAGCTAATTTTTGTGTTAAGTGACTGAGGCCAGATTTGAACTCAGGACTTTCTGATCCCAGGGCCAGTACTCTATTCACTATGCCACCTAGCCTTCCTAGTGTTTTATTATTTTGAATAGAATTTCTCTTCCTCTTGGCTTTTTGTTAGCAAAAGAGATTGCTTGTTTTTTTGCAGATTTATTTTGCATCTTCTAATTTATTGAAGATTCTGTGTCCCATTTTATGTTGATCTTGTAGAGTTTTGGGTTTTTTAGTAATTCCCCATCTGCCAATAGAACTAATTTTGCCCTTTTTTTGCCTATACTTATTCCCTTTAATTTCTTTTTTTTTTCATCACTACAGGTAGCCTTTCCAGTACTATGTTACATAGTACTAGATAGGGATCACATTGGAAACACTTCCAGTATTTTTCCATTGCACATATGCCACCAAGAAGGAGAATCTTATGCAAAATGTACTTTGAACTGTGGCTTACAAAAGAAAATAAGGTTAGTCTGTTTGCCATCCCTACTTCCTCTTCTGGTTGTTTACTAACCATCTTTTTAATAAGACATTCTAGAATTCATCAGGATTTGAAATCAAGATCTTTGGTCTATGGTCTGCAGATTCTATTCTATTCTTTTGGAGGTGTGGGGTGGGAATCAAAACATTTGTAATCATTCTCCCTGATCTTTCGGATATCACCAACAGTGTCTCAGTAATCCCATCCACAAGTTCTTGCAGAATTTGAAAAAATAGTTCATCTGGGCTAAGTGACTAGAACCCATCAAAGGCATCACAGGGCCATCTTACTATGTCCTTTTTGTTGGGCAGTCATCTTTTCATGATTTTTCTCATTTAAAAGTTGTTCTTGGGCGGAGCCAAGATGGTGGCGTAGAAACAGCAAAGTTTTGCAGCTTCCACACAGCCACCTTCAATACCCATAAAATACGAGTCTAAACAAATTTTGGGGCTCTAAAACTCTCAAAAATACAGAAAACACATCTCTTGCTGAAGGCAGCTCAGCAGGTGGGGCTCATTGCGATAGGCTGAAAGCTGAGGTCGGCCTAGCCCCAAACCGGGGCCAGGCCCCAGGGTGGTTGGGCGGAGCCCCAGCTTGAGTCTACAGGGCACTGGAGGCACAGTTTCCACATTTATCAGGCCAGAAGAAATAAGGCTAAGAGAAAGGTCAGTGGAGTTTGCTAAATTTGGGGGAGAGCGGATCTGGCCAAACTGCTCCCAGGACAAGGAAGCAGCAGGAGGCGGCTGTGGCAGCAGGAATGACTGAAAGCAGCAACTGCCTCCACTGGGCTGCTTCAGAGCTCCCGGCCTGCAGACAGCAGGGGGGGCTGAGGCAATCAATCAGGGCCAAGGGCTCTTGCATTGAGTGGCCTAAATCTGGATTGTGGTCTTGAGTGGTAGTCTTGGGGTGCCCTTTCAGTGAGCCAAAGCTGGGAGTGGCTGCAGCACCCCCAATAGCTCTGGCAGCTGTGAAAACCCCAGCAATTTGGGACAGAATTCCCCCCCTCCCCCACCCAGAAGCAGAGTTCCACACAGCTAAAAAATCAAGCAATTAATTGACTGGCCAACATGAGGAAAAGGAAGCAAAGTAAGAACAGCAATAAAACTCTAGAATCCTTTTTCAGGGACAAAAAGGATCAAAGCATGGAGCAGGAGGAAGACAACACAGTCAGAACTCCCACACCAAATGCTTCCAAGAAATATGAAGATTGCCTACAAGCCATAAATAGACTTAAAAAGGATTTTGAAAACCAAATAAGAGAAGTGGAGGAAAAATTCAAAAGAGAAATGAGAAGGATGAGAGAAAATCATGAAAAGAGAGTCAACAACCTGACCGAAGAAAACAATACCTTAAAGAACAAAATAACTTAAATGGCAAAAGAAACCCAAAAAGCCAATAAGGAGAAGAATGCCTTAAAAAGTCAAATTTTCCAGGTGGAAAAAGAGTCTCAAAAGCATTCTGAAGAGAATAATTCCTTCAGAATTAGAGTGGAGCAAGTGGAAGCTAATGACTTTATGAGAAACCAAGATACTATTAAACAGTTACAAAAAAAATGAAGAATCTCATACAAAAAAAAAAATCTCTATTGAGTTTGTTTAGTATAGTATCCAGGGCATAGAATTTGGAGTCAGAAAGATCTTCATTTAAATTTTTCCTTTGATACTTTCTTGCTCTGTTACTTTGGTGTCACCTTTCTGGGCCTCACTTTTATCATCTGAAAAACTGTATAATGAATGGGTTGGACTAGATAGACCCCACTAATTGGCAGGTAGGAACTCTTGGACCTAGGGGCAGAAGGATCTGATCTCAAATGTAACTTTAGACATTTATGAGCTGTGTGACTCTAGAAAAATCACTTAATCTCTTCCTCACTCAGCTTCCTCATCTGCAAAATGGGGACAATAAAGTATGTACTTCTCAGTGCTGCTGTGAAGATAAAACAAGATAATATTGGATAAGAGCTTTATAGACCTTAATGCACTATCTAAATGCTACTTAAGACTGTTATGGAAGGCCCATTATAGCTCTTATCATTCTAACTTCTTAGGACTTAGTAGTAGGAAAATGTGGTACATTTGGAGTCATGACTCCCAAGTTTAAATCTTAGCTCTAGCCCTGACACTCTGTGCAATCTTGGACAGATTGAACAAAGTGTGACTTGATTTGGCAAAGAACAATACTGTGCTGGGATCAAAAACAAAAAAAAAAAAAGAAAATTAAATGAAACATTTGAAAATAAAAAATAAATAAAAATAAAAGTTGTTCTCCTTGATAGAGGAACCAGAAGCAAACTAAAAATTGAGCAATTCTGTCTTCTCTCTTGTCGTCAGATATAATTGTGCCATCCACCTAGAGTTTTGGTCCTATCCCTTCTTTGATACTCTGCTTTTCCCCAATATAGTTGAAAACCCAAACACATCCCTTTTTGGTTGTCCTTAGTTGTTTCTTAGTACTCCAGACACTGTTCTTATGGGAATATGCGATGCTTTTGTGTACAACCTGTTACCACTCTTGCTGCCATTTCCTGTTCATATCTTTTTTTTTTTTTTTTTTTGCTTTTTGGAGGGCAGTTGGGGTTAAGTGACTTGCCCAAGGTCACATGGCTAGTTTTTTTGTGTTAAGTGTCTGAGGCCGGATTTGAACTCAGGTACTCCTGACTCCAGGGCCGGTGCTCTATTCACTGCACCACCTAGCCGCCCCCTGTTCATATCTTTTTAAAAAAAAATCTAAGTTGGTTGCTCTCTGTGTATCCACACTGGTCTCTTCAAAGACTTCCTGTTTGTCATTATCAGTATTATTTCCTCACTTTGCTTTCTGAATTTGAATGTGAAAAGCCCTTTTCATCTTTGGTTTTCTTAGGAGCAATGATGAAAAGGACATGATCACAACCGTGTGAATGAAAAGAACATTAACGAGGAATCTGAGCTCTCAGTAATTATAATGGCCAATCAATCCTGTTCCCAGACAACAGACAAAACACATCTCCCTTCTTTTGGCTAAAAAGTGGGGAATCATAAGAGCAGAGTATAGTGTGTTCAGGTATAGTCACCTATATTTCTGCTTAACTGTTTTCCTTTGTTACAAGGAAAAATACAGTACTTTAGAGAGAAGGGTAGAGCAATGTTTATACACTATCTTTATATCTAGAATTTGGTAGAGTAACTCACAATTTTTTAAATTGGTTACATAGCATAGGGATTATTTGCTACATTATGTGGTATAAAAACAGCAGGCATCAATATAACTTTTTTTTTTCAAAAAGATATTAAGTGACCTCATTGAAGATTTATATTTCTACGAAGGAGTATGTTTACTTTTTGCAAGATACGTTATTTTGAGAGTTCAAGCTGGCTTTCTTTCCAGTTTATGTCAGTTTGTGCTGGCATCTGGCAGTTTCTTTCATTTATAATTGTACTGTATGATTTGCCCCATGAATTGCTTGATATATGATATATATGAATTGCTTACTCTGGGTTGCATGTAAGGTGATTTCTTTGATACTGAAACTGGAACTTGGAGACTGAGTTTCTCAGTAAGCTAAAACTGGGGCTCCTTTCTAACAGTGTCATATGAATTCTATTTATCCAGATATTTTCTTCTATTTCCAGTACTTCTTGGCAATTCTTTAGTATGATTTTCTGAAATATGGTAGTTAGGCCTTTTGTTTCATCATGTTGCTGGGAGGTTAAAAATTTTTATTTGTTTCATTCAGTTTTGGTCAGTTGTTTTGATTTTAGATAACTTGTGTTCTTCCAGTTTTGTTTTAAATTTTGCTCTAACATTTGTTTTTCCCTTTCTGAATTTTAGGATTTTGTCATTCTCTCTTTTTTAAAAAATAATACTGATTTCTTAATATTTTTTTTCTACCTATGCTCCAAATTGTCAACTTTCCTGTCCTTTCAAATTCATCTTTATCAACCCAAGTTATTGCTCATGTCAACCTCACAGAGTTTGTTCTAAGAAAGCGACAAACAAAATTAGGTTGTGTCCGTATTTTTAATTTCTCTCAAGCTCACATGTATTGATTGCTAGGAGTTACTTTCCAGAACTGGGTCCCCCTAAGGGACCAGAACTGGCTATATTTGGGGTTATGGGAGCACATATGTCCTTCAAAGAGCAAGTGTCCCCAAGGATGTCAATAAACTCTGATTGGTCAGCACACTGGGAGGTGGGCTTTATTAAAGTGAAAGTCTTGGGGTCTGTGACTTAGGCCACTAGAGACATCAGTAGGGAGGAATCTTGACAATAGTGAGGAATCAGCATTTTCTTAGACCAGTCTGGGTAACACAATGAGCAGGAATAGACCCATTTAGATTAGATCTCAATTTCCTCCTGAACAAGAAACTGAACATTGGAAGAAAGGGGGATGAGGGAAGTTTTGAGTCTTTAAGGTAATGATTACTAAGAAAAATAGTTTTTCTCACTCCTCAGAGTTTCCTGTAGTTATTTTATTAAGCATCTAAATTACCCTGGTGGGTTATTCCATTCTAAATTCTCAATATTATTATTTTCTTCTAGATATTTCTCCTATTTTGTTCGCTAAGAATTTTCTCTATATGATATTATAGTCATGCTTTATATTTTAAACACTGCTGCTTTCCAATAAGCTTCAACTGAACCTTCCCCTGTGGGAAAAAACCAAACAATTTAGCCAGAATAAGCCATCACAGCAACCATATCTGACAACATAGGCAACATTCCATACCTGTAGTTTACAGCCTCTCTCTGGAGTGGAGATATGAAGTTCATCATTAGTCCTTTGAAACCAATATTGGTCATTGCATTTAATCCAAATTCAGATATTTCTTTTCTTCTTTCCTTTTTTGTGTGTGTGTGTGTGTGAGAGAGAGGCAATTGGGGTTAAGTGACTTGCCCAAGGCCACACAGCTAGTAAATGTCAAGCATCTGAAGTCACATTTGTACTCAGGTCCTCTTGACTCTAGGGATCATGCTCTACCCACTCCATTACCTAGCTGCCCCCAGATATTTCTTAATGTTTTCACTTATATTACTGCGGATCATGTACATTGGTTTTGCCTTCTTTGCTTTCTTAATTCATACAAATCTTCCCAAGTTCCTCTGAATTCTTCCTTTGAATTATGATAGCATAATAACATACCATTTCATCCCATAATTCAACTGTTCCCCAAATTATGGACACCTAATTTATTTTCAGGTTTTTTTTGCTATTGCAAGAAATGATACTATAAATATTTTGGTATATATGGGCCCTTTCTGTCTTCAAACCTCCTAACAAGTAATGTTGTTAGGTCAAAGGGTAGGAAAAGTTTAGTCATTTTTCTCACATAATTCCAAATCATCTTCCAGATTGAATGGACTGAATTTACAGCTCTGTCAATACTGTACTGGTTTTACAGTCTTCTTTAAAACTCTTTCAATTTGATGAGTGTAAAGTGAAACCTCAAAGTAGTTTTAATTTGTACTTCTTTTAATGCTATTGATTTGAAGAATGTGATTTGGTAGGATTGTACACCATTTGCATGTCTTATTTTGAAAATAGTATATACTCTTTGGCTATTATTACTGAGGAATGACTTTTAGCTTCACATATTTTCAGCAATTATATACACACATACATGCATGTGTACATATATGTATATGTGTACACATGTAACTACATACACACAAAACCTATCTTGAATATCCTATGTGTATCAGAAATATTTGATCCTGGGACTTCCTTTCCCCATTTGACAGCTTTTCTCATCCTACCTACATTGATTGTTCACCTGTTTTGTAATTGAATGTAAATGAAATTATCTATTTTTGTGTGAAGTCTCTCTGTTCTTCATTTGGTTGTGCATTTTACTCTTAATCATTTGTGTGAAAGATGCTTTCATCACTTCTCTGATTTTTTTCTTTATCATGTTACCTTTTATATTTAGTCTATGTATCCTTTGGGGGCTTTTAAGGTATATGGTACAAATGCTGGTTTCAACCTGTTTTCTGCAAAATTGCTTTCTAATTTTCCTAGCAGTCCTTGTCAAATGTAGTGCTTTCCTGGTTGTTTTTGTTCTTGGTTTATTGAATTTTTGTGTTAATGTGTTCCCAGGTCTTGTTTATTCTGTTCTAGTCCTCGTTTACTTTGACCCCATGGTATTTGTTCTTTGTCTTAGGTCATCTATTTTGGCTTATGTATTTCTTTTATCTGCTGGTTTTTCCATGAGATCTTCTTTGTGAGGATTTCTTTCCTTCTCCCCACCCCATTTTTGTGGATATTTCATATATTAAGCATATTCCCTTCTTACTGTTCTGATGTATTATAGAGGAGCTATGTTTAGACAAGACCATTCACTTTTCTAGTTTTCATTCATGGCTCTGCACCCTATTCAGGTCATATTTTCATTGCTCCTAGTGAACAAAATGCCCCCTGCTGCCTCCTTTGTTCATGCCCTCCCTGTCTTTGTCTTTATCTAGTCAAATCTCATCTTCTGCATGGTCTTCCCTGGCTACCCTGCCTCCCACCTGTCCCTCTACCTTGAATTCCCTCTAAAACCCTGCAAAAACATTGTTCCTCTCATCTAACAAGAATTACTTTTCATTGTTGTTCAGTTGCATCTGACCCTTCATGACCCCATGGACCAACTGTCCATGGGGTTTCCTTGGCAAAGATACTAGAGTGGTTTGCCATTTCTATTTCCTGTGGGTTTTTTTTTAATGTAGGCAGCAATGAAGTAACTTGCCCAGGGTCACACAGCTTTAGTAAGTGTCTGAGGTCAGATTTAAATGCTCCACCTTATATACACTGCCTTAAATCAAATTATCCTTTCTTATATGTTGTCATAGGTCAGGTAGTAGTTGGTGCAGTGCATAGAACCCTGGACCTGGAATCAAGAAGATTCATCTTCATGAATTTAAATCCAGCCTCAGACACTTAATAGATGTGGACCCTGAGCAAGTCATTTAACCCCATTTGTCTCAGTTTCCTCATCTGCAAAATGGGCTGGAGAAGGAAATGGCAAACCATTCCAGTATCTTTGCCAAGAAAATCCCAAATGAGGTCATGGGGAGTCAGACAACACTGAGAAGTGACTGGACAAAATATCATCATGCCTCAGCAATATTGTCGACCTCTTGAATCTCTAGATGATAGGAACTATGTCTCATCTGTGTTTCTATCTCCCTTGGTAGGCACTCATTATGTTTGTTGACCAACTGCTCAATCAAATTAAATTGAATAACATTACTGTGTACCTGAAATCTAACCAACTTTCCCATTCCAAGAGCTCCACAATTCTGTGTCAATTCTGTTTTTGGGAGAAAAGAAGCAGGAGAAAACAAGATCTCAAAGGGCAATTTATTTCAAACCTGAACTACAACACAGGCCATGAATCCCTTCCCTCCCTTTCCCAACTAACCTCCCAATCCCCGATCACGGATCCAATGAGACCCTTCCCTAAAGGAAAATCCTTCCTCCTTCAGGGTCTGTGGTTAGAGGGAAGCACCATGGAGAGGTTGTGCTTATTCCAAAGATGCAGGGGGTACACAACGACACAGAGAGACATTTACATTTGCACACACACATACATACACACAGAGAAATGTGGCCATATAGACATACACAGAAATATGAAAACACAGTCTCTCTCTCTCTCTCACACACACACACACACACACACACACACAGAAATATATATCCATACAGACACACAGATATAAAAACACATTCTCCCTCCCTCACACACACAGAAATATGTAGCTATACATACATATAGATATGAAAACATATTCTCAGTCATACACACAGAAGTATGTAGTCATACAGACATATGTACAGATATGAAAACATTGTCAATTTCACGCACACATAGAGCCAGATAGGCACACAGAGATAATAAAGCCTTGTACAGACAGACATACAGAGATATACAGCCACATACAAAGATATGTAGCCACACAGCCATACACACACACACACACACACACAGGTATGAAGACATCCTCTAGGATCAAACACAAAGTCCTTTTTTTGGCACCAAAAGCTCTTTAAAACCAAGCCTGTGGGCAGGCTAGGTGGCATTGGCCCTGGAATCAGGAAGACCTGAGTTCAAATATGGCCTTTGACACTTACTACTTATTAGCTGTGTGACCTTGGGCAAGTCACTTAACCCCAAATGCCCTGCCTTCCCTTCTCCAAAAAGAAAAAAGAAAAAGAAAACAAAACCCATCCTCTACCTTTTCAGTCTTTTTATACTTTACATCCCTCTAAAAACTCCAGGATCCAGCCACCTTGGATTGTTCCTTGTTTATGATGCTGTTTCCTTTTTCTGTTTTTTCACTGACTTGTTTCCCATGCCTGGAATGCTCTCCTTTCTCATCTCTACATTGTTTCCTTGGATTCCTTGAAGTCTTAGCTCAGGCAGCTGAGGCATACAGTGGATAGAGTGCTAGATGTGGAATCAGGAATCAGAAAGACCTGAGTTCAAAGCTGGCTTTACATATGTACTAGCTGTGTGACCTTGGGCAAGTCACTTAACCTCAGTATCCTCAACTATAAAATCAGGATAATAACAACTACCCTGCCGAGCTATTGTGAGGATATTTCTAAGTGAGATAATATTCATAAAGCACTTGGCACAGTCCTTGACACAAAGATTCCCTTTCCTCAAATATCACCTTATGGGGGCAGTATTTCCTGGTCCCACAAACTGCTAGTGTCTCCTCTTCTGAGACTGTCTTCCATCTAGCTCATATTTACACAAGAAGTTTCATGTCATCTCCCTTATTACAATATGAGTCCCTTACTGATTCAAAGTTGTAAAAACAAGAACCATTCTTCAATAGCTAAGTGGTCAAAGGATATGACAAGGCATTCAAAGGAATAATAATTTATATAGTGCCTATATGTCAGGCACTGTGTTAAGTGTCTTAAAAATATTATTTTATTTTATGTAAGCTACCAACACCCCTATGAAAAATGCTCCAAATGACTGAGAATTAGAGAAATGAAAATTAAAGCAACTCTCCAGTTCCACTTCACACCTACTGGATTGACAAAGATGACAAAAGTAGAAGATAAATGCTGGAGGAACTGCAGGGAAACAGGGACTTTAATGTGCTGTAAATAGAGCTATAAATTGGTCCAGTCATCCTGGAAAGCAATTTGGAATGATGCTCAAAGTCACTAACTTGTGCATATCCTTTGACCCAGTTATGCCATTATTAGGCAGATACCCCAGAGAGATGCCCCCCTCAAATAAAAGAAGACAAGCACCCAAATGTACACAAATATCTACAGCAGCTCTTTTCATAGCAAAAAACCAAGAACAAAACCCTGGAAACTAAGGAGGGGCCCACCTATTGGGAAATGTCTAACCAAATGAGGGTACATGAACAATGGGATATTATTATGCTATAAGAAATGAAGAAATGGATAGTTTCAAAGAAAATTGGGGATGACCTATATTTTCAGATGCAGAGTGAAATGAGCAGAACTAAGGCAGTGATTTATAAAAGAACATTAAGAAAAAGAACTCTGAAAGGCTTCCGAATTGGTTGATGCAATGACAATCCATGATTCCAGAAGCCCAAAAGCTAAAGCATGCTATGTACCTCTTGGCAGTGGTGATGAACCCAAGACTCAGAATGAGACAGGCTTTGGACATAATCAATGAAAAAAAAATTTGCTTTGCTTAACTATACATACCTCTCATAGGAATGTTTTCTTTTTTGTTATTTTTTTTTGCCACTGAGGATTGAGGGAAGTAGAAGAAAGAAAAAATAAATGCTTATTAATTGAAAAAAATAAAATTAATAATAATATAGAAAAGAATGTGAACTCCTTGAAAGGACTCTTTTTTTCCTTTCCTTTTCATCCTTAAGAGTTTAACCTGGTACATTGTAAAGGTTTAATAATTGCTTGTTGACTGATGCAACCACTCATGGACATATAAACACATATTCATTGCCACACACACACACACACACACACACAGATGCAAAGCTACATATACATACACACTGGCCAAAGAGAAAGACATTCAAACACACACACATGCACACAAAGAGATCTAGCTACAGAAAAGTATTACTATAGATAAAGATACTCAGCCACACAGACACAAAGCTGCCCAGCCAGATTCTCTCTCACACACATACATACACAGCCACCGAGAGTCACAGACACTCAGATATTCAACCATACACATACATACTTGGAGAGATTCTTTCCCACGTGCACACACATATCCAACCACAGAAATACATTCACAGACACCCAGTTACACTGCCAGAGACATGCTCACCCCTCCACACAAATAGCTAGACACCTCCCTCACACACATTCATATGCCAGCAAATACCCAGTCATATGCATAAGCACATACAGATATTCAGGACCTTCTCTATCCCTCCTAAAAACTCCAAACCCAACCCTTTCACAAATACAGTTTCATACATGCAGACATATAGTCCACCCCAGGCAGCAATATAATGCACATCTAGCCCCTGCCCCAGACATTTATCCTTGTGCACATACAGTCACACAGAGACATCCACATGTGCACCCAGTCACACAAAGAGACAATCACTACACAGAACCAGCCAGTCATATATATACCTGACCGCAGAAGAGAGACTCATGGACGATTACAAGAAGAGATAGCCATATACAGATACCTTACCCCAGACATCCCTGTCCACAGCCACACAGAGAAAGAGACAGATATCGACATATATACAGAGATTCACAATCACACATGTACACACAGTCATACATACATACATACATACACACAGGGTGATTCTCACATTAAGGCATCCCTGACCCATCTGTGTATCTGATTAGGGCAGTGCTGAACAGATAGGTCTTGGGGGTCAGTGCAGCATTAGGACATATGATCCACTCTGTCCCTTCTCTTTGCTAGCCCTGCTCCTGGGATGTAGTATTGGTAAAGACCATAGCTTGGGAACAAGACCCTCCATGATTCCAAATCCACTTAGTATATCCTGAGGAGACCTGGGGCCCTAAGGTCTGTGTGCAGTCACCTCTACTCTTTCCTAAATTGGAATCAGGGAAGGGGGACTAAAGCTGGGGTCAGGCAGACCACGCAGTGGAGCTTGTTATTACTATTCCCCAACTCTCAAAGAGAAGGAATCTCAGTCTATCTTTTCAGGCAAGAGGACCCAGGAGCCTGCTTCAGAGTTTCAGAGATTTCCTATCTAGGCTCAGTTCTCAGAGGGGGATCAGTGGGAGTCATGATCAAACCTAGGGGCCAGTTGTGATGGACAAAGGGTTCAAGATCATGTTTAGGAGAGTGTAGCTGAGCCTAAGATTTAATAGGGATCAGGATGGTAGCCCCATATCCTTTCTTTTGGAGGGAGAAGAGGATGAGGATGGGCTGAAGGAGAGCCTGGGACCACAAAACCCATACCCCTTTGGGAGTCAGAAATAGAGTATTATTCTCTACCCTAACTTCAATCTTCTGACCCCACCTACTCCCTTTCCTCTACTTTTCTAAATTGTTGTTATTCTCTCAAATTAGATGACCACTACAATTCATTCCAGTTTTAATATCTATAGTAGTTTGTGGCCAGAGGGACTTATATTAAAGGGAGGAAGAGATAAGGAATACTACCAGAATTGGAAGTGGTGGTAGCTGGAATTACTTAATGGAAAAGGGAGCAGGACCGGTCAGCTCATAGACCCATAGCTCAGTTCCACTTCCCCACCCAAGTTTGTTCTGAGAAGGAAACTCCCAGATGAGAAGCAGGGAAGTGGAGGCTAAGCAGGAGGTGGGGAGGGGTAGGAGACATCCCACTTTCAGTGCAGGCAGATCCCTTTTGTGCTTTTAATGACCAACCATGTGCAAAGAGGAGCTAAATCAGGGGGTGAGGAGGGGGATGACCTTTGAACCCCTCAAGCTCCTGCCACCCTGTGACTTGGGGCCACAAGCATGTGTGGCTCTAAGGAACATTAAATGATACAATAGAAAAAGGGGGAAATGGGGAGATGGAGGGAGAAGAGTATGAGGATAGGCTGAGAGACCAAGATCACAAAACCCATATCCCTTTGGGAGTTAGAAATGAGGTTTTACTCACTACCCTAACTTCAATCTTCTCACTTTATCTTCTCCTCCCCCGATACATTCCTTTTTTTTTTTAATCTCTCAGATTAGATGGCCACTAAGTTTCCTTCTAGTTCTAATAGTTTATGGTAGTTTGTAAGTTTATTCTTGCCTCTCTACCCAAGGAGACCACAAGTCCCAGAATGCAATGGGAGATTAGGTTCTTAGGAGATGGAAGCATTGCATACAGGGAGCAGGGCCCTAGCATGGGCTATGAGAATGCAGATTATAACTGTGGAGGGAGTTTCATAAGACTTTCTTTTGTGTGGGGGAGGGCTAGAGGGTGTGACTAGGACTGACCTTCTCCTTCCCTCTCCCCTACCAGTCTCAGAGGAACAAGGGTGGGTGCATGTGCTAAAAGCTTTCCACAAACCTTTGAGGAGGGGTACCAGAAATACCCCAAAAGACTGGGGTTGGGGATTTGTCCAGGAGAAACTGGTGAGAGGTCAGAACCAAGGACCCTAGTAAAAAGTCTCTTGGGGAGGGAGGAGTTGGCGATGGAGTTATGGCAGCTGGATAGATCTGGAAAATTACTGGTTCTAAGGGAGGTGTGAAAGGGAAGAAGGAAGTGAGTCCAGAGGCAGGATTAAGGTCTGGATGAGTGGAAGGGTTGGAGAAGAGACTCTCCAGGTCAGGATTATGGTCTGGACTTGAGGATGGAGTAAAGAACAGTCTTTGGAGGGTGGTGATGGTGAAGCATCTGGAATTAGAGCCATGATGTCCCCAGGACTGGCCCTCTAAGAGGCTAGGGTAAGGAACGGGGAGTGAGGTTCTGAGGTCAGGGTCTCTGAGCAATGAGGTTTCTAGAATAAGCAAGATTAGGACACCCAGGTAAAATAGGCAACTTCATCCAGATCCACAGGGTAGTCAGTGAGGAGGATGGGCGCCTTGACAAAGAGCTCCCCCTTATAGCTGCGCCACTTCCCTGCGGGCAGGTACACGTCACGCTCCTGCTTCCCCGGTTCCAACACAGGTGCAACAAGCAGTGTGTCTCCAATAAGGAACTGAGAATCCACTCGGTGGGCTGCTTCATCCCCAGGTGCAATCCACCAGAGAGGCCGAACTATGGGATCACCTGTGTCAGTCACCTCTCCAGCCAGCTCCAGGAGCAGAGGGGCCACTAGCTCTGCCCTCAGGGCTGCAAATTTACGGGCTATCTCCACCACCTCCTGGTCGTAAAGCCAAGGCGGGATAGAAAACTGCATGGCGGGCATGAAGGCCGCCACCTCCAGCCAGCGCACATAGAGCTCGCGCTCTGGGATTCCAGTATTCCCACCCCCCTCGCCAGCTGTATGGCCCGGCACAGCGTTACCGCCTATCAGGTCAGGCAAGATAAAGGGATAACCTAGCATGCTGATGGTCAGCACCGCTGGGATCAAGGAACGCAGACCCAGTTCGTGGCCCCACACCGAGTCGCGGTCAATAAGGCGGAAGAAACAAGAGATGTTCTGTGACTGGTAGCCTACTCGCACTTCAGCCAGTGAGAAGAAGGGCAGTGCCATCTCTGTGTACCGCCGGCTCCAGAGGTTGGGGTCTGCCAGCGGGCGGAATGTGCTGAAGTCCCGGGGCAGATAGCTCACTTCTCCAGCATCGAACTTGAAGGAGGAGATTGAGTACTGAGTGCGAAGTCTCCGCAGGTGACCCTGGAACCATTCCCGGGCGGCTGGGTTGGTGAAATCCAGGACAGCACCGATGCCGTTCCACCAGCGCACCAGGGCTGGCAGCCGGCCAGTGGGCTCCCGGACAAAAAGGCCCCGCTCCACACCTTCACCAAAGCTGGATGAGTTATAGTTGACAAAGGGGTGCACCCACAGGGTGACCCGCAGACCAGCCTCCTGCAACTTCCTAAACATTTCTGTGGCATTGGGGAACTTGGCTTCATCAAAGGTGAAGTCCCCATAGGCCGGCATGTACATATCATCAATTTCCAAGTAGCTACAGTTGAAGCCATATTTGCGGATCTTCTCGGCAAAGCGCAGCACCTTATCCTGGTCCACTGCTCTCCCGTAGAGGGCCCAAGTGGACCAGATTGGGTCACGAAAGGCTTCTCGGGCTGGCACCTTGGAGGGTTTATTGAAGTAACGTCGCACCATGTACTTATGGATCGATGTTACGTCAGAGCCCACACAAACACGGTAACTGAGCTCAGGCAGGGGCTCACGGCCCACAGGTGGCTTGTAAGATGTGTCATGATAGCGGGCCTGTAACAGGAGAGAGCGACCAGTGGCATTCCAACCCAGGTGGAAGGGCACGGAGTCATTGATTTTGATGGCCACTGCTTTGGATGACAGCCAGTATCGTTCAAGAATACCACCAAAGGCGGCCTGAGATGAGTACACATCACTGGTGACAAAGGGCTGGGGTTCCTGGAGGCCAGCCAGTTGGATGGGCCAGTACTGGGTACGCATCTCGGCACCACCATACCAGTGCACGTCACCCAGGAACATGATGTGCTCCACAGAAGGGGTTGGAGCCAGCGCCTCCCAGCGCACGCGGTAGCACATAACCGTGTCCTTGGGCCGAACTGTCTGGATGAAGAAATTGAGGGGACCTCCTGTGGAGCGAGTACAACTCAAGATTTCTCCCTCCCTTGCACAGGACTCCAGGTCCAAGGCCCCAGAGTTGAAGGCCAGACGGAACACTTGCTCTCCCTGCTGGTTTCGAATGGAGAAGCCTCCTGTCCGGAGTTCCAATAGCTCAGCCCCAAGACGCTCTGCCTTCCGGAGGGATGTGCTGTAGTAGCACCAAGCAACCACAGCTGATAAGACCAATAGGAGCCCCAGCATTACAGAGCCCAGCATAGGTTTGAACTCTTTGGATGGCTTGGTCTTGGTTGGGGAAAAGTTGTCAGGGAGGAAGGTATACATGTTTGTGGCAGCTCTGGCAGAAACCTCAGTGTCCTTCTCAGCTCTCCTTCCCCTTCGATGGTAAGGCTGTCTTCCTTTTTGGGGATCCTGGGTCATAACCCCTCAAGCTGGATATGGAAGGGGAAGAGTATAACTTTCCCAATAACCAGATCCATTGAAGCCTAAAGAACCACAGTGTCTAAAAAAGGAGGGAAAAGAGACAGTGTTCAGTTCTTTATGATACTTATAAACTACTATGATCCTTTCCTCCATCCACCTCCCCATATTCTCCTGTCCTTGCTCTCCAAAAATGTATATTCAACAGCATAATTTCCACAGAGTGGACATTAAGATTTTTTTTTTTACAATATAGGGTACGAGACATGGGGAAAAAGCTGAGTAAACCATTTGCAAATACTTCAAAGATAAGAATAATAACAGCTCGAATTTATATATTAGTGCTTTAAGGTTATTAGAATGTAAGTTCCTTGAGGGCAGGGACTCTCTTGTATTCCCAGGGCTTAGAAGCTAGTAAATGCTTCTAAGTAAATGCTAATAAAAGAAAGAATATTTCATTCATTCAGAAAGAGGATTTATTGCAGCAATCCCATGGAGACAGTTATCTCAGTATCAGAATCGTAACTATCAATTCTGGTGAATGGCAAACAGTAAGATAAATTTAAATGCAGACAGGAGAGTGATATATCAAGGTCCTTGGGTCCTTAGGACACAAAATCACATAGAGGGCAAGACTTCAGGTCACTGCTGGGGAGGCTGCTACCAGGAGAGGTAGCAGGGTGGGCCAGAGAGGCAGTCACCTGGGTTGGGGAACCATCTGGTAGTTTTCTATTTATAACTAAAGATTCTTGCAAACTAGATGCATAGTTCAGTTGTACTTAACCTGCTGAAGGAGTACAAGCATCGCCAATGCCTTCTAAATTACTCCGGTTGTTCTATTCCATACTCCAAGGATCTGTTATTTTGTTGGCCTGTGTTCTCTATTTACCTTTCCAAAATCTCTCCCATCCTTCCCTTCTCCATTCTGATGGCTATCACCACAATCCAGGCATTTTGCCTTTTCCCTGGATAATACAACAGCCTCCTAATTATTTTCCCAACCTCTTGTCTTATCTCTCTCTAATCCATTTCAAATATGGTGGGCAAATTGACTTTCTTAATGCACAGCCCTGACCTTTGCTCAAGCTCTCCCTCCAATGGCTCCCTAGTGACCACAAGATAAAGTCCCAACTCTTCAACCTGGCATTCAGAGTGGTCCCAAACCTAATAATTACCTCTGTCCAGCCTCACTTCTCAGCACTTCCTTTATATGAACCCTCTACTGATCTTCCTCCCACCTTGAACATGCCATAATAATTTCCTGATAGTTTGCCTTATTCTCTCTGCCAATTCAAACCCTAATTTTTCTAAAGAACCACGTCCTCTAACTAGCCTTCCCTATTCCAGTCCATAAGTACCTACCTCTTCCTTATGACTTTGTATCATTTATTTGGCACTTATCACACAATCCCACCTTGCATTGTTTGGTAGCTTTTCATCCTTGAGTCTTATTTTCTCAAATAGATTATAAGCACTTTAATCAATTGTTCATCCTTCTCTACATTCCCCCACAGGGCCTAGCACAAAACAGGTTCTCCATAAATGTATATTTATGGGCTTGCTGGAGAAGAGGTAAGTGCTTTGGCTTGAGAGTGGTATTCTAATGCCATGGTGAGAGGGAATGAAGTAGGATATATTAGGAAAGGTAGGCATCTAGAAATCTATGAGATGATTTCTTTTTCCTCCTTGAGGGCAGAACCTTAGGGGAGATCTTTCTCAGACCACCCTCCATCCCAGGTATGGCCACACCAGGTCTCTCCCTTTCCCCTATCCTCATTCCATGCCTCTGACAAACAGACCTGGGAAAGACCTTGGCTTAAAAATGCCAAGGTATTCTACTGCATTTGGCACCATCTCCAATTGTCCTGACCTTTGCCTTGCCACTGGGTTCCAATGACTCTGGAGGAAAGAGTGAAGCTGATGACTTTGCCCAGCCCTGCCTCACTTAAATCCAATTCGTACCCAAGTCAAGACATCACCCTCCTTTTGTCATCGGTCCTCTTTGAAAAGGAAGGATGAACAACAACAAACACCCCCATTCCAACTAAGTTTTTTCTTTAAAAGTTAATTTGAAGGGATGTTTTATGCCATTTGTCCAGAGATGAAAAAAAAAAGACTAGTTATGGCCCTAGCAATTTGCAGACCTTAAATTGCCATATAAATGCATTACCATCATCATTAAAACAGGCCTCTCCCTTGCCTTTGCCTATCCCATCCCCCACACTGAGACTCACACAGAAAGACACAGAATCACAGAATTCTGGGGCCAGCAAGGAAGTCTGACATAGCCAGCCACGGTCACTAGCAAGAATACACAGAGAGAGCC
The DNA here is from genome assembly GCA_028646575.1 of Pseudocheirus occidentalis. Classification (NCBI taxonomy): domain Eukaryota; kingdom Metazoa; phylum Chordata; class Mammalia; order Diprotodontia; family Pseudocheiridae; genus Pseudocheirus; species Pseudocheirus occidentalis. The sequence goes on from CM053599.1 coordinate 125,085,790, forward strand.
GCAGACAAATATCGAGTTGCCCTGTATGTCTCTAATTCTCCATTCCCAAACTTCTAATCAGGGGTAGAGAGTGAAGCCAAGGTAGAATGGAGGGAGATAAGGAGTCATGCTATATTTACTCTTTCTGTCCCCAGGAAAAACAAACCTGGGAGGTGGTGCCAGTTACAAAATAGTACTTTGAACTCAGCCATCCAAGCTTTTGCCTCCATCCCTTCCAGCTCCAGGCAAAGGGGAGGAAAGTGAGATCCAAGGAAAATTGGTTTACCCAAAGGCTGCAAAGTCCTTGACTCTGAAACTTGACTGCAGTGAGAACTAGTGTTTGAACTCATGTTCTTCCCACCCACCCCTTCACATTTTAACACATTCTACGCTGAAGTCTTATCTCTTAGCTCCCATGACTTCCTGTCCCTCTGATCATATTGTTTTGGACGGATCTGAGGTAAGATCGGTATGTGTGTGCAGGGTCAGGTATCTCCTCAAATCTCAGGTTCCTGGGCACCCCTCCCCAAGAAATCTCCTTCTGGTCTGCCATGAGTGTGTGGCGAAGGTGGGGGGAGGGGAGGGACAGGGTATAAAATATAAAACATTTAAAAGTTGTCTTTCCTTTGCCAATAATGAGACTTAACAGGATAATCCAAACCCTGATGAGATGATCAGAAACATTTGACTTGATAGTTTTGATAGTAATCTAGTCCACAGCATTCTATGAACCCTTCCACTGAACCGTAGTTCAAAGGTCCATCCTCATCTAACACACTTTCCAAGTCACCAGCAGAATCCTGGTCACCCTTCCCAGCTTTCCATCCTTCCCATTTTGTATGTAAAGGGTCTTATACTGAGCATATTGCGAGAAGAGAAAGGAAGTGAAGCAGAGAGAGGAAATGTCTCGGTTCTCAAGGATATTCTGAGCCGAAGGTTCTGAAACTTTCTGGTCTCAGGACCAATTTACATTCTTAGTGATTATTGATAATTCCTACCCCAATGCCCCATCCCCACAAGCTTTTGTTTATGTTATATTTATTGATCTTTTGCTTATGTCAGTTATATTTGTTGACATTTACTATATCAGAAATCTAAAGTTCATAGTATTAGGAAAATAATATTGATGTCACAACACTGCAGGGGTCCCAGGACCATATTTATTCTGAGCTGACAGGGGACATCTCTAACCCACACTGTTTTTTTTTCCTTTCTTTAACTTTCTCCAGCACTTATAGTCTAAGCCAGGAACTCCCCCAGAATCTAAGAATCTCCAAAGTCAGGAGGGCCTTTAAAAGTTAGCTGGTCCTCTCCTAACTTATTTGTAAAGGTGAGGGGCCCAAAGGGGGTGCTATAATTCATATAACATTAAATTTTTTATTAATTCATTTTACTGATTTGTTCTTCTCTTAAAAAATTATTTGTTATAAGGGATGGGTCTTTGGGATGGGGAGACATACTGGGAGGAAATTTACAAATAGATAAGATATACAGAAACAAATCAATCTTTTTAAAGTCATCTGGTCAACCCATACCTAAACAAGATCCTCTCAATATCTCTGAAGGGGGTTAGCAAACTTCCAAATGAAAGCCTCCCTTCGCAGGGAAATCCCTATTTTTTTAGACAAGAATTTCTAAAATTCAGAGCAGTTGATGTCCAAAGCCAGAGAAAATATAGTTTATTCTCAGTTCTGTTTTCCTCCACCCCTATCCCCAGCACTGAAATGTAGCTGTCTTTGGAAAAGTAACATTGGAACATGGAAAACATCATAGAGGAATCTATGAAAATAATTATCAGTACCAAACTCCTTTTTCCAATTCAATTTATTATGAACTCACTATGTCCAAAGCATATCATTCAGTTTTGGGGTAGCTCTAATTATTAGGAAGTTTTTCCTCATGCTGAACAAAACTCAGCCTTCTTGACTTTGATCACACTTTTGTTGTGCTTTGTTTCCTCAGTTAGACTGAGTTCCCCAAAGGGGCATTGTTTTCTTCTCTGTTTCACCCACATATAGACTAGCATGGAGATCAGTTGCACTGCAGGCACTCAGTAGATTTGAATGAATGGGAGAGTCCTTATGTCCCAGAAGGCCAGTGGAAATTACAGGGAGGTAATTTCTGCCCATTACAGTGAAAAACCTCATGATTAAGCCTGTCCCTAAACAGCCTGGACAGTGTAGATTAAGTAGGGAACTCTCCATCAATGTAAGTATTCAAGCTGCACTGCATGTAGATCTGGATAGGTCTTCTAAGTTGCCTTCTTACTCTGAGATTCTGTGACGGGACACATGCCCTAGGGGAGATGAGGATTGGAAAAAGGCTCACTAATGAAGACAGACAAGAGCATGCAAATACAGACATAGATGCTCTATGGTGTTTACAAGTGAGAAGCATAATTATTGGAGCAGAGATGTCACAGGAGTTTCCTGTGTAGATAGATGGAAAAACTATTTAGATCAGTGGTAATCAAGCTGCTGCCAGTCTGGGCAGCTACTGGAAAGGAATGTCTTAAAATCCAAGTTGGACCTACGCTGGGGTGGGTGATTTCTGGAAGGGTCTGGCAGCTGTTCTGCCTGGGGGGAAGTCTTTCTGTGGTTACTGATAACCCCTTGGCAGATTCACCAGAACACCACCCTGTAATCAGCACGGTCTCCCCTGCTGTCTGGTTGTGGGATACTCATTTATCCTGGGAAGGGATGCTAGGTCTGCCACGCATTTGTCCGGGATCCTCTTCTCTGTTCAGTCACTTATAAGGCTGAGGGGAAGTGCCAGACTCCCTCCTACAAGTCTTGGTGTCTTGCCCTCGTGGCTCCGGGGTTCAGTCCCACCCTCACCCCTCCTTTTCCTATCCTTTGCTATTTACAAGTCCCACTCAAAAGCAACTTGATCGCCAGCCCAGACCTCGATTTTGCCTTGCAGGATAGTGCCAAATGCAGCTTGGATCCGATGGTAGAGAACAACTGGCCTGGAACCAGGATCCCAGGCCCCACCTCGTGAGCTCCTCTTTGCCCCCCTTCCTAAACCCACAGGGGCCTTCCCACAGTGACTCCTCAACCAAATTCTCAGTTGACCCAGCTCTTCCCCCACCCCCCACCCCCCTTAGGGCTTTATCAACTCCACTCCCTGGTCCCCCGGGGTAGTTTTATTCACCCAAACAGCAGCTCCATTTCCCAGAGGGGTGCTCAGAGAGGACATGTAGCTCACTAGTCATATTGGAAGCCATAGTCTGAGTTGGGAGTAGACTTGGAGCTGAAAGGAATTGTAGAACTCATCTGGTCCAGCTGTCTCCTTTTATGTATAAGAAAACTAAGGTCCTTCTTATGGTCACCCAGCTGCTAAGCAGCAAAGCTGGGACCAAACCAAGATCTCCTGACAGCCCAGAGTTTTTTCCATTACACAGGTGTCCCACTTCTTTGCCTGGACTCCTCCTCCTCTCCCCAAAGCAAGAGCAAAGGAACGGACTGGACTTCCCAGAGGTTCTAGGTTCAACTCTGCCACTCAGTGTTTCAAGAGCCTGTGATTGATTGAGGGGAGCTAGGCTGACGGGCTCCTTAATCCACCCCCAGTCCCAGCCTTGCAGCCAAGCCCATCTGACTCACCCCCAAAGTGAGGCTCGGAGCACCAGGAGTCACTGTTCCTCACTGTTCCCAACTCTCCAAAACTCTCGTCCCCGGGACCCACCTACCCGAATCTAGGAGGAGGTGTCCTTCTCACAGAATTCCTTAGAGTGCGTCCCAAACCTTCTGTCAGATTTAGCTAGAGCCCAGGGGTTGGGCTGGGCTCTAGGGATAGGGGTGGGGTGGGGTTTATGGTTAAAGTCTGAAGCAACAGGCTCAGCTCCGAGGTCCTAGAGGGATCCCACCCCTCGAACCCCTCCCAGCGCAACTCCCTCGTCTCCCACTCTTCTTGCCTCCTCAGTTGCGACCCCACTTTGACTACAGATCACAGTCCCTCCCAGTCTTTGCTCTCCCTTTCCCAAAAGCTGGCTGCAGACTTCAGCGCCCCCCTATACGACCCGCCTTCCCTCGGGTCTGGCCCAGGAAGAGGGAGTACTTACCCTCAAGCTGCGTTCCCCGAGCCGGGCAACTCTCGGACCCCGGCCAAGGGTGTGTGTGGTTGAGCAGAGCTTGCTCCCAGGCGGGTCTGGCCGCTTTCAGCGCGTTCTCTCAGAGCTTGTTTACCGCTCCTCTACAACCCACAGTCGTCCTCTTGGGCTTACCGGGGGTGTCAGGGAGTCCTCCAGCCCGGGTACGAGAGCCTGGGGGGAACCCCAGCCCAGATCCACTGGGGAGACCCGCCCCCATCCTGCTCCTCCTAGAGTCCCGGACCCCGGAGCTCCGCCCCACCCCGCCCCGGGGAAGCCCATTGCCCCTACGTCAGCTCCGTCGGTCGACCCCCGGGGGGAATCGCGTATTCCCAGGGAGTTTTGGTGTCCCACCTTGGCAGTACTCCTCCCCTTCTCTGGAGAGCCCCCAACCCCGACAATTCCGCTCCTCCTCACCCCCCCCCAGCTCCTTCCTTTCTCAGGAGGCCCCACAACCCCTAGAATCCCGCCTCTTCTGAACCCCCTAACTCCGCCCCTTTTCCAGCGTTCTTGCTTTCCGAACTCCTCTCATTCTGCGCTCCGAACTCTGGAGAATTTCGCGGTTTCTCAACTCTTACACCCCAACGCGGCTACTCCTTTCCTTCTCTTCCCTACAGTCCTCTGCAGCATTTGAAGCTAACTGCCCCTTCCCCTGGCCTGCTTTTCGCCCCATGCTGGATATTGCAGCTGTTGGGCTGGAGAACCCTTTGGGAAGGGATAGTCCACTTTCTCTCGTTCCCCCCTTAATCCCTCTCGGGTTTTATGTTTTAGAACTCGAGTTTTAACCTTTTGTGTCCTGGACCCCGATGCAGTATAGTTGTTGATAAACATACCCTCCTCTATATAATGGTTTTAAGTGTATAAAATGCATAGGATTACAAAGGAAACCAATTATATTGACATTTATATAGTGTCAAAATTTTTTTAAACAATTTATTTACTTTTAGTTTACAAAATTCAGTTCCACAATCCCTCAATTTCCAAATTGAAGTTATAACCAATGAAGTGAACAATGAGAAAGAAGTAACGAAACTAAACACAAAAGAGAGAGAGCAAGTAGTTTGCTTCAATCTGCATTCAGAGTTCTTTTTCTGGGTGTGGAAATCCCTTTCCACCTCCATCCTGAGTCTTTTGGAGTTGTCTTAAAACCTTGCATTGCTGAGAGGAGCCCAGTCTGTCAAAGTTAGTCGTCACAGATACGATGTGTCTGTCATTGTGTACAAAATTCTTCTGGTTCCGCTTTCCTCATTCAGCATCAGTTTATGTAAGTGTCTCCAGGTTATTATGAAATCCGACTGCACCTCATTTCTTATAGCATAATAGAATTCCATTACATTTATTACCACAACTTGTTTAGCCGTTCCCCAATTTATGGGCATCCCCTTGATTTCCAATTCTTTGCCACCGCAAAAAGAGCTGCTATAAATATTTTTGTATATATGGGTCCTTTTCCCACTTGTATGATCTCTTTGGGATACATCCCCAAAGTGATATTGCTGGGTCAAAAGGTATGAACTTTTAATAGCCCTTTGGGCACAGTTCCAAATTGCTCTCCAGAATGGTTGGATCAGTTCACAACTCCACCACAATGAATTAGTGTTCCAATTTTTCCATATCCTCTCCTGCATTTATCATTTTCTGGTTTTGTCATCCTAGCCAATCTGACCAGTGAGTTCATTTATTTTTTGGGTTTATTTGGGTTTATTCAAAATATGTTTTTTAAAAAGCAGGTTCATGGACACCAGGTCCAGAACCCTTATTTTAGAGACTCATTGCTGGAGTTGTTTTGATTTGCACTTCTCTCTATATCAATAGTGATTTAGAGCACTTTTTCATGTGCTTATAGATATCTTTAATTTCTTCCTATGAAAACTGCCTGTTCACATCCTTTGATCATTTATCAATTGGGGAATGACTTGTAGCCTTATTAATTTGACTCAGTTCTCTGTATATTTTTGAAATGAGGCCTTTATCAGAGACACTGGTTGTAAAAATTCTTTCCCAATTTTCCACTTCCCTCCTAATCTTGGTTACATTGACTTTATTTGTACAAAACCTTTTTAGTTTAATGTAATCAGAGTTATCCATTTTGCATTTTGTAATGCTTTCTGTCTCTTGTTTGGTCATAAATTCTTGCCTTCTCCATAAATCTGACAGGTAAATTATTCCTTGCTCTCCCAGATTACTTACAGTATCAGCCTTCATATCTTGGTTGTGCACCCATTTAGACTTTATTTTGGTATATGGCGTAAGATATTGGTCTATGCCCAATTTCTGCCATACTATTTTCCAGTTTTCCCAGCAGTTTTTGTCAAATAGTGAGTTCTTAAACAGAATTTGGAATCTTTGGGTTTATCCAAAATAATGTTTTTAGAAAAACAGGTTCATGAACACCAGGTCCAGAACCCTCATTTTAGAGACTCATTGCTGGAGGTTCAGGGTGAGAGGGGGAGATGGAGCCAGTGTTTTTGGTTGTAGAGATTTGGTGAGACATTGGAGAGGGTGGGGATTGGTGGTGGGGTTAGGGGAAAGATTAATTTTTTGTTCTCCTTCCTCCCACCTAATTGGTATAAAGCCTGGCTTCCTGCTGCTAGGGGCTTCAATTAAGAGTATCTGGATGTGGGGGTAGGATGACTTCTCCCCTCCCCAAGTTGATCAGTCTACTTGTTGAATTGGTAAAAGCCTTTCTTAGGGACCCAGGTGCTCTTCCCTGAAAGACAGTCTCCTTCCCCCTTTTTTTCCCTCATGTTCATCCCTAGGACCCATTCCTCTATTTTCTAAATACTCTAAGGTGGTGTGTCTTCCTAATCTCAATGAAGGTTTGAAGACCCGGGGCCCAGTTCTAGCTCAGTCACTTAAAACCTTGCATTGATCTAGATCTGACTGTGACCTTGTCTACCAAAAGGGCCTGAACTGGAGGATCATTTGCCTCCTTTCTAACCCTGACATTCTGTGGTACTATGTTTAGAATCTCCTCCAACCTATGACCAAACTACCCCCCCTTCCACCAAGCTCAGCATTATTTATAGCTTTGCTTGTGTTCTGGCTGGAAGACCATGTGAGTCATTGTCTATTTTAAGAAGAGATAGTATGAGCTAGGATAGATGGGAGTATCCCCCAGCCATTCCTTCCCTGCTGTCCTCTACCCAGGGGGCTCTGAACACTGAGGTTGGTATAGGGCAGGACGCTGAAATAAGGCAGTACAATTTGTTCATGTCTTTTTGTTGTTCTGTTGTATCTGACTCTTTGTGACCTCATTTGGGACTTTCTTGGCAAAGATACTGGAGCGGTTTGCCAATTCCTTCTCTAGATCATTTTACAGATGAGGAAACTAAGGCAAACAGGGTTAAGTAATTTTTCAAGAGTGATGCAGCTAGTAAGTGTTTAAGGCCTGATTCAAATTCAGGCCATCCTGACTCCAGTATGGCACGCTATCCCCTATGCCACCTAGCTGCTATGTCTTTTAAGAGAAGGACAAAAGCAGCTACAGAATGGATAGGAGAGAGTGTTTCTGCCCTTTCTCTCCCCTCCTCCCCAAAGTCAGTTTTCTTAAAGCCTTCCTTTGGGGGAAGGACATATACCTTTTGATAGGCAGGTAGACTACAGAATCTGCATTAATGGAAATTTTCCAGTCCATAGTCCCTATTTTGAACTCTTTCTCTGTTGCTTTACTTCACAGATTCTTGGAGGGGGAGCCAGAAGCATCTTTGAATTTAATGAGATGGGGCACTAGGGGTGCTGGACTGTGGCCATGCTGGGGCTAGTGAGTGCTGTATTGAGAGTATGTTGGGTCAGGCGTGAGGCCACTGAAAGGAGACTAGGAAGAACATGAGGAGAGACATTTTGGTAAAGATAAAACCTGGATTGGGGGAAGTCAAGCCTTGAGGTGGGAGGAGGGATGGATTTTATCTTCCTGGAATATGCATGTAATGGAAAACATGCTATAATGGAAAGGGCATTAGATCTGAAATCAGAGGACCTGGGATTTGAATTCTGCCTCAGGCATAGACGATCTGTGGACTTTTGGGCAATTCACTTCACTCCCTGGGCCTTAGCTTTCTCAAGTGTAAAAAAAAAAGGGTGTTAGACTAGATAATCTCTGAAGTCTCTTCCTATGATCTCATAGCTTTCTCAAGTGTAAAACAAGGGTGTTAGACTAAAAAATCTCTAAAGTCTTTTCCTATAATGCCATGGTGCTTTGCTCACAGTAAGCTTTCAGATATTGACAGGTAGATTAAAAGCCATCCCCTGGAAAGCACCCCAAATATTTCTGCATCTCCCCTTCAGCCTCCACAGTATAGGGTCTGGAGCCTGCTTCTTACTCCTCCCATGGGCTCCATCCTTGGGGGAAGTCCAGGGATTTGCTCCATTACATGATCCTCATGGTGGTCCCCCAGGTCTACCATGATGGGAGGGGATGGAGAGAAGGGGAGTGAAGTCCTTGGGTTGGACAGTTGTGTGAAGAGAAATTGGTATGGAAAAGCTAAGGTATAAGAAGGTATGAGAAGAGGAGAACAGTCGCCAAGAAGCAGAAGTCTTATCAGTGCCCAAAGAGCAGATGGGAGAAAGGCAAGGACTATTTATTCGTGTCTTTGTATCTCCAGGGGCTAGCATAGTTCTTGGTGCATTGTTCAGTCATGTCCAACTCTACATGACACCATGGACTTTGTCCATCAAGTTTTCTTGGCAAATATATTGGAACAGTTTGCTATTTCTTTCTCTAGTACATCCCCATTTTAAAGATGAGCAACTGAGGCAAATAGAGGTTAAATATACAAATAGGGGTTGCCGCAGGTTACACAGCTAGGAAGTGTCTGAGGCTACATTTCAATTCAGATCTTTCTGAACTCCAGGCTCTGTGCTCTATCCATTGTATCACCTAGCTGTCCAGTATACATTAGGTGCTTAATAAATATTTTTGTTGAGTTGAATTGGACTGGGGCACACAGTTGGGCTGAGTGAGACAGCATTAGTTGCTTTCTACCCTTCTCTACCCTACCTCTACCCTTTCTACCCTTCAGTTCCCCAGTTTGGAGGACTGACAGAACCCTGTCCCAAGTATTGGCATGTGACTTGAATCTGGGGGAGTGGGACAATGAGGGATTCTAGGGGAGGGAGGAGTCTAAGGAGCTACAGAGAAGAGACAGATCTTTACAGGCAGGGTGGAACTTGGTTTACTAAGCTTTCCTACCCTCAGCCCTGACCACGGCTCGGCTCTACCAGCAGCGGTAGACAGGGTAGGTCTCCGACACAAACTCAGGGTGAATGATGTAATTATTTCTCTGGGGTCCTCCGATCAATTTGAAGTGACTGGTGTTCCACCTGCAGGGGTGAGAGGAAATTGGAACAACACGTCCTATCCAAAGAGATGATCTAAGCCTTGTATAACTGGTCTCTAGAAACCCTTGACATTTATGGTGAGAAGGGCCTGAGCCTCCAGGCTCCATTCAGTGGTTTACTCTCTACTACATTCCATTCTGAGGCCCAGATGTTGGGAGGGTTACAAAGCACCCAGTGAGAAGGGGATGAGGGAGTTCCTGATTTCAGCCTACATTCAAAGTTTCTACATCTAATATCCCTAGACTTAATAATGACCCAGTCCTTAGGATCCCATTCTCCTGGAAGTTTGGCCCAAAGACTAAGCTCCATTATCAACATCTATTAAGAAAATGATGTCCCCTTCCCAGGACTAAACATAAAATGTTCCCAACCCAAGAAAAGGACAAAACTGAGGGAGATATATCCAAAGAGAGGAAGGAGAGGGAAGGCCCATCCACCAAAGGAGTCAGATGCACTTACTTAAGGTTTGAATAGTGATACGGTGATGGAGGGAGGGGGGTTGAAACTGCACAGTTCATTCCTGGCCTGTGGTTGTAAGGGGGGGCACTCCTATAAAGAAAAAGGAAAAGAGACATGAGATTAGGCAGTAGGAGTACTATTCTACAGTTCCTTCTCTCTCTCTCCAACTCATGTCTGTGCAAACCAAAGTTAGCAAATTCTTTTTTTTTCTTTTGGGGGGGAAAGACAGGGTGATTGGGGTTAAGTGACTTGCACCCAACGTCACACAGCTAGTAAGTGTGTCAAATGTCTGAGGACAGATTTGAACTCTGGTTCTTCTGACTCCAGAGCTGATGCTCTGTTCACTGTGCCACCTAGCCACCTTGTAAATTCTTGATACCTGTTGATTTCTGCACCCATCTGACCATTCAGATCTTACCTGTTCTTTGATGCCCAGCTCAAGGTCCACTTCATTCAGGAAACCTCCCCTGACTATTCCAGTCCACACTGTTCTCTCCCTCTACTCAATATCTAGGGTATTTATCTTCTGTACCTGTCCTCTTGGACACTTATTACAAATGACCTTTTATCATTCAGCATTCCAGGGGTTGTCTCCCTGACCAGACATTGAACTCCCCACTCCCCAAAGACAAAGCCTATATCTTCTCCTTCTGTGTCTTCCCTATAGTATAGGTCTAGATACCTGGGGATATCAGAAATGAAAACTTCATGGGGATTGAATGCCCCAGAGGTTTCTGTGTGATGTTCTTTATCCTGGGGACTGTGTCTTCATACTGCAAAGGCATCAGATTTCTCTGGGCTCTTGGAATGAACTTAGATGTTCCTAAGAACCTTGTGGGATCAAGAAATGTAGGTCTGGAAAGACCTTTAGAAATAATTTAGCCCAAATTTCTTATTTGACAAGTGAGAAAACAGAGACTCAGAGAGGAGACTCACACCTGAAGCTAAGTTAGTGGCCTGGCTATGAGGCTTCCACTGAGGGGTATGTCAGCAATTTCAGCCCCTTTGGATGGGAATCCAGGATGCTTCTTTGTGGCTGAAGATGTCCTATGGAAGGGAACCTTGTGCCTTAGATAGTTCTTAAGTCTTCCCAAGTGCCATCCATATCCGTCAATATTTGTTTAGTGGTCAGAAGACCCAGACTGTTACTGATGCTGTGTGAATTTGGACAGATTACTTCCTCTCTCTGAACCTGTTTATTTGTCAAATCGGAATAATGGATACGGGAGAGAGCAGATTGGGGAGGGGGCATACAGTGGGATCGCTGTTTTGGGGTGGTGGGTAGGGGAAATATGGGAAGAAAATTCATAACTCAAAATCTTGTACAAATGAATGATATAAACTAAAAATAAACAAAAGTTAATTAAATAAATAAAATTGGAATAATGATCCCTGTGCTGACCATCTTCCAGGGTTATGGTGAGGATTAAAAGGAGAGAAGACACATGGCAGTGCTGTGTAAAGTATAAAGTAAAAATGTAGATGTAATGAATTATAACCCTCATTGTTTCTCACTAACTCTCCCTAGAGACTGGGAGAGTTAAGGCTATCTTTTCCATTTCGGAGACCTTCATATAGGATCATGGGTTTTAGATTGGAAGAACACTTAGACATCAACTAATCCTGATGACTCATTTTATATAGATGAGCTCAGAGAAATTAGGTAAGTTTCCCCAATGTCACTTAGACAATAAGGAGCAGAATTGGGATTGATATCATCCCATGTTCTTTCCAATACACCATTGCTTCCAGCGGTCAAACAGCAAATCAGTGGCAAAAGTGGGGCTAAAACCCAGGTCCAGGGTCTCCCAAGTGCTCCAGTCCCCCAGGATCTCACCCCAGAAAGGGGGCTTTCATTAGGGCCTAAGGATGCACTTTATTCCAGGGCCCCTCCAGGCCCCAGGCATGTCTATTTGTTAAACTGGAGGGAAGACTGCTAGGGAGAGGAAGATAGCCAGGCTGGAAGCTCTTTATGGCCATACTGAGGGGGGAACTGAGATTCCCTGGGACTAGAATGGGAAGGTTTAAAGCTGGGTCTCCCAGAGCAAACAGGACTAAGTCTGGGCTAACCATGAGCACAAGAGGGGCAGATGGTTGGGGGTGTTGGAAGGCCCCCAAGGCTATCTTGTCTGCTCTTCTGCCTCCATGCAAGCCCGTCTCATCCATCCCCCCATACCAAATTTGTTTACCACCCTCTAAATTTTCCACCATGTGAGGCCACCCTGAATTTTCTCTACAATGCTAGTCACTGCAGGGTAGAGCCAGATGATCCCTTGGAACCTTACAGTCAGTTGGGTCAGATGGCGCTCGTTGCTGGGCGCCCCTGTGGCATAGTAGTCCATGCCTCGAAGGCAGTAATGTCGGCCTGTGCAGGGGCTGTCATATCCCTGGAATGGCAAACGGCCAGGTACAGTGTACCTTGGCTGGATGGACGGCAGCTGGTTCCTGGACAGTGAGTTCAGCATGTTGACCACCACTTCTCGCTCTGCCAGGGCACAGAGAGCCACATGCAAGAGAGAAACAGAAGAGAGACCAGAGACACAGAGAAATAGAAGAGAGGGAACAGACAGAAGATTACAGAGAAAATATAGACACAGAAAGATACGGACAGAAAGAGACAGAATCATGGAGATGTGGAGGGAGATTGACATAGAGGACAGTGACAACAGGGGCCCAGAGATAAGGGTGAAGACAGAAAGGAAAGGGGGGATAGAGATGGAGAGACAAGAACAGAAAGATAAATACAGGTAAAAAAAAAAGCGGAGTTATAGCAACAGGCAGGTAGACACACAGAGAAGGAGAAGGGAGTAGGGAGTTATACAACCTCTTCATACCTCCAGAACCTTCCCAACCCATCCATGCCTTTAGACCCGTATAAATGGCCAATTACCATAGTTGTTGAAGCGATCAGGTTTGGGGGGATAGTCCAAGGGCATTCCCCGAATCATTGCTTCCATCCCAGTTTCCTAAGGGAAAGAGGAGCTGCCTTAGACTCCAGAGGGAAAAAAATCCAAAGGCCAGGACCCAATGTGGTTCCTGCTTCCTTCTTCCTATAGCTTGGGCAGTCCCTCTGACTTCCACCCCTCCCCCAGCTCCTGATGTTCTCTAGGGCCCCTCACTTTACTCTCTCTGTGTGTTCAGAGTTAGTTTCCTAGCAACATCTCCCATCCTCTCTCTCCTCATATCTCTTTTCCTCCTCACCTTTCTCTATTTATTCTCTTTGTGCTTTCTATCCTAGGGTAACTATATCCTGGCCTATTTCCTGCCCTAACTCCCCTGGGCTGTGTCTGTCTGAGATGAGTCCTTCATTAGAACAAGCCCGGGGGTGGGGGGTGGGGGTGGGACGGTGGGCTATACTTCCACCCTCTCTGCCCTTTCTCCTTAGAATTTCTCTGAGAACAGAGTTGGTCTTCTCTGTCAGATTTCATCACCTTTGTCATTCTGAATGAAGGATGGACATTTTGGAATATGGCTCCATATCTCATCTTCCCCCCTGTTAGGTTTTGGCAGGCTCCAGGAGCGAAGCCCATCTCTCTCTCACTTTTGACAATGATCTTGTCTAGGGGTCACTGGTCGCAACCTTTTCCCCTCCCCACTACCACTGACATCACAGCAGGCCATTGTCCATCCTGCTTTCATCACAGAGGATACAGAGAGGGAGGGGCCTCTGGGATTCAGAAGAAGTATGACTCCCAGGAAGTAGGCAGGGGGGCTGACTGGGCCTACCCAGGGCTTTTCCTCTGGCCCTGGGTACCATACTCCTTCTCTATCCAGATAGCTCTCAACATTACCATCTCCAAATTAGGTCACTCAGGAAAGAGCACTAAAGGTATATGAGGTACTTTTCAGAGTTGGGTAAACTGCTTAAGATGAACTCTATGTACCCCTCTTTCTCTTGAATGTTCACTCCATCTACGTCCTCCACATGGGCTGACACCAGAACCCAGGTGTCCTACAATCAGTAATTAGTTGCCAGGTGCTGTGGTGTGGCCATAACAAAAATGAGACAGTTTCCATCCTCAAAGGACTTACTATCTATCCAGACAATGTACACATTCTTGAACTCAGCAGCTACTAACTTTGAACCTAACCACTTAGCAACAATCCACACTGGGCACTCATTTTTCCTCTGCCCTGTCTCCACTATCTGGACATACACTTCTCTGAAGAGGAAACTGAAGTGTTAACCCTTGGCTAACCAGACTACTACACAGCTTTGCCCACTAACTCCCCATATGCCATTCAAATGCCAGGTTAAATACCACCTCTTCCTATAACCTACATTCCTATTCTCTTGGAAATCTTTTTCTCCCTCTGAAATCTGAGTGCCTCTGATATACACTGAAAAGATACTTGGTAATATTAGTTGACTTTGAAAGGTTTAAAAAAAAATCTTTTCCAACTAGACTATAAACTCCTTGAGGGCAGCAGCTGTATGTTATCTACTTGTATATCTCTTATAGCACCCAGCACACTGACTTGCACAGAGGAGATGCTCAGGCAGTGTACTGACTGATGCATTGACATGTATCCATACATGCGTTGACAACAAACAAACAATGGTGTTAGCACTGGGATTCTGTAAATTGTATTTTTTAAGAGAGGAGCTTGGAGAAGGGGCAACTTGCAACCCAAAGGGAAAAAAAATCTGTAATGGTGATATTTTAGGTATGATGCCAGGGTGGAAGGCAGAGGCCTAGAGAGAGAAGAAAGGGACACATTACCTGCACAAACACTCTAACCAACCCCTCCTGCCCCCATACTTGCCCATACTGTGCCAGTTGAAGGGATACCTTTGGCAGTCTTGGAAGGTAGGTAGTATATTTGTTCCAACCCGCGCTGTTGTACGGTCCTGTCCTCCACGTTGCATACCTGTCTCCTCTAATAAAGGTTGGGTTGTATCTCTCTGTTAGGCCATGATGAATAGGGGTGAGGAGAGATAGAAAGTATATCATTCCTCCCTGCCCCACCACTAGTTAGGACTCCAGCCTCAAGAATAGGCATCCCTTCTGTGTCCTCTCCTGGTTGGGAGTCCATCATAAATAACCACTCCCTCTCAGGCCAGGTGTCCTCAGGGAATAGTGGCTCCTTCCAGGTGTGAGAAGGGATCAGGACAAGATTCAATTCCAGGGGTGTCACAGGGCTCAAGAGAGACACAGAGTTTAGCTGTGTTCAATTCAGAAGACATATTTTCTTCAGGGGTCTTTTGGACCCTCTGTCCAGTCCTAAGGCCAAGCTTATTCTTTCCCCAGCTCCCACAGGTGGGTACATTCAGTCTAGACTCCAATCATTTTACTTCCTGTGTCCCCACTGATAACACTGTTTATCAAGTTCACAAAGCTCAAAAAAAATTTGAGAATCATTTTTGGGTCTTCTACTTTGTGTGATAATCCCTTTCTTCCCATCCCATCTCCCATCTCCCATATATCCCATATCATATATCCCATCCTACCTTGTCAGTCACTGAGTCCTAAGAATTCTTCCTTTTAAAAGTCTCTGGAATTTCTTCCTTCCTTTTCTTTTCCATTGTTTCTGAGACTGTTTCAAGAGCCTCCTAATAGATTTTCCTGCATCATATCTCTTCTCCCTCCCCACCCCCTTCCTGGCCACCTTATATAGAGCCCCCAAAGTAATCTTTCAAAAGCACTTCACTCTGATTACTCCACTACCTGCCTAAAATGACTTTCTATTGTACATAGGATAGATTAAAACTCTTCATTCTGAAACTGAGGGGCTCTAACTTTAAATAGCAGGGGTGAATATGAGAATCACCCCCAGGAAAGAGGAGTTAATAGGACTTGGAAATTGTTTGGATATGGGGGAGGGGAGCTGGTAGTAAGAGAGAGGGAAGAGTTGTGGACCTAAACAAATGAGCAAAGTTGGTCATCCTTAATGAAAACAAGGAAGCCAGAAAGGAAAAAGATGGAGGGTTGTCTTAGGTACATTAAGCTAGGAGACGGGTGAGACATCCAGGTGATGTTCATCTAGTATTTAGAAATGTGGTCTTGACATTTAGGAGAAATCAGGGCTGGAGATATAAATTCAAGAGTCATTCATATAGGTTCTTTTGGTTTTTTGAGGGAGAAAGGCAAGGCAGTTGGGGTTAAGTGACTTGCCCAATGTCACACAGCTAGGAAGTGTGTCAATTATGTGAGGCTGGATTTGAACTCAAGTACTCCTGATTCCAGGGCCAGTGCTTTACTCACTGTGCCACCTAGCTGTCCCTGTATAGATTCTGATAATCAAAGTTAAGACAGTGTATGTCAGCAGTTCTCAACCTGTGAGTTCAATTTGTAACAATGAAAATACATCCTGCATATCAGATATTTACATTATGATTCACAACAGTAGCAAAATTACAGTTATGAAGTAGCAATGAAAATAATTATATGGTTGGGGTCACCACAACATGAAGAACTGTATTAAAGGGTCACGTAATTAGGAAGGTTGAGAACCACTGGTGTATGTGCTAACCAGGGTAAGGGATTACAGAGGAAAAACAGGAGACGAATAAAGACAAAGTCTTGAGGGCATGATGGTATTAATAAAGTAGGTAGAAAAATAGAGTGAGGGGGGTGGAGAGAAGCTGGGAAAGGAAAAAGAGGAGCAGTGGTTATATGGGTAGGATGAGAACCAGAATTCAGGGTCACAAAAGTCAAGGGAGAAATGTTTCAGACACCACAGAGAAATCAAGGAAGACAGAATAAAGGCCTTCAAATTTGATAATTAGCTAATTATCAATGTGCCCAAAAGACCCCCCCCAGTGGCCTACACGTGTTTTTTTTTCTCTTCCAGTCCTTCTTGATCATTCCTTCCATCTCTACCCGACAATCTAGGGTATAGCTCAAATCTTTCATGAAATCTTTCCTGAAGCCCATCTATGATCTCCCTCTAATCTGAAAATTGATATTCTGAACACTTAATCACACCCTGTCCTGTTTTGTCCTTTGTTTCCTGTGTGTATCTTTTCTCCCCTGTCAGACTGAGTTCCCTAAAGTCAAGGGCCCTGTTTTTTTCCTGTCCTTCCTGCTTAGTATAGTTCTGGTCAGCACTGGACACACAGGGTGGGGAGGGGTATGTATGTAAGGCAGAGAGATAGATTTAATCAATAAATGAATTCCTAACAGAGAACTAACAGGGAGAGTTTGTCATGGGACAAGAGTCAGGGGATCCCTGCACCTAAGGGTCAAGGTTCTTTTCAACCAGGTAGGGTACATGGGTTAGAGTCCAAGTCAAGGGTCATAGGTACCTTCAGGTTCAGAAATCCAATACTTCTCGGGCAAGTAGGGGTTTCCAGGCACAGAACCCTTGTAGCTATACTCTTCTACAGCACGCTTTACCATTTTCTCCAAAGATTCCCGATCAAAGTGGGTCTCCAACATGGGTCTTTTCAGGCCCTGGACGTTGTCAATGGGAGAGACAGAAAGGAATAATGATACATGGGTGAATAAGGGGCCTTGTACCCAAAGGCAGAGTGTCTAGGCCACATGGGGGTATAGGAAAGTCAATTCCCAGACCCTGTGGTCACAAGACAGTGTTGGCCCAAAGTTCACAGTGTCGGCCCAAAGTTCACAGTGTCACACCTTGATCTCAGCTCTTTCTCCTCAGTGAGTGTTTCCTCCTGTCCCAGATGTCTGTTCCCCTAGAATTCCCTTCCTAACTCTGCACTGCCATCCAGTCTACTCTCCGAAGTATCTTTTCTCCCAATATTGTCGCACATTATTCCTCCCAGTACCCCAACTCTAACTTCTACCAATGTCTACTTATAGCACCCCCTAACTTCTCCCCTTCTCCTCAGGGTTCTCTCTCCCAAAGCACCCTCCTAAAGCATTAGGAATAGTCAGCATATTGGTTGTCAAAATTAGGTGTGCTAAACATCCTAACACACTGGAATGGTTAATTAGATTGAAGAAAGTGGAACTTAATAGAGAGATACACCAAGTTCTACATATGGATTCAAAATCTCAGCTGCACAAATGCAGGACAGGAGAGAGGCCTAGTTTAAGATAAATAATTCATGTGGAAAACACCCGAAACACTGGAAGGATTTAATGAATTGCTGCATCTGAATCAGCAGTGCGACATGACATAAACAAATCTAGTGCCAGGAATGAGAGAGATAACAGTTCAGCACTGCCCTACTCTGCCCCAGTTCAGACCACATCTGGAGTATTGTATTTAGGAACACTAGGTGGTGCAGTGGGTAGAGCACTGGGCCTAGTGACAGGTAGACCTGAGCTCAAATTCAGCCTCAGATAGTTAGTAGCTGTGTGACCCTGGGCAAGTCACTTAACCCTGTTTGGTTCCAGTTCCTCATCTGTAAAATGAGCTGGAGAAGAAAATGGCAAACCACTCCAGTATTTTTGCCAAGAAAACCCCAAAAGGGGCCACAACTAAACAAAACAACAAGCAAGTTAGGGATCAAATAAGATAATGTAGGTTTGCAATGCTCCTGTGACTGGGGGACCTGCTTGCTTTCTCCAACTGGGGAACTACATTACCCACAAGGCTTTGCGGGCAGAGTCCTAAAGAGCACTAAGCTTGAAGTGAACAAGGAAGAAGCAGTTGGGGCAGAATGGGAGTGATGATACCAAGTCTAGTGTAGTACTCTCTGGTATCTAGCCCCATGGATTGTGGGTGGGGCTGATGCTCCCCCATCCCCAAAGCAGTGTGAGTTGGGAACTTTGAAAGAACTTGAACTGGGTTTCTTTCCTGTTTTTAAAAATACGAGTATCAATTTCTTGCAAAAAGTTTGAGCAGGTGACATCTTACTGCTGTTTCTAATAGGTTATCAAGCGAGGAGAACTTCTGGGGGCTGCCAGGTTGGGGAGGGCACCCGGTCCCCATGTGTCCCCAAACACATGACACCTCTGTTTCTTTTGTATCATCATCAATCATCATCATCATCATCATCATCATCATCATCATCATCATCATCATCATCATTCTTTTTGGAGGGGGAAAAGTAGGGCAGTTGGGGTTAAGTGACTTGTCCAAGGTCACATGACTAGTTTTCTGTTAAGTATCTGAGGCTGGCTTTGAACTCAGGTCCTCCTGACTCCAGGGCCGGTGCTCTATTCACTGCACCATCTACCTGCCCCGTGAGTATTATTTTATGATCTTAAGTGAATGCATATCCTGAGATGTGAGTACCCAGGTGACCAGTGAGATGAGGTAATCCATGAACGTCACCCAGTCTGAATCAGAGAGCTGGTGACCATAGCAGCCGAGTTCTATGAGAAAATAGCACAGTCATCAGAGCAGAAAGGGAGAAATCATTTCCTGGAATCTTTTATAGACGCACCCTCAGTTCTGTGTCAGCTTTCGCTAAGTCATAAACTCTATTAGCTCCTTTCTCAACCAAAACACTTTTCATCAATAAGAATAGCTAGAATTTATATAGTGTTTTAAGGTTTGCCGAACTCTTTACAAAATGTTCTTTTATTTTATCTTAGGACAGCCCTGGGAGTTAAATGCTACTGTGATCCCTTTTTACAGATAAGAAAGTGGGAAGTAGAGGTGAAATGATTTGCCCAGGGTCACACAGCCGCTAAGCTGCCTGAGGCATTTCTGCATTCAGTCTTCCTGACTCCAGAGCTCCAGCACTCCCATCTGCTGGACCAGCTCCTCATCACTGCACTAGACCTTGTAGGCATTCATGGCTAGAAAGTAGCTTCTCAGATTTCTTGTGTTCAACTGAAATCAGGCAGAGAATATTGTGCATGCTTCTCTATCACTGACCAGGAAGAGCATACCTGCTTATGCCATAAGGACTAGGTCCTCATTTGAGCTCTTCTTCTAACCAAGCCCATTCAATAGTATACTAATAAAATAATATTATGTACAAAAGATCTTTGGTTGATGGCACAAAATGGAAAGATCATAGAACTTGAGCTGGAGGGTACCTTCAAGGACATTCAGTCAAATCCCATTATTTTACTGATGAAAAAACTGAGGTACAGGTAGAGGTTATGTTTCACCCAAAGTCACACAGGTAATAAGGGTCAGAATTGGGATTTGAACTCAAGTCCTGAGCTTCTAAATTCAGCATTCTTTCCATTGCACATTGGAGGGCTGAACCAGTCATGGCCTTATTGAGTAAGTCACATACCAAACTTTAGACAAGGGAGAAAGAATCTGGGATACCAATGAAAGGTTAAACCAAAAAGTCACAGAAATTGCCACAAAGCCCAAAAGAAACCCTGCTAATCAAGACAATATCCACAAACAAAGAAGGAAGAATGATCTTTGGAAGATTTGGGGAGACCACTGAGGAGTAGTCTTCATTTTTTTTTTTTTTGCTTTTTAGAGGGGGGAGGTTAGGGCAATTGGGGTTAAGCCCAAGGTCACCAAGGTCACATGGCTAGTAAATGTGTCAAGTGTCTGAGGTCGGATTTGAACTCAAGTCCTCCTGACTCCAGGGCCAGCACTCTATTCACTCTGCCACCTAGCTGCCCCTGAGAGCAGCCTCAGCAGCAAGCAATTCAATGCCAATAGAGGAAGGTACCCTAACCATAGAAAATATGAGGAAATAAATAATAAAGTAATAAAATAATAAATAATAAATAAAAATAGAGGAAGCAAGCATTGCCTCTTCAGCAAGCAATTCAATGCCAATAGAGGAAGGTACCCTAACCATAGGAAAGGTTGTCAATGGAGCAATATAATTAAAGGGGACTCACTACAGAAAATTCTAGTTATTTCTAGTAAATTCTAGCTCTTTGGAAGGTCAGGTAGAATATCTGCTTAGCTAGAGAGGAAAGCCCTGAAGTTTGATGAGGATACAATCAGGATGTAGGATTAGCAAAATTCTAATTCAGAGAAATAGAATAGTTATTAGGAAGCTTCAAGTGACCTGCCTTTGCTATTAGGTGAATAGCACTCCCTATGGGTCTAACTCCCCCAACTTGTATTTATTATATTCAAGGGCTGCTTGCAGAGCTCTTTACAAACATTATCTCATTTTATCCTTAAGACAACCCTGGGAGGTTAGTGTTATTGTGATCTCCTGAGATGAGGTTAGAAAGCAGAGGCAGAGGTTAAAAGCCTTTGGATTCTGTGGGTGGCTGATGTCTTCCCCATCCCTGAAGCAGTGTGACTTGGGAGCTTTGAAAGGAGAACTTGAACTAGGTTTCTTGCCTGTTTTTTAAAGTACAATTATTAATTTCTTTCTTTCTTTCTCTTTTGGTCTTTTTGGAGGGGGGAAGACAGGGCAAATGGGATTCAGTGACTTGCCCAAGGTCACACAGCTAGTAAGTGTTAAGTGTCTGAGATCACATTTGAGCTCAGGTCTTCCTTATTCTGGGGCTGGTGCTTGATTCACTGTGCCACCTAGCTGCCTCTGAGTATTAATTTCTTACAAAAAGTTTGAGCAGGTGACATCTTAATCCTGTTCCTAATTGGTTATCAAGTAAGGGGAACTTCTGGTAGTTGCACTCAAAGGGATGTTGCTACCTTGGGTTCTGAAGAGTAATCCTGTGAGTCTGCATTCCTAACACTGTAGTTCACAAGCCCTTTGTGTGCTTTCCATGAACAGACCACCAATAAACATAATTAGCTCTTAAAAGGCAAAGATATTTATGAAGATTATACTGTTAAAACAATAGCTACAAAACATTCTAATCCCACCACACAACTCTGACCAGGGACATTGAAGCTTGCCACAGTTCTGAGTCCAGACAGAGTGGAAGCCAGCAAGCAAGAGAGTTAAATCAAGCCCAAACAAAGCCTCACCACCTTGTCAAGAGTGTGGGAGGGGTAGAGTCTGGCCCTCGCACCAAACTGGAAGTCAAGGACTGAAGGCAGAGATAGGAGTGAACAAAATAGGACACCAAACACTATGAAAAAATACAGTAGGTAGTAGGAAAATACAATAGGAAAACCCAAAAGAGGAGACTAATACACTATAAATATAAGCAAAATCTCAGAGATGAAAATGGCTTGGCTACAAGGACTGTAAGAGTACCTGGAAGAATGGAAGAAGTGAAACCAAGTTATAATAAATGAAAGGAAAATTGTAGAGGTTTTTTGTTTTTTACTTTTTTGTGTTGTGCCTCTTTGACAATCTGATGAAATGTATGAATCCCTTTCTCAGATGAATGTTCTTAAATGCGCAAAATAAAAGACACAGGATTAAGAAAATCAAGTGTATTGAAATATAGTTGTGTGTATAAACATACATACACCCAGACAAACACACACACCCATATATATTTAAAACCAAGTGACAGACCGAAGATTAAGAACATCGATAAAAGAAAAAAAAATGGGAGGAAAATTATTAGCTTAGATGTAGCCAAAGCAGTCATCAGAGGAAAACTTTATATTGCTATACAATTTCATCAACAAAAATTATAAAAAGTAGACTCTGAATTGAGCATTTGTAGCAGCAACCACACTGGCATACCCAGGATGGCTGCTAGCACAGGTTCTTAGATCTACTTTAGTAGGAAAGCTAGCTGTTTAAGGGGTTAACAATCTTTTTAAATTACATTCACTAGTTCAGGGGAAAAGCTAGTACCCCGAACTTCAGAGAAAACACAAATAAAGAAAATAGAGAAAATACAAGCAGAGAAATAAAGACCAACAGACAGGGCTCTGACTGTATGAATCAAAGCAATATTGATACATACTTTACATATATCCCTAGGTCAAGAGAGCCTGTACATCTCAGCAGTTGGGGAGCTCTGAATATACCGCCACTCATAATCCTTCTCATAAGCAAGCTCCCAAAGCAAAATACCAACTCAGAGTATAGATACACTTCTCAGAGCCAGAAGGCATCACAACTCTTCTGATTCAGTGCCTAATTAGAAATTAACAAAAGACGCAAAAGCCTTCCTTTAAATAAGCAAGTCTTCCTTAGTGGGCTCCATGTGAATCCTTTTAATGAGCAGGGGACATCTTAAATTCCATTAACATTACAGCATTACAACTAAAAAGTACAAGAACACTAACAAATCAAAAAGCCTGTAAAAGTAAATACCAACACAGAAATTCTGAAAATCAAAGAAAAGATTAATAAAATTGAAAGAAAATTGGATAGATAAAACTAGGAGCTATTAAAAAAAACAATGAAAAAGATAAATGGCTAGTCTAATTTTTCAAAAGATAGAGGAAAAACAAATGGTTGATATAAAAAAAAGGAAAATTCACAATTGAAGACAAAATTAAGAAAACTATCTAAAATTACTTTGCACAAAATATATGCAAACAAAACTGATTACTTAGATGAAGAAATAAATGAATATTTACAAAATACAAAATATTCAGATTAGGAAAATAAAAAAATAGAGAATTTAAATAATCTAATTTTAGAAAAATAATTGACCTAGTTACAAATGAGGACCCACAGAGTAGAAAATCCAGAGCTAGATGGATTTGCAAGTAAATTGTATCAAATATTCTAAGAACAATTAATTTTAATATTACATAAACTGTTTGCAAAAGTAGGAAAGGAAGGTATCCTTCTTCAAAGTCATTCTATGTCACAAATATGGTTTTGATTCCTAAATCAGAGAGATGGCACAGAAAACAGAAATCTGTAGATCAATATCTCTAAAGAATATCAATGTAAAAATAATAAATAATATAGTGTCAAAGAATCTTCAAAAACATTTAAAAGAGCATACATAGCCTATGCCAAACTTATATTTATGTTAGAAATACAAAGTTGGTTCAATATAAGGAAAATATAGATATGATTGACCAACTAATAACAAAAAATAATAACCACATGATTATATCAATAGATGCTGAAAAAGCTTTTGACAAAATTTAATTTAAAAAAAAACATGAACATTATAGGAATAAATGCACATGCCTTTAATATATTACAGGGCAGCTAGGTGGCTGGCACAGTGGATAGAGTGCTGGACCAAGAGTCAGGAAGTTCAAGTTCAAATCTGGACCCAGACACTTAGTAGCTTTGTGACCCTGGACAAGTCACTTAACCCTGTTTGCCTTAGTGTCCTCATCTGTCAAATGAGCTGGAGAAGGAAATGGCAAAGCATTCCAGTGTCTCTGCCAAGAAAACCTCAAAAGGGGTCATGAAGAGCTGGACACAACTTAAAAATAACAACAAAATTAATCTAGAACCAAGAGTGAAAAATCTAATTATTGGAGAACTATATTAGAAAATAGTTAATGGAGAAAGGCCTTTCAGAGAAGAAAGGGGTAAGGATGTCTATAATTTGCACTATTCCTTGATACAGTGCTAGAAATGCTGTCTATAGCAATAAGATGAAAGTGGAATTGACAGAAGTATAGGCAAAGAGGAAACAAATATATCTCTTCTTTGTTGCAGATGAAATGATGCTCAGAGATGATTCAGAGAACCCTAAAATTAACTTAAAAACTTAAGCAAAGTTGCAGGATATAAAATAAGTCTCCATAAATCATTACCATTTCTGTGTATTACAAATAAAACGCAACAGGAAGAGATAGGAGAAATTCCATTCAAAATTAAGAATGTATAAGACAGGGGTGGCTAGGTGGCACAGTGAATAGAGCACCGGCCCTGGAGTCAGGAGGACCTGAGTTCAAATCCGGCCTCCGACACTTAACACAAAAACCTAGCCGTGTGACCTTGGGCAAGTCACTTAATCCCAACTGCCTTCCAAAAAAAAAAAAGCAAAAAAAAAAGAATGTATAAGACATTTTAAAATACCAACAGATACTATATGAACTACAGAACACTTCCAGCAATAAAGACAGATTGAAATCACTAGAGAAATATTAAATACTCATGGGTAGCCTGAGCTAATATAATAAAAATGATGATAATAAGAATTCTCTAAATTCATTTCTTATTCAAGAACATACCAAAGTACCAAAGGATTACTTTCTGAAGCTAGGAGGAAAAATGAAACTCACCCAAAGGAACTGAAGTTCAAGAATATTAAGGGAAAATAATGAGCAAAAAAAATAGAAATGAAGGGCTCCTAGAAATACCAGACCTTAAACTGTATTTTGAAGTAGTAATCATCATCATCAAAATGATTTCGTACTGGTTAAGAAATAGAAAAGTCAATTGGTGGTACAGATTAGATCCACAAAATACAAAATCAAATTAATGTAATAGTATAATGTTTGATGAACCCAAAGACCCCAACTCCTGGGGTAAAGACTATTTGACAAAAGCTGCTGAGAAAATGGAAAGCATCATCTCACTCTTTATTTAAAGATAAACTCCAGATGGATACAGGACTTAGATATAAAAGGTCACATTCACATACAAATGAGAGAAACAAGAAAAGAAGACACACCTTTTGCAACAATGAATAGAGGAAGGGTTCATGGTCATTTAAAGTAAGAGGAGGAGTGCAGAGGGTAAAATGGACAATTTTGATTACATAAGAATTAACAATTTTTGCACAGTCAAAACCAGTGCAGTTAAAATTACAAGGGAGACAATTAACTTGAAAAAAATCTTTGCAGCAAGCTGCTTTGATACATGTCTCATATCCAAGATACTCAAAATCATAAGAACGAGTAAAAGAACAGGAATCATTTCCCAATAGGGAAATGGCCAAAGACATGAAGAGGCAGTTCTCAGAGGAATTACAAGTTATCCACAGCCATATGAAAAAATGCTCCATATTAACATTAGAGAAATAGAAATAAAAACAATGCTTAAGTTCTACCTGACACCCATAGAATGGGAAAAGTTGACAAGAAGGAAATGACAACTGTTAGAGGGGATGTGGGAGAACAGGCACATGAATGCATCGTTGGTGGAACTGTGAATTGATTCAGCCATTATGGAAATCAGTTTGGAACTATGCCCTCAAAGCCTATGGTCCAGTGACACCAATATGCCTTGAAGAGATTAAAGAAAGAGCGAAAGATCATACAGGTACAAAAATATTTATAGTAACTGCTTTTAATTATAGCAAAGAACAAGAAACTAAAGGGAAACCCATTTATTGGGAGATGGCTGAACAAATTAAGGTATATGAATGAATGAATTAAACATTTATTAAGCATACATTTAGGGTTAACTCATAGGGCACTATGCAGGAGTGACAATGGAGACCAAAGAATGCATGCTGGACAATGGATTGAAAATGATAATTATCTAATCTTTTTATAAGATAGATATATGGCTCTGGATAACTTGTAATTTGAAATTTATGACCCAACAGTCCATGCAGGAGTTAGATTCAGTGGGCTGCGGGAGGACTACTGATATTTGGGTTATGGAATACTATATTTGGAGTTTCCCAGGGAGTCATGGATTTCATGAGAAAGTAGAAAATGTGATATTTGAATTTTATTCATACCTAACCAATATATCCGGAGTTTTACATGGATTTAAACTAGCTCACCATGTTACAGCAGATTTTGACTCAAAGGAGCTGGGCTTAAATCCTGGACCTGCCACTTACCACCTTTATGACCTTGAGAAGGCTATTCTACTGTTCTGAACACCTCAGTTTCCTCATCTGTGAAATGAAAGGATTGAATGATATAGCATGGGTATAGCCTATGGGTATGGTGTTCAATGTGGCATCCTTTCTCTCTTTCTGAATTGGTTCATTTACTCTAAATTATCCTTATAGTGAAAAGTCTGGATTCCCTTCCCTGTACTAGGGAGATTAGCTACAGCTATGACCACTATTCACCATTATAGGATCTGAGCCCCCATTGGTGTGATTCCCATTTGCACAAAATCAGTCACCATGATACTATTGACTCAAACATAAAATATTTGCTTAATGATAAGTAAAAGCAGGAGCAATCGTAACACTCAATAGAAAACAAAAGCAGAAATAATTATGGATTTTACTCAATAGAAGATAAAACAGGAATGATCAAAACATTGTTATCTGCCCATAAAACTGTGTTACACTTTCCTACCAATGTACACAGCGTTTTGGGGAGAGAGAGAATGTTTAATTCATTCGTTCATATCTTAATTTGTTCAGCCATCTCCCAACAAATGGGTTCCCCTTTAGTTTCTTGTCCTTTGCTATAATTAAAAGCAGTTACTATAAATATTTTTGTACCTGTAGGATCTTTCACTCTTTCTTTAATCTCTTCAAGGCATATTGGTGTCACTGGACCATAGAAATCTATCAGGGAGACACATTGTATAGAAATGTATGTGTCCAGAGCAACACAACTCTGGATTACAGGTCTTGGTCCTTTCAGATACAACCTGTACCACACAAAGCTAATTCTCTGCTAGTTTCATCCCTTCTAGTTCTTGATACACCCCTGTGCTGGGCAAAGTCAATCCTCTTCTATGGATGAAGATTTTTTTTTTAGTTCACAGCCATTCTTATCAGGGTGCTGAGAAAGCATTACACCATTATAGTGACAAGCAGCTGCCTTAAATCAGAGAACTGCCAAGCTCCTCAGATCTGCAAATGGCAGATTAGCTCCAATCCTCTTCTCATAGCAAAACACAGCTTCCAGTAAAACAGATATAAAGACTGTCTCTGCCCCCACTTTTTTCCCTCTCAAAGCAGAGAGGTATCCCTGAAAGGTTGCCTCTCAGCCTGTAGATAACATGAGAGACTAATAAACCTCAATAGTTCTTCACATAATACCTGAATTCTGTTGTCTTTCAATAAGCATCCAGCAATTGTTTCAACCTTTCGCCTCTCTTCTAATCAGCAAGTTCTAATCCAGCAAAGAAGCCAAAGAGTCAGCTGTCTCTGCTCAAAGCCTTCCTTCTTTTGTCCCCACCTGCCTGTGACTCCTCCATTACTTTCCTATTTCTTTCAATATCTTTCTATAGCTTCTTTTCCTGCTCGCTTCTTAGTAGCTGCTAATACCTCAAAACAGAGCCTCCTGGCCGTTAGTGATTCTCCTGTACCTTATGAAGTAAAACTCCAGGACTCAGTCTATCTACAAAGTAAGAACCCAACAGACCTTTTGTCATCTCCCCCACAGTCCCCAAATAGCTATTTGATTAATAATTTTGTCAGTTATAAGACTTTTCCTGACCTCAACCTTAAATTTTCCTATTTATAATTTCTTCCCATTGCTCTGAGTTCTACCTTCTGCAGTAATCTGAAAATTTCTAGTCCTCCCTTTTCCATAATACAGCCTTTCAAACACTTGAAAAAAACTATGTTGCCTCAGTAGTCTCTTATGCAAGCTAAACATTCACAATTCCTTAAATTAATCCACTAAGGCATCAACTTGAATCACTTCATCATGCTAGTTGTTCTCCACTGACACGCTTCACCTTTATCTATGTTCTTTCTAAGGAATAGTGCCCATAATTGAGTGTAATGTTCCAGATGTGGTCTGACCTGGTCAGAGTACATAGGGACTATCACTTCTTTCTTCCTGGAATCTATGTCTCCTTAATGTAGTCTGAGATTACATTACTTTTTGGGGGCTGCCATATAATACACTTGATCCGCATTTAGCTTACAGTCCATTAAAACTCTAAGACTGCTTTTATAGAAAACTATAGGTCTGCCACAATAAATTATGCAATAGATCATTTCAGAGAAACCTGGGAAGATTCATATGAACTGATGAAGACTGAAGTGAGCACAACCAGGAGAAAAAACATATACAATAACATTGTGAAGACAAAAGACTTGTAGAGGCTTAAGAATTTTGCTGAAATAAATGTCCAACCATATTCCAGAGAACTGATTACGAATCATGCAACCCACTTACTGACAAAGAGATGATAGTTTGAAGATGAAGAATAAGACATATATATTCAGACATGGCTAATATAGGAATTTGTTTTTGTTTGGCTATGCATATTTATTACAAGAACTTTCTTTTTTCTTTTTCCTAATTCTTCTTAATGGGGGTGGTGGTGGTGGAAGAGGGATAGGGATAAGATAAGGGAAATAATAAAAAGGAAAGAAAAAAAGGTTGTTAAAGCATGTTTTTTAAATGCACAGAAGGAGGAACAGAAGGAAGACCAGAAAGAATCACTGTAAAAAAGCACAGCTTTAAAAGTTACATGTTGAATCTATTAAATTTTTAAAAATTGAAAGCTGTACATAGGGGCGACTAGGTGGTGCAGTGAATAGAGCACCAGCCCTGGATTCAGGAAGACCTGAGTTCAAATATGACCTCAGACACTTAACACGTACTAGCTGTGTGACCTTGGGCAAGTCACTTAACCCTGATTGCTCTCCCAAAAAAAAGTAAAGAAAGCTGTACATAATAGATACCTACAATTTCATGCATAATGCTCTTCTTATATTCTACTATATATATGGAAAAACCCATTTTGTTTGGTGTTTGTCAAATTTAGAAGAAAAAAGTAAACTTTATTCTAACCATCTTTTACTTGTGAAGACAATTTCTTGAATCCACTTATAAGATCTTACACATACTTATTAAATTTCATTCTATTCATCTCCAAGTTCTTGACTGTCAAGATCCTTTTGTATCTTAATCCTGACATCTAGTATGTTAGTTATCCCTCCCAGTTTTATATCATCTGCAAATTTGATGACCACCCTATCTATGCTTGCTGTTTTGTTCTAATGAATTGTTTCCTCCTCTTTTATTTTATTACTTTTTGTTAGAAAGGAAGACTTGATTGGAGGAATATATTTGGAAATGAGAATGATGTAACAACAAAATATATGATTAAAAAATTAACAGTAGAAGGACAAGCATAAATAGATGGTAACTCTCCTGAGAACATCTTTCTAGGCGACATGTGTAATAGTGATGAAATTTGAAGTTCCTTTTGTATTGCTAAGATGAGAAATACTTAGCACTTAGTAATTAATCAAGCCTCTGTTAAAGAAACAGAAGGTATGAACCCCTGCTGCTGACATCACAGGAAGGGATTGGATGAAACAGGAAGGAGCTGATGCCGTGTGTGTATATAAGGAGCAGCCCCCGATGGGTCAGATAGATTTTTTTGGATTCAGGTTCTGGAGGCTGAGGAAGAGAGGACCCAAGCTGGAGAGAATGATTTTGATTTTGGGAACCTGGGTGAAGTGATCTTGATTGTGGTAACCAGCTGGAACTTCTGCTGGGGAGCTACCACCTTCTCCTGGGAGCTGCTGAAGATGGAGGAAGCATGACTGTGATACTGGTACTAAAATGAACCTGTTTGTGGCTTTGTTAAACCTTGACTTCCCAGGAACAGAGATTGTGAAGGATTTAAGGTGGACTGGACACTGTGAGCTTCAGCATGGAACAGGAACTGCACAGAGAGCTGGACAAGGAACTGGATGCCATCTGCCTTTGAACCCAGGTGACAGTTTGGTGAATCCAGGTAGGAGGTGGGACCATGGAAGGGGATCCAGGGAATCGGAGAGACTACCCCAAGTCAAGCTGAAAGAAGACTTTACTTGGATACTGTGTATTGACTGAGAAGACTGTAACTTATTTGTGACTGAGGGGTGGATGGCCCGTGTATTTTACACTACCCCTTAAAAGAATGCTGAGTAATGACTGATATTGTAACAGTGTGCCTCATGAGTGGAGAACTTTTGACTATTGTATTTTGTGACCCTTAAGGAGACAAGCCTCCTTAAGGATGCTTGAATGATTGAGTTGATTGAATGATTAAGTTCCTAAGTGATTGACTGACTAAATGATTATACTTTGTTCAAAACTGTGTGACCACTGTGGTGAAAACTATGTGGCCACTTTCTATGATAAGTTGTTATAAATGTTGTATCTTGATTATCTGTGATAAGTTGTAACATTGTGAATGCTTTACTTTGATTTGCTGTGAATGTTTTGCTCTAGTTTGTTATTGAATAAATAGAATGTTCAAGATACTATGTAATCAGAACCTTAAAAGCTGTTCACAGTAACATTCTTTGGAAAGCTGCTCGTGCTTGGCTTTATAACATGGAATCATTAAGGACCAGTCTTTGAATCCATCCATTTAATACCTTCCAAAATTGATTTAAGTGTCCTTATTGTCTAGACGACCCTTTCCACACACCTCTGCAACTTTTCCACAAAAGAACACAAGATTCTTTATCAAACACTTTGCTACAATCTAAATATACTGTATCCATGGCATTCCCCTTGGATAAGGCACTGTGCTTTCTGAGCAAAGCAGAATTTCAGCAGCTCAGAAGAAATGTGAAATTGCAAATTAGGAGACATCTCCACTCCAAATGTTCATATGGATTATTTGTGCCTGACCTTTGGCCTTCTGAACTCATATTGGTCTGATCAGCCACAGTAGGACACATTGTACCTTGACCTTGATATAGTGATGTCATTTGGGTCCTCTTTGAGTATGAAGGACAACAACCAACCAACCAGCATACTGTTTAAGTAACATGAACAAAAAAAGAAAAAAGAAAATAATGTCAACCTAAAATGACCTCTTTTTTCTTCCTTTTAAATTTTTAATAGCTTTTGGTTTTTTTTACATTTCTAAATATACACTTTCTTCTTTCCCCAGTGTTAATTCTTGTAACAAAGAAAAAGCGAGAAAATACCAATTCAACAAAATTAATCCACACATCCACTGAATCAGACAGCATATGCAATTTTTCATGCCCATAGTCCTTGACTTATGAATAAAAAAGGAGGTGGCATACTCTCTCATCTCTTCCTCAGGGACAAGCTTAGTCATTATACTTATACAGCATTCAGTTTCAGATTTTTTTTTCTATTTCATTTAGATGGTTGTAGATAGCGAACTGGTTCAGTGGATAGAGCACTGGGCCTAGAGTCAGGATACTTGAGTTCAAATTGGCCTCAGACATTTACTATCTGGGTGACCCTGGGCAAGTCACTTAACCTCATTTGCCCTAGTTTCTTCATCTGTAAAATAAACTGGAGAAGGAAATGGCAAACCACACCCTTGTCTTTGCCAAGAAAACCTCAAATGGGGTCACAAAGAGTCAGACATGACTGAAATGACTGAACAGCAACAAAAGTCATTGTACATTTTTTTGGTTCTACTGATTTCACACTGCATCAGTTTATATAAATCATACCATGATCTTCCAAATTTTTCATATTCATTATTTTTTATGATGCAGTGACATTCCATTACACTAATGTACTATAATTTGTTTAGCCATTCTACAACCAGTGGGCATCTACTAGGAAACTCTCTGTTTCTATTGACCTCTTTTGGGTCAACAGGCATGGACATTTTAGCCACTTTTAAAAGACATAATAGTTCAAATTTCCTTTCCAGATGATTGAATTGATTTGTAGCTCTGCTAACAAGTGTTTTAGTGTTCCTGTCTTTCCACAGTCCCACCAGCATTAACTATAGCCACTTTTGCTCTTCTTTGCTAATTTGTTGGATATAAGATAAAACTTTAGGGTTGTTTTGATTTATATTTCTCTTATTATTAGCTTTCTTATTAGTAATTTGGAGCAATCTTTCACATGATAATTAATAATTTGCAATTCTTTTGAGATCTATTTGTTCATATCATTTGACCAACTATTTTAAACATATTTTATTTTTTCCTCAGTTACGTGTAAAGATAATTTTTAGCATTTATTTAAAAAATTGATTTCCAAATTTTCTCTTACCCTCTCTCACCTCTTTCTTTATCTCCCCCTAAGATGGTAAGCAATTTGATATAGTTGATTTTTATTTATTTATTTATATTGTTTATTTATAGTTTTCAACATTCACTTTTTTTTTTGCTTTTTGGAGGGCAGTTGGGGTTAAGTGACTTGCCCAAGGTCACACAGCTAGTTTTTGTGTTAAGTGTCTGAGGCTGGATTTGAACTCAGGTACTCCTGACTCCAGGGCCGGTGCTCTATTCACTGCGCCACCTAGCCGCCCCCAACATTCACTTTTATAAGACTTTGAGTTCTAAAATTTCCCCCCTCCCAATCTGATTTAGGCTAAACATGTGAAATCATATTAAACATATTTCCACATTAATCATGTGGATTAATCATGTGGAACAAAAGGGAAAAACCATGAGAAAGGGAAAAAGGAGAGAAAATAGTATGCTTTGATCTGCATTCAGACTCCATAGTTCTTTCTTTGGATGTGGATGGTTTTTTCCACCATGAGGCTTTTGGAATTGTCTTAGATCACTGTATTGCTGAGAAGAGTTAAGTCTTATCAGAGTTAGTCATCACACAATGTTGCTGTTACTGTGCAGAATGTTCTGGTTCTGCTCACTTCATTCAGCATCAGTTCATGTAAGTCTTTCCATGTGTTTTTGAAATCCATCTGATTCATTTCTTATAGAACAATAGTATTATATTACATTGATATACCACAACTTGCTCAGTCATTCCCCGATTCATGAGCATCCCCGTCCCCCCCGCCTCAATTTCTAATTCTTTGCCATTTGACCACCTATTTTTGATGAAGCCACTGGGTTTTGTGACTACTGCTTCCCCCCCACCTAGATATTTACTTGACATGTCTTCCTGTCATTGAATGTAAATAAGTTCAAGAAATGTAACTACTCTATTTTTATCTTTGTATGTATACCCAGTACCCTAGCACAATGCCTTGCTCAGAGGAGATGCTTAATAAATTGGTATGGACTGACTGGCTGAATATATACTAGATTTCATCCAGGAATTGGACTTAAACACACTTTCCCATAGATTCCATTTTTTAAAAAATCATTATATGTTCCTCTTCTTCAGATTTGCAATACCTCTACCATTATCCATTATAGTTATCCTTTCCAGATCATGACTTTCCCCATTGTGAACTAGATACATCGCAGGTTGGCATAAGAAATAAAATGGGAATTTTGGGGGGAGTTTTGCAGAAGCTACAGACAATACAAAAAGGTCAGCAGATGACACAGAACCTATGACCAAACACTTAACCCAAATTTTGCAATAAGGTATTGCAAATACAAAGAAAAAGAAAAAAGATATTAGACTTCTTCTGTGGTATTAAGGGAGAAACAAAAAAATTTGACTCAGATTTTCCAGATCAAGAGGCACTATACCCCTATAACCTCCAGATGTGAAGGCATCATTTATTTGTTGTTCAGTAATCACACTCATCAGTTCTTTCAGTACCTGAGAATATTGTTTGTTTATGAAGCAAGGTGATCTTTTACTATGGCCTTAATTATCTTGGATATTAATTCCTTGCTGTTATTGTTGTTGCTGTTCAGCCCTTTCTAGACCCAAAGTCATTCTTCTTGGCAGAGAAAACAGAACAAAATAATAATTTAACAGTTACTCTGCCTTTTTTCTGTTGTCAATTAATATTGTTCTACCCACCCCAAACAGTGTTCCTATTCCTCTCATTTTCCCCATTCCTCATTCCCTTCTCCCTGGTTTTTTTTTTGTTTTGTTTTCCTCAGTTCCTTCAGGATATTAGCACTTCTATTACTCGCTCTTATAGGGCCGAGGTATACTTTCACACTCACTTTTTGTTACCTTCTCCTGTTTTCTACCTTCTGTAAAAAAAAATCTTTTAAAAATCTAAGTTGATTGATAAATTCTCTGCATATGCACATCAGCCTCTTCAAACAACTCCCATTTCTCTTCATTGGAATTATTTCCCTTTATCTTCAGCATTTCATTCTGAGAGCTTCCTACTCCTCCTTGATCAACTTCTGTAGAATTTTAAGTTAATGGAATCCTACACCTAGCCTTCCTCTGAATCCTATGTCAGACTGTGCCTGATATTCTCTTCCTTCTGTATCAAGAACTCTAGGAGGGAATGGTCACAACCACTTTGGTTCCCAACCCATAACCAACTCCAGTAACCAGTTTCTCCCTATTGGTGAGATTTAGGTCCCAAATAGCTTTTCCCATTCTAGTTCCTTTTCCCTGGGAAAAATCAAATTATCAAAGGAAGTTTAGAAATTATTAGATACAAAGAAAAAAATGAAACAATTCTTGACCTCAAGGAGTTTATATTCCATAAGAAAAAACAACACTTACACATTAAAAAAATGAGAAATAAACCTAAGGTAGATTTGAGGCATAGACAAGGGAGGGAAGAGGCAGCCAACAGTATTTGAATTGAGTTTTTAAGGAAACAAGAAAGTCTAAAAGGTGGAAGTAAGAATGGAATACATTCCAGGCATAGAAGATGGCCAATGCAAAGACATGAAGATGGGAGGCAGAATGTTGTGTATGGCAAATAACAAGGAGGTTAGTTTGACTGGATCTTAAAGTATGTAAAGGGGATCAATGTACAATAAACCTAGGAAAAAATGAGTTGGAGCCAGGTTGCAAAGGACTATAAATGCAGAACTGAGGGGTCTGCATTTTATTATAGAAGTAATAGGGAACCACTGGGATTTATTGAGCAGGTAAATGACATGCTCAGATCTTTGCTTTTAGGAATATCAATTTGTCAGCTGCATGATGGATGGGTTGGAGAGGGAAGAAGGAGACCACTTGGGAATTCATCGCAATAATCCAAAATGAGAGGAAAAGACAAGGGTTTGAATTAAAGTAGGGGCTGTGAGTGAAGAGAAAGGGGTGGATGTGAGAGAGATTGTCCAAAAAGAATCAACGAGACTCAGAAATTTGTTAGGTACAGTACATGAGGCAGTGAGGAGTTGGGGATGACTCTGAAATTCCGATTTTCGGTGACTAGAAGAACGATGGATCCCCCAAAAGAGACAGAGGGGCTATGAAGATTGGTAGATTTGGTGTCAAGAAAATGAGTTCTGTTTTGGACATGCTGAGTATGAAATGCCTATATCCAAGAGGGAAATGTTAACTAGGCATTTGGAAGTGTGGGATGGGCGAGACAATACATATACAGATCTGAGAATCTTTTTCCTAGAGATGACAACTTAACCTAAAAGAACTAAAAAGGTCACCAGTAAAAAGACTGGCAAGAGAGAATAGAACAGGGCTCAGGACAGAGCCTTGGGGTACATCCACAGTTAGGAGGCAGGATGATTCAACAAAAGAGATTAAGAAAAAATAATCATACAAGTAGGAGAACCAAGAGAAAACAGTGCTGTCAAAACCCAGAGAAGGTTCAGTAGACCCAAAGACCCAGCTACTGGGGTAAAGACTATTTATTGAAAACTGCTGGGAAAGCTGGATAGCAGCATGGCAGAAATTAGGTTTATCACCTCATAGTTTATTCTAAGATAAGCTCCAAATAGATACATGACCTATATATAAAAGGTCACATCTTTAAAAAAAAAATAGAACGAGAACCTTTTAGATCTATTGATAAAGGATCATGAGTTCATGACCAAAGAAGGGACAAAGAGGATCACAGTAGGTATAATGGAAAATTTTGACTACTTAAAATTTAAAAAAGATTCTGCACAAATTCAGCATGGTAAGATTTGAAGGGAAACAATTAATTAATTTTGCAGTAAGTTTCTCTGATAAAGGTTTCATTTTCAAGATGTATAAATAAGGAATTAATTCAAATTTATATGAATAGTGCTATTCAACAATTGATAAGTGGTCTAAGGACACAAGCAGGCAGTTCTCAAGGAAAGATGACCAAATTATCTATAGCCATATGAAAAAATGCTCCAAATCAGTTATAATTAGAGAAATGAAAATTAAAGCATCTCTGAGGTTCTATTTCACACCCATCAGATTGTCAAAGCTGACAAAAAAAGAAAATGACAAACGTTGCAAGAGATGTGAGAAAATAGACACATTGATATACTTGGAACTGTGAATTGTTCCAGTCATTCTGGAAAACAATTTGGAATCATGCCCCCCCCCAAAGTTACGAAACTGTGCTTTGATCCAGCAATGCCAGGACTAGGCCCATAGCCCAAAAAAATCTAATGAGGAGGCAAAGTTCCTGCCTGTACCAAAATATTGATATCAATTCTTTTTTTTCTTGATAGTGGCAAAGAACCAGAAACTAAGGGGACACTCATCTACTGGGGAATGACCCAAAAAATCATGGTATACAAATGTAATAGAATACTATTGTGTTGCAAAAAAAGAGACAACTTCCCCTAACCCCCCCCCCCAAGAAACCTGGGAAGATTTGTATGAATTTATGCAAAGTGAAGTGAGTAGAACCAGAGAAGCAATTTATCCTATAACATCAGTAGTATAAAAACAAGCAATTATGAAAGATTTAAGAATTCTGATAAATGAAATGATCAATTATGATTCCAGATATCTAATAAAGAAGAAAGCTTCCCACCACATAAGATAGACTAATATACAGGATAAGAAATATATTTTTGCATATGGCCTACATGAGAATTTGTTTTAAATGACTATGCTTATATGACACAAAGATCCTCTTCTCTCTTCTCCTTTCCTTTCTCCCTTTCCTTCCTTTCCTTCTTCTCTCCCTCCCCTTCTTCTCTCTTTTTCTTTTTTCCTTCTCTTTTTTCTCCCTCTCTCCTTTCCTTTCTCTTCTTCCCTCCTCTCCCTTCTTCTCTTCCAGCCCTTTCCTCCTTTCCTTTCTATACTTGATAATTGAAATTATTTTAATAGTAACTTTATAATATAATAAATAAAATATGAAAATTGAATAATAATAATACAAACTAAAAAGCATTTTTAAAAAATAGAAAGGAGAGAACATCCAGGAGGATAAGATGATTGAGTTCAAATGCATGAGGAATCAGGAAAGTCCATTAGATTAGGCAATCAAGGGATCATAAGTAAGAATGGTGGAAAGCTGTCCCATGTCACATAGTTGAAACACTGGGCAATCTACTAATCTACAAAAGGGCACCAGAGAATGGTTGGAGACCCACTAAACAACGCATAACAACTACATATTGTTTGTAGGAAATTTC
Organism: Pseudocheirus occidentalis; assembly: GCA_028646575.1. Classification (NCBI taxonomy): domain Eukaryota; kingdom Metazoa; phylum Chordata; class Mammalia; order Diprotodontia; family Pseudocheiridae; genus Pseudocheirus; species Pseudocheirus occidentalis. Next base: position 125,123,284 of record CM053599.1, read on the forward strand.
TTTGGAGAACTTGGTAAACAAAGCACAAGAGAAATCGGGAGTTAGCCCATCATACTCCAAGAAAAAGGGCCTATCACCGAGCTGCAGATAGACTGTTAGAGCTAGACATAGTTCAAATGGAGAGGATCTGAAGAATGATTTGGATGTAAAGGAAACTGTTTTGGACCAAAGGGGACTTTTGCCTAGGTGATTGGGAGAGCTGAATACAGACACTGTACCTTTTCTACCTAATATATATGTCAATGATTGAGGCCCTAAGAGGCCTTTCATAGAGCTTGACTCATCAAGGGCTGGAAGCAGTGATATTATATGATTGGTGACTTTACAATGGACATTGGCAAACTACACCTGCAAACCTAGTATAGCATCAGAAAACTTTTTACTAGGGATAGAGCATAAGAAGTATAGTAATTTGGGCTGATGGTGGATATAGGATAAAGTCATCAGTTCCACCAGTCCCATCTGGCCTTTTTTTTTTTTAAATCTGAATTTTCACTGATTTCATCAGTGTAGGGTAGGGGTGGGGAATCTGCACCCTTAAGGTCACTTGTGGCCTTCTAGGTCCTCAAGTGCAGCCCTTTGACTGAATCCAAACATCACAGAACAAATCTTTTATTAAGGGTCTTTTATTAAGGGAGTTCTTGGTAAAAGAAATTTCCTCTCTGAAGTTAGCGAGTTTTCTGCAACTTGTTGTCTTAAACAGTCACCTAGGGATACCGAGAGGTTAAGCCTTTGCCCTGTTTCATAGTAGGCAATATGTGTTAAGATTTGAACCCAGCCCAATTTTATTTACCTTGATTCCAGACCACTCCTACCATGCCTCTTTCTCTCCTGATCTTATTCAGTCTTACTCTGGAATTGACTTTTATGGCATCCAGGGCAATTATAGAGGTTGAAAGGAATCTTCTTATTACAAATCCACTCAGTACCTTTCCAGTTTTGTTAAGTAAAAGTCCCTGGATAATTTGAAGGAGATCCAGCCAGTGACCCAGGTCCAGGTATATGATGACAATTAAAAGAAATATGGGACCATGACTCAGATTGGAGTTTAAACTGTGGAAACCAGAAAAACAACAAGACGGGGGAAATGAAGAGGCAAATATAGCATAGTGGAAAACATGCTGGATTCTGAGTTAAAAGGACCTCTTTTTGCCTCATTATAGTCTTGGACAACTTACCTCTTTGGACTTTTAGCTTTTACATCTATAAAATGAGGAGGTTGGACTAGGTTACTTCTTCCTTCCAACTCTAAATCTTTGATCTTCTGAATTCAAAAGATTAACTTAACAATGCCTAAAAAGCTCCTCTAGGTAGCCAGCCAGCCAAGCTACCTAGGTATTACTGGTTGGGGTTGAGATCACAAAAGAGCTAAGGATAGCTCATAAATCTTTCCAGCTAATGAGCTGGCAAACCCCTCCCTCTATGAAGAAGAAGCTGAATTGTAGCCGCAGGCCAACTGATAGCATCAGAGTGTAGCAATAACTTATCAGAGACACCCAGCAAAAAACCCGTGAACAGAGGCACCCAGCAGAGAGAGTAGTATAAATGATAAGCCCAAAGGGTATGAGTGACTCTGCACTACAGGGAGTATAAGGGGGAGGAGGTCTGGAGGTCACCTCTGAGAAGAATGAAGACTAGGTTTAGGAGCAGTAAGACACAGGGAAGTGGGAAGGATGGAAGACTGCGATCAGAAAGGAGAATTTGAAGAGTTCAAGATAACTGAGGTGATTCAGTTTGCTAGGTGATGGTGAGATATAAAGTATAAGTCACTGAGGGAAAGTATAGATCTATAGGCCATGGGATTTAAAGAGATTGATAAATTGGGATGCTAGCTGATAAACAGGGGGACTGACAATGTGGGCTTCTGAGAGGGTGTTAGAAGAGGCATTAACTGGAAGAGGGAGAAGAAGAGACTTAAGTCCTCAAATATGAAGTTATGGGTGGAGAAAATGATAAACTGGGTACTCATCTTCTTTATTTCTTTCTTTCTTAGAGGGAAGGCAGGGCGATTGGGTTAAGTGACTTGCCCAAGGTCACATGGCTAGTAAGTGTTAAGTGTCTGAGGCTGGATTTGAACTCAGGTCCTTCTGATTCCAGGGCCAGTGCTCTAATTCACTGTACCACCTAGCCTCCCCTGCTTAGCTCCTTAAGAAAGGAGAGATACTTGATCTAAAGGCTGACAGATGAGAACAACAAGGATCTGGACATGGTCAAAGAGGCAGATGAATTAAACCTCAGAACAGAGATTGATCAAAGATAAGAATACCTGGAGGGTTTAAAAATAGCGATGAGGAAGAGGGAGTTTGTCAGCCCCTCATCCTGGCCTGGGAACAACAACAATAAAAAAAGCTAATAGTTATATAGAACTTACTATGTGCCTAGCACTGTGTTAAGCATTACAGTTATGATCTCATTTGATCCTTACAACAACCTTGGAAGGTAAGTGTTATCATTATGCCCATTTTGCAGATGAGAAAACTGAGGGAAACAGGAGCTAAACGACTTGTCCAGGGTCATACAGCTAGTAAATATCTGAGGTTGGATTTGAACTCAGGTTTTTTCTGACTCCAGGCCTGTCACTCTCTCTACTGTTCCATCTAGCTGCCCCTGTTTATAATATAATATAATGTTTTATTTATTTATTAATACATTTATTATATTTATAATATAATATAATGTTTTAAGATTTACAAAGCACTTTACATAATAATTGCATTTTATCCTCATAACAACCCTGGGAAGTAGGTGCTGTTTTTATTCCCATTTTATAGATGAGAAAACTGAGATAAAGAAACATTGTAAGTTGCCCAGGGTCATACAGTCAATAAATATCTGAAGACTACATGGATATTTAGAAAAAATAAAGTAAGACACAAACAGTGAAATAAAAATTCTGGAGGAAATAATTGGAAGAAGAAAAATAGCTTAGAAAAACAAGAGGTAACCTTAGCCAAGAAATGGACTTTCTGAAAACTAGAACAGACAAAGAAGAGATCAGTGACTTCATGGGACAGTTAGAATTATTAGAACAAAAACAAATGGAAGAAAACATAAGCTCTCTGACAAAAGCCTGACAAAAAAAGGTAAAGAGATATTTTAAGAAACACCAAACTTCCTGAAAACCATGGTTTAAAAAAAACCTACATACTATATTTTTTTTAAAAAAAGAAAAAATGAAAATTGTCTAGTTCTTTTAGAATCAGAAGGCAAAGCTAAGCTAGGAAAAAATCAATCACCTCCAGAAAGAAACCAGAAAAAGAAAAGTCAGCTATGGCATAGCCAACATCCACAGCTCTCACATCAAGGAAAAAATAGTTGAAGCATCCAGAATACAAGAAATATTTCAAGTAACAAGAAACCACAGTCAGGATTACACAAGACCTGACAGCTGCTACTCTAAATGAGAGGAATCTTGGAATATAATATACGAAATGGCAACAAAACAACAACAAAGTCTTGTTTATAAACAAGAATAACTTAACTCTGCAAAGCTGAGTATAATTTTATAGGGGGAAAATGAATCTTTAATGGAATAGTAGAATTTCAAGCATTTCTGATAAAAAGACCAGAGCTGAGTAGGAATTTTGAAATGTATAAACACAAGAGTGAAAGGAAACTTAGAAAGATAAACTAAGTTGAACAACTTAAAGGAGCTGTATGATAGTGCTAATGTTTTAATACAAAGAGAATAAAAGAGGGGTCATTCAAAACCTTAATATCTTCAAAGGGTGTCAAGGTAATAAGAAAAAAAGAGAATGGGGAAGGGAGTGGTGAGTTGACTTTATTTTGAGAGCTTTAAGGGGGGGGGAAGAAGGGTAAAAATTTACCATTTACCTAGAAAGGGTGAAGATGAAATTTCCTATATCTCATAGTTGTGATAGATGAGGACAATATAAACCATGGAAGAAGGGGTGAGAGGAGGGCATTAGATGCAGCTCTCTCTTATCTGAAATGGACAAGGGAGGACTGAACACACACACAAATAGTTTTGTATACATGTCCATAAAGCTGTACAGGGAAATGAGTAGGGATTGGTGAGATGATTAAGAGCGAGGATAAAACTGGGGCCAGGGGACATAATATTCAAAAACAATACCAACTTCTCCCATCCTGAGGGGGATGTAAAAGAAAGGCAATGATTAGAATCTAAGGGCTGACCTAAATTAAACTACATATTCAGTGCCATACCAATCAATCCACCAAAAAATTACTTCATAAAAACTAGAAAAAATAGTGACAAAATTCATTTGGAAGAACAAAAAGTTGAGAATATCAAGGCAATTAATGAAAAGAAATGTTAGGGAAGGTGGCCTAGCCATATCAGATTTTAATCTCTATTATAAAGCAGTGGTCCTCAAAACTGCCTGGTACTGGCTACGGAACAGAGTAGTGGATCAATGGAATAGACTGGATACTAAAGACTCAGTAGTCAACGACTATAGTAACATACTATTTGATAAGCCCAAAGACCCCGGTTTCTGGGTTAAGAATTCACTATTTGACAAAAACTGCTGGGAAAATTGGAATATAGTATGGCAGAAACGGGGCACAGACTATCATCTAACGCCATACACCAAAGTCAGTCTAAATGGGTGCACAATCTAGGTATAAAGGCTGGTACTGTAAATAATCTGGGGAAGTAAGGAATAGTTAACCTGTCAGATTTATGGAGCAGGGAAGACTTTATGACCAAAGAAGAGTTGGAGAGCATTATAAAATGCAAAATGGATAATCTTGATTAAGTCAAATTGAAAAGTTTCTGTACAAACAAAGCCAATGTAACCAAGATTAAGAGGGAAGTGAGAAATTGGGAAAGAATATTTACAACCAGTGTCTTATAAGAATACAAGTCATTCCCCAATTGATAAGTGGTCAAAGGATACGAACAGGCAATTTACAGAGGTAGACATTAAAGATATCTTTAAGCATATGGAAAAATGGTCTAAATCACTATTGATTTGTGAAATGCATATCAAAACACCTTTGAGGTACCACATCTCACCAGTCAGATTGGCTAAGATGACAAAACAGGAAAATGACAAGTGCTGGAGAGGATGTGGAAAAATTGGAACTGTAATGCATTGTTGGTGGAGCTGTGAACTGATACAACCATTCTGGAGGGCAATCTGGAACTATGCCCAAAGGGCTATCAATAATTGCATACCCTTTGACCCAGTAATACCACTTTTGGGGTTGTATCCCAAAGAGATTATAGAAGTGGGAAAAGGTCCCATATGTACAGAAATATTTATTGTAGCTCTCTTTGTGGTGGCAAAAAACTGGAAATTAAGGGGATGTCCATCAATTGGGGAATGGCTGAACAAGTTATGGTATATGAATGTGATAGAATACTATTGTGCTATAAGAAATGGGAAGGAGATGGACTTCATAATTACCTGGAGAGGCT